>JAQSUU010000704.1:7200000-8400000 GCA_038087645.1 Saccharum hybrid cultivar R570 | reverse complement strand
AATTCAAAGAGACACAAATAAACACTAATTGGAACACGAAATGAGAGACCTCACTCAAACCCTCAAGGATTTTAAAATAGATTGCCTTAGGCTAGTATTATTTTTAAGAAAATAGGCAATAAACACCCAAGGAGCAACGTATGGCCATGCAATAGAGTTTTTGAACCTTTAGGAGCGTCAAAATGCTCTCTCTATCCATGGACGAACACAGAGGTTGCTCAAAGCTTAACCGAAAAGAAACGACAAGAACAACAACCATGCATATGCAATGCAATACAAGAAGGTAAAACTAGAAAGCTTGTCAAGTTTGATCCACGGTTAGGCTTTTTCACTCCTCCAAGAAAGGGTTATCGTAACCGTGTTAGCCAAGCCCTAAAAACAATGCGATAAACATAGACATGACATATTATACAATGCAATGCAAGGGACAACACACGCTCATTTTTTAAAGTTACTAGAATCAAGCACATTGAGCTCACTTCTTAACCTACAAAAGGTTGCCTCATCCAAAGGTTTCGTGAAGATATCCGCTAATTGATTTTCACTTCTTACACCTTCTAGTGATATGTCATTTTTAGCAACGTGATCTCTTAGAAAGTGATGGCGGATATCAATGTGCTTGGTGCGAGAGTGTTGTACCGGATTGTTAGCAATTTTAACGGCACTTTCGTTGTCACATAAAAGTGGCACCTTTTCAAGAACAATTCCATAGTCTAGGAGGGTTTGTTTCATATATAGGATTTGTGCACAACAAGCCCCCGCGGCAATGTATTCCGCCTCGGCGGTGGACAAAGCCACACTATTTTGCTTTTTAGATGACCAAGATACTAAAGATCTTCCAAGCAAATGGCACCCTCCGGATGTGCTTTTTCTATCAATCTTGCAACCGGCATAGTCCGAATCGGAATAGCCAACTAGTTGGAATCTAGCTCCTTTGGGATACCAAAGACCAATGCTTGGGGTGAGCTTAAGATATCTTAGGATTCTTTTTACGGCACTTAGGTGAGGTTCTTTAGGGCATGCTTGAAAGCGAGCACACATGCACACACTAAACATGATATCGGGCCTAGATGCGGTAAGGTATAGTAAGCTACCAATCATAGAACGGTAGAGAGTTTGATCAACCGGTTTACCTCCCTCATCTAGGTCGAGATGTCCATTTGATGGCATTGGGGTCTTGATTGGTTTGCATTCTTCCATCTTGAATCTTTTGAGAAGATCCTTGGTATACTTTTCTTGAGAGATGAAAATCCCTTCTCTCATTTGCTTTACTTGAAACCCAAGGAAGAATGTGAGCTCACCAATCATTGACATCTCGAATTCCTTTGACATCAATTCACCAAATTCTTTGCAATAATCTTCATTTGTTGATCCGAAGATAATATCATCAACATATACTTGACAAATGAAGATCTCCCCTTTAAACTTCTTGGTGAATAGTGTGGTGTCAATCTTCCCAATGGTGAAGCCCTTCTCAATGAGGAAGTCCCGAAGGCGTTCATACCACGCTCTAGGGGCTTGCTTGAGCCCATATAACGCCTTGGACAACCTATAAACATGATTAGGATATCTAGGGTCTTCAAACCCGGGAGGTTGATTAACATAGACTAGTTCATTTATAAAGCCATTTAAAAATGCACTTTTCACATCCATTTGATATAGTTTCATATCATGATGTGATGCATAAGCAAGGAGGATACGAATGGCTTCAAGTCTTGCAACGGGTGCAAAGGTTTCTCCAAAATCAAGACCTTCAACTTGAGAGAACCCCTTTGCAACTAGTCTTGCCTTGTTCCTCACCACTATGCCTTGGTCATCTTGCTTGTTTCGGAACACCCACTTGGTTCCAATGACTCTTGCACCTTTGGGATGCTCTTCAAGTGTCCATACTTGGTTGCGGGTGAAGTTGTTCAATTCTTCATGCATGGCAATCACCCAATCCGGATCTTGAAGAGCTTCTTCTACATTCTTAGGTTCAACACAAGAGACAAAAGAGTGATGTTCAACAAAAGAAGCTAGCTTTTGGGATCGAGTCATTACTCCCTTTGTAGGACTCCCTATGATGAGATCTTGTGGATGTGCTTGAAGTAGTGGTGAATTTCTTTTATCAATCACTTGAGGAGGTGGATGAGGAGCATCAACATCTTGAGCTTGTGCCTCGGATTGTTCATGAGAGACATGAGTGTCTTCATTTTCAACTCTCTCATTCTTGTTATCATCTTGAGGCACACGTGATGAAGATGGTGGATCAACAATTTGTACATCGTCATCATCATCTTTTGGCTTGATGTCTCCCACGGGCATATTCTTCATGGCCTCCCTCAAGGGTTCATCACCTACATCATCACAATTCTCAATTGCTCCTTGGGAGCCATTAGATTCATCAAATTCCACATCATATGTTTCTTCAACCAAACCGGTGGCATGGTTAAATACTCTATATGCTTTGGACTTTGATGAGTAACCAACAAGAAAGCCAATATCACAACGTCTTTGAAACTTCCCTAGGTGTTGACGCTTCTTGTAGATGTAACATTTGCAACCAAACACCCGGAAGAAGGAAACGTCCGGCTTCTTGCCATTTAGCAACTCATAGGGGGTCTTGCCAAGAAACTTTTGTAGGAAGAGGCGATTTGAAGCATAGCATGCGGTGTTGATTGCCTCGGCCCACAACTTCTCCGGAGTGTTGTACTCATCTAGCATTGTTCTTGCAAGGGTGATCAAAGTTCGGTTCTTTCTCTCAACTACACCATTTTGTTGAGGAGTGTAGGTTGAAGACACCTCATGCTTGATTCCAATTTCATCATAATAAGCTTCAATGTTGGTGTTGTCAAATTCTTTCCCATTGTCACTTCTAATCTTCTTTATCTTGACTTCAAATTCATTTTGAGCTCTCTTTGCAAACTTCTTGAAGCAATTTGCCACTTCGGATTTGTCATGAAGGAAGAAAGTCCATGTATACCTTGAGTAGTCATCCACTATCACAAGACAATAGAGATTACCACCCAAGCTCTTGTATGTTGTAGGCCCAAACAAATCCATGTGTAGAAGTTCTAACACTCTTGAAGTTGACATGAAAGCTTTGGTTGGATGAGTGTTTGCAACTTGTTTGCCCGCTTGACATGCACTACAAGGTTTGTCCTTTTCAAACTTCACATCCTTCAATCCTCTCACTAGTTCTTTCTTCAATAGCTTGTTGAGAGTGTTCATTCCAACATGAGCAAGCCTCCTATGCCAAAGCCAACCAAGTGAGGTCTTGGTGAACAAACATGTCATCAAATTTGCATCTTCGGAGGTGAAGTCAACAAGATAAAGATTATTGTATCTAAAGCCTTTGAATATCACTTGCTTGTCATCTATCTTTGAAACTTCCACTTCATTTGGTGTGAACAAGCATTGGAAGCCAAGGTCACAAAGTTGCCCAACGGACAACAAGTTGAAACTCAATGAAGCAACATAGAGCACATTTGAGAGTGAGTGATCATGTGATATTGCAATCTTGCCTATACCCTTGACTTTGCTCTTTGAATTATCCCCAAATGTGATCTTCTCTTGACATATACCATTCTCTTCAATGGTGGTGAACATACGAGGATCACCGGTCATATGTTGAGTGCAACCACTATCAATAACCCAATGAGTTCCACCGGTCTTGTAGTTCACCTACACACAAGAGATCAAGCTTTTTGTTTAGGGACCCAAACTTGAGAGGGGCCCTTGACTTTATCCACTAGTGACTTGGCAACCCATATTTTCTTTGGCCTATTCTTGTTTGGGGGACCCAAAAACATGACTTTCATCTTTCCATTTGAATCTTTTCTTAGCATATAGTGAGCATTGAAAGCGAAAGGTCTAGCATGCTTGGGCAAGGGTTGTGGTGGTGGAGTTTTGCATTCATGAGCAAAGTGACCTTCTTGACCACACTCAACACATCTCTTTGGCTTGGGCTTTGACTTGCTTTGTTGTTGTTGAGCTTTTGCTTTCTTCTCTTGATTTGCCAAGTACCCAATACCACTTCTATCCATCTTCATTACGGTGTTCATGAGGAGCTCACTTTGCAAATGTTGGCCTCTTGTGAACTTGCTTAGGCCGGTCTTGAGATGCTCTTTTTCTTGCTTGAGCTTTTTGTTTTCTTCAATGAGTGACTCATTTGTTGGTTGCTTCTCAAGAGCCATCAAACCTTTTAGCTTCTTGTTCTCACTTGCAAGCTTCTCATTTTCACTCTTAATCTTGGCATAATCATCATGGTTGCTTGACTCAACCACACTCTTGCCTTTGCTACTAGAACCTTGCTCAATGCTTTCAATGATCAAGTCATCACATGATGTAGCTATATCACACTTAACAACATGGTTAGTAGCATCATGTGTCTCAAGAGCAAGTTCATTAGCAACCACAAGACTATCATAATCAATTTTTAATGTGGTATATTTGTCCTTTAGAGAATTGTATCTAGTGATGAGCTCATCATGCTTCTTCTCAAGTTTATCATGTTGATCTTTAAGCTCTTTATAGGAGGTTTTGAGTTCCTTGAGAGTGGAAGACATCACTTCATTTTGAACTCTAAACTCACCACTAGTCTTTTGAATATTTTCAAGCTTTGATGAGAGTGATTCATTTTCATTTTGAAGATCATCATTTTCACTTCTAGTTCTTCTTATGATTTTAGTGTATTTGTTTAACAATTTTACAAGTTCATCATAAGAAGGTGAGTCATATTCATCATCACTATCACTATCGTCATCATCATCACTATCATTGTTTTGTACCTTTCGTTCACCCTTGGCCATAAGGCATAGGTGAGTAGTGGACGATGATGGTGAAGGAGGTGGTGAAGGTGGTGATGAAGATGTTGGTGAAGATGATGGCCCCATCACAAATGCGGCAACCTTTTCTTTCTCATTATTGCTTTCATCTTCGGAGGACTCACATGATGATTCAATGTCAGTGAGCCAATCACCAACAATGTAAGCCTTTCCTCCCTTCTTTTTCTTGTGGAACTCCTTCTTTTTGCCATCCTTCTTCTTGTATGGCTTGTTCCTCTTCTTCTCTTCTTCTTCATCACTTGAATCATTTTTCTTGCCCTTGTTTTTGTTCTTGTACTTGTCTTTTGGTGGTCTAGGGCATTGATGAGCTAGATGACCAAGTTCACCACAATTGTAGCAATCCATCTCCGAGATTGGCTTTCTCTTGCTACTTGTGAAGAATTTCTTCTTCTTGCCATCGAACTTGATGCCACTCTTGTTAAGCTTCTTTAACATCTTGGTGGTCTTTCTCACCATGAGTGCAAGTGATTCATCATCAACATCACTATCACTTGAGCTTTCTTGCACCATCATGGCTTGGCCTTTCATCTTCTTCTTGTCATGACTAGCTTTGAAGGCCAAGTCTTTCTTCTTGGAAGATGATGAGCCCTCTTCCGGAGTGATATGCATGTACATCTCATGAGCATTGATTTTCCCCAAAACTTGCGTTGGTGTTGCGGTGGAAAGATCACTTTGGTGAAGCACGGTGACAATATGTCCATACTTCTCAACGGGAAGCACACTCAAGATCCTTCTTGCAACATCCGATTGACTCATTTTGGTGAGCCCAAGAGCATTGAGGTCCTCTACAAGAACATTCAAGCGAGTGTACATGTCATTAGCACTTTCTTTTGGAAGCATCTCAAAAGAGTTAATTTTCTTTAAGGCTATGTGATAGCGTTCCTCACGCTCACTCTTAGTTCCCTCATGTAGAGCACAAAGATTTTCCCACAATTCATGAGCGTTCTTCGCATTACGCACGCGATTGAAGATATCTTTGCCTAAGCCCCGGTAGAGTGCATTTTTGGCCTTTGCATTCCACCGGTCGTACTTCTCCTCGTCACCACTTGGGTTAGCGGGATCCCTTATGGGGGGAAGCCCTTCGGTTGCGGCTCTAAGACACCCAACATCTATGGCTTCGAGGTACGCCTCCATACGAATTTTCCAATATGGAAAATCGTCTCCCTCAAAAGTGGGAGGTGGTCCTTCCCCGTTAGACATCTTGCTCTAGGCGGTAAAGCCTAAAAGTAGAGCAACACGGCTCTGATACCAATTGAAAGGATCAAGATGCCCAAGAGGGGGGGTGAATTGGGCTTTTCTAAAAATAAAAGCAAGGATTAAATCCTACAAGCTAGAATTCACCCCTAGTGTCTACTTGTGTTCCTAGTGAGTCTACCGATACAAAGTTTTGCACCCTAGTTTCCAATCCTAGTCTAGCATGGCAAGTCTAGGAATGTAAACAAGCAATGTAAGTAAATACGGGAAAGTAAATGCTTGAATGTAAAGGGGCAAGGAACACGGCGATGTTTTTCCGAGGTATCGGAGAGTCGCCACTCCCCACTAGTCCTCGTTGGAGCACCCGCGCAAGGGTGTCGCTCCCCCTTGATCCGCGCAAGGATCAAGTGCTCTCTACGGGTTGATTCTTCGACACTCCGTCGCGGTGAATCACCCACAACCGCTCACAAGATGAGTTGGGTCATCCACAAGCTCCGCCGGATGAACACCAAACTCCCAATCACCACCAAGCCGTCTAGGTGATGGCGATCACCAAGAGTAACAAGCTAGAACTCTCACTTGACCTCTACGAGCCTAAATGAGAGAGTGGATGCACACTTGTTACTCTCTAATCTCTAGTGAGGAACTCACAAGCTTTGATTCTCAAATCTCTATCCTCACTAGTGCTCTTGCACTACCTTGCACTTCAAAGGTGATTTTCAGCTGAACAAATGAGCAAGAGACCTCTAAAAGAGGTGGTGGGGATGTATTTATACACCCCACAGACGAAACGAACCGTTACCTGCTGACTCAGCAAAATTCGAGCTGACCGGACGCGCCGGTCGTAAGGACCGGACGCGCCGGTCGTACTCATCGGACGCGCCGGTCGTACACACTGGACGCGCCGGTCGCTCGTAACGGTCAAAACCGAAAAACACCTAAATGACCGGACGCGCCGGTCAGGGATGACCGGACGCGTCCGATCGTGCGTGGAGCTTACTGTACTCCCACCGGACGCGCTACCGCGTCCGATGGGTGATGACCGGACGCGTCCGGTCGTCTCAGGACCTTACTGGACTATGACCGGACGCGCCGATCACACCCAGGTCGCGTCCGATGGGGTGTTTCCTTAAGTGACACGTGTTGACTTCTGACCACCGCGTCCGGTCCTCGCGAGGACCGCGTCCGGTGCTCAGAGCTGAAACCTCAGTCGCGGAACTGAACTGACCGGACGCGTCCGGTCATGCCGAGGACCGCGTCCGATCACTGGAAAATGACCTGAAACTCTCCGCAAAGGTTTACAACTTGAACCAAGTTGCTCCCAACTGAACTTTGAGCTATTCTAGAGCTGCCTAGCGCCAAGTTTAACAAGTGTGCACCACACCTAAACATAGGACTCGCCTAGGTCAAGCTACCCGCTCATGCCCCCCTTTATAGTACGGCCAAAAGAGAAAAACGAAGATCCTAACGACTATTCCAAATGTCTCTCAACACCTCGACATCCGGAACTAACCGTCCTTAATCTTGACGTCACTCTTTTGAAAACCGAAACGATTTCCATCAAGGGGCATGAATACCATGGTGCCCAAAGCAGTTAAAACCTCCATGACCTAACTTACCAGAGTTTCTGCAAAACACACGTTAGTCATGGTAATAAAGCGTTGTCATCAATTGCCGAAACCAAACCTCGGGGCCTAGATGCTTTCACCCTCTTCAGGAGGATTTCTACAGAGCTCTAGTTGACAGCGGGATTGCTTTCCGACCACAGAGGGTCTGTCGACTTGAGTCACTAGTCGAGGTTGTGGGAGAGCAGCTACGTCCGCACCTGTCCTTTCTGCTAGGCTTGTCAGATCTTCTTGGACGGACAGGTGCATACTGCGGCACATGGGTCAGAGAGTTTTATGCTTCACTATGGATTGATCCTGCCCATGATTTCATTCACTTTGCATTCCGAGGCCGCGATCACCGCCTATACAGCAGCAGAGTGAGGGAGATTCTCAGACTCCCAGCTTTTGACACAAAGATACATCAGCTATGTTATGGTCAGACTCCTCCTCCGAGACGCCCTCACGGCGGGACAGTGCCACCTACCGACTTGGTTCGACCCTGCTTCCGTGAGCCTTTTGGCGAAGGGTCTCGACGCACACCCGCCAGTTTGACACCACTGGCCAGAGTTTTGGATGCTATAGTCAGACGCACACTTCTTCCCAGACTTGGCTACAGAGAGGGACTGACTCGGATGCAGCTATGGGTTGTTCACCACCTCCTCTCACAGACACAGTTTGATATATGGGATCTCATACTTAGTGAGATGGAGGACACCATAGCTGAGGGCTTCAAGGGTAATCGTCAGCTGCCCTATGCACACTGGATCTGCTTCATTATCAGATCATCTATTCAGCTGCCAGCAGAGATCCGAGCTGAGATATCAGATACTACCACTGCTTTTCCTGAGTATGATATCCGTCAGCTTTGGACGTCAGTCACCAGAGATCAGGCCCCAGTGCCAGGACAGCGTATACGACCTGAGGTTCCTGAGACAGCAGCTGAGCAGGACGCCACAGTTGATGAGCTTGCAGAGGCAGAGCTTGCAGATCTTGACGCTCAGCCTGCTGATCTTCCTGAGGATGGGACATATGACAGCACTGATGAGGACTACCAGCCCATCCCCAGGTACCGGTCTCCTCGGTCCCACGACCACGAGGCCGGTGGCTCTGGTTCAGCCTCCCGCACAGACCCAGCCATGGTGGCAATTCTTGAGAGGTTGACCCAGGCACAGGAGCAACAGCAACAGCAAATACAGCGACAGGCTCAGGACACAGCTGCAGCATTTGCACAGATTCAGGCTCGTCAGGACGAGTTTCAGCGTCAGCAGCTTGAGATCCAGAGGCAGCAAGTCGAAATGCAGCGACAACAATATGAGATTCAGCGACAGACTGCAGCTAGTCAGCAGCAATACTTGGACCTCCTGCGCCACCTAGTCACGGTTGGGGTTCCTCCGCCTACTTCCATCCTGACTTCTACTTTACCATCTTCTGATCCATCGAGTCAGGGACAGCCGGGTTTCCAGTTTACATCTCCACAGCAGCAGGTTCCCCAGTCTTTCCAGTCCTTGAGCTTCACTCCTATTCACACGGGGTTTACACCATCAGACCAGCCTCGCCCTCACCTCCTGACAGGCACACCTTTCGGTGATTTCAGTGCAACCTACAGCGAGTTGACTGGTCAGCCGATGCCCTCGCATACTACAGTTGCTACTTCTTCAGGGTTGTCAGCTTCAGAGGCAGCTATTCCTCCAGTAACAGGAACTGGTACTACAGAGACTCTACCTTCGTCAGTTGCCTCCACAGATCCTCCTGCTACTGGCTCGCTACAGGCTCAGGTCACTCAGACGGATCCTATCATTACTACTACGACAGTACCTGTTCCTGTAGTTCAGACCCAGACAGTTACACAGCCACATGCTTCATCAGAGGGTCAGCCAGATAGCTCAGATTCTGAGGGCGATTCTCTACACTTCATGATTACTCCGCGCACCTCGGCACCCGACACGACTCCGTCTGTCCCCCCTTCAGATCCTTAGATTAGTTTTTTTTTCTTTGGTGCTTGATGCCAAAGGGGGAGAGAGAGTAGTTTCAGGGGGAGTTTTGAGAGTTGTTTTTTCGTTTTTTCCTGTGTGCTACATTCATGCATCATGTTTACTTTTCAGTCATTGCATTCGTGTGACATGTCGTTGTGAGATAAACCTTGAGTCTTAATGTTTTATCCTGTTAGTGTTATCTCTTGTCACCGTTGATATTTATAGCTCTAAGATTGTGCTTCCGTGTCTTACTCCGATAAATTATGAGCTATATCCGTTTGTGTACTAACGCTTTTTGTCTTATCTTATGAGTACACTCTTTTGGCTTGGGACACATAAGCAATTCCTTTCTCTACTCTGCTTATTGCTTGTTGCTTATGTGAACCATGCATGCTCAAAAACCTCAACTCCAATCTTTCATATCTGAGTGTTGTCATCAATCACCAAAAAGGGGGAGATTGAAAGCATCTAGGCCCCGAGGTTTGGTTTCGGCAATTGATGACAACGCTTTATTACCATGACTAACGTGTGTTTTGCAGAAACTTTGGTAAGTTAGGTCATGGAGGTTTTAACTGCTTTGGGCACCATGGTATTCATGCCCCTTGATGGAAATCGTTTCGGTTTTCAAAAGAGTGACGTCAAGATTAAGGACGGTTAGTTCCGGATGTCGAGGTGTTGAGAGACATTTGGAATAGTCGTTAGGATCTTCGTTTTTCTCTTTTGGCCGTACTATAAAGGGGGGCATGAGCGGGTAGCTTGACCTAGGCGAGTCCTATGTTTAGGTGTGGTGCACACTTGTTAAACTTGGCGCTAGGCAGCTCTAGAATAGCTCAAAGTTCAGTTGGGAGCAACTTGGTTCAAGTTGTGACTCTTTTCGGAGAGTTTCGGGTCGTTTTCCCCGTGACCGGACGCGGTCCTCGGCATGACCGGACGCGTCCGGTCAGTTCAGTTCCGCGGCTGGGGTTTCAGCTCTGAGCACCGGACGCGGTCCTCGCGAGGACCGGACGCGGTGGTCAGAAGTCAACACGTGTCACTTAAGGGAAACACCCGATCGGACGCGACCTGGGTGTGATCGGCGCGTCCGGTCATAGTCCAGTAAGGTCCTGAGACGACCGGACGCGTCCGGTCATCACCGATCGGACGCGGTAGCGCGTCCGGTGCAAGCACAGTAAGCTCCACGCACGATCGGACGCGTCCGGTCACCCCTGACCGGTGCGTCCGGTCATTTAGGTGTTTTTAGGTTTTTGACCGTTACGAGCGACCGGCGCGTCCGGTCAGTACGACCGGCGCGTCCGGTCAGCTCGAGTTTTGCTGAGTCAGCAGGTAACGGTTCGTTTCGTCTGTGGGGTGTATAAATACATCCCCACCACCTCTTTTAGAGGTCTCTTGCTCATTTGATCAGCTGATAAACACCTTTGAAGTGCAAGGTAGTGCAAAAGCACTAGTGAGGATAGAGATTTGAGAATCAAAGCTTGAGAGTTCCTCACTAGCGATTAGAGAGTAACAAGTGTGCATCCACTTTCTCATTTAGGCTCGTAGAGGTCAAGTGAGAGTTCTAGCTTGTTACTCTTAGTGATCGCCATCACCTAGACGGCTTGGTGGTGATTGGGAGTTTGGTGTTCATCCGGCGGAGCTTGTGGATGACCCAACTCATCTTGTGAGCGGTTGTGGGTGATTCACCGCGACGGAGTGTCGAAGAATCAACCCGTAGAGAGCACTTGATCCTTGCGCGGATCAAGGGGGAGCGACACCCTTGCGCGGGTGCTCCAACGAGGACTAGTGGGGAGTGGCGACTCTCCGATACCTCGGAAAAACATCGCCGTGTTCCTTGCCCCTTTACATTCAAGCATTTACTTTCTCGTATTTACTTACATTGCTTGTTTACATTCCTAGACTTGCCATGCTAGACTAGGATTGGAAACTAGGGTGCAAAACTTTGTATCGGTAGAATCTCTAGGAACACAAGTAGACTCTAGGGGTGAATTCCAGCTTGTAGGTTTTATTCCTTGCATTTATTTTTAGAAAAGCCCAATTCACCCCCCCTCTTGGGCATCTTGATCCTTTCACAAAGTTCTTCATTTCAAGTCATTTAGTCTGTCATTTGACCAAGTCTGACCAAAACTCGTCTTCGATTTTGAAAACATGTGCCTGAGACTTGCTAAAATTTATCCAGATGAAAATATGGTCCGTGTATAAAATGTAGATCTTGATGAGCTCTAACAACTTTGTATTCAAAAGTTTTTCATCTGAAGTCATAAAAAAGGACATTTGACCAAGTTTGACTAAAGTCAAAACATTGGTTTTTAGAAACACACAATTTGACCGAACCCTGAATGGTCTCGAATGGAAAACTCATGAATACAAAGTTTGTTCCACTCATCAGGACCTACATTTGGTCTAATGTTCAACTTTTCATTTGTAAAAGTTTGAAACACTCAATTTTGAATTTTGAAAGAATTCATAGCCAAACGCCGGTTTTCGGAACCCTGGATGGTCTCGACTGGAAAAGTCATGAATACCAATATTGTTCCAATCATCAAGATCTACATTTCATACATAGGCCACTTTTGCATTTGACAAAGTGTTGGGAAAGTGTAGTTGAAAATCCACAATTCCCACATATAGTTTCATATAGTTTATGTGAGATTTAAGATTTGGTAAGTATTGTTTATTTAAAATTTTTCAAATAGAAAAAATGGTCTATATAAAAATTTTGGATCTTGATGAGATATAACAACTTGGTGTTCCAAAGTTTTTCATTTCAAGTCATTTAGTCTGTCATTTGACCAAGTCTGACCAAAACCCGTCTTCGATTTTGAAAACATGTGCCTGAGACTTGCTAAAATTTATCGAGATGAAAATATGGTCCATGTATAAAATGTAGATCTTGATGAGCTCTAACAACTTGGTATTCAAAAGTTTTTCATTTGAAGTCATCAAATAGATCATTTGACCAAGTTTGACTCATGAATACAAAGTTTGTTCCACTCATCAGGACCTACATTTGGTCTAATGTTCAACTTTTCATTTGTAAAAGTTTGAAACACTCAATTTTGAATTTTGAAAGAATTCATAGCCAAACGCCGGTTTTCGGAACCCTGGATGGTCTCGAGTGGAAAAGTCATGAATACCAATATTGTTCCAATCATCAAGATCTACATTTCATACATAGACCACTTTTGCATTTGACAAAGTGTTGGGAAAGTGTAGTTGAAAATCCACAATTCCCACATATAGTTTCATATAGTTTATGTGAGATTTAAGATTTGGTAAGTATTGTTTATTTAAAATTTTTCAAATAGAAAAAATGGTCTATATAAAAATTTTGGATCTTGATGAGATATAACAACTTGGTGTTCCAAAGTTTTTCATTTCAAGTCATTTAGTCTGTCATTTGACCAAGTCTGACCAAAACCCGTTTTCGATTTTGAAAACATGTGCCTGAGACTTGCTAAAATTTATCCAGATGAAAATATGGTCCATGTATAAAATATAGATCTTGATGAGCTCTAACAACTTGGTATTCAAAAGTTTTTCATTTGAAGTCATCAAATAGATCATTTGACCAAGTTTGACCAAAGTCAAAACATTGGTTTTTAGAAACACACTTTGACCGAACCCTGGATGGTCTCGAATGGAAAACTCATTAATACAAAGTTTGTTCCACTCATCAAGACCTACATTTGGTCTAATGTTCAACTTTTCATTTGTAAAATTTTGAACCACTCATTTTTGAATTTTGAAAGAATTCATAGCCAAACGCCGGTTTTTGGAACCCTGGATGGTCTCGACTGGAAAAGTCATGAATACCAATATTGTTCCAATCATCAAGATCTACATTTCATACATAGACCATTTTTGCATTTGACAAAGTGTTGGCAAAGTGTAGTTGAAAATCCACAATTTCCACACATAGCTTCATATAGTTTGTGTGAGATTTAAGATTTGGTGAGTATTGTTTATTTAAACTTTTTCAAATAGAAAAATGGTCTATATAAAAAGTTTGGATCTTTATGAGCTCTAACAACTTGGTATTCCAAAGTTTTTCATTTCAAGTCATTTAGTCTGTCATTTGACCAAGTCTGACCAAAACCCGTCTTCGATTTTGAAAACATGTGTCTAGGACTTGCCAAAATTTATCCAGATGAAAATATGGTCCATGTATCAAATTTAGATCTTGATGAGCTCTAACAACTTGGTATTCAAAAGTTTCTCATTTGAAGTCATAAAATAGATCATTTGACCAAGTTTGACTAAAGTCAAAACATTGGTTTTTAGAAACACACACTTTGACCGAACCCTGAATGGTCTCGAATGGAAAACTCATGAATACAAAGTTTGTTCCACTCATCAAGACCTACATTTGGTCTAGTGTTCAACTTTTCATTTGTAAAAGTTTAAAACACTCAATTTTGAATTTTAAAATAATTCATAGACAAACGCCGGTTTTCGGAACCCTGGATGGTCTCGACTGGAAAAGTCATGAATACCAATATTGTTCCACTCATCAAGATCTACATTTCATACATAGACCACTTTTGCATTTGACAAAGTGTTGGGAAAGTGTAGTTGAAAATCCACAATTCCCACATATAGTTTCATATAGTTTGTGTGAGATTTAAGATTTGGTAAGTATTGTTTATTTAAAATTTTTCAAATAGAAAAAATGGTCTATATAAAAATTTTGGATCTTGATGAGATCTAACAACTTGGTATTCCAAAGTTTTTCATTTCAAGTCATTTAGTCTGTCATTTGACCAAGTCTGACCAAAACTCGTCTTCGATTTTGAAAACATGTGCCTGAGACTTGCTAAAATTTATCCAGATAAAAATATGGTCCATGTATCAAATGTATATCTTGATGAGCTCTAACAACTTGGTATTCAAAAGTTTTTCATTTGAAGTCATAAAATAGATCATTTGACCAAGTTTGACCAAAATCAAAACATTGGTTTTTAGAAACACACTTTGACCGAACCCTGGATGGTCTCGAATGGAAAACTCATTAATACAAAGTTTGTTCCACTCATCAAGACCTACATTTGGTCTAATGTTCAACTTTTCATTTGTAAAAGTTTGAACCACTCATTTTTGAATTTTGAAAGAATTCATAGTCAAACGCCGGTTTTCGGAACCCTGGATGGTCTCGACTGGAAAAGTCATGAATACCAATATTGTTCCAATCATCAAGATCTACATTTCATACATAGACCAATTTTGCATTTGACAAAGTGTTGGGAAAGTGTAGTTGAAAATCCACAATTTCCACACATAGTTTCATATAGTTTGTGTGAGATTTAAGATTTGATGAGTATTGTTTATTTAAACTTTTTCAAATAGAAAAATGGTCTATATAACAAGTTTGTATCTTTGTGATCTCTAACAACTTGGTATTCCAAAGTTTTTCATTTCAAGTCATTTAGTCTGTCATTTGACCAAGTCTGACCAAAACCCGTCTTCGATTTTGAAAACATGTGCCTAGGACTTGCTAAAATTTATCCAGATGAAAATATGGTCCATGTATCAAATGTAGATCTTGATGAGCTCTAACAACTTGGTATTCAAAAGTTTTTCATCTGAAGTCATAAAATAGGTCATTTGACCAAGTTTGACTAAAGTCGAAACATTGGTTTTTAGAAACACACACTTTGACCGAACCCTGAATGGTCTCGAATGGAAAACTCATGAATACAAAGTTTGTTCCACTCATCAAGACCTACATTTGGTCTAGTGTTCAACTTTTCATTTGTAAAAGTTGGAACACTCAATTTTGAATTTTGAAAGAATTCATAGCCAAACGCCGGTTTTCGGAACCCTGGATGGTCTCGACTGGAAAAGTCATGAATACCAATATTGTTCCACTCATCAAGATTTACATTTCATACATAGACCACTTTTGCATTTGACAAAGTGTTGGGAAAGTGTAGTTGAAAATCCATAATTCCCACATATTGTTTCATATAGTTTGCGTGAGATTTAAGATTTGGTAAGTACTGTTTATTTAAAATTTTTCAAATAGAAAAAATGGTCTATATAAAAATTTTGGATCTTGATGAGATCTAATAACTTGGTATTCCAAAGTTTTTCATTTCAAGTCATTTAGTCTGTCATTTGACCAAGTCTGACCAAAACCAGTCTTCGATTTTGAAAACATGTGCCTGAGACTTGCTAAAATTTATCCAGATGAAAATATGGTCCATGTATCAAATGTAGATCTTAATAAGCTCTAACAACTTGGTATTCAAAAGTTTTTCATTTGAAGTCATCAAATAGATCATTTGACCAAGTTTGACCAAAGTCAAAACATTGGTTTTTAGAAACACACTTTGACCGAACCCTGGATGGTCTCGAATGGAAAACTCATTAATACAAAGTTTGTTCCACTCATCAAGACCTACATTTGGTCTAATGTTCAACTTTTTATTTGTAAAAGTTTGAACCACTCAATTTTGAATTTTGAAAGAATTAATAGCCAAACGCCGGTTTTCGGAACCCTGGATGGTCTCGACTGGAAAAGTCATGAATACCAATATTGTTCCAATCATCAAGATCTACATTTCATACATAGACCATTTTTGCATTTGACAAAGTGTTGGCAAAGTGTAGTTGAAAATCCACAATTCCCACACATAGTTTCATATAGTTTGTGTGAGATTTAAGATTTGGTGAGTATTGTTTATTTAAACTTTTTCAAATAGAAAAAATGGTCTATATAAAAAGTTTGGATCTTTATGAGCTCTAACAACTTGGTATTCCAAAGTTTTTCATTTCAAGTCATTTAGTCTGTCATTTGACCAAGTCTGACCAAAACCCGTCTTTGATTTTAAAAACATGTGAATAGGACTTGCTAAAATTTATCCAGATGAAAATATAGTCATGTATTAAATGTAGATCTTGATGAGCTCTAACAACTTGGTATTCAAAACTTTTTAATTTGAAGTCATCAAATAGGTCATTTGACCAAGTTTGACCAAAGTCAAAACATTGGTTTTTCGAAACACACTTTGACCGAATCCTGGATGGTCTCGAATGGAAAACTCATGAATACAAAGTTTGTTCCACTCATCAAGACCTACATTTGGTCTAATGTTCAACTTTTCATTTGTAAAAGTTTGAACCACTCAATTTTGAATTTTGAAAGAATTCATAGCCATACGCCGGTTTTCGGAACCCTGGATGGTCTCGACTGGAAAAGTCATGAATACCAATATTGTTCCAATCATCAATATCTACATTTCATACATAGACCATTTTTGCATTTGACAAAGTGTTGGGAAAGTGTAGTTGAAAATCCATAATTTCCACACATAGTTTCATATAGTTTCTGTGAGATTTAAGATTTGGTGAGTATTGTTTATTTAAACTTTTTCAAATAGAAAAATGGTCTATATAAAAAGTTTGGATCTTTATGAGCTCTAACAACTTGGTATTCCAAAGTTCTTCATTTCAAGTCATTTAGTCTGTCATTTGACCAAGTCTGACCAAAACCCGTCTTTGATTTTGAAAACATGTGCCTAGGACTTGCTAAACTTTATCCAGATGAAAATATGGTCCATGTATCAAATGTAGATCTTGATGAGCTCTAACAACTTGGTATTCAAAAGTTTTTCATCTGAAGTCATAAAATAGGTCATTTGACCAAGTTTGACTAAAGTCAAAACATTGGTTTTTAGAAACACACACTTTGAAAGAACCCTGAATGGTCTCGAATGGAAAACTCATGAATACAAAGTTTGTTCCACTCATCAAGACCTACATTTGGTCTAGTGTTCAACTTTTCATTTGTAAAAGTTTAAAACACTCAATTTTGAATTTTAAAATAATTCATAGCCAAACGCCGGTTTTCGGAACCCTGGATGGTCTCGACTGGAAAAGTCATGAATACCAATATTGTTCCACTCATCAAGATCTACATTTCATACATAGACCACTTTTGCATTTGACAAAGTGTTGGAAAAGTGTAGTTGAAAATCCATAATTCCCACATATAGTTTCATATAGTTTGTGTGAGATTTAAGATTTGGTAAGTATTGTTTATTTAAAATTTTTCAAATAGAAAAAATGGTCTATATAAAAATTTTGGATCTTGATGAGATCTAACAACTTGGTATTCCAAAGTTTTTCATTTCAAGTCATTTAGTCTGTCATTTGACCAAGTCTGACCAAAACTCGTCTTCGATTTTGAAAACATGTGCCTGAGACTTGCTAAAATTTATCCAGATAAAAATATGGTCCATGTATCAAATGTATATCTTGATGAGCTCTAACAACTTGGTATTCAAAAGTTTTTCATTTGAAGTCATAAAATAGATCATTTGACCAAGTTTGACCAAAGTCAAAACATTGGTTTTTAGAAACACACTTTGACCGAACCCTGGATGGTCTCGAATGGAAAACTCATTAATACAAAGTTTGTTCCACTCATCAAGACCTACATTTGGTCTAATGTTCAACTTTTCATTTGTAAAAGTTTGAACCACTCATTTTTGAATTTTGAAAGAATTCATAGTCAAACGCCGGTTTTCGGAACCCTGGATGGTCTCGACTGGAAAAGTCATGAATACCAATATTGTTCCAATCATCAAGATCTACATTTCATACATAGACCAATTTTGCATTTGACAAAGTGTTGGGAAAGTGTAGTTGAAAATCCATAATTTCCACACATAGTTTCATATAGTTTGTGTGAGATTTAAGATTTGATGAGTATTGTTTATTTAAACTTTTTCAAATAGAAAAATGGTCTATATAACAAGTTTGTATCTTTATGATCTCTAACAACTTGGTATTCCAAAGTTTTTCATTTCAAGTCATTTAGTCTGTCATTTGACCAAGTCTGACCAAAACCCGTCTTCGATTTTGAAAACATGTGCCTAGGACTTGCTAAAATTTATCCAGATGAAAATATGGTCCATGTATCAAATGTAGATCTTGATGAGCTCTAACAACTTGGTATTCAAAAGTTTTTCATCTGAAGTCATAAAATAGGTCATTTGACCAAGTTTGACTAAAGTCGAAACATTGGTTTTTAGAAACACACACTTTGACCGAACCCTGAATGGTCTCGAATGGAAAACTCATGAATACAAAGTTTGTTCCACTCATCAAGACCTACATTTGGTCTAATGTTCAACTTTTCATTTGTAAAAGTTGGAACACTCAATTTTGAATTTTGAAAGAATTCATAGCCAAACGCCGGTTTTCGGAACCCTGGATGGTCTCGACTGGAAAAGTCATGAATACCAATATTGTTCCACTCATCAAGATTTACATTTCATACATAGACCACTTTTGCATTTGACAAAGTGTTGGGAAAGTGTAGTTGAAAATCCACAATTCCCACATATTGTTTCATATAGTTTGCGTGAGATTTAAGATTTGGTAAGTACTGTTTATTTAAAATTTTTCAAATAGAAAAAATGGTCTATATAAAAATTTTGGATCTTGATGAGATCTAATAACTTGGTATTCCAAAGTTTTTCATTTCAAGTCATTTAGTCTGTCATTTGACCAAGTCTGACCAAAACCAGTCTTCGATTTTGAAAACATGTGCCTGAGACTTGCTAAAATTTATCCAGATGAAAATATGGTCCATGTATCAAATGTAGATCTTAATGAGCTCTAACAACTTGGTATTCAAAAGTTTTTCATTTGAAGTCATCAAACAGATCATTTGACCAAGTTTGACCAAAGTCAAAACATTGGTTTTTAGAAACACACTTTGACCGAACCCTGGATGGTCTCGAATGGAAAACTCATTAATACAAAGTTTGTTCCACTCATCAAGACCTACATTTGGTCTAATGTTCAACTTTTTATTTGTAAAAGTTTGAACCACTCAATTTTGAATTTTGAAAGAATTAATAGCCAAACGCCAGTTTTCGGAACCCTGGATGGTCTCGACTGGAAAAGTCATAAATACCAATATTGTTCCAATCATCAAGATCTACATTTCATACATAGACCATTTTTGCATTTGACAAAGTGTTGGCAAAGTGTAGTTGAAAATCCACAATTCCCACACATAGTTTCATATAGTTTGTGTGAGATTTAAGATTTGGTGAGTATTATTTATTTAAACTTTTTCAAATAGAAAAAATGGTCTATATAAAAAGTTTGGATCTTTATGAGCTCTAACAACTTGGTATTCCAAAGTTTTTCATTTCAAGTCATTTAGTCTGTCATTTGACCAAGTCTGACCAAAACCCGTCTTTGATTTTAAAAACATGTGCCTAGGACTTGCTAAAATTTATCCAGATAAAAATATAGTCATGTATTAAATGTAGATCTTGATGAGCTCTAACAACTTGGTATTCAAAAATTTTTAATTTGAAGTCATCAAATAGGTCATTTGACCAAGTTTGACCAAAGTCAAAACATTGGTTTTTCGAAACACACTTTGACCGAATCCTGGATGGTCTCGAATGGAAAACTCATGAATACAAAGTTTGTTCCACTCATCAAGACCTACATTTGGTCTAATGTTCAACTTTTCATTTGTAAAAGTTTGAACCACTCAATTTTGAATTTTGAAAGAATTCATAGCCATACGCCGGTTTTCGGAACCATGGATGGTCTCGACTGGAAAAGTCATGAATACCAATATTGTTCCAATCATCAATATCTACATTTCATACATAGACCATTTTTGCATTTGACAAAGTGTTGGGAAAGTGTAGTTGAAAATCCATAATTTCCACACATAGTTTCATATAGTTTGTGTGAGATTTAAGATTTGGTGAGTATTATTTATTTAAACTTTTTCAAATAGAAAAATGGTCTATATAAAAAGTTTGGATCTTTATGAGCTCTAACAACTTGGTATTCCAAAGTTTTTCATTTCAAGTCATTTAGTCTGTCATTTGACCAAGTCTGACCAAAACCCGTCTTTGATTTTGAAAACATGTGCCTAGGACTTGCTAAACTTTATCCAGATGAAAATATGGTCCATGTATCAAATGTAGATCTTGATGAGCTCTAACAACTTGGTATTCAAAAGTTTTTCATCTGAAGTCATAAAATAGGTCATTTGACCAAGTTTGACTAAAGTCGAAACATTAGTTTTTAGAAACACACACTTTGACCGAACCCTGAATGGTCTCGAATGGAAAACTCATGAATACAAAGTTTGTTCCACTCATCAAGACCTACATTTGGTCTAATGTTCAACTTTTCATTTGTAAAAGTTGGAACACTCAATTTTGAATTTTGAAAGAATTCATAGCCAAACGCCGGTTTTCGGAACCCTGGATGGTCTCGACTGGAAAAGTCATGAATACCAATATTGTTCCACTCAACAAGATTTACATTTCATACATAGACCACTTTTGCATTTGACAAAGTGTTGGGAAAGTGTAGTTGAAAATCCACAATTCCCACATATTGTTTCATATAGTTTGCGTGAGATTTAAGATTTGGTAAGTACTGTTTATTTAAAATTTTTCAAATAGAAAAAATGGTCTATATAAAAATTTTGGATCTTGATGAGATCTAATAACTTGGTATTCCAAAGTTTTTCATTTCAAGTCATTTAGTCTGTCATTTGACCAAGTCTGACCAAAACCAGTCTTCGATTTTAAAAACATGTGCCTGAGACTTGCTAAAATTTATCCAGATGAAAATATGGTCCATGTATCAAATGTAGATCTTAATGAGCTCTAACAACTTGGTATTCAAAAGTTTTTCATTTGAAGTCATCAAACAGATCATTTGACCAAGTTTGACCAAAGTCAAAACATTGGTTTTTAGAAACACACTTTGACCGAACCCTGGATGGTCTCGAATGGAAAACTCATTAATACAAAGTTTGTTCCACTCATCAAGACCTACATTTGGTCTAATGTTCAACTTTTTATTTGTAAAAGTTTGAACCACTCAATTTTGAATTTTGAAAGAATTAATAGCCAAACGCCAGTTTTCGGAACCCTGGATGGTCTCGACTGGAAAAGTCATAAATACCAATATTGTTCCAATCATCAAGATCTACATTTCATACATAGACCATTTTTGTATTTGACAAAGTGTTGGCAAAGTGTAGTTGAAAATCCACAATTCCCACACATAGTTTCATATAGTTTGTGTGAGATTTAAGATTTGGTGAGTATTATTTATTTAAACTTTTTCAAATAGAAAAAATGGTCTATATAAAAAGTTTGGATCTTTATGAGCTCTAACAACTTGGTATTCCAAAGTTTTTCATTTCAAGTCATTTAGTCTGTCATTTGACCAAGTCTGACCAAAACCCGTCTTTGATTTTAAAAACATGTGCCTAGGACTTGCTAAAATTTATCCAGATGAAAATATAGTCATGTATTAAATGTAGATCTTGATGAGCTCTAACAACTTGGTATTCAAAAATTTTTAATTTGAAGTCATCAAATAGGTCATTTGACCAAGTTTGACCAAAGTCAAAACATTGGTTTTTCGAAACACACTTTGACCGAATCCTGGATGGTCTCGAATGGAAAACTCATGAATACAAAGTTTGTTCCACTCATCAAGACCTACATTTGGTCTAATGTTCAACTTTTCATTTGTAAAAGTTTGAATCACTCAATTTTGAATTTTGAAAGAATTCATAGCCATACGCCGGTTTTCGGAACCATGGATGGTCTCGACTGGAAAAGTCATGAATACCAATATTGTTCCAATCATCAATATCTACATTTCATACATAGACCATTTTTGCATTTGACAAAGTGTTGGGAAAGTGTAGTTGAAAATCCATAATTTCCACACATAGTTTCATATAGTTTGTGTGAGATTTAAGATTTGGTGAGTATTGTTTATTTAAACTTTTTCAAATAGAAAAATGGTCTATATAAAAAGTTTGGATCTTTATGAGCTCTAACAACTTGGTATTCCAAAGTTCTCCATTTCAAGTCATTTAGTCTGTCATTTGACCAAGTCTGACCAAAACCCGTCTTTGATTTTGAAAACATGTGCCTAGGACTTGCTAAACTTTATCCAGATGAAAATATGGTCCATGTATCAAATGTAGATCTTGATGAGCTCTAACAACTTGGTATTCAAAAGTTTTTCATCTGAAGTCATAAAATAGGTCATTTGACCAAGTTTGACTAAAGTCAAAACATTGGTTTTTAGAAACACACACTTTGACCGAACCTTGAATGGTCTCGAATGGAAAACTCATGAATACAAAGTTTGTTCCACTCATCAAGACCTACATTTGGTCTAGTGTTCAACTTTTCATTTGTAAAAGTTTAAAACACTCAATTTTGAATTTTGAAATAATTCATAGCCAAACGCCGGTTTTCGGAACCCTGGATGGTCTCGACTGGAAACGTCATGAATACCAATATTGTTCCACTCATCAAGATCTACATTTCATACATAGACCACTTTTGCATTTGACAAAGTGTTGGGAAAGTGTAGTTGAAAATCCACAATTCCCACATATAGTTTCATATAGTTTGTGTGAGATTTAAGATTTGGTAAGTATTGTTTATTTAAAATTTTTCAAATAGAAAAAATGGTCTATATAAAAATTTTGGATATTGATGAGATCTAACAACTTGGTATTCCAAAGTTTTTCATTTCAAGTCATTTAGTCTGTCATTTGACCAAGTCTGACCAAAACTCGTCTTCGATTTTGAAAACATGTGCCTGAGACTTGCTAAAATTTATCCAGATAAAAATATGGTCCATGTATCAAATGTATATCTTGATGAGCTTTAACAACTTGGTATTCAAAAGTTTTTCATTTGAAGTCATAAAATAGATCATTTGACCAAGTTTGACCAAAGTCAAAACATTGGTTTTTAGAAACACACTTTGACCAAACCCTGGATGGTCTCGAATGGAAAACTCATTAATACAAAGTTTGTTCCACTCATCAAGACCTACATTTGGTCTAATGTTCAACTTTTCATTTGTAAAAGTTTGAACCACTCATTTTTGAATTTTGAAAGAATTCATAGTCAAACGCCGGTTTTCGGAACCCTGGATGGTCTCGACTGGAAAAGTCATGAATACCAATATTGTTCCAATCATCAAGATCTACATTTCATACATAGACCAATTTTGCATTTGACAAAGTGTTGGGAAAGTGTAGTTGAAAATCCACAATTTCCACATATTGTTTCATATAGTTTGTGTGAGATTTAAGATTTGATGAGTATTGTTTATTTAAACTTTTTCAAATAGAAAAATGGTCTATATAACAAGTTTGTATCTTTATGATCTCTAACAACTTGGTATTCCAAAGTTTTTCATTTCAAGTCATTTAGTCTGTCATTTGACCAAGTCTGACCAAAACCCGTCTTCGATTTTGAAAACATGTGCCTAGGACTTGCTAAAATTTATCCAGATGAAAATATGGTCCATGTATCAAATGTAGATCTTGATGAGCTCTAACAACTTGGTATTCAAAAGTTTTTCATCTGAAGTCATAAAATAGGTCATTTGACCAAGTTTGACTAAAGTCGAAACATTGGTTTTTAGAAACACACACTTTGACCGAACCCTGAATGGTCTCGAATGGAAAACTCATGAATACAAAGTTTGTTCCACTCATTAAGACCTACATTTGGTCTATTGTTCAACTTTTCATTTGTAAAAGTTGGAACACTCAATTTTGAATTTTGAAAGAATTCATAGTCAAACGCCGGTTTTCGGAACCCTGGATGGTCTCGACTGGAAAAGTCATGAATACCAATATTGTTCCACTCATCAAGATTTACATTTCATACATAGACCACTTTTGCATTTGACAAAGTGTTGGGAAAGTGTAGTTGAAAATCCACAATTCCCACATATAGTTTCATATAGTTTGCGTGAGATTTAAGATTTGGTAAGTACTGTTTATTTAAAATTTTTCAAATAGAAAAAATGGTCTATATAAAAATTTTGGATCTTGATGAGATCTAATAACTTGGTATTCCAAAGTTTTTCATTTCAAGTCATTTAGTCTGTCATTTGACCAAGTCTGACCAAAACCAGTCTTCGATTTTGAAAACATGTGCCTGAGACTTGCTAAAATTTATCCAGATGAAAATATGGTCCATGTATCAAATGTAGATCTTGATGAGCTCTAACAACTTGGTATTCAAAAGTTTCTCATTTGAAGTCATAAAATAGATCATTTGACCAAGTTTGACCAAAGTCAAAACATTGGTTTTTAGAAACACACTTTGACCGAACCCTGGATGGTCTCGAATGGAAAACTCATTAATACAAAGTTTGTTCCACTCATCAAGACCTACATTTGGTCTAATGTTAAACTTTTCATTTGTAAAAGTTTGAACCACTCATTTTTGAATTTTGAAAGAATTCATAGTCAAACGCCGGTTTTCGGAACCCTGGATGGTCTCGACTGGAAAAGTCATGAATACCAATATTGTTCCAATCATCAAGATCTACATTTCATACAAAGACCAATTTTGCATTTGACAAAGTGTTGGGAAAGTGTAGTTGAAAATCCACAATTTCCACACATAGTTTCATATAGTTTGTGTGAGATTTAAGATTTGATGAGTATTGTTTATTTAAACTTTTTCAAATAGAAAAATAGTCTATATAACAAGTTTGTATCTTTATGATCTCTAACAACTTGGTATTCCAAAGTTTTTCATTTCAAGTCATTTAGTCTGTCATTTGACCAAGTCTGACCAAAACCCGTCTTCGATTTTGAGAACATGTGTCTGGGACTTGCTAAAATTTATCCAGATTCATATATGGTCCATGTATCAAATTTAGATATTGATGAGCTCTAACAACTTGGTATTCAAAAGTTTTTCATCTGAAGTCATCAAATAGGTCATTTGACCAAGTTTGACCAAAGTCAAAACATTGGTTTTTAGAAAACACACTTTGACCGAACCCTGGATGGTCTCGAATGGAAAACTCATGAATACAAAGTTTGTTCCACTCATCAAGACCTACATTTGGTCTACTGTTCAACTTTTTATTTGTAAAAGTTTGAACCACTTAATTTTGAATTTTGAAAGAATTCATAGCCAAACGCCAGTTTTCGGAACCCTGGATGGTCTCGACTGGAAAAGTCTTGAATACCAATATTGTTCCAATCATCAAGATCTACATTTCATACATAGACCATTTTTGCATTTGACAAAGTGTTGGCAAAGTGTAGTTGAAAATCCACAATTCCCACACATAGTTTCATATAGTTTGTGTGAGATTTAAGATTTGGTGAGTATTGTTTATTTAAACTTTTTCAAATAGAAAAAATAGTCTATATAAAAAGTTTGGATCTTTATGATCTCTAACAACTTGGTATTCCAAAGTTTTTCATTTCGAGTCATTTAGTCTGTCATTTGACCAAGTGTGACCAAAACCCGTCTTCGATTTTAAAAACATGTGCCTAGGACTTGCTAAAATTTATCTAGATGAAAATATAGTCATGTATTAAATGTAGATCTTGATGAGCTCTAACAACTTGGTATTCAAAAGTTTTTCATTTGAAGTCATCAAATAGGTCATTTGACCAAGTTTGACCAAAGTCAAAACATTGGTTTTTAGAAACACACACTTTGACCGAATCCTGGATCGTCTCGAATGGAAAACTCATGAATACAAAGTTTGTTTCACTCATCAAGACCTACATTTGGTCTAATGTTCAACTTTTCATTTGTAAAAGTTTGAACCACTCATTTTTGAATTTTGAAAGAATTCATAGACAAACGCTGGTTTTTGGAACCCTGGATGGTCTCGACTGGAAAAGTCATGAATACCAATATTGTTCCAATCATCAAGATCTACATTTCATACATAGACCATTTTTGCATTTGACAAAGTGTTGGGAAAGTGTAGTTGAAAATCCACAATTTCCACACATAGTTTCATATAGTTTGTGTGAGATTTAAGATTTGGTGAGTATTGTTTATTTAAACTTTTTCAAATATAAAAATGGTCTATATAAAAAGTTTGGATCTTTATGAGCTCTAACAACTTGGTATTCCAAAGTTTTTCATTTCAAGTCATTTAGTCTGTCATTTGACCAAGTCTGACCAAAACCCGTCTTCGATTTTGAAAACATGTGTCTGGGACTTGCTAAAATTTATCCAGATGAAAATATGGTCCATGTATCAAATGTAGATCTTGATGAGCTCTAACAACTTGTTATTCAAAAGTTTTTGATCTGAAGTCATAAAATAGGTCATTTGACCAAGTTTGACCAAAGTCAAAACATTGGTTTTTAGAAACACACACTTTGACCGAACCCTGGATGGTCTCGAATGGAAAACTCATTAATACAAAGTTTGTTCCACTCATCAAGACCTACATTTGGTCTAATGTTCAACTTTTCATTTGTAAAAGTTTGAACCACTCATTTTTGAATTTTGAAAGAATTCATAGCCAAACGCCGGTTTTCGGAACCCTGGATGGTCTCGACTGGAAAAGTCATGAATACCAATATTGTTCCACTCATCAAGATTTACATTTCATACATATACCACTTTTGCATTTGACAAAGTGTTGGGAAAGTGTAGTTGAAAATCCACAATTCCCACATATAGTTTCATATAGTTTGTGTGAGATTTAAGATTTGGTCACTATTGTTTATTTAAACTTTTTCAAATAGAAAAACTGGTCTATATAAAAATTTTGGATCTTGATGAGCTCTAACAACTTGGTATTCCAAAGTTTTTCATTTCAAGTCATTTAGTCTGTCATTTGACCAAGTCTGACCAAAACTCGTCTTCGATTTTGAAAACATGTGCCTGAGACTTGCTAAAATTTATCCAGATGAAAATATGGTCCATGTATAAAATGTATATCTTGATCAGCTCTAACAACTTGGTATTCAAAAGTTTTTCATTTGAAGTCATCAAATAGGTCATTTGACCAAGTTTGACCAAAGTCAAAACATTGGTTTTTAGAAACACACTTTGACCGAACTCTGGATGGTCTCGAATGGAACACTCATTAATACAATGTTTGTTCCACTCATCAAGACCTACATTTGGTCTAATGTTCAACTTTTCATTTGTAAAAGTTTGAACCACTCATTTTTGAATTTTGAAAGAATTCATATCCAAACGCTGGTTTTCGGAACCCTGGATGGTCTCGACTAGAAAAGTCATGAATACCAATATTGTTCCAATCATCAAGATCTATATTTCATACATAGACCATTTTTGCATTTGACAAAGTGTTGGGAAAGTGTAGTTGAAAATCCACAATTTCCACACATAGTTTCATATAGTTTGTGTGAGATTTAAGATTTGGTGAGTATTGTTTATTTAAACCTTTTCAAATAGAAAAAATGGTCTATATAAAAAGTTTGGATCTTGATGAGCTCTAACAACTTGGTATTCTAAAGTTTTTCATTTCAAGTCATTTAGTCTGTCATTTGACCAAGTCTGACCAAAACCCGTCTTCGATTTTGAAAACATGTGTCTGGGACTTGCTAAAATTTATCCATATAAAAATATGGTCCATGTATCAAATGTAGATCTTGATGAGATCTAACAACTTGGTATTCAAAAGTTTTTCATTTGAAGTCATCAAATAGGTCATTTGACCAAGTTTGACCAAAGTCAAAACATTGGTTTTTAGAAACACACACTTTGACCGAACCCTGAATGGTCTCGAATGGAAAACTCATGAATACAAAGTTTGTTCCACTCATCAAGACCTATATTTGGTCTAATGGTCAACTTTTTATTTGTAAAAGTTTGAACCACTCAATTTTGAATTTTGAAAGAATTCATAGCCAAACGCCGGTTTTCGGAACCCTAGATGGTCTCGACTGGAAAAGTCATGAATACCAATATTGTTCCACTCATCAAGATCTACATTTCATACATAGACCATTTTTGCATTTGACAAAGTGTTAGCAAAGTGTAGTTGAAAATCCACAATTTCCACACATAATTTCATATAGTTTGTGTGAGATTTAAGATTTGGTGAGTATTGTTTATTTAAACTTTTTCAAATAGAAAAAATGGTCTATATAAAAAGTTTGGATCTTGATGAGATCTAACAACTTGATATTCCAAAGTTTTTCATTTCAAGTCATCTAGTCTGTCATTTGACCAAGTCTGACCAAAACCCGTCTTCGATTTTGAAAACATATGCCTGGGACTTACTAAAATTTATCCAGATGAAAATATAGTCATGTATTAAATGTAGATCTTAATGAGCTCTAACAACTTGTTATTCAAAAGTTTTTCATTTGAAGTCATCAAATAGGTCATTTGACCAAGTTTGACCAAAGTCAAAACATTGGTTTTTAGAAAGACACACTTTGACCGAATCCTGGATCGTCTCGAATGGAAAACTCAAGAATACAAAGTTTGTTCCACTCATCAAGACCTACATTTGGTCTAATGTTCAACTTTTCATTTGTAAAAGTTTGAACCACTCAATTTTGAATTTTGAAAGAATTCATAGCCAAACGCCGGTTTTCGGAACCCTGGATGGTCTCGACTGGAAAAGTCATGAATACCAATATTGTTCCAATCATCAATATCTACATTTCATACATAGACCATTTTTACATTTGACAAAGTGTTGGAAAAGTGTAGTTGAAAATCCACAATTTCCACACATAGTTCCATATAGTTTGTGTGAGATTTAAGATTTGGTGAGTATTGTTTATTTAAACTTTTTCAAATAGAAAAATGGTCAATATAAAAAGTTTGGATCTTTATGAGCTCTAACAACTTGGTATTCCAAAGTTTTTCATTTCAAGTCATTTAGTCTGTCATTTGACCAAGTCTGACCAAAACTCGTCTTCGATTTTGAAAACGTGTGCCTAGGACTTGCTAAAATTTATCTAGATGAAAATATGGTCCATGTATCAAATGTATATCTTGATGAGCTCTAACAACTTCGTATTCAAAAGTTTTTCATCTGAAGTCATAAAATAGGTCATTTGACCAAGTTTGACCAAAGTCAAAACATTGGTTTTTAGAAACACACACTTTGACCGAATCCTGGATGGTCTCGAATGAAAAACTCATGAATACAAAGTTTGTTCCACTCATCAAGACCTACATTTGGTCTAATGTTCAACTTTTCATTTGTAAAAGTTTGAACCACTCAATTTTGAATTTTGAAAGAATTCATAGCCAAACGCCGGTTTTCGGAACCCTGGATGGTCTCGACTGGAAAAGTCATGAATACCAATATTGTTCCAATCATCGAGATCTACATTTCATACATAGATCATTTTTGCATTTGACAAAGTGTTGGGAAAGTGTAGTTGAAAATCCATAATTTCCACACATAGTTTGATATAGTTTGTGTCAGATTTAAGATTTGGTGAGTATTGTTTATTCAAACTTTTTCAAATAGAAAAATGGTCTATATAAAAAGTTTGGATCTTGATGAGCTCTAACAAATTGGTATTCCAATATTTTTCATTTCAAGTCATTTAGTGTGTCATTTGACCAAGTCTGACCAAAACTCGTCTTCGATTTTGAAAACATGTGCCTGGGACTTGCTAAAATTTATCCAGATGAAAATATGGTCCATGTATTAAATGTAGATCTTGATGATCTCTAACAACTTGGTATTCAAAAGTTTTTCATTTGAAGTCATAAAATAGGTCATTTGACCAAGTTTGACCAAAGTCAAAACATTGGTTTTTAGAAACACACACTTTGACCGAACCCTGAATGGTCTCGAATGGAAAACTCATGAATACAAAGTTTGTTCCACTCATCAAGACCTACATTTGGTCTAATGTTCGACTTTTCATTTGTAAAAGTTTGAACCACTCAATTTTAAATTTTAAAAGAATTCATAGCCAAACGTCGGTTTCAGAACCCTGGATGGTCTCGACTAGAAAAGTCATGAATACCAATATTGTTCCACTCATCAAGATCTACATTTCATACATAGACTATTTTTTCATTTGACAAAGTGTTGGGAAAGTGTAGTTAAAAATCCACAATTCCCACATATAGTTTCATATAGTTTGTGTGAGATTTAAGATTTGGTGAGTATTGTTTACTTAAAATTTTTCAAATAGAAAAAATGGTCTATATAAAAATTTTGGATCTTGATGAGATCTAACAACTTGGTATTCCAAAATTTTTCATTTCAAGTCATTTAGTCTGTCATTTGACCAAGTCTGACAAAAACCCGTCTTCGAATTTGAAAACATGTGCCTGGGACTTGCTAAAATTTATCCAGATGAAAATATGGTCCATGTATCAAATTTAGATATTGATGATCTCTAACAACTTGGTATTCAAAAGTTTTTCATTTGAAGTCATCAAATAGGTCATTTGACCAAGTTTGACCAAAGTCAAAACACTTTGACCGAACCCTGGATGGTCTCGAATGGAAAACTCATTAATACAAAGTTTGTTCCACTCATCAAGACATACATTTGGTCTAATGTTCAACTTTTCATTTGTAAAAGTTTGAACCACTCAATTTTAAATTTTGAAAGAATTCATAGCCAAACGCCGGTTTTCGGAACCCTAGATGATCTCGACTGGAAAAGTCATGAATACCAATATTGTTCCACTCATCAAGGTCTATATTTCATACATAGACCATTTTTGCATTTGACAAAATATTGGCAAAGTGTAGTTGACAATCGATGTCATCTGCATAGCAACTGGAGTTCCTCAACTAATGGCTTCAGGTAGACATCGATGTCATTACCAGGTTGCTTCAGGCCTTGGATGAGGACCGGCATCATAATGAACTTCCGCTTCATGCATAACCATGGAGGAAGGTTATAGATACATAGAGTAACGGGCCAAGTGCTATGACTAGAGTTCTGGTCCCCAAAAGGATTAAATCCATCCGTACTCAATGCGAACCTTAGGTTTCTTGCGTCATCTGTAAAGTCTAGGAATTCTCTATCTATTTCTCTCTACTGGGACCCATCTGCAGGGTGTCTCAACATGTTGTCCACCTTACGGTCTTCTTTGTGCCATCGCAACAACTGTGCGTGCTCCTTGTTTCTGAACAGTCGTTTTAGGCGTGGAATTATTAGAGCATACCACATAACCTTAGCAGGGATTCTCTTCTTCGGATGTTCTTTATCCTCAACATCGCTAGGATCATCTCACAAGATCATGTACCGTGACGCATGGCAAACAGGGCATTCATCTAAATTCTTGTGAACGCCATGGTACAGGATGCAGTCATTAGGACATGCATGTATCTTCTCGATTTGTAATCCTAAAGGGCAGACGATCTTTTTTGCTTCGTATGTAGTGGTGGGCAATTCATTAGGCTTCAGAAGCATCTTTTTTTAATCTTCAATAATTTTTCAAATGCCTTGTTAGATATACCATTCTCTGCCTTCCACTGTAACAGCTCCAGTGTCGTTCCTAGCCCTGCCCATCTTCGGCTGACGGGTAGAGTAACTTCTTGTGATCCTATAGCATTTGGTCAAACTTAGTCTTCTCCTTTTCACTTTCACAATCTCTCTGTGCGTCACGAATGACATCACCAAGAGCATCGTCATCTTCAGCAATACTTTTTTCTGCATCCGCCTCTTCTTCAACTTCCTCCATCGCGAAGTCACAGTATTGAGCAAAAACATCGTCAGAGTCCGCTTGTTCTGCTTCACCTTCTTCCATCATAACCCCGGTCTCTCCGTGTTTGGTCTAACAAATGTAGTTTGGTATGAAACCCGACTTGAACAAGTACAAGTGAATACTTCTTGAGCTACAAAACTCTTTTAAATTCATACACACGGCACATGGGCAGCACATAAAACCATCCCGCTTGTTTTCCTCTGTCACTCTGCAGAATTCTCGCACGCCCTCAATGAACTCGTTGGAGCGGCGATCGGCATTGTACATCCAATGGCGTGTCATTATCTGCATTATATGGCATCACATAATTAAAAGCCCAGCATAAGAAAAGAGCGCGACACAACCTTGTCTAATTGAGTTCAAAATTTTATAAGTGATTCATCATTTCATAAAATTAATTTGTGGATATTAATAAAAAGATAGCAAAATCATAAAATTTATATTTTTCTATTAAAAGATGTAATTTTATCTCTAAATAAAATTAATTTGAAGAATTTTTAAAGTTAAAATAAATTTGTTTCAAAATTACAAAGAATCAACATTATTTAATATTTTAAAATGAGAACATGAACAAATTAAAGTAAAAAGTATCCTAAGAAGTCTATAATAGAACTAAACATTATATGTGTATACTACTTTCTAGGTACTATAATTAGCATCGTTCATAAAAATTCAAACATGAAAAGTGATTGGAGCTAGCAATATGAAATAAAATAGCCATATACAACATGAATTTACATATGGTGCTGCTAAAACATAGGAGGATGAAGCTAGCGACCTTTCAAACAAATCGACGACGACGTAGAACCGTTTGAAGTGGATTGATCACCGGAGATGAGACAAGCAAGAACAATGGAAGAACAAGCAACAAAAACATGAACAAAGAAGGGTTCGGGCATGGAGGAAGAAGATGGAGGTTCAATTTATAGGGGAGGTTTTAATCCCGGTTGGTAACACCAACCGAGACTAAACCTAGTCTTATAGTCCCGGTCGGTGCCACGGACCGAGACAAAAGCTGTAGTCCCGGTCCATGGCACCGACTGGGACTAAAGGCAGAGATTTAGTCCCGGTTGGTGTTACCAACCGGGACTAAAGGTCCCTCCCGACAGCGTCTGACAACATAGCCGTTGGCGAGGGACCTTTAGTCCCGGTTGGTAACACCAACCGGAACTAAAAGTCTATTTAGTTTCGATCACTGAAATCGCCGAAACTAAAGGCATTTTAGACGATCGACGAAAGGTCAGTTGTGTAGTAGTGAGGTCACTGCTGGCAGAAGTACGGCAGTACCTGAACACGTACGTGCATGTCGACCAATTACGATTCGTTGGGCACAAAAGTTGCGAGCAAAAATCATGTGCACTAGCGCATAACATGTTCATCAATCATCTTCTCCTAACAAAAAAAAACCCACACTCATCACACACGGCTAAAAAGTTGCGGAAATTGAAAGGAGAGCTGGCTATAATGTCTGTCGTCGAACAACAACGACGTACGCTAGCTAATGCTGGGAAAGAAGAAACAAAACAGATCGATGAAAATCCTGGCAACGATGGTGGTAGGTATCAGCTAGCTCTTCCATCCGTCCATGCATATTATCTCTAGCTAGAGATCGATCAATCAATAATGCTCATATATAGTAGTATATATAACGGAGCCTGCATGAGCAGCAATGGATTGTCCGGGTAGGTTTCGATGTCGGCTCGTATCATGCCGCCGGCGCTGCTGGGTTCTGGCCGACGAGCTTGTCGATGAGGTCTGCGGCCTCCTGGATGGTGGTGATGTTCTGGGCGTTGTCCTCCTCGACGGTGATCTTGAACTCCTCCTCCAGCGCCATGACGATCTCCACCGTGTCCAGCGAGTCGGCGCCCAGGTCCGCGAACTTGGACTCCGCCGTGAGCCCCACGTCCGCCGCCAGCGCCAGCTGCTGCTTCACGATGTCCATCACCTTGCTCACCGTCTCCGCCTTCGCCTGCATATATTATACATATATATATGCGCATACAATACAGTTCATATATATTGTCTTTCATTGCAGCAGGTCAAGACGTTTAGAGGAAACCGATCAAATAAAACGTTACCGCGTAGACGCGAAACCGAGGGGATCTTAGGGAGACGAGGAGGCCTCCTCTTCGGGTGGTCGCCATGGAGACCACATTCCGGTCTGAGACTCTGCTTCCCTGCAAGTTTCAGTCAAAAGGGCAGAGAATAGATCCAGGCATTCAGCCATTCAGGGTGGGAGAGAGCACATACATCAGTTGGAATGTAATAGCAAAAATGGTATTGTACTGTATATATATGCAACTAGTGGGCCTGAAACCAGGAAAGTAAAATGTGCAAACAGATAGTACGGCGTTTGGATAGCCCGGTTTTCATCCAAACTACGAGTATGTTGAACCAAAATAGTACTGCTACCCAATATTATGTGTGTAGGTGCATGCACCTCAAAAAGGGAATGAGGTTTTACCAATTTACTAGTACCATTTGCACCCCTGCTGTCTGCTGATCGTACCTCTTGAGGACAAGGATCTGGGGGAAGGGGATTCACCCAAACGAAGGAAATCTACTGCTACGGTCGTGTCGTGTCGTGTCCACCAACCAACCAACAAAACTAACACACACACACACACACACACAAAGCAGCTTGGGCAGTGAAGTGAATATGTAAAATCAAGTACCAAAAAAAAGATAAACAAAAGAGATGGTAATTCAGTATTTACCTTCCAGCTCAGGGTTGGTGCCCTGCAGTAGCCGTAGCCGGCCTTGGCGGAGATGGCGGACAAGGTGGCCATTGGAGCAGCTCTGCAGCTGGTTAGAGCAGCCAGCAGATGGGGCTGGGACTGGAAGTGCACAGAGAATGAACGGGGGAGAAGCAGAGGAACCAAAAGATAGCTGCAAATGGAGCAGGGCAGTGAGGCAGTCGGCCAGTCGCAGCAAAAGACCGCAGGGGTTTCGGATTAGATTAAATCCTGGGCTCCGAGGTGGCGCGATTCTGGCCACCCGCTCCGGCTTACATACTCCCACGGCCCTGTCTCCTGTTATCTCTGCATGTGGGCCCAGGAGCTAACCTTTGGTGGTTTTCACAAAATTGGGCCCAGCACAGCACCTTGAATCCTGAAGATGCTCCTTCGTCTTGCCCTCTCCCTGTATTATGAATCTGAGCTAAGGAAACACAAGTTTTGGTTTCAGTTACTAAACAATACTGGAATGAGCGCAAATATTGCAAAGGGTTAAAATTCAGCTTGTTTTCCGAAAAAAAAAAGATTCAAACCATACCAGTAATATGAACGAGGCTCAAGCGTGACACATTTGAGTTGCAGAGGATTGATCCATGACAATATATATAATATCAGCTTAAATACGCATCAAACATACCACATCAGCCAGATCTCCATGAACCACCATGCTTCAGTTGACAAGTTATGCAGATAATAAGAAGCATTATAAACGAGACGAAATTTCGAGCAACCAAACATATAAGTTATATATGCTGAATCACATTACCTTGTCCAACTCAAGCGTGGGTCTATTGGGATTCAACTCCAGCGCTTTCAGTATCGAAGCCTCCGCCGCCTCCACCTCCTCAAGCTCTGCACGGCAACAGTTCATATGAACAACGGCGCGCTCGAGCGAGGAGAGGCTTTCCAGGCCGCAATCAAAGTCGCCAAACTGGTCCAAGGTATGCCGCACATGGAGGTCCAAACGAATGGTTTGTAGCTTTCGCATGGCTCCTGCTGCGAACTCCACCTCCATGGCGCCAGGCCCGATTCTGAACTTCGTCAGGCAACGGAATGGACAGTCGTCGCTGCCCATGGCCAACCTCTTGTGCCTGTCTTTTCTGTGCTCCTTCACCCATATGTAGAGGCTGCGAAGAGATGGTATGCTGCCAAGGACCTGGAGGTCCTCCTCTTCTAGTGTCAACAGTGTGACATCTAGGGCAGACAGGGCGAAGAGCGATGGCATCCATCTTGGCACACAGCCTACGGTGCCAGGCCCTATGTTCATGGATCGAAGCTGTTGAGGCCCTGGTGTTAACAACATGCCAATGTTGGAATTGGAACCAAGGCCGTTTTGGCAATCAAATATCTGCAGGGATTCAAGATTGACCAGGTTGGATAGACACTGCACAAAAGGTTCCTCATAGCTCTCATCATCCCAGTCGTCGAAGCGGAGCATCAAACGCCTCAGCTCGGTCAGCCTGCTTAATTCACGCAGCATTGTTGGGGAACTGATTGTTATACTTGGTGATAACTTCTGTAGAGAAATTAAGTTCCCAAGGCATTCTGGTAGTCTAGTCCGATTGTCGACACACAAGAACTCTAGTTTTCTTAGCTGGACAAATGCTGGTGGAAGCGCTTTTATGTTGGTCATATTCAAGTCCAGGAACTGCAGAAGCTGTAGGTTCCCAATCTCATTTGGTATCTCAGTGATGGATGTCAAAGATAGCTTTAGATATCTCAGGTGATACAAATTGCAGATGTGCTTGCAGTGACTGTTATCCACCTGAGTGCAGCCATATAAATTCAACACACGTATGATCGGAAAGCTGGACAGGGTAGGCAACAAAGTGAATGCTTCTGATGACACAGTCAGTGATCTCAAATGGGACAGGTTCATGGTTACCACCTTCTTGACATCTTCGACCTTCATGTTTTGGAGGAACAATCGGCGGATCTTTCTTGTTGGCTCACACATCGTCTGGGAACCACCAAATGTTTGTAAAAGATTCTCCTCCTCCGAAATGGAAGTGATTAGATCAAGCATCATGTCATGCACACAACAAGACCATACCTTACACCCATGGTTAAAAATCATTGGTTGGATAATGCTTCTACTGATGAGGTCTTCAAAGTAATCCTCTCCTGCTTCGTAAAAAGTTTGCCCATGTTGTTTCCGGATAATTCCTTCACCTATCAATTTGTATATCACATGTTCGATTATTATACCATAATCCTCTGAGTACAAAGTCAGATACAACAAGAAGGTCTTCAAATGTGGCGGCAGATCATAGTAACTGATAGACAGTATCCTACGCACGTCCTTCACATCTGTGCTTTCTTCAAGTCCAGAACCCATGGATTGATACACTTGATACCAGTGCTTATCTGCATTTTCCTTTCTCCTTTTAGTTGCTAATAGACTGGCTATTGTAATTACAGCTAAAGGTACACCGCCACATTTTTTCAAAATATTCTCTGATACTTCAGCTAAGTGATTTGGAGGAGCTCCGTCTTCAGTGCCAAATACTCTTTGGTAGAACAACTTTCTTGAGTAAGAAGGAGAAAGAGGTCTTAGTTCATAGATACCATTGGCTTGCTTGGCAACATCAAGGATGCGAGTTGTTGTGATTATTCTACTTCCACATTGATTCTCAATAAAAGCATGCCTGACTGTGTTCCATACTGAACAACTCCATATGTCATCAATGACAATGAAGTAGCTGTTGGATTGCACCAAAGAACCATGTTAATTAGTAAAGCTCCTGATACAATTTTATTTTGTTATTACAGCAATCAGTACAGAGGTAACATGAACGAAAAAGTCAGGTCCAAATTTAAGCACTCAATTTGTAATAGATACAAGTAGTAAAAGAAACTGTTTCTGCTTTCCGGTACTAAAAGTCTAATCTAAAACAAATTCAAGAGGATAATATAATTTACAAGTGGGAACCGAGATGAATTAATACATGGCAATTGTCAAAGTGTAACAAACATCTATGAAGGTGAAGGGAAATGAACGCACCTCTTGTCTCGAAGGAATTCCCTTAGTTGTTCGATGAGTTGTGCTTCGCCCCACATTGCAATGTTGGTGTTGCGGTTCTTGTCAAGTTGGCAGAGCATGTCCCTGAACACCTTCTCCATGTCAGGATCATGAGAGATGGAAACAAAAGCCGTGCAATCGAACTGGCCTTTCAGCTCCTCGTACACTATCCTAGCGAGAGTCGTCTTGCCCAATCCTCCAAAACCGACGACGGAGACCGTCCTCAGCAGCCGATTCGACGCCTCATCGCGCTCCACCATCAGCAATTGGACCTGACGCGGCGCTCGCCGACAAGCTCCGTCGCCGCGGCGTACAGAGCCGACAGCCGAAGGCCGTCGGCGGGCGCCGGGCCACGGCCGGGCTTCGCCGGCGCCGCGACGCCGTCGACCTTGTACCTGACGCGGCGCTCGCCGACCTCCACGACGCGTCGCTTGATGTCCCTGACCTCAGCGCCCATGTCGCGGCGGATCTTGGCCCGCCTGAGCAGGCCGAGCCCCCTGTCGATGAGGCCCCTCAGGCCCCTGGGCGGCGCCGGCGCGTGGTGGTGCTGGTGCAGGCGCACGAGGAAGGCCTCCACGCAGTCCTCCACGTCGTAGGACAGCTCCCGGACCTCCCGCGCCCACAGCCTGTCCTGCGCGTCGGGCGGCCGGTCCGCCGGCGCCTCGGAGATCCGGAGGAGCGCGGCCTCCATGCTCTCCAGCTCCGCCTTGAGGAACGCGACGCCGTCCCGGACGCTCGCCTGCAGCTGGTACTCCCGCGTCAGCAGGTCGCCCAGCATGGGTAGCAGCGTGCTCACCGCGCCGGTCACGACGTCCATCAGGCACCCAAACCGCGGAGGAAAAGGAATAGCTAGACGACCTCACCGCAGCTGTCCGGCGGCCGATCCAATCTTTGGCACCCCAGTACAAACCGTGCAGAAGCTCGCAGACTCGCTTCGAAAAAGATGTCAAGAGTCAACAAACCGTGCGAGTAGGAGCGTGGGACAGCAAGGAGAGAGATAACGGAGGCCGATCACGACGCGTCCTCTGCTCTCACATAGTCAGAAAACAAGGCGACGAAACCACGCGGGAGAAGGACACCTACGCCACAGACGCACTGAAACTCAAACAAAAGAACCACCGCATAGGCATGGAACATGATTCTACTCCCTCCGCTTTAATTTACGTCCTATCAGCCATACTTTTTTAGCGGAAAAATAATATTTTCTTTTACAACAAATTAGTGAACAGTGATTTTTAGGTTATCTTTTCGGCAAAGCGAATAGACCCTATATAACTTAATTTTTCTGCTAAGCTAATTTTTTCGATAATGCTGTGGGTAGGACGTTCATTTCGTCTGGACGCGTGTTGGTGGACCTCGACGCCCGAACAGTGCTTGCTCCATCATGACCGCGCTGCCATGGTCACAATGCAGCGGCGTGCTGCACTGCACCTGAGTGCCGCCACCTGCTTTCCTGTCTCCCCACCGCCACTCACCACTTGTCGCTGAGGCGACGCGGCGTGGTCCACGACAACTGCTGCGGCGCGGTGTTCTTCACCACGCCAGCCGCTTGCTTGCCGCCGTCCTCCCTCTCCATTGCATCGAAGCACGGTTTGTTGCCTACCGCAGTTCCCTACCAGGTATGCCATGGCTGCGGGCGGTGCCATATGTTTGTTCCAGGTGTGTTTCAGAAGTTGTTTTCAAGTGTTTCATCTGTATGTTGCGTATGTTGCAATGACTATATACGTATGTTACAAGTATATGTTTTAAGTGTTTCAGACGTATGTTTTACGTGTTTCATCTTAATGTTTCATGTGTTTCATCTGGACATTTCATGTGTTTTATTTTATCTTGATGTCGCAAAAGGATCTGATGTTGCATATGTTGTAATGGCTACACACGTATATTTCAAGTGTATGTTCCACATGTTTCATCTGTTTTAGACGTATGTTGCAAATATATGTTCCAAAAGTTTCTAACATACGTCTAAAACAGATGAAACATGTGGAACATACACTTGAAATATACATGTGTAGAAATTGCAACATATGCAACATCATATCCTTTTGCGACATTAAGATAAAGTGTTTTATTTTATCTGGATGTCGCAAAAGGATCTAATGTTGCATATGTTGCAATGGCTACACACGTATATTTCAAGTGTATGTTCCACATGTTTCATCTGTTTTAGACGTATGTTGCAAATGTATGTTCCAAAAGTTTCTACTGTTTCAGACGCATGTTTCATGTGTCTTATCTAGATGTTGTAATGACTATACACGTATGTTTCAATAGTATATTACATATGTTGCAACGGTCGGACGGATGTTGCAGAGGAAATGAGACGTTAGACGGAGGAAGGGGCGCGGCCGAGGCAGAGCACGACGGAGGACAGGGGCTTGGCGGGGATGGCGTGGCGGTTTGGGGAGGAGCGTTGTGGGCTTGACATAGGGGGCGCAACCGAGATGAGGATCGAGTCGCGGATGGTCGGACGCGGTCAATGGCGCGGGATCGGTCGCGGGTGGCCGGACACGATTCGCTGGTGCGGGATCTGATGTGAGCGTAGGGGGCGTCTGATGCGAAGCAGTTGCAGGTATCGGAGCTGCGTTCGGACGCAGATATGGGGCCGAACATCCGGGGGCGCTAGCCCTGCCATAATTTTTTTTCTAATTCTAATCGTAATTTAGAAAAATATATTAACATCTATCAGTTCCAATAAATATATTATCAACATATATTTTACACAAGACTTAATAAACCTAATTTCATATAATGTAGATATTCCATTTTTCTATAACTTTTACTAAACTTAGAAAAATTAACTTGTACTGCAATTGAAATGAATAATAATCTAGTGAGTATAGAAAGTACTTCTAGAGAAACCAAACATTTGGATTTGGAATATGATCTAATGGCAGCTGTCTAGCAACCAAATCTATGGGTACTACACGTCCACACCCACTGACCTCCGACCTAGTACAAACTGTGCAAGTAGGACAACAACGACAAAAATAATAGAAACCAGTCATGACACATCCTCTACTAATTATGAGAAAATTCCTACCTTGTCCTTAAAAAGAGTTTGACTCCTTCCTTGACACTTTTGGATTCAAAGCTACTTATTTGGTCCATAATCCTAACTTTCCTTCCATATACGGCTCTTTCCTCAGATTTAGCCACTACCGGTGCTCAGTGGGGATGAAATGATGATTTTTTCATATATTTCATTTTGAGCACCATTTAGACTATTTTTTTGTTACAATTGTTGTTAGCAATTATCATACTATTACGTTATAGAAAACACTTAAAATATTCAGATGAAACACTTGAAACATAAGTCTAAAACACTTGAACGACATCGGGGACGGCCCTGGCCTTACTGGTGGGGGACTACGGTAGCCAGGCTTGGGTCTAGGGAACGTCCAGAGCAAACAGCCCAACTGCGCTGGCCTCTCTTCCTGCCGTGGTGTCTTCGGCCGAGCGCGAGAGACGAAGTCCGGACCAGCGACGACCTCCTTGTGGTGGCGCCGAGGTGGTGCTAGTGTGGTGCCCGCCATGGCTGCGATGGTGAGGTGGATAGGGGCACGCCGGTGGATAGGGGCGAGGCGCAGGATGGCCAGTAATGGGGTGCGGTGTGGCAGGGGGAAGGCGTGGCGTGCATGGAGGATGGTCGCGCGGTGGGGAAGAGGGCGCGGCGAGGCAGAGTGCGGCAGCGCTGATGCGCGGTGACGCCCGACAGCCGGATGCGAGTGTGAGTGGGGAAAAGAACGCCTGTTGGGCCTGTCTGCTGCGCTGGCCCGCAAAGACAGTGTCCGGATGGAGGCGAACACGCCCGTGGCCAAGCATTGTGTTTTAATTATTTACACCATCTGATGTGAATTTGATATCGAGTATCCCACTGAGTACATGGCAACAACAAGATTTCTGGGCTTGGCACTTTGAGAAGCGTGGTGTCTTTTCGGTCCGTTCAGCGTATAAAATGCTTGCACATCGTAAATCTCTAGCTGGATCGGTAGGGGCCTCAGACAGACAAGCAGTTCAGAAGGAGTGGTGTACGTTATGGGGAGTTATATCCCTTCCAAAGTGCGAGTGTTCTTGTGGAGGCTTGCTAGATGCTCCCTCCCATCAAAGGATCTTCTTCTCCACAGGAATATGGCTGATAGTAGTGTGTGCCCCATCTACGGCGCCGCTGCGCTAGGGATTCATGGCGGCACTTAGTCATTGAGTGCAATATGGCACACTGTGTTTGGGCGCTGGAGAAGGAAGAAATAACTAAGCATATTATTCAGCTTTAGGATCTTGATGCAAGGGGCTGGTTGGCCCCAGTTATGAAATTTTTGAAGCATGAAGACCTAACTCGGGTTACTGTTACTCTTTGGGCAATTTGGTATGCAAGACGGAAAACTATTCACGAAGATATCTACCAAAGCCCGCTTTCAACACATAGCTTTGTTGCTAGTTTCGTGGTTCATCTTCAATCGGTGAAACCACGAGCTAAGGAGCAACATACTGTTTAGAGAAGCTCCACCGGGTGGATTCTGTCACGGAACCGCCCAAATTATAAGAACAAAAGTACAAAAACAATCGCCAGAGCAATTAAATTCCCGTACTTAAGCTCCTATAACTCCGGTAGTCCAATAAAATCACGAGGGATTTCAAACCAACCAACATACAAGCTAAGATCGTAGTGGTCCAACATAACAGGTCATATGTTACATCCATTTCATAAGTAATTCAATATATATCGGTGTTCAGTAGAGTTATTACAACTCAAGTTCAAAAGTAGCGGAAGCAAAGTAGTTTGAAACTAATATCACCTTAATTCAAATACATGCCAGTACCAAGGTCAATTTCCAAGAAAAGCATGAGAGACAAGATAGCTCAGAAGGATCATGCCCATGATCACACTCTGCCACTACAGCAGGGGCCATCCCATTCTTGCAGTAGCCATGATACATCACAACCTGCAACAAGTGGGAACAAAGCCCTGAGTACGAGAAGGTACTCAGCTAGACTTACCCGACAGAACCAAAAATAAAAGACACCAAGGATCATGACAGGCTTTCTGGTGGGGTAGCTGACTCATTTACAAAAAAACATTTTTAGTATTTAGAGAATCTTTACAAAAGCTTTACATCAAGTTAAATCTTTATTAACCTGTCAACTACATTTGCACCTGTACTAGAGTAACATGTGAATAAACAGGTAATGATAACCAATGATTATTAACAACTTCCATTATGTCATATTTCATATAACTGTCCAAGTGTTCCATCAATATTACTACGATGAAGTAGCTCAAGTCAAGTGCTCACTATCCAGTGAACGATGGCGATTCAAATCGATTATTAACCAGCTGGTAATTTATTTCTTACACAAACCTCACTCACCCGCTAAAGTGAGGTGTTGGTCACCGAGTCAACCATTCAGGTAAAGTCGCGAGCTTGCCAGGAACCACATGTACTCGGAGGCCGCCCGACTGCTCTTTGGCCTTATCATCGCGCCCCCGTATTCTGCCACTACTGCTCCGGTACAGTGCGTTGCGGGCAATCCACTCAGCCCGAATAATCTCCCAGCTTCGCGGTCGAAAGGTACATTATGCGGCCAGCTAAATATAAGGCATGCGTTCAACATGACTCGAGGCCCAACAACGGTCGGTCCTTAATCGACACAGACGGAAAACACTACAGTCCGAAAACCCTGCAAGTTTCCGTCCGGTCTCAATTTCACATTAACACTGAGCTATTTTTCAGATGACATATTTTCCCAAGCAGATCTAGGTAACCACCTATAGCTCGCAGGTGACAGGAAATCACCCGACTTCTACCGGTCTAAGCAAGCTAAGAAAATACTTGACTGCGAGTAACAAGGTGACAAAGATAGGGTAGAATAGAGTAAACAAGGTATAATACAGCAACAGTTGCAAACAACTCCTAAACATAATGCATCAGTTAAAATAAAGCATTAATAAAATATTTGCAAACCGGGAGAGAAAAATGCTCCGGGGCTTGCCTGGGATCGAACACTAAGTGATTTACAAATGACACTCGCTTGGTGAGCCTCTCCCATCCCGGCACTTGTTTAGTCCTTCCATCTTCGGGATAGGTCCACCAAACACCGTCTTCAGGTTTGGCTTCAACATCTCATCCTTCACGTGGTGCATCTAGCGAACCTAAATAAGATGCAAGATGTATGTGTATGAATATGATGAATGGTAACACAAGATACATCATATAATCATTTAAGTAAACACATGATTCAGACATAGACACCAAAAGCTATTTAACTAACATCACACAACCAATTAAAGAGGGCAAGCACATCAAGCACAACAAGGATATAACTTAAAGAGGGCAAGCACATCAAGCATAACACAAGTTTAACAAGATCACAAGTATCTTAACTTGACCATCAACAAGGGCATAAGCCACACTTAGCAACACATGGAGTAAACAACCATAACTAGCATCTGACAATTTCTGGACTGCAAACAACAACTACATGTTTAGATCATAACTGGAGTTATAAAAATCCAATAGCCATGCAACAAGACATTCTAGAAAGCTTATGAAATTGTCTATAATTCACATTTAATCATCTTAGCATGATTCTCAAGTTAACCAAATCAAACATGCATAATTACAGAATCTGGTCCAGAGATTCCAGAGAACAACTATTTCTGGAACCCAACTTGAAACAGTCATTACTCACAAACTATAAGGCCAAATGCCACCAAAATTTAACACAAACTAGGTTAATGAGTTATTTACAACTTTGTTATAAGCATGTTTCTCATCAAACATTATTTTTATGGTGCAATTACCAAGGTCCCAGAAACTGTCCAGGAAAGCATCAATTGCAAGAATAAATATTAACTTATATTCCAAACATACATTTGGCCACAACCAATGTAACCATCATAAAGTGCATGTTAAATGATCACCAAAAAGCATAGTGCTCATCACTAAATAAATTCTTTTAATGCATTTCTTAATTTATTTAGATAGCAAGGTGAAATAATAAACATATACCAAAAGTCCATAATAAAATCTATAAAAAATACAGTAGCTCTTACATATACCCAATAGTCTACTGTACAAATTTCAAGTCATTTGGACATGTATATCAACCTCTATGAATAAGACAAATTGCTATTGCAAGAATTCATGTAAGAGCAAGATACACTAATAACTCACTCATATGGCAACCAAAATTCATGAAATTTTTACCACATATTAAACATCATATTAGTAGCATTTCACAAAAATTTCACTTCATTTGGAGCCCTAGATCTACAGTTATGAAAATGACAAATTCAACTAGCATTAAAAACCTAGCTGCACAAACCTATTTTTACAGATAAAACTTAAAACTAAAACATGACATATTATGGATCTAATGCATAGAGAATTTCACAAGGATTCCAAAAAGTCCTCATTTACTATTTTACGAATTTTCTATGATTTACTATGAATTTCCAAAGTTCCTGCAAAATAATTACGAATCAGTCCCGAGAGCACTATTCATCTGAGTCTATGACAGTGCAGATAGGCCCTTCACTTTTGTCGAATTGTCGCGCGAGGTCCCTGACGGAACTGAAACAGAGGAGGGTCGCCGGAGCTCGCGGATTCCGGCGAAGGGAGGCCATGCCATCGTTGGGGAAGTTGTGGGGAAGCAAGAGGAGGCCAGTGCGCACCCGTGGGTGGCCGAGGACCGGCGGGAGGTGGCTCGTGGCCTTCTGGCCACGGGCGCCGGCGGTGAGCAGGGACGGCGGCATGCCGGCACGGCGAGTTCAGCGGCTACAGCTTCGGCGCGCGTGCGCGCGAGGTGCAGCACGATGAGGTGAAGGCGGTGGTGCACGTGGCTACGGCCGTGAGGGCCTAGAGCGGTGAGGACGCGGGCGGCAGCAAGCTTGGCCGGCCGTCCATGGCGGACGTGCCCGCGCGAGCGGCAAGGGCGAGCGGGAGCGCGATAGCGAGGGAGGGAGAGGATGCTGGAGTGGATGGGGAGTGCCTGGGGCAGCTTGGCGTCTATAAAGGAGCAGCAGGGGCGCGAGGACGCGCGTCGGCAAGGGTGGGGCGAGCTCTTGCATGGCTGCCACTCGCTCCCCCGCCGCGGCATAACGTCGAGCACGTGGCGGGCGATGGTGAGACCGGCGTGGGAGGTCATTTTGGGCTGCTTCCGAGCCGAATTGGACCACGAGCCAAAAATGAAGTTGGAAGCCCATATGAAGCTCTACATTTTTCATTAAGGAGCCAAGGTCATTAGAGCAATGGATTAGCAGTTAACTAGTTGCCAAAATAGCAGTGTCAACACCTTGACGGTAGTCACGGAAACTTGCATTCGATGGTCAAAACTTCGTCAAATTGAACTCAACTTTTTGTATGCTCTTCATCAAGATGTAAACTCCAACTTTCACTTTTGGGTCAACTTGAGATGCTTAACAAATTTTGGATAATGCGAGACGCCAATGCCGATGTCGATGAATTTCCAGACTTAGAAATATTCTAAGTGCTGAAAACTGCATCAAATTAAATCTTTATGCACCGATTAGACTCGCTTCCAAGCTGATCTAGCTCTTGGTCCAAAAACAAAGTTTCTTCTACATAAAATGAACTACAACTCTCATTTAAGGTTCAACCTCAAAACTGATATAGAAACTGTTGTTATACTTTGACCAAAGTAGGATCACGATGAAGCTTAAATCATCCTTTTTGATCCATTGGAGCATTTTCGGGGCATTTGCTCAACAGGAACCTTTCACGACTTTTGTTGTAGAGTCCATCTAGAGTCTTTTAGGTAAGGTTGCAAGGTTGGGTTGATGACCTATATTTCCATTCACTTAATAGTGCAATTCAAGCACTTAGTAAAATCATTCCAACAAGGATATAACTTATCATTTCATGTGACTTTTTGATTCCAAACTTCATGAAACTTTTTGAGTGACCAATATAGATAGGTACTAAGGTGAGACACATGAATATATTGCAATAACACCACCCCAGCATATATCTTGAAAATGGCCTATATGCAAAGCAATGGTGCAACATCCAAGTTTTAGTTTAGGCTCATTTCAATAGGTTGACCTTGACATCGTCCTCTCCACTTAATCTATCATGTTTGAGCTCAAACCCACTGCTTAACTAGTGGCAAACATCTGGGGTGTTACAGATTCCTCCCCCATTGGGGCCGATGAAGATCAACGTTGATGCTGCCTTGGCTAAGAGCTCAGGAAGTGTTGTCGTTGCAGCTGTTGCACGAGATTTCACTAGACGTTTCTTGGGGTCCTCAGCAGTGGTGATGGAAGGCAGCTTGGAGCCAGAAACAATAGAGACGATAGCATGTAAGGAAGGCTTGGCTCTTGCTAGCGATTTGCTCTTGCGGGACTTTAGATTGGCATGTGACAATGCCGGAGTCATCGCAAACATTCGTGAAGGAAGTATGGGCTCTTATGGGCATGTTATCTAGGAAACTAGAGCTAGATCAAGTGAGTTTAGATTTATTGAAATTGTCCATGAAGGGAGACAATCAAATGTGGATGCTCATTGTCTAGCTAGGAGTTGTATCTATGCTGATTTAGGGAGACATGTTTGGTTTGTATCTCCGCCTGACGACGTTTGTACTTCCTATGAAGGTCAATAAAAGCACTTAGTAAAATCATTCCAAACTTATCATTTCAAGCACTTAGTGCAATTCAAGCACTTAGTAAAATCATTCCAACAAGGATATAACTTATCTTTTCATGTGACTTTTTTATTCCAAACTTCATAAAACTTTTTGAGTGACCAATATAGATAGGTACTAAGGTGAGACACATGAATATATTGCAATAACACCACCCAAGCATATATCTTGAAAATAGCCTATATGCAAAGCAATGGTGCAACATCCAAGTTTTAGTTTAGGCTCATCTCCATAGGTTGACCTTGACATCGTCCTCTTCACTTAATCTATCATGTTTGAGCTCAAACCCACTGCTTAACTAGTGGCAAACATCTGGGGTGTTACAGCCCTCCCCCTTAAAAGAATCATGTCCCGAGATTCGGTGCGAAGAACTTTCCAAGGGAAGAGAAGCATGTTGTCCAATTCCAACATCTGCAAGCGCATCAGGCTACTTAACTTCAAGTAGCAGAGAGGCTAATTGGGCAAGACACTTTCTGATACTCGCTCTATGCAAAAACTTTTGTCTGAAGAATTTTCTTCACTGACTTCCATGAAGCATTGTTACTTTAGGAGGAATCCAAGACAATACGATACTTTGTTCACGGTGCACGGAGAGTACTACGAGCATGGACTAATTACTCATAGCATTTACTTTTATAGTGGCATAGTATGTACAACTTCCGATAAGGGTTGGACCCATATATGAGGTAATCATTCTTTGAGGCTATCAGAAATCGTCTAACCAATAGACAATTTCTATACCGGTCATAGATGACTCACTCACTTAGATGCCAACTGATGGAAAACTACATATTGCTCCACGTGTGTAGTTCTCTTTCTCTAATGCCAATATTGTATTATTGAGTCTGTTGAGGGAACAGTGAAAGTGATAGCTGACTCTGTCGGTTCTAGATTTCTGTCAAATGCCACCTAAAAAGATTCTCTTATACAAAGGCAACAATTATCTGGTTTGAATCAGAGAAAATCTCTTGGGTAAAAACATATATAAAGTACCAGAGACATGTCAGCACTAGAGTACCATTACCACAAAAGGATGATAGCTAGGTCTAAAAGACAACAAAAGTTGCAAGTATCCACCAAACTAGGGAACTAGTTCACTACTAAGCAGGTTGAGCAAAATTTTCCTTCATGGTGTAGTTGCGTAATAAGTTGGGTTGACTTGCACTATGGCAAACTAGCCCTCTTGATCTATATTTGACATTGAGGCTTCCATTCTAATGTCAATCGATACCTCAAAACCATAATCCGAAAATCTGTGGTTTGACACCTTCCCAAATGCTTTCAACTCGCAGTGGCACAATTTGACTTGTAGAACACCTTGACTGCTCATGATTGTTGATCTAAGAGGCCAAAAGCAAGGCACATAGGGGTGCAATTAGTCTTTTCAAGAGTATCGAGGGTTGTCTAACAACAAGATATTTATCAATTGCAAGTTCTTGGCAAGAAATACAAACATAACCTTCTAATGCAAAGGATGATCGCAGTCAACAGAGAAATTACTGATTCTGAACCCTTTTGTTTTCTGTTCATATCACACAAACTACTGCTCCAATATGCACAACTTTTGGTGGGCATGTATATCCATGAGTCTTCTAACTACTCACCAAAATTTAGCTCAAATGGACACCATTTGACTATCCACACAACCCATCTACCAAAACTGCTCTGTTTAGAAATGGCAGCAAACCGAGCTAACAAGACATCTCTCAAATTCAATGTTTTACTCAACCAATACTCAAACCAACTTAAGATATTTAAGGGTCCTAAGTGAGGAATGAGATCACCAAGTTTGAGGTCAATCCAACTTCGTTTGAGTCACGAGTCATCGGCTTGAAGATAACCAGTTTAGTGCCACAAAATCTGAACAAATTTCATGTTCTTCCTTTTCTTTGCTTCACACATTGAGGTGTGTGTTTTGCACTCTCTAATCTTTCTCATAGCAGCAGCAGCCTTTCTCTAGCCGAGGATGGAGGCTATAGTCTTCCTGACATGTTTCTTAGGGAACAATTTCCGTCGTTGATCTAGACACCAACTTGGCGATGCACAAGCATTGGACTTGTGGCTGTTTTCTCATAGCACAAAGCATTATTCCACATGGAGGGCATCCTTACGTAGATATTGAACCATTTCTAAATATTTTCTAGCACTTCATCCAATAGAACCTTGAACCAAAACCGTTTGTGGTACTTAGGGGTACAATGATGCAGATCAAAACTATGGATATGCTTTCCCTAGTTCTTCACTTAGATAATACAACATCTTGCACTAGATACGTGATTGTCCAAGATGGAATTGACTTGATAGCACATTTGGAGAAGATGCAACACCTGCATTGCTGACCGGCTTCATGGCCTCTTCGCTTACTATTGTTCGTTGAGACATAACCATCACAGCTATCAAGAATAGTTACTTGACTAGAAATTAACTTTCCTGCTGGTAACTAATCAGTTGTCTCTCAACACTTAAGTTCTAAATCTTCACTCTTGACCACAACAATAATTGCAGTAGAGGCACAAGTAAGTGGTCGGCATCGAAGTCTGCAGATAAGGAGTCACACCAGAGAGAGTTGATTTCATCTGTATGACCGTCATCCACACAAGGATCAAGACTTTGATAACTAGGTCAAATGTACAATGTGATGATAAATTCTTATCCCACGGAGAACTTGTCCAATAGTAAGTGTTATGTTCCCTTTGGATCTAACAGGGATGACGTACGTTGCTCACTTGATGACCGACGTCGTACAAGGACACATAGGTAGAGTCACTTGTCTATCACCTCTTGCAGTCTGTTAATGTTCATGTTGGTGACTGTCCTTCAAAGGTTATCCTCTTAACACTTCAAGAGGAAGCTCTACTACATAAGGTCTGAGATAGGAATCTTCAGATAAGATATAGGGAGATAACCAAGGAAAACAGTCACGAGAAATAACACATCGGTTGTTGTTTCATAATGGATCATGACTAGCAACCTTGATAGCAGCGCGTGCCGAGCAGCACAACCTTGTGTGCGCGCCCACAGGAGGCTCTCGGTTTCGTCGTGGCACCACAGAATGCTAATCGTAACACCATTATTAAACACACAAACAAAGTGGAATTTCAAGTGGCACCGATTGGGTGGTAAGAACAAGCACCGGACAAGGGAGGAGTAGCAAGCAAGGGTAGTTACAAGGTTTAGAGTCAATGAGGAGGCGATTTAAAGATTAAAACACAGCGCAAGAGAACATAGCTTAATTGTCGAAGACAACTGAGCAAGGGTTCTCGGTTATTTCCACGCACGCCTTGTGGCCACCAAAGTGATTACCAGACGAAAGGTTCCGGTCATGTGGGACAACAACATGAGATCAAGATTAATAACGTTGAGAGGCATTAGAAGTTGAGATGGACTTAGCAAACTTCCAGAACAAAAATGATACACCGATCAGAGATTGGGTTGATAAGATAGCCACCTGATTTCGCAGGGATGCTAATAGTGCAATTCAAGCACTTAGTAAAATCATTCCAACAAGGATATAACTTATCATTTCATGTGACTTTTTGATTCCAAACTTCATGAAACTTTTTGAGTGACCAATATAGATAGGTACTAAGGTGAGACACATGAATATATTGCAATAACACCACCCAAGCATATATCTCGAAAATATCCTATATGCAAAACAATGGTGCAACATCCAAGTTTTAGTTTAGGCTCATCTCCATAGGTTGACCTTGACATCGTCCTCTCCACTTAATCTATCATGTTTGAGCTCAAACCCACTGCTTAACTAGTGGCAAACATCTGGGGTGTTACAGCCCTCCCCCTTAAAAGAATCGTGTCCCGAGATTCGGTGCGAAGAACTTTCCAAGGGAAGAGAAGCATGTTGTCCAATTCCAACATCTGCAAGCGCATCAGGCTACTTAACTTCAAGTAGCAGAGAGGCTAATTGGGCAAGACACTTTCTGATACTCGCTCTATGCAAAAACTTTTGTCTGAAGAATTTTCTTCACTGACTTCCATGAAGCATTGTTACTTTAGGAGGAATCCAAGACAATACAGTACTTTGTTCACGGTGCACGGAGAGTACTACGAGCATGGACTAATTACTCATAGCATTTACTTTTATAGTGGCATAGTATGTACAACTTCCGATAAGGGTTGGACCCATATATGAGGTAATCATTCTTTGAGGCTATCAGAAATCGTCTAACCAATAGACAATTTCTATACCGGTCATAGATGACTCACTCACTTAGATGCCAACTGATGGAAAACTACATATTGCTCCACGTGTGCAGTTCCCTTTCTCTAATGCCAATATTGTATTATTGAGTCTGTTGAGGGAACAGTGAAAGTGATAGCTGACTCTATCGGTTCTGGATTTCTGTCAAATGCCACCTAAAAAGATTCTCTTATACAAAGGCAACAATTATCTAGTTTGAATCAGAGATAATCTCTTGGGTAAAAACATATATAAAGTACCAGAGACATGTTAGCACTAGAGTACCATTACCGCAAAAGGATGATAGCTAGGTCTAAAAGACAACAAAAGTTGCAAGTATCCACCAAACTAGGGAACTAGTTCACTACTAAGTAGGTTGAGCAAAATTTTCCTTCGTGGTGCAGTTGCGTAATAAGTTGGGTTGACTTGCACTATGGCAAACTAGCCTTCTTGATCTATATTTGACATTGAGGCTTCCATTCTAATGTCAATCGATACCTCAAAACCATAATCCGAAAATCTGTGGTTTGACACCTTCCCAAATGCTTTCAACTCGCAGTGGCACAATTTGACTTGTAGAACACCTTGACTGCTCATGATTGTTGATCTAAGAGGCCAAAAGCAAGGCACATAGGGGTGCAATTAGTCTTTTCAAGAGTATCGAGGGTTGTCTAACAGCAAGATATTTATCAATTGCAAGTTCTTGGCAAGAAATACAAACATAACCTTCCAATGCAAAGGATGATCGCAGTCAACAGAGAAATTACCGATTCTGAACCCTTTTGTTTTCTGCTCATATCACACAAACTACTGCTCCAATATGCACAACTTTTGGTGGGCATGTATATCCATGAGTCCTCTAACTACTCACCAAAATTTAGCTCAAATGGACACCATTTGACTATCCACACAAACCATCTACCAAAACTGCTCTGTTTAGAAATGACAGCAAACCAAGCTAACAAGACATCTCTCAAATTCAATGTTTTACTCAACCAATACTCAAACCAACTTAAGATATTTAAGGGTCCTAAGTGAGGAATGAGATCACCAAGTTTGAGGTCAATCCAACTTCGTTTGAGTCACGAGTCATCGGCTTGAAGATAACCAGTTTAGTGCCACAAAATCTGAACAAATTTCATGTTCTTCCTTTTCTTTGCTTCACACATTGAGGTGTGTGTTTTGCACTCTCTAATCTTTCTCATAGCAGCAGCAGCCTTTCTCTAGCCGAGGATGGAGGCTATAGTCTTCCTGACATGTTTCTTAGGGAACAATTTCCATCGTTGATCTAGACACCAACTTGGCGATGCACAAGCATTGGACTTGTGGCTGTTTTCTCATAGCACAAAGCATTATTCCACATGGAGGGCATCCTTACGTAGATATTGAACCATTTCTAAATATTTTCTAGCACTTCATCCAATAGAACCTTGAACCAAAACCGTTTGTGGTACTTAGGGGTACAATGATGCAGATCAAAACTATGGACATGCTTTCCCTAGTTCTTCACTTAGATAATACAACATCTTGCACTAGATACGTGATTGTCCAAGATGGAATTGACTTGATAGCACATTTGGAGAAGATGCAACACCTGCATTGCTGACCGGCTTCATGGCCTCTTCGCTTACTATTGTTCGTTGAGACATAACCATCACAGCTATCAAGAATAGTTACTTGACTAGAAATTAACTTTCCTGCTGGTAACTAATCAGTTGTCTCTCAACACTTAAGTTCTAAATCTTCACTCTTGACCACAACAATAATTGCAGTCGAGGCACATGTAAGTGGTCGGCATCGAAGTCTGCAGATAAGGAGTCACACCAGAGAGAGTTGATTTCATCTGTATGACCGTCATCCACACAAGGATCAAGACTTTGATAACTAGGTCAAATGTACAATGTGATGATAAATTCTTATCCCACGGAGAACTTGTCCAATAGTAAGTGTTATGTTCCCTTTGGATCTAACAGGGATGACATACATTGCTCACTTGATGACCGACGTCGTACAAGGACACATAGGGAGAGTCACTTGTCTATCACCTCTTGCAGTCTGTTAATGTTCATGTTGGTGACTGTCCTTCAAAGGTTATCCTCTTAACACTTCAAGAGGAAGCCCTACTACATAAGGTCTGAGATAGGAATCTTCAGATAAGATATAGGGAGATAACCAAGGAAAACAGTCACGAGAAATAACACATCGGTTGTTGTTTCATAATGGATCATGACTAGCAACCTTGATACCAACGCGTACCGAGCAGCACAACCTTGTGTGCGCGCCCATAGGAGGCTCTCGGTTTCGTCGCGGCACCACAGAATGCTAATCGTAACACCATTATTAAACGCACAAACAAAGTGGAATTTCAAGTGGCACCGATTGGGTGGTAAGAACAAGCACCAGACAAGGGAGGAGTAGCAAGCAAGGGTAGTTACAAGGTTTAGAGTCAATGAGGAGGCGATTTGAAGATTAAAACACAGCGCAAGAGAACATAGCTTAATTGTCGAAGACAACTGAGCAAGGGTTCTCGGTTATTTCCACGGACGCCTTGCGTCCACCAAAGTGATTACCAGACGAAAGGTTCGGGTCATGTGGGACAACAACATGAGATCAAGATTAATAACGTTGAGAGGCATTAGAAGTTGAGATGGACTTAGCAAACTTCCAGAACAAAAATGATACACCGATCAGAGATTGGGTTGATAAGATAGCCACCTGATTTCGCAGGGATGCTAATAGTTCAATTCAAGCACTTAGTAAAATCATTCCAACAAGGATATAACTTATCATTTCATGTGACTTTTTGATTCCAAACTTCATGAAACTTTTTGAGTGACCAATATAGATAGGTACTAAGGTGAGACACATGAATATATTGCAATAACACCACCCAAGCATATATCTTGAAAATAGCCTATATGCAAAGCAATTGTGCAACATCCAAGTTTTAGTTTAGGCTCATCTCCATAGGTTGACCTTGACATCGTCCTCTCCACTTAATCTATCATGTTTGAGCTCAAACCCCCTGCTTAACTAGTGGCAAACATCTGGGGTGTTACAGCCCTCCCCCTTAAAAGAATCGTGTCCCGAGATTCGGTGCGAAGAACTTTCCAAGGGAAGAGAAGCATGTTGTCCAATTCCAACATCTGCAAGCGCATCAGGATACTTAACTTCAAGTAGCAGAGAGGCTAATTGGGCAAGACACTTTCTGATACTCGCTCTATGCAAAAACTTTTGTCTGAAGAATTTTCTTCACTGACTTCCATGAAGCATTGTTACTTTAGGAGGAATCCAAGACAATACGGTGCTTTGTTCACGGTGCACGGAGAGTACTACGAGCATGGACTAATTACTCATAGCATTTACTTTTATAGTGGCATAGTATGTACAACTTCCGATAAGGGTTGGACCCATATATGAGGTAATCATTCTTTGAGGCTATCAGAAATCGTCTAACCAATAGACAATTTCTATACCGGTCATAGATGACTTACTCACTTAGATGCCAACTGATGGAAAACTACATATTGCTCCACGTGTGTAGTTCTCTTTCTCTAATGCCAATTCTGTATTATTGAGTCTGTTGAGGGAACAGTGAAAGTGATAGCTGACTCTGTCGGTTCTGGATTTCTGTCAAATGCCACCTAAAAAGATTCTCTTATACAAAGGCAATAATTATCTAGTTTGAATCAGAGATAATCTCTTGGGTAAAAACATATATAAAGTACCAGAGACATGTCAGCACTAGAGTACCATTACCGCAAAAGGATGATAGCTAGGTCTGAAAGACAACAAATGTTGCAAGTATCCACCAAACTAGGGAGGTCCAACATGGAATTGGGTATGGTCTCGAAAACTTGACAAGCAACAACTGTGGCCAAGATCGACGTTCGTTAGGACTAACTTGGTTGGTCAAACAAGGGCATTCTCCAAAAGGTAGCGGACGTCCAAGGCCTAAGCAAACATATAAGGGGATTACGCTAGGGCCTACGGTTCAAACAAGGCATAGATACGCAAACATTCAAGGGCTACCAACCTCGCCTACAGGCTCAGGCTCCTAAGAGAGAACCTAATTCGAGATGACAACCATGCGATTACGCAACGTGAGCGTTGTTCTAGGATAAAGCATCTTCAACACTCATATGCTCACCGAGGACAAAAGAGAGGTTAACTATGACACTACCTAGATAACAAGCATCTACACAACATCACAGTTTTAAGCGGACACTTGAGATAATCAGTCAGGTTAGCTTAAGCACTCAATACTAAGCACAAGGCTCACACCTAACAAGCATTTATCCAACAAGAAATAACTACAAGTTTAGCCAAAACAAAAGCATGCTAAAGTAACCAACTTAGTACATACATAGAGCCTAGACAACAATGCATCAGACACGTGTTTTAAATAAAACATAAGTTGTAAGCATCAAACTAAGGTGGTACTAGACTTATTGGAAAGCTTACTAAGTTATTTATAACTTTCTTATTCACACTAAGGACTAATTCACAGATTACATTATTATGACCATGAAAATATTACTACAACAGAAACTATTCTTGCAACCAAAGTTCATTACATGCAAAACAATGTTTAACCTTGTTGTGTTAACAAGAGAGCACACAACCACCTTTATTCTAGTAACTCCAAACATTCTTACTTTAGACTAATCAATAATTTAGTTTATTCCTAGGAATCACAATTACTTGAGTAAGCATTTGCAAGAGTTTGCAGGAGCAACACATCCACCACTAGACTAAACTAGAGGACATTTATAAGTTCAAACATATAACCCTAATTATTTCTATCAAGTCTAAGCACACACTATTTCAAGCACTTCCTATTCAAGTAACATGGAACAAGGCATTCTTGACTAACTCCATACAAGGAGGATAGTGCAGCACATCAATTACAAGTTACTTATTTATTAGGACAAAGGTGGGAGGAGCATAGTTATATGCACAAGCAACAATCATAATGATGTATGCTTCGTCCTATTCGTCCTCACAAGATTGCCAGCCTAAGGTGGCAATCACGTTCTATGTCGGTAGCATAACACGCATTCTCTCGATAAGAGCTAGTCGTCAGCTACATTCAACTTACGCATTCGTGGTTAGCGTACCTGCAGAAAATTTCATTGCAGCCCAACAATTCCCAATATAGCACACAATGAAAGCAGTAAACTAAATACTCTTCATATATACATCCCCTGATGCATATACTTCGGTATCATAGCTACCCAACAAATGTACCCACAATTAAGTACTTTCATAAATACATGGTTAAATATGTAATTATGCTAGTAACCATAGCTAACTCTCACCTAGACCGACGGTTGAACGGTCATGCTCTCCCAGCTCACGCTTACCTTGGCGTAGGTGCGACGTTGCAAGAATGTAACTCTAGCGACATATATGGCTATTTCATATATGAAGGTTACCTCTACCATTCGACCATAGGGTAACAGTGCGGTAAAGTTATCACTCATACATACCTTGGCTTGGGCGTAGATGCAAAACTTTTAAACCCCCAAGTTAGTACTTAATTAAGCCACCTAAGGGTCCTTAATTGGGCATAAAGGTAATGACCACTGGCATACTTAGATTTAAAGTTCAGATTTGAACAATCCTATATAGTAGTAGCTATAAGTTGTCAAAAACTGATTTTTGCAAACAAAACCTTTGTTTTCAATACACATATGACATGTTTAGTGTTGAACCTTGCTCCGATACTAGCTGTCACGGAACCACCCAAATTATAAAAACAAAAGTACAAAAACAATCACCAGAGCAATTAAATTCTCGTACTTAAGCTCCTATAACTCCGGTAGTCCAATAAAATCACGAGGGATTTCAAACCAACCAACATACAAGCCAAGATCGTAGTGGTCCAACATAACAGGTCATATGTTACATCCATTTTATAAGTAATTCAACATATATCGGAGTTCAGTAGAGTTATTACAACTCAAGTTCAAAAGTAGCGGAAGCAAAGTAGTTTGAAATTAATATCACCTTAATTCAAATACATGCCAGTATCAAGGTCAATTTCCAACAAAAGCATGAGAGATAAGATAGCTCAGAAGGATCATGCCCATGATCACACTCTGCCACTACAGCAGGGGCCATCCCATTCTTGCAGTAGCCATGATACATCACAACCTGCAACAAGTGGGAACAAAGCCCTGAGTACGAGAAGGTACTCAGCTAGACTTACCCGACAGAACCAAAAATAAAAGACACCAAGGATCATGACAGGCTTTCTGGTGGGGTAGCTGACTCATTTACAAAAAAACATTTTTAGTATTTAGAGAATCTTTACAAAAGCTTTACATCAAGTTAAATCTTTATTAACCTGTCAACTACATTTGCACCTGTACTAGAGTAACATGTGAATAAACAGGTAATGATAACCAATGATTATTAACAACTTCCATTATGTCATATTTCATATAACTGTCCAAGTGTTCCATCAATATTACTACGATGAAGTAGCTCAAGTCAAGCACTTAGTAAAATCATTCCATCAATATTACTACGATGAAGTAGCTCAAGTCATAGCTACGATGAAGTAGCTCAAGTCGCGCGAGGTCCCTGATGGAACTGGAGCTCGTGGATTCCGACGAAGGGAGGCCATGCCATCGTCGGGGAAGTGGTGGGGAAGCAAGAGTAGGCCAGTGCGCACCCGTGCGTGGCCGAGGACCGGCGGGAGGTGGCTCGTGGCCTTCTGGCCATGGGCACCGGCGGCGAGCAGGGACGGCGGCTACGGCTTCGGCGCGCGTGCGCGCGAGGTGCAACACGATGAGGTGAAGGCGGTGGTGCACGTGGCTGCGGCCGTGAGGGCCTCGAGCGGTGAGGACGCGGGTGGCAGCAAGCTTGGCTGGCCATCCATGGCGGACGCGCCCGTGCGTGCGGCAAGGGGCGGTGAGGACACGGGCGGTAGCAATCTTGGCCGACCGTCCATGGTGGACGCGCCCGCGCGAGCGGCAAGGGCGAGCGGGAGCGCGAGAGCGAGGGAGGGAGAGGATGCTGGAGTGGATGGGGAGTGCCTGGGGCAGCTTGGCGTCCATAAAGGAGCAGCAGGGGCGTGAGGACATGCGTCGGCAAGGGTGGGGCGAGCTCTTGCATGGCTGCCACGCGCTCTCCCGCTGCGGCATAACGTCGAGCACGTGGCGGGCGATGGTGAGACCGGCGTGGGAGGTCATTTTGGGCTGCTTCCGAGCCGAATTGGACCACGAGCCAAAAATGAAGTTGGAAGCCCATATGAAGCTCTACATTTTTCATTAAGGAGCCAAGGTCATTAGAGCAATGGATTAGCAGTTAACTAGTTGCCAAAATAGCAGTGTCAACACCTTGACGGTAGTCACGGAAACTTGCATTCGATGGTCAAAACTTCGTCAAATTGAACTCAACTTTTTGTATGCTCTTCATCAAGATGTAAACTCCAACTTTCACTTTTGGGTCAACTTGAGATGCTTAACAAATTTTGGATAATGCGAGACGCCAATGCCGATGTCGATGAATTTCCAGACTTAGAAATATTCTAAGTGCTGAAAACTGCATCAAATTAAATCTTTATGCACCGATTAGACTCGCTTCCAAGCTGATCTAGCTCTTGGTCCAAAAACAAAGTTTCTTCTACATAAAATGAACTACAACTCTCATTTAAGGTTCAACCTCAAAACTGATATAGAAACTGTTGTTATACTTTGACCAAAGTAGGATCACGATGAAGCTTAAATCATCCTTTTTGATCCATTGGAGCATTTTCGGGGCATTTGCTCAACACGAACCTTTCACGACTTTTGTTGTAGAGTCCATCTAGAGTCTTTTAGGTAAGGTTGCAAGGTTGGGTTGATGACCTATATTTCCATTCACTTAATAGTGCAATTCAAGCACTTAGTAAAATCATTCCAACAAGGATATAACTTATCATTTCATGTGACTTTTTGATTCCAAACTTCATGAAACTTTTTGAGTGACCAATATAGATAGGTACTAAGGTGAGACACATGAATATATTGCAATAACACCACCCCAGCATATATCTTGAAAATGGCCTATATGCAAAGCAATGGTGCAACATCCAAGTTTTAGTTTAGGCTCATTTCAATAGGTTGACCTTGACATCGTCCTCTCCACTTAATCTATCATGTTTGAGCTCAAACCCACTGCTTAACTAGTGGCAAACATCTGGGGTGTTACAGATTCCTCCCCCATTGGGGCCGATGAAGATCAACGTTGATGCTGCCTTGGCTAAGAGCTCAGGAAGTGTTGTCGTTGCAGCTGTTGCACGAGATTTCACTAGACGTTTCTTGGGGTCCTCAGCAGTGGTGATGGAAGGCAGCTTGGAGCCAGAAACAATAGAGACGATAGCATGTAAGGAAGGCTTGGCTCTTGCTAGCGATTTGCTCTTGCGGGACTTTAGATTGGCATGTGACAATGCCGGAGTCATCGCAAACATTCGTGAAGGAAGTATGGGCTCTTATGGGCATGTTATCTAGGAAACTAGAGCTAGATCAAGTGAGTTTAGATTTATTGAAATTGTCCATGAAGGGAGACAATCAAATGTGGATGCTCATTGTCTAGCTAGGAGTTGTATCTATGCTGATTTAGGGAGACATGTTTGGTTTGTATCTCCGCCTGACGACGTTTGTACTTCCTATGAAGGTCAATAAAAGGTCCTATTCCCCTAAAAAAGTTAAAACATGCATGTGATACGTAGTGTTATGTGGAGACTTAGTTATAATAATACAGTGAGAATAAAATATCTTAGGTGAATCAATTATTAACTAGGTCTTAATCATGCCTTCGATATTAGCTACTCTATGGATTAGTCGTCAAGGGCTGAACCATTTAACTAATACTAGGTCAACCAAGGAACATATGAAAAATAAGTATTTTCGCATTTGCTGTTTTTTTATCCATTTTTAATACACCAATCAAGCAATATAGGAATAGGTCCATAACTACTAGTTCATGCAAGTTTTTTTGGACATGATATTTTTTTTATTGAAGTTACCTTATATAGAAACAAGTCTAGCGTACAAATTTCATCACATTTGGACTACATATGCAGCCTATAAAAATGCTGTACTGGAAACATAAATTATGTATATCTCACACATACTGGTGTATTTAAGGGTAAAACTCCTACAATGATGTACCACTGACATGATGTACTCACATTAATTATTTCCTGATTATTCATGAATAGAATAACCTCCACACTTTATACAAAAAGATACTCCTCTAATGTTCTACCCCCCTTAAATGTTACTCTCTCCGTTTCAAATTATAATTTATTTGACTTTTTTTACCTCAAGTTTGACCACTTGTCTTATTCAAAAAATTTGTGCAAACATAGTCAAATTTAAGTCATTCTTAAAGAACTTTTGTTAATAAAGCAAGCCACAGCAAAAAAAAAGAGTAATATTTTGCACAAATTTTTAAATAAGACGAGTGGTCAAACTTGGAGGTCAAAAAAGTCAAATGAATTATAATTTGGAACGGATCTAGTATCTTCTAGGACTATAACATTTCGTATAGTCATATTTTGTTGAGTTTAACATATTTTGAATTTATCATGAATTTTGGAGGCCTCTAAGTGCATGGATAAAATAACTAGGATCAATCTTGACCTGTTTTATTTAAGGGGTAAACGGTAAAATGAACAGGACTCAGATGGAAATGGTCCATTGAAGGCAACTGGCTCTCAGGGCCCACCTGTCAGACAGAACCCCCGGGCCTTTGAACCGAATCGGCGTGGAGCCTGTCCGTTCTTCAGTTCAGTCCTGTCGGTCTTTGGACTTCGGACTTCGGACTTCAGTCTTCTAATCTTCACTGCCTCGCGCTGCTCGCTTACCCCCACCAACTCCTCCGGCCAAACCCTCGCGCCGCCACCAGCATGGCCCCGCCGCGGCCGCTGAATGACGACCTCGTCGAGGAGATCCTCCTCCGCTTCCCGCCGCACGAGCCTGCGAGCCTCGTCCGCGCCGCCCTCGTGTGCAAGCGCTGGTGCCACCTCATCTCCGGACCCGGCTTCCGGCGGCGGTTCCTCGTGTGCAAGCGATGTCATTTATGTGAGGGCGAACAACAATGTGCTCTTCACGTTTGACCTAAAGACCTGTAAGGTGGAGAAGATTTGCAAGGGTAGAAGAACCTGGTGCAGTTGGTGAGTGCTAGCTCACCGAGTCATCAGGTCCTGGGTTCGAAGCCGTCTCTCTGCAGAATTTCTACGGGGGTAAGACTTTGCTTCGGTTATTTCCTTCCCCAGACCCCACTCGTGTGGGAGCCTCTAGCACTGAGTCCGCCCTTTAAAGAATCAACACCCCTGTTCCTCACATAAGCCTTTTCATTCCAGGTATATCTTTACTTAGTTTTGGTCTTACAATATTTAGAACAAGCAATATTTTAGTTACTATAACATGAAATTTGCCTGATGTGCTCAAGAGTAATGGGTTTATGAAAGGGGAATATCATAATCTATTATCAAACTGGGCTGATGCTGCCTAAATCTTTTTATATTGAACCATATCTATGACACTTGTTTGATTTTCGTAGCCAAGGAGTTTATTCATCTATTATGCTTGTTTTGCTGTGACGGTATGGTCGGGAAGATAGCAGGTTTTATAATAAGCCATTACTTTGACGCTGTGCCTATCTTTGATCCTGTTCATCCATTAGCTCTGGTCTGTCAATTTGACTTAACGACATCCAAATGGATGCTGAAATCATTGCCTTTTGATGAGTTCGTGCAAACGTTGTTTTAACTGCTGGTGCTGTGAATATATAACTATATAATTTACTGCTGCTTGGTTTGTGAGAAACAAGCATGCATGGAGGGAAATTTGATTCCTTATTCATCTAATACGGTTCTCAAAATTTGTATACTTCTGCAGCTCTGGGAGCAGCTTGTACAGTTGAGGGGCCAAGTGCAGGTGGCTCAAGTGCATGAAAAACTTACTCATGTGGGAGCTTCTCAAGCCAGGGAAAACTGGGTACCACTACAGCAAAATTGACAATTAGAATGAGATCTATGTTGGGGCATCACCTTTTGCCTCAGTGAATTTGTTGCCCATTAGAGTTTGCGTTTCTCGTAAAACTTTTTGGCTGGCTCCAATTATAGCAGGCTTGTATGTATGTACTCAAGGATTCCAGCGTGTGATGAGAACCTGAAATGTGCTGATTATTGCCACCTTTTAAGAAAATGTGTAGGCCCAAGAAACTGAGCATTATGAAATCAAAACACTGCAATTTCTTATGCTCCATGCCGTTCCTACATAAATTTAGTTTTTCAACATCTTGTGGCTGGTAATTGATTGCATAACAAGAAACTTGTTATGGCTGTGATATATTTACTTTTGTGGCCATCATCCACATAAGCCAGATGATTTGTATATGTGGAAATCTTGAAACCACGAGACACAAATGCATGCCCCGCTGTATATATTTACTCAGCAAAGGCACGGATCTGACAAAATCATGAAAAGATAAAATTTACATATTGTAGTTGGGCACATCTGCTACCAAAGTCCCAGATTTAATAAACTCGAAGCAATTATCCTGCTTGTTCTACCTGATGTTGAGAACTACAAATTTTATAGTACAAATTTGGTTCTTTAATAAATGACTCCAGATTCTTTACGTATGTTTCTCATACTGTTGTCCTCACATATTTTGTTTTTTTTATCGCAGATTTTAGTAGTCTCTGATTTCACTTCGTATGTCCAGACGTTCTTCAGTTTATGATGCTGTGCTTGAACAAAACATATATGCATGCGAACTGAAATCATAGCATCCTAAATTTGATAATTCTCATATAGACCTTCCAGGTGTATGAGTGGAATCAAACATGTGTTCAAGAAACTAGACTGAAACTGGTCCTCTTGGATTCTTGGTTCGGAGAAAGAAAAACAGAGTCGCATATCAGTTGAAAATTCCAAGCAGAGCAGGCTGCTGAACATGTAATTAACATTGACTAATAGTACTCAGGAGTCTCAAACAAACATAGATGCAAACCTGAATCATTGAGCTTGGTCCAGAGCAAACATACTAGTTGACCTTGGCCACCACTACAAACTCTTTCGCTCATCACAGAACCGGATACTAATTCATTCCTCATCAGTCATCATTGTTGTTGTGCACTTTGAGTTGCTGTCTCATGGAACAAGGCTGAAGCGGGTACTGATGGAGTGATGGTGAATCATGGTCCGTCTTGCTTCTCAGCATGAGATCAGGTTTCCGTTTTGACTTGCTGAAGCTACTGTTCTGTGCTTGTTTGGCAGAGACCCCCTTATTGCATTTCGGTGGGAATGAAGTGTGTGACGCTGAACAGAACCGGCCCAAATTCCCATCAGGGAAATGGCGCTATGGTTCAGTCTCAGCAGACAAGCATGGGGGGCTGGTTCAGTTCAGTTTCACAATACCAGCACGCTGTATTCCCGCTTGTCTTATAATCCGTACTTTTCAGCTTGTTTTTTTAGCCGAAACAGTATTTTTCTCTCACAACAAATCAGCGAACACGTTCCTTGGCGGGCTACAGGCGCCTGCAGTCCTTATTTGCGCATGTCTAGTTCTGTTGCTTTGTTAGTCGCGCCTTATTTGTTAACCATGTAATACCATCCACGTGCTGCTGGTGGGCTGTAGTGTCCTGGTAATCAATGGATTACCGAGGCATTTGGTGTATTTCTGTTTAAACAATCTATTTCTGCTTAATGAGATCCGTGCACAGAGCACGTTCGAGAAAAAACAACAAATCAGCGAACAGTACTTTCAGCCATGGCTTTTCAGCGAAGCGAACGGGCCAGAGGTTGCCACACAGAGACACAGGGCATCAATTCACAATATAAAATCACTGTCTCGTAGATGAATTCTGTACTTCCAGTCAACATTTGGAACATGAACACTAACAGTGTGGATTTAACCATCAAAAAATGGAATATGACCCTAAACACAGCTTGACAGCATTCCTTTGCTGCAGCCCAAAACAGAGGAAACTGAGAAACTAGCACAAAATGCTTGTACAGTTGTCAACAAAGATATGGAGTGAACAAACTCATGAATGGTTTGGAAATACAGGTTATAAGGCCATGCTTCACCAATGTGAATCTATTTTTTAGTTTATGTTACTGGGTATTTATTTACTGGTACTTAAGTATTAACGACTTCATAAAACAAGTGGAATGGGTTGTTTATTTTTTTAGGGAAAACAGGAGGGATTTTACCCCCTACTGTCCTTTACTGCAAAACAAAAGGTACAAAAAGGTTCCCAAAACAGAACTAAGAGACAATGACGGTTACAAAGAAAATTTAAGAGGGTGATATGTTGTTCTTGCCCGTAGGATCACTAGGGCGAACTCATTTTTAATAATTGCTTTGCAGTGTTGTACCGAAGCTTGAAGATTTATGAAGATCACATCATTTCTTACTGACCAGATTGACCAGCATATGGTAACCACAATCTCCATGAAGAAAGGTAGTTGAAGTTGATCCCTGAAGCTTTCGAAAATCTGAAAAGGTCCAGCGTTGGTTGGAACAGAAAGATGAATAGTGTTCCAACAAGCAAGCCGTGCTCACGATTGCAAGCACCTTAATGATGTAACATTGTTTAAAGTAAATTTTGGGGGTCTTTAGGTCTTGCATTTGCATGCATGAGTCGTGGCTTAGTTGATTGGTTTAGTTGGAGAGTGTCATCCATACCCATGCAGTGAATAGTGATGGATAATAGATGACCTCAAGGAGGGGCCCATGGTCAAGTTAGGTTTCAGATTAAATTTATGCAAATTCATATGTGCTTTCACCTTTATGGAATTTCATTATGTTGATTAATATTGCATTCACGTGTCTATTGCTAAATACCAAAGTCTTGCTGAGTATGATAGTACTCATGCTTGCTTAATATGTGTTTTATAGAAGACGAAAGTTGCGAGCATCCACCACAACAAGATTTTTATATGTCGGGATTTTAGAGGCTCAGAAGACGCGTGGTGCTAGGTTATCAAGGTTGGCTCTTAGCAGACATTTTCCCACAAGGGAATGGGAATGTGGAATGGAAATGAGAATTTGGGGTGAAGGAAAATTTTGCGGTGGGACACTCCACTTATGTGAAATTGGCTGTGGGACACTGGAATACTTTTTCTTTGTTGTGGGACACTAATTTCTTTGTTATAGGACACCGCCCAGTGTACCTAGAGCAAAGAAAAAAAAGTATAGTGCCCCACAACAATTTCACGAAAGAATAGTGTCGTGTACCAAAACCAACGTGGGAACGTTAATGTCCCCGGATCAGGGATGTGGACGTTCCCAGAACGAGGAACGTGTCCATGTTCCATGTTTCAGCTGCTAAGGGTTGGCTGCCTATGAAGTTGGGCATGTCCACTAGACACGTTGCGCTATATTGAATAAATGTTATATTTTGGATATTCTTGGCCAGCTGCAGCCTGTGAACTGTAAGTCTTGGTACTGGTTATAGTAAATGAGAATTATGTTTGTACAATTGTGATACCAATTCTGTAATCATGTGTGCTTGCTACAGATCATGGGACAAGCATAGTGAGAACATGATGTTTTAGGTAATTTAATTACCTAGAATGTTACAATTATAAAAATATAAAATCACATTTTCCACTGTTTAAATTCTCAACAACCTATTTAACTCTTATAAAAAATTAGAAAAGTTATAAAATCATTTGTTTTATTTAGTGTTTTCTATTCTCAACCTAAAATAGAAATTTTTGGGTGTGTCATCACTTTCCTTATTTTTCCCTTTTCCCTTCTGCTAGTTGCGATGAGGACAACCGTAAGACATGTGACCATATTCACCACAATTATAGCATCTTACTTTGTCCTACCACAACTTCCTTTCTTCCCAAGCCCTAAGAGTAGATGGTGGGTCTTCTTCGTCAAGAAAGCAAGATCTTCCTCATCATCTCTTCATTGATTAAATCTTCATCACTTGAGCTTGATGGAGGAGTAGCAATCGTCTTGCTTCTCTTCTTCTACTTGGTCTTATTCTTGGTATCAACCTTTAAGGTAAGGTCCTTGGACATGGAAGGTTCTTCAATATCACCACACATAGACATCCCATGTGTCTAGATCTTGCTTGCAACTTCATGCACATTCAACGATGAGGACATCACTCCTTCAGATGACCCGTCACTCCTCCAACAATTATACAATGACAAATTACTATAGCTTGAATGCGGAAAATAAATCTAGAGGTGAGCTCATTCTTAAGCAACCCTTTTCTTAGTTATGAGAATACACATCTACCTAATGATGTTATCATGCTTAGAAACATTGGAGAGGGTCATGAAGTATGTAACGGAACCGCCCAATTATACGAAATTAAGTAAGAAAATTCTCCTGCCGGGACAGAGAATCTAGCAAACTTAAGCCCGTATAACCCGGTAGTCCATGAAATCTCGGGGGATCTCAAATTTTTTAACAAACAGCCAGGACCGTACTGGTTTAGTGGTTACAGTTCACATGCGTACATAGTTCAAATACATCGGAGTTCAAATAAAGTTATTACAACACTGAGTTTGAAATAATAGGTAGCGGAAGCATTATTGCCCCAAATCAACACACACCGTTTTGTTTAAATAGTATTGCCATACTATAGTCTCCTCCAACAAAAGCATCGAGATAAGAAGTATGGAGCGACCATTGCCCTTGGTCCTAATAAACACCTGCAACAAGGGGTAGAAGAACCCTGAGTACAAGAAGGTACTCAGCCAGACTTACCCGACAACAACCAGAAAACAACAAGACACCAAGGAGTATGCAAGGCTTTATAGTGGGGTGGGCTTGACAACATTTTGCATAAAAGGCGATAGCACTTAAATTGCAATATAAATCTTTAGCATCAATTTAACTTGTTCATTTAAACCTATCTAGATTTGCACCTGTACTAGAGCAATCACTTGGATAAGATTAAGCAATCAATAGTAATCAATTCTATTTAGTATTTTCCACATCATACTCATAACCATAACCATCATCATGTTCTATAATCACATTACTACGATGACGTAACTCAGTCCAGTTGCTCACTATCCAGGAGCGATGGCGACTCGAATCGATTACTAACCAGCTGGCGATGTATTCCCCACACAAACCACACTGACCGGCCCAGTGAGCTACAGGTCACCCTTGGTACTATTTGGAAAAAAACATCACGGGACCGCCATGAACCCTATACACCTTGGGTTCCTCCCGCGCCAGGTCACTCAAGTTATGCCTGCCCACGCTGGAGCCAGGTCATTCTTGTCCACGGTCAACAGGCCTGAGGTGGTCTTGGCATCATCTCAGTCACTGGTCTGAACAGAGCTACTAGGCTTCGCGGTCGGAAGTACTTATCCGGCCAGCTAAATGTGGGGCATGCATTAAAAATGGACTGAGGGCTGACAACGGTACGGTCCTTAATCGACACAGACAGAAACTACAAGCACACAAGACCCATGCCTTGCTGCCCAACATTCCGTCCGGTCTCCATTTATTTAACCACAAATGGTTCTCTTTCCATGATAGCAGATTGCTAAACATGACATGTTTTTACCTAAATCGTAGGTGATGGGAAATCACCTACTTCTACCAGACTAAGCATAGCTAAGTAGATATTCTGGAACTAGACTTAAATAGGATATCAGGATATATCAAGGTGTTCAAGGAATATCGTAGTGATATGCATCAACGGTTTCAAGCAACTCCTATAACTTAATGCAACATTACATATAACATATATATATATCTTGCTTTGATAAAGTAAGGAGACTTATAATGCTCCGGGGCTTGCCTTCTAGAAGGTTGACAGACGGTGGTCCCGACACTTCAGCAGATCACCGTCTGACTCCTTGACTTCTGGTTCTCCCAGGGGTGGCACTTCACGTTGCACGGCCTCCTCGGGCACTCCGTGCTCCCAGCGTACTGCTTTCTGCACCGATCCTGTATGATGCATGTGTGCATGGGTATAAGTGCTGATGGAAAAATGTGCACCAATGGGATGGCATATGATGCTCATGCTTGCATGTGTATGTAAATGCACCATTCACATTCTACTTAACAAAGCAAGTTCGTACTTCTTCTCTATCTACTAATCACATGGAATAACAAACATGCATGCAATCACATCTAAGTATTTTGCTACTAACTACTTGCTGCATTACAATATGAAACAACATGGCATAACACACCAGTAAGCTAATTGGCGCTTCAAAGATACACCAAAACAACATTATTAACTAAACATGCAATAAAGGGATTCCTGATTAAAACCTAATTTAATCTAGGTTTGAACAGTAACCTATATTTTTAGTTCACAGAAAATTCTCAGAAAATTACAGTAGCCTAATCATGTCAAACATAGACTATGACCAAACTTTCACTACATTAGGACATGTATAACATCCTACACAAAAAGGACAAAAGTAGTGCTACACCATGCATAGAAAATACTTTGTACTACAAAAGGTACCAAACAGAACATTGTATATTTTTCTTATGATTTACACAGTAATTAACCATCATAGAAAAAGTTTCACATGCATGTATTATTCATATTTTTAGCCCTAGCAAAAATAACAAATCTAGGCAAAGAAAGGCACTTAAACTACACATCAATATTTTTCTACACAACATGCATGACACACATTTTTCACAGGTAGTACATCTCATAAGAAGACTAACAAAATTGGAACTACATTTTTCTGACACATATTGGATTTACTATGTATTTCTGAAGTTAAAAGCATTTATTAAGAATTAAATAAAACCCTATATAAAAGCATCACAAACATGACATGCAATACATCTAAACTGTAGATCTAATCCCAAGGAACACAACAAAATTGGTCTCACTCAAATTGGAGCATTTTTCACTCAGAGATATCAATTTTCAAAGCTTTTATACAATTTCTAGAAAAACATTTCACAAATCCTTTTCAAAAACCCGGCTGCAGAAAGGCTACGCGCACCCAGCTAACTCCCCCAGATCCCGCACTGAGGCGCTGCCGCGCGGGCCCTCATGGCCAACCGGACCCACATGTCGGCCGCACACGAGGCAGGGGCGGCGCTGACCGTCTCGTTCTTCGCCGGCGGTGAGGTCTCCGGTGGGATGGATACCCCGGCGGCTTCCTCACGACAAGGCAGACACGGTCGGCTAGAAAACGCCGTCGATTGCGAAACGGAGCAAACCTGCCGGCGGTAATGGCGGGCGGCGGCAAAGGCGCCGTTGCTGGCCAAGGCGAGACGAGGCGAGGGGAGCACGGCGTCCGCGAGAGTAAGGCGGACACGGGAAGGAGAGGAAGGGAGCAGAGGGGCCCCGGCCAAGGTGGGTTAAGCCCGGCGGCCATGGCGCAAGTGGCAGAGAGGATTGCCCGATTGGGCCATCCCTCTCGTCGAGTGCTGCTGCGAGCGCGAGTGCAAGGTGGAGGGGGTCGAGGCGGAGTCGGACGCAGGAGCAATCAGGCGGAGCTACAGCGGTGGCAGGGCACAACACCGGCAACGGCCGTGGTGGCGCGCTGCGCTCTGCACGGTGCACAGCGGGGAGAGCGAGATGGGATGGAGGAGTGCGAATGGGGCAGACAGGGTGGGGGCGGCTCGGACCGCTGCCTTGAAGGTGAGGGTGAGGTCGGCAGGCCACCGCCCCGGCCAACCGTACGCCGGCGGCCACGCGGCAGGCGCGACCTGAGCGCGGTCGGCGCGGCTGAAAACGGGCGGGAGCGGCGTGCGGGCGATGGCGGGAGCGGGCCGGGCCGGATCCTAGCTGGGCCGAGAAGTGGGGACGCGGCCCAACTTTAAAATAAAAACCCTTTTCTTTTATTTTCTAAATAGCAGCACATAAAAATACATTTTGGAGCATTTTCTAAACCTTTTTGAGAAAAAGTCCAAAAACAAAAGTTGCTCCATTTTTCAATATCTATAACTTTGTTAAAAGACACAAAGCCAAAATCCCAAACTATTTTGAACTAGGGTTAAAAAGTTGATTTTTAAATAAAAACCTTATTTTTCAAGGATATTTTTAAAAGCAAACATTTGGGAAAATTTTCAAAAGGAACTTTGCTCCAAATTACTTGATGACCAATTTTAAGTTGTTTAAACGCTCAAACAAGCATGATCACGATACTAATCTAATGAAAGCAAGTAAATGCAACACTCATGTTTCATTAGCATGTTTTGGATGTTTTATTTATATAACATGAAATGCTTATGAATGCATGATGGTGCTTATGCTCATGATTTACAGATGCTAAATGCACGCGTAACACCGGTGTGTTACAGCCCTCCCCCTTATAAAAATCTCGTCCCGAGATTTGAGTTACGCACCAATTATTATAAAAATCTTCGTAAGCTTTCTGTAAGTAGTCTCCCGTTTCCCAAGACGCATCACCCTCATCATGGTGACTCCACTGTATCTTGTAAGTTCTCACTACTCTGTTTCGTGTAACTCTGTCCTTAACATCCAACACTCGTACTGGTTGCTCACGATAGGCCAAATCTGACTTAATCTTAATGCCTCGGGGTTCTACCCTTTCTTCTGGAACACGCAAACATTTTCTTAAATTTGACACGTGAAAGACTGGAAAGATTGCACTCATTGATTCTGGTAACTGCAACTTATAAGCTACTGGACCCTTTCTTTCCAATATTTTATATGGCCCCACAAACCTAGGAGCAAGCTTTCTTTTGATTCCAAACTGTTTCTTTTTCATTGGTGTGACTTTTAGATACACATAGTCTCCAATTTCAAATACAATCGGTCTCCTCCTCTTATTCGCATAACTTTTCTGACGTGATTGTGCAGCTTTCATGTTTTGTTGAATGATATGAACCCTCTTCTGAGCCTCTTCTACAAAGTCAATACCATAATATCTTCTTTCTCCAGGCTCGATCCAATTCAACGGTGTTCTGCACTTCCTGCCATACAAGGCTTCAAACGGAGCCATTTTGATACTCTCTTGATAGCTGTTATTGTAAGTAAACTCAGCCAAAGGTAACCATGATTCCCATGATCCCTTTGAAGATAAAACACATGCTCTAAGCATATCTTCTAAAACAGCATTTACTCATTCTGTTTGTCCATCGGTCTGTGGGTGGTGAGCAGTACTACGGACTGAACTGGTACCTAAACATTTGTTCAAATGTTCCCAAAAGTGAGCAGTAAACTGCGACCCTCGGTTAGATATGATAACCCTTGGTACACCATGCAAATGAACGATTTGTGAGATGTACAACTTAGCATATTCAGGTGGTCGATAACTCATCTGAACTGGAATGAAATGCGCTGACTTAGTAAGACGGTCGACAATCACCCAAATTGAATCATTTCCTTTCTGACTAGTAGGTAATCCTGTGATGAAATCCATACATATTTCATCCCATTTCCAATCTGGCACAAACAGTGGTTGTAACAAACCAGCAGGTTTCATATGAAGTGCCTTCACTCTACAACACGTGTCACATCTGGCGACATAAGCTGTGATTTCTTTCTTCATCTTCGTCCACCAATAACGAGATCTCAGTTCTTGATACATCTTACTACTTCTAGGATGGATGGATAGCTTAGAAAGGTGAGCTGTATCCATAAGTTTATTCCTAAGCTCTCGATCCTTGGGTACAACAAGGCGATCATCAAACCATAACACACCCAGTTCATCAATTCTAAAATGCTTGGATGGCTCGCTTTTCATCTTCTCTTGGATATGGAATATCCCTTTATCTGTTTTCCGGCCTTCTGTTATCCTACTTTCCAAGGAGCAACTGATCTGAATATTATGCAACACAGTAGGATGCATAAGATTGAATCCCTCTTTGAATAGTGGTTGCAAATCAAGATAATGTGACTTCCTACTCAGTGCATCTGCCACAACATTGGCTTTTCCTTGATGATATTGTACATTCAGGTTATAATCCTTTATTAGCTCTAACCATCTTCTCTGTCTCATGTTTAAGTCAGGTTGGGTGAAAATATACTTGAGACTCTTGTGATCTGTATAAATGTTGCACACATTACCAAGCAAATAATGTCTCCAGATCTTTAGTGCATGTATGACTGCAGCAAGTTCAAGATCATGTGTTGGATAGTTAACCTCGTGCTTTCTCAACTGACGCGAGGCATAAGCAATGACTCTTCCTTCTTGCATAAGCACACAACCCAATCCAGTTTTCGATGCATCGCAAAACACATCAAAAGGTTTGTCTATGTCTGGCTGCGCTAAAATAGGAGCAGTGGTTAACAGTTTCCGCAAAGTGTGAAAAGCTGTCTCACACTCTCCTGTCCAAGCAAACTTATGATCCTTCTGTAACAGACTTGTCATTGGTTTAGCAATCTTGGAGAAACCTGGTATGAAACGACGATAGTAACCAGCTAATCCAAGAAAACTTCGGACCTCACGAACCGTAGTTGGTGCTTTCCAATCCATAACCTCTTGTATCTTACTAGGGTCTACTGAAATTTCATTCTCTGACAGTACGTGACCAAGGAAAGGAACCTTCTTCAACCAGAACTCGCACTTGCTAAACTTGGCATACAACTTATGCTCCCTGAGTCGGGTCAGGACGATTCTCAGATGCTTCTCGTGATCTTGCTCATTCTCGGAATACACCAGAATATCATCAATAAACACAACCACAAACTTATCTAACTCTGGCATGAAGACTGAATTCATCAAAAGCATAAAGTATGCAGGAGCGTTTGTCAAACCAAAGGACATGACAAGATACTCGTACAACCCATATCTGGTCAAAAATGCGGTCTTTGGTATATCTTGTTGCTTAATCTTGATCTGATGGTAACCAGATCTCAAATCTATCTTAGAGAACACCTTGGCTCTGGATAACTGATCAAACAGAATATCAATATGAGGCAAGGGATACTTATTCTTGATGGTGACAGCATTAAGTGGTCGATAGTCCACGCACATTCTCAATGTGCCCTCTTTCTTCTTTTTCACAAATAAGGCGGGACATCTCCATTCAGATTTGCTTGGTCGGATAAACCCCTTTTTTGACAATTCTTCCAGTTGCTTCTTCAGCTCAACTAACTCATCCGGAGGCATACGATAGGGTCTCCTCGAGATTGGAGCTGTTCTAGGAACTAATTCAATCCCAAACTCAACATCACGATCAGGCGGAAGACCCGGCAACTCATCAGGAAATACATCAGGAAACTCACATACGACCGGAATTTTGGCAAGTTCAACAACTTGAGTAGCACAAGTTAAGCTATTCAAACTGGCGTTTTGAGGTAGCGTTACTTGAAATTTAGCACCATCCCTAGGATCAGTAAAGGAAATGGTTCTACCAGCAGTGTCTATCATCGCCTTCCAACTTTTCATCCAACTCATTCCTAAGATCACGTCCAAAGATAATCCCGGTAACACTACTAGATCCATTGAACATCTTCGACTCCCAAAGTCGATGGTCACTCCTCTCACCACCATTCTAGTGCATACGTCAGCTCCCGCTGAACTGATGCGGTAGCTAAAACTCAATTCATCTACTTTCTGATGATGCTTCTGTGCGAACTCTTGACTCATAAAGGAATGCGACGAACCAGAATCAAACAAAACAATGGCATGATGTTGATTCACAGGAAACCTTCTAGCAGTCACGGGCTCTCCTTCCGGAATTTCCTCAACATTGGTGTAGTGCACACGACCAGGATATACCACTCGCTGTTCGGGGTACGGACAAAACTTGATAAGGTGACCAGATTGATGACAATTGTGGCATGACCCAACGATAGAAGTCTTGGGAACCGTGGAACCTTTCTGACTAGTCTTCGATTGCTTCTTTTTGGTAGAAATCTTTCTTTGCGGTGGTTTGAACTTAGCCTCAGGTATAGGAGAATGGTACGGAGGGCATCTTCGCAGGGGAGCTCTTGCCTGTGATGGACTTAAGTCTGAAACCTTCTTGCGTGCCTTGAATGCAGAATGGAGATTATTGTTCTTTTCCTGCTTTAGACAGTCACTAATAAAATCATTAAACCTGGTCCTAGGGTTAGTCCCCACGTGTTTCAGCATCTTGGTGTTGAGACCCCTCTTGAAACTTGTGATTTTCTTGATATCCGTGTCAACCATGTCCGGAGCATAGCGACCCAGATTGTTGAATGCATGCAGATATTGTGTCACAGTCTTCGTGTCTTGGGTTAGTACCAGGAACTCTTGTAGTTTCATTTCAACCAGCCCTAGTGGAATATAAACTCCACGGACAGCCTTAGTAAACTCATTCCAAGTAATCTGTGTATGATCAGGAAAAATGGTGCGATGATGTTTCCACCATATACCTGCAGGTCCTTGCAACTAATGAGCAACATATTCAGTTTTGAGCACCTCAGTCATCCTCAACAGATGAAACTTATCCTCCATGGTGTTGATCCACTCCTCAACATCAAGTGGCTCTGTAGCCTCCCTAAAGATCGGCGGTTCGGTATCCAAGAAATCCTTGAAATTGCTGTACTGATCTACCTCATTATCACCTTGGCGATTACCATCTTGGTAATGGTCAGCAATAGTGCGGAAAATATCTTCCATATTCCGTTGCGAATGTTCCACATTTTGCTGACTTTTTAGATACTGTGTAAAGAAAGTTTCTGGCGTGATCGGAGGAGGTGATGGATGTGGTTCAGTGGTATTATGGTTTCCATCACTACCACTAGCGTCAGCACTCACACTAGGAGTCTCAGTACCGTTGGTGCGATTGCGAGTATGGCTCACCATCTGCATATTTCAGCAATAAGTAATTATTAGGTGATGCTGCAATAATTGCATAGGAATGAATGATTATGCCATACTGAATTTACTAGAGAGAATAAATTCCTACAATAAAACAGAGGCACAATAATTCATTCCCAATTAACACAACATCGCTAATTAGATTACTTAAAGTGCATCACATCACGTCCAATTGCACCCAACTTTCCAGTGCACCTATACTGGACTTTTGGCGTTCGGATATCGCCACAACACTTCTAAGTTTTCCAACATTAACTCAAGTCTGAATCATCCTTACTCTCATGCTCACACCATAGTTGTCTGCTTGATACGGGCCAAACGTAACAAGGTTTTTGTTATGCTCGAGAGACGGATATTAAGTTGTAGTTTTTATCAAAAAGAGATAATCTTCTTATAAGGGGAGAAAGGATGCAATGATATGACATGAGGTGAATAGAAAACATGATGCATGCATGTTCCGTACGCTCTCCCAAACTTAGGAAATAATAAATTCTAGAGATATAAACAGTGGCATACAAACGGTCTCTCATATACGTAACTAATACGTTTTAAACGATAGCGCTGTTATGTACCTGCAGAAGATTCATTTCAGCCCAAACCCAATGAATGCATTGCGGAATTAAAATTTATACACTCCACATATGTATATCCCCAGGTACACATACATGTAGTGTTTACTACCTGAACCATCGTCCTATTGACGGCATCGTCACCACAGGACGGCACAACCCACACATGGGATACCTTCGTATAAGCATATGTGTAACATGTAATACTCCAGCATCAAATAAGCACTCTCCCTAGATCGGCGGTGTATCCGATCATGCTCTCCCAACTCACACTTACCTTGGTGTAGAGGCAATTGATCCACACATTACCACTCAAGTGAATGGCTCCCATACAATTTCAAGTTGTATGAGCAACTAAATAGAAATATAATGCAAAACCCCCAAGTCAGTACTTAGATAGCCACCTAGAGTCCTTAACTGGGCTTAAAGGATATGACCACTGGCACATTCTTAATTTTTAAACCATAGTTTTAAACACCTATATAGAACTACAAGTTGGCAATTACTTTTGTACAGCAAAAATTCTTTTGTTTCAAATACCACATGAATAGTAACGCACTAAACCTTGCTCTGATATCAGCTGTAACGGAACCGCCCAATTATACGAAATTAAGTAAGAAAATTCTCCTGTCGGGACAGAGAATCTAGCAAACTTAAACCCGTATAACCCGGTAGTCCATGAAATCTCAGGGGATCTCAAAATTTTCAACAAACAGCTAGGACCGTACTGGTTTAGTGGTTACAGTTCACATGCGTACATAGTTCAAATACATCAGAGTTTAAATAAAGTTATTACAACACTGAGTTTGAAATAATAGGTAGCGGAAGCATTATTGCCCAAAATCAACACACACCGTTTTGTTTAAATAGTATTGCCATACTGTAGTCTCCTCCAACAAAAGCATCGAGATAAGAAGTATGGAGCGACCAATAAACACCTGCAACAAGGGGTAGAAGAACCCTGAGTACAAGAAGGTACTCAGCCAGACTTACCCGACAACAACCAGAAAACAACAAGACACCAAGGAGTATGCAAGGCTTTATAGTGGGGTGGGCTTGACAACATTTTGCATAAAAGGCGATAGCACTTAAATTGCAATATAAATCTTTAGCATCAATTTAACTTGTTCATTTAAACCTATCTAGATTTGCACCTGTACTAGAGCAATCACTTGGATAAGATTAAGCAATCAATAGTAATCAATTCTGTTTAGCATTTTCCACATCATACTCATAACCATAACCATCATCATGTTCCATAATCACATTACTACGATGACGTAACTCAGTCCAGTTGCTCACTATCCAGGAGCGATGGCGACTCGAATCGATTACTAACCAGCTGGCGATGTATTCCCCACACAAACCACACTGACCGGCCCAGTGAGCTACAGGTCACCCTTGGTACTATTTGGAAAAAAACATCACGGGACCGCCATGAACCCTATACACCTTGGGTTCCTCCCGCGCCAGGTCACTCAAGTTATGCCTGCCCACGCTGGAGCCAGGTCATTCTTGTCCACGGTCAACAGGCCTGAGGTGGTCTTGGCATCATCTCAGTCACTGGTCTGAACAGAGCTACTAGGCTTCGCGGTCGGAAGTACTTATCCGGCCAGCTAAATGTGGGGCATGCATTAAAAATGGACTGAGGGCTGACAACGGTACGGTCCTTAATCGACACAGACAGAAACTACAAGCACACAAGACCCATGCCTTGCTGCCCAACATTCCGTCCGGTCTCCATTTATTTAACCACAAATGGTTCTCTTTCCATGATAGCAGATTGCTAAACATGACATGTTTTTACCTAAATCGTAGGTGATGGGAAATCACCTACTTCTACCAGACTAAGCATAGCTAAGTAGATATTCTGGAACTAGACTTAAATAGGATATCAGGATATATCAAGGTGTTCAAGGAATATCGTAGTGATATGCATCAACGGTTTCAAGCAACTCCTATAACTTAATGCAACATTACATATAACATATATATATATCTTGCTTTGATAAAGTAAGGAGACTTATAATGCTCCGGGGCTTGCCTTCTAGAAGGTTGACAGACGGTGGTCCCGACACTTCAGCAGATCACCGTCTGACTCCTTGACTTCTGGTTCTCCCAGGGGTGGCACTTCACGTTGCACGGCCTCCTGGGGCACTCCGTGCTCCCCGCGTACTGCTTTCTGCACCGATCATGTATGATGCATGTGTGCATGGGTACAAGTGCTGATGGAAAAAGGTGCACCAATGGGATGGCATATGATGCTCATGCTTGCATGTGTATGTAAATGCACCATTCACATTCTACTTAACAAAGCAAGTTCGTACTTCTTCTCTATCTACTAATCACATGGAATAACAAACATGCATGCAATCACATCTAAGTATTTTGCTACTAACTACTTGCTGCATTACAACATGAAACAACATGGCATAACACACCAGCAAGCTAATTGGCGCTTCAAAGATACACCAAAATAACATTATTAACTAAACATGCAATAAAGGGATTCCTGATTAAAACCTAATTTAATCTAGGTTTGAACAGTAACCTATATTTTTAGTTCATAAAAAATTCTTAGAAAATTACAGTAGCCTAATCATGTCAAACATAGACTATCACCAAACTTTCACTGCATTAGGACATGTATAACATCCTACACAAAAAGGACAAAAGTAGTGCTACACCATGCATAGAAAATACTTTGTACTACAAAAGGTACCAAACAGAACATTGCATATTTTTCTTATGATTTACACAGTAATTAACCATCATAGAAAAAGTTTCACATGCATGTATTATTCATATTTTTAGCCCTAGCAAAAATAACAAATCTAGGCAAAGAAAGGCACTTAAACTACACATCAATATTTTTCTACACAACATGCATGACACACATTTTTCACAGGTAGTACATCAAAATTGGAACTACATTTTTCTGACACATATTGGATTTACTATGTATTTCTGAAGTTAAAAGCATTTATTAAGAATTAAATAAAACCCTATATAAAAGCATCACAAACATGACATGCAATACATCTAAACTGTAGATCTAATCCCAAGGAACACAACAAAATTGGTCTCACTCAAATTGGAGCATTTTTCACCGAGATATCAATTTTCAAAGCTTTTATACAATTTTTAGAAAAATATTTCACAAATCCTTTTCAAAAACCTGGCTGCAGAAAAGCTACGCGCACCCAGCTAACTCCCCCAGATCCCGCACTGAGGCGCTACCGCGCGGGCCCTCATGGCCAACCGGACCCACATGTCGGCCGCACACGAGGCAGGGGCGGCGTTGACTGTCTCGTTCTTCGCCGGCGGTGAGGTCTCTGGTGGGATGGATACCCCGGCGGCTTCCTCACGACGAGGCGGACACGGTCGGCTAGAAAACGCCGTCGATTGTGAAACGGAGCAAACCCGCCGGCGGTAATGGCGGGTGGCGGCGAAGGCGCTGTTGCTGGCCAAGGCGAGACGAGGCGAGGGGAGCACGGCGCCCGCGAGAGTAAGGCGGACACGGGAAGGAGAGGAAGGGAGCAGAGGGGCCCTGGCCAAGGTGGGTTAAGGCCGGCGGCCATGGCGCAAGTGGCAGAGAGGATTGCCCGATTGGGCCATCCCTCCCGTCGAGAGCTGCTGCGAGCGCGAGTGCAAGGTGGAGGGGGTCGAGGCGGAGCCGGACGCAGGAGCAATCAGACGGAGCTGCAGCGGTGGCAGGGCACAACACCGGCAACGGCCGCGGTGGCGCGCTGCGCTCTGCACGGTGCACAGCGGGGAGAGCGAGATGGGATGGAGGAGTGCGAATGGGGCAGACAGGGTGGGGGTGGCTCGGACCGCTGCCTTGAAGGTGAGGGTGAGGTCGGCAGGCCACCGCCCCGGCCAACCGTACGCCGGCGGCCACGCGGCAGGCGCGACCTGAGCGCGGTCGGCGCGGCTGAAAACGGGCGGGAGCGGCGTGCGGGCGATGGCGGGAGCTGGCCGGGCCGGATCCTAGCTGGGCCGAGAAGTGGGGACGCGGCCCAACTTTAAAATAAAAACCCTTTTCTTTTATTTTCTAAATAGTAGCACATAAAAATACATTTTGGAGCATTTTCTAAACCTTTTTGAGAAAAAGTCCAAAAACAAAAGTTGCTCCATTTTTCAATGTCTACAACTTTGTTAAAAGACACAAAGCCAAAATCCCAACTGATTTTGAACTAGGGTTAAAAAGTTGATTTTTAAATAAAAACCTTATTTTTCAAGGATATTTTTAAAAGCAAACATTTGGGAAAATTTTCAAAAGGAACTTTGCTCCAAATTACTTGATGACCAATTTTAAGTTGTTTAAACGCTCAAACAAGCATGATCACGATACTAATCTAATGAAAGCAAGTAAATGCAACACTCATGTTTCATTAGCATGTTTTGGATGTTTTATTTATATAACATGAAATGCATGATGGTGCTTATGCTCATGATTTACAAATGCTAAATGCACGCGTAACACCGGGGTGTTACAAAGTACATGGAGAGAGGCATGGAGGTGGAGACCAACAAGGACATCCAAGTCTAGTGGGAGGCCTAGCCCAACTTGAGTTCAAGTCCGCTTCGCTCTCCAGGAGTAGCCCATGCTAAAAATGTCACCCATGAGGCATACAAACTCCGTTTTCGATGTTCTACCTATGCACGGAAAGCTAAGAATATAATCTTTCTAATGCCACTGGTCTCACATAAAAACTCCATTGCAATGAACCGCAATCGTCAAAACAAGTCCATGTCCAGAATCTGCTAGGATGTTGTGACATAGTCTTCTGGTCCATTAGGCAGTGTATTAATTTAGAGCCCATTAGCAAACGCGTTTAGGGGGTAGGCAGGCCCCACAAACACTACATTTGAGCCAACGCCACTCACGTTAGGTTTAGGTTTTGCTTTAGATCAATTTGTCTTCGAATAGTCGCTAGTTCATTCAGTCTATGAAACCCTATATTCAAGTGCTTAATCATTGATCTGCAATTGTCACTTTACTTGACTTGCGTTGTTTTGAGTTCTTGCTTGCATTCTTTGATTCGCAGGTGGGGATAAGCCTTCTCGGTGAGGTCAACCAGATTGTGACATAGTAGATAACCAGATTGTGAGGTCAACCAGATTCTAGGAAAATTGATAGATTTAATATAACACAAACAAATAGCATTCAAACATGATTCTTGCCATTAATATTTAATATATATAAATAAATCATTAGTTCAACATGAATCCAATACATTCAAAGATGTCATAGTGTTTGCATCAATAACCACATACATTGGACATCGAAAGATTTAGCATCCATCTACCCAAAACAACAAGTTGTCCAAATGTTTGGCATCAACATGACACACCTAAGCGATTCAGCACCATCACTACTAGCTAAAGGTTAGTAGCTGTACTCAGTACCAACATAGGCCACGGTGCTTTCAAGGAAGCATCTGTGCAAAGGAGTTCAGCTCTAGTGTGAAACCTGAAATTTAACATGACCTTGCTTACATTGCACAATTCAAAGTATCATATGATTCAGACTGAATAGTTGATAGGTCAACCTATGCTGTCACCAACTATCTAGGATGCTATCCTTTCGTATTAACTTCTATAAATGTTTTTCTGAATACTTCGGCAACTAAACAATATCAAATTGAAAAATTATCAACTACAGAAAATTTCAATCTCACCGAGCACTGCTGCTTTGGTATAGAGCGTGTCTTCATCCAAGGTCTTTTGAAAAAAAAATACAAATTTTGAATGTTAAAAATATGAGAACTTACAAATATTAGGGTCCCTAAATAATCTCAAATAAAAAGGTCATAAAATTTTAGATCTCACTGAGCTCTATAATTTTATATGAAATGTCTTGGTCAGACTTCATTTGAAAAAGTTACGAACTCATGAACTACAAATCAGTCTCTCCTATAGAAATTTACCCATTTTCAAGAGCAATTGGCATAATAATATTTCTAGAGGAGGTTGATTTACGTCAACCACTCCTGAAAATGTGCATATGGTTAATTTATTACGTGAAATGCTCCTGAAAATCGATTTCAAGGGTGGCCCCAGAGCATGTGCCCAATCGGACATTTATAGGGCGGTTTCTAAATACAACCTCATCTAGAAAAAATTGTAGGCTCCCCTAAAAACTATTTATGTAGTAATGTTTTTTTTTCTGGAAATGCATTTATGCATGCAAGTCACGGAAATAGGAATATGAAAATGTAAACAATTCTACACGCATTTGACCTCTACTCTACTACATATTACCAAAATACAAGGAGGCCAAAGCCACCTTCAGTTTACACTATCCTCCCTCACTGTCAAGATGTTAAATCATGTTATCAGAGAATTTTATGTGTAGTATATTTAAAATGATAGCCTTACAACCCGACTATCAATTAAGACATGTCATAATGTTTTAGTTAAAATGGATGGACATATATATGTTTACTTTACATAGGTTAGTGTTTTAGTATTACTAGTTGCGGAAGTGGATAGTTCATAAATATATGACACAATTTATGGTTATTTAAAAAATTTCTATATTAAGACTTCAAGAGATGATGGTGATTTAGATGCAAAGTTGATGGGATATTTTAGTAGTACCGAAAGTTGAGCTGGGAAAAAAAGGCGACACATGTCCTCGTTGTCCATGGGTTGTTAGTTAGGTTGACCAAATGCTCACCAACAAGCAGTTCATGGCCCCACCGGGCGGCCAGAGTAATCCAACCAATCCAAAGCCCATCCGCCGCCCGGACACCATTTCTTAACTGAAGCCTGCAAACAAGCTGCTACATGCCTACATCCATGACCGGAGCTACTAGCTGCAACATTTTCCCAACCAAATGAATGGCCCGGCAGCTAGCATCAATTCATCCACAATCTCCCTGCCTGTTATTGTGAATATAACTGCGTTCAGCAAATCGTCGCACCTCGTTTTGCGTGCTAGTCAGAAGCTCGAATAGGTACCAAGCAAGGTGACCATGGCCACGGCGTCTGCAGCTTGTAATGGCGGAGGTCTCTTGTACTACAAGGTCCTTTCGGTGAGCATGCTAATACTGCTGCTCCGAGGGCTCGTGGAGCCGGCGGCGGCCGCGTGCTCCGTGGACGCCATCTACAGCTTCGGCGACTCCATCGCGGACACGGGCAACCTCCTGCGCGAGGGCCCCGTTGGCTTCTTCGCCTCCATCGGCAGCTACCCGTACGGCCAGACCCTCCGGAAACCCACCGGCCGCTGCTCTGATGGCCTTCTCATCATCGACTACTTCGGTACGTACCTTCTCCTCATCACTTCATCAGTCACCGGTGCATTGATCTACTTCACCAGAAATGGCGGTGATCAAACGCCGAGTAAACGCAGCGATGGCGCTGAACCTGTCTCTGGTGAGCCCGTACCTGGACAAGGGAGCCGACTTCGCCAGCGGCGTCAACTTCGCGGTGGCCGGTGCCACGGCGCTCGACCTGTCCGTCTTGCTGCTGAGCGGCGTTATGGCTCCGCCGGCGAGCGTGCCGCTGAGCTCCCAGCTCGACTGGTTCAAGGCGCACCTCAACGCCACCTGCCCCTCGCAAGAAGGTAGCTACGTTTTAATTTGGAAATTCTTCTGTTGAATTGAATTGCCATATGATATGGGAAATATCAGACCTCGCTCCTATGTATAGCAAATAATGCATATATGCAAAATTTGAGCCTGATTAGATTGCACCAAGAAGCTCGCCGGAGCGCTGTTCTTGGTCGGCGAGATTGGGGGGAACGACTACAACTACGGCTTCTTACAGGGCACGAGGTCGATCCAGGCCATGAAGGCCTACGTGCCACAGGTCATAAACGCCATAATGGACGTCGCCAAGGTGTGTCAGCAAAATAATCAACTCCATCTCTTCTTATTTGCAACACCGGACATCGTCTAATATTTGCAGCCTCGTATGAAAATCCGATGATTCACCACTACGGAAATATTTGTCCAGTACTTCCAGTACTGATTTTTCAGCCATAAAATTTTAAGATATATGGTTCATATTGGAGCTAACTTTATCCAAAAATAAAATCTGGTGTTATATGGAAGGTTCTAGCACCTTAATTTTCGGTACTCTACTTTTACTTTTAAAATGCAAATTTGTTGTGACTAATTAAGGTGTAAACAAAAATTCATGTGTTGGGAGGCTAGAAAACACTTGAATTATCCTTGCCATGCATGTATACTCTCCGCATTGTAAACACAAGTCTTGAAACAAATTTGAGATCGACATAAAATTCATGTGTTGGAGTCCCTTTAAAATAAAAATACTCATGTGAGATTTAGCTTCGAGTGCTTTTTAAAGGGTCCCAACACATGAATTTTAATGCTTAGATTTATATTGAGATTTCTGCTTTATTACGTACGGTGAGTACCATTGTGTTGGGATTTAATTTGTGGAACTCAAGGCATGGTTTTTTTTGTTTTTTAATTATTACAGCTATGATTTACAGTGAAAGTGTGAAACTGCTGGTGCTTTACACAATAGTTACATTTACATATGTGTATCTTTTTTTAGTAAAAACATTGTGTAACAAAATTAGGGTGACAGAAACCTGGCATGACATTTGCCTTTTTTATAGCAAAAATCATTACTCTTAATAGTGTCTGAGGTCTAGGTGATTGCAGGAGTTCTTTTTATCAGATTTTTTTTCTTTGGTTGTTAGTACGGAGTAGGTCGGTAGGTGTGACGGGTTAGTGTTCAGTTAAGCGACATTTCTTGTTTCAAATCCAGCAGGGTGTCTCCCAAAACAAATACACCAAAGTTAGTTGAGCGGACTCACCGTCTCAAGAATAGCGACTAACGGTTATCACTGCACCTGATCGACGACCTCCACAGTTAGTGTAATTATGCATGTGTCGATGACACAATTGACAAACCTGCAGGAGGTGATTGAACTAGGAGCGACCCAGATCATCATCCCGGGGAACTTCCCGATCGGGTGCTCCCCGAGCTACCTCTCCATCTTCTCCGTGTCCAACGCCGGCGACCTCGACGATCGGGGCTGCCTCAAGAGCTACAACGCCTTCGCCCAGCACCACAACGAGCAGCTCCAGGCGGCCATCGACGGCCTGAGGAAGGCCAACACCGACGTCACCATTGTGTACGCGGACTACTACGGCGCCTTTATGCACCTGCTCGACCATGCTTCGCTCCTAGGCACGAACCTTGCGTAGCTAAGCAAATGAACCAATCTTCAGGAACTCAAATAGTTCGGATTCATGAATGATCGTCGATGGCATGCATTTCAGGTTTCGACCAGGGTGCGCTTCTGCAGGCGTGCTGCGGGGCGGGCGGCGCATACAACTTCAACATGAACATGATGTGCGGCGCGCCAGGAACGAGCGTGTGCACGAACCCGGCGCGCCGTGTGAGCTGGGATGGCATCCACCTCACGCAGCAGGCTTACAGGGCCATCGCGCTGTCCCTTCTCATGGAGGGGTTCGCACAACCGGCTGATGCCGTGCAAGAGATCTGGAGCTGCTAACGCATCAGCTGACCTGATATGCTTGGTTTAATTTCACTGGGCTTGTACCTGCTATAAATGTGTGAATATTTTGCTCTGAGAATCTAGCATTTAGAATAGAATTTAGTGTGCGTTCTCTTTAGAGCTGCGGCACTGTAAGCTCATCTATATGTTTGTGCTACGTACTCATTCATGAAAATGTGAGTATATAATGTTATATTGCCTCCGTACTCTAAGTTACCACTTGTTGCTATTAAAAGTAAACTACAATATCCCATCAACTTTGCATCTAAATCACCATCATCTCTTAATATAGAAATGGTTTAACTAGTCATAAATTGTATGTATATATTTATGAATTATCCACTTCCGCAACTACTAATACAACACTAACCTAAATTAAACATTTATATGATGTCCATGAATTTAAATGAAACATTATGACATATCTTAATTCATAGTCCTTATATCCTGTTCCATAAAAAAATCATAGTCCTTATAAGGACTATCATTTTAAAAGTACTACACTGCTACTACACATAAGGTTCTCTGATAACAAGATTTAACATCTTGACGGTGAGGGAGGATAGTGTAAACTGAACGTGGCTTTGACCTCATTGTACTTGGTAATATGTAGTAGAGTGGTCAAATGTGTAGAAATGTTTTCATTTTCATATTCCTATTTCCGTGACTTGCATGCATAAGTGCATTTTCAGAAAAAAAACATTACTACATAAATGGTTTTTTTGGGGAGCCTACAATTTTTTTCTAGATGAGAGGTTGTATTTAGAAACCACCCTATAAATATCCAATTGGGCCCATGCTCTGAGGCCACCCTTGAAATCGATTTTCTTTCACATAATAAATTGACCGTATACACACTTTCAGGAGTGGTTGACGTAAATCAACCTCCTCTAGAAATATTATTATGCCAATTGCTCTTGAAAATGGGTAAATTTCTATAGGAGAAATTGATTTGTAGCTCAAATAAGTTCATAACCTTTTCAAATGAAGTCTGATGAACACATTTCATATAAAATTATAGAGCTCGGTGAGATCTAAAATTTTACGACCTTTATATTTGAGATTATTTAGGGACCCCAATATTTATAAGTTCTTATATTTTTAACATTCAAAATTTGGATTTTTTTCAAAAGACCTTGGATGAAGACATGCTCTATACCAAAGCTGCAGTGCTCAGTGAGATTGAAAATTTCTGTAGTTGATAATTTTTCAATTTGATATTGTTTAGTTGCCGAAGTATTCAGAAAAAGATTTATAGAAGTTAATACAAAAGGATAGCATCCTAGATAGTTGGTGACAGCATAGGTTGACCTATCAACTATTCGGTCTGAATCATATGATACTTTGAATTGTGCAATGTAAGCAAGGTCATGTTAAATTTCAGGTTTCACACTAGAGCTGAACTCCTTTGCACAGATGCTTCCTTGAAAGCACCGTGGCCTATGTTGGTACTGAGTACAGTTACAAACTTTTAGCTAGTAGTGATGGTGGTGAAATGCTTACGCTTGTCATGTTGATGCTAAACATTTGGAGGACTTGTTGTTTTAGGTAGATGGATGCTAAATATTTGGGTGTCTAATGTATGTGGTTATTGATGCAAACACTATGACATCTTTGAATGTATTGGAGTCATGCTAGACTAATGATTTGTTTATATATGTTAAATATTAATAGCACATGAATCATGTTTGAATGCTATTTGTTTATGTTGTATTAAATCTCAATTCTTCTAGAATTATATGTAAAATCTCTATAATTATCATGTCAAGTTTTGGCGGACAGAAATAAAGACGATTATTTGGTGTTGACAACAACGGTAGTAAAATTGTCATTTTGATCTGCTGGTGTCGTTCTAGAAAAAAATGATTTCATCATAGGTGATGTCTAATTTTCTTGTTGGTTGATGTTGACAAATGTAGATTTCTAAAGCTGCCAGGTTTTAATTTTTCTATCAGTCATGTACTGTCAGAGAAATTGTTTCTGACGGTTGGTCGTCATCCATTTTTAAACTTCCCTATTGCTCTCCTCATCTGTTACTTCCTCTTATTGTACTATGAAAGAAATTGATTTTTAATTTTGAGTAAATTTCACTCTAGGTCCCTGAACTTGTCTCCTAGTGTCAGATAGGTCTCCAAAATCCCAATTTGCATTTCTGGATCCCTAGAGTTTGTTTGGGTCCCACCAGACATCCAAACGGATCTAAACCCGACCCCTTAGGTGACGTTTGGCATGCCACGAGGCATCCATTGTGGAGCCGGCACGCTGATGCAGCGTGGACCGCTAACCGATGGGGGGTTTTTAGTCCACGTCCTGCGTGCACCAGCCTTCTCCCCCATTTTGTTGTTTCGTCCACCTCGTTGACTCCATTGGCGGGAGTTGGTGATCATTTGTGACAGACGGAGAGGAGGTGTCGGCACAGCCGGAGACGCGTTGTCCACGTGATGGTTCCACTTGTCCACTGTATTGGATCCGGCACAAGTCCAAAGTTGCTTCTTCAGTATTTCCCCTCTGCCTGCATCCCTGAAGTTGGCATGTAAGTGCCTTATCTAGAAATTGTGCTTAGGTTCAGGGAGCACTTCTGCAACAGCTTGAATTAGTCCCTAATAGAAAGAAAAGGGCACACATTAACATGCAGCTGAAACCAGAGAATACATCATGAATGAATGAAACATGCTCACCTTTTGTTTATCAATCATAACAGTCTAGGGATATGTATTGACAATGCCCAAGTCATCCTTCTTCAATGTCTAAAGAAACCACTTCCAGCTAGCTTTGGATTCAACTTCCACCACAACAAATGCAATAGGATATACGGAATCATTAGGATCTATTCCTACTGCAGCAAGGATGATCCCACCAAATTTTATCTTAATATGACAACCATCAAAAAACAATATGGGCCTGCATTCAGGGAGCCTGTCGGGGTTATAACCCCGGGGTGTCTCAAGGCACCGATTAGTCAGACAGCCACGCGGCCCACAACACATCAGCTAGCGAAAACCCGAACGAATGAGGCCCAGATAAGCCTAGCAAACCAGGCCGGACGATAAGGCCAGGGTCAGGCATGACCCCACCCTCCTGCCTTATCCGCACGGCGCTAGAAAGGCGCACGTCCTCTCCCCCGTCACGACCCCTGGACGAAACGGGGAGAGGTCGAGCGCCAGCAAGCATGCCTCCTATGACAAGAACAAGCACGCCACACTGACCCCGCATGTACCGAGGGGATAGTAGTCACCTCGGTCTAGTTAGACACCACTTCTGTGCCACGCCGCACAAACAAGACAATACCGCCCAAAGCGGTGAAGACAGGTACGATGACCACCAGCCAGGTATGGCCCGATGAGACAAGACTACTATCCTGCCCACTACGGGATGGGATCCATGATGAGGGCCTTGACTTAGAGGCCGCCCAGGCTGGCGGAAACCACAACCCCAACGATAGGGACCGTGGCCCCCCGCTCCTCAAGATAACAAGGCGATCAAAGACCCGGGGCGGCCACCAACTCCTGTATGATGCCCTAGGAAACTAGGAGACGATGACGAGGACCATGACAGAGATCACATCGCACAGGACGGCTGGCGAACTACTATCGTGCCTACAGTGCTGCCACGACCGGCACAGTAACACCATGCCATGTCGTCCATGGTGTGGTCACAAGACCATGATGACATCCACGCCCGGATGTACCCCACAAGATGGCGTAGCTTGCAAGCCAAGTTAGCTAGAACCTCCCTCAGGCTCACGACCCTTCAGTTTACGAAACGTCGACAGTTGGCGCACTAGGTAGGGGATAGTCGCGCACTCTCAATTGTTGAGAAGGAATCAATGGCTCCTCGCACCGTCGGCGGACTTGCTCGCGGAATGGCCCACGGTGGGCACATCGGCCATGAAAACTACAAGTTTGTCAGCATTGAAGGACCAGAGCCCGTGTCCGCCTTCAGCCACAGCTCGGACCTCTTCCTTGGAGATCTGGGTTCCACAGTCCTTGGTGGATAGACTCTCGGAACTACCCTCGGGGGATGCATCCTAGAGTCCATCCACATAGAAGGGCTAGCACCCTCTCTCGTCATCATCAGCGAGCAAGCTCACGGAATAGCCCATAGTGGCCACATCTAAGAGCTCTTCGCGATGGGAAGATCACCACCCTCCTACGCTGAAGACCATGACAAGATTCTATGATCTGGAGGCCGAGACTCCCTGGCCCCCAACGAGTAGGCCCACGAAACAGCTTGCAGTAGCTACGCTCAGAAGCCTGCCACAACAAGACAATCGATACTATTTATCAGTGAGCCATCCACGGACAAGACAAAGTGAGGGAAGACTCTAGCAGAGAGGGAGGTCAACATGACGGCAACCCAAGCTAGAGCCACCTCGACTTATCTAAAATGGTCGAAAGCAGCGATGACCTTCGATAGGTCCGATCATGCCAACCACATTCCGCCGCCGGGGCGGTTTGCCCTCATCGTCAGTGCAACAGTTGTAGAAACGCGTCTCACCAAAGTGTTGATGGATGGGGGGAGCGGACTCAATGTCCTATACTTACAGACGTACGACGCTATGGGACTCTCTAGAGCAGCGATACGGCTGACAAGCGCCCCTGTCTATGGGGTCATACCCAGAGCATGAGTGTCTCCTCTCGGGTAGGTTACCTTGCCCATTACATTTGAGGGGCGCATGAACTTCTGTACGAAAGCCCTTGACTTTGAGGTAATCAACCTCCCTAGCACTTATCAAGCCATTTTAGGCCGACCATGCTACAGAAAATTCATAGCCATTCCTAATTACACTTACCTCAAGCTTAAGCTCCCAGACCCTCAAGGGTCATCACGGTAAGTAGCAATTTGCACCAGGTGCACTCCTGTGAGGAGGGAAAACTTAACATCGTAGCGACCACGAGTCGAGTCTCAGAGCTACAAACTATCTAGGCTACCATGACTAAGGTCGCACCCGAATCCAGCATAAGGAAGTAGTCTACAGGAGCCTTCAAGCCCATAGAGGACACCAAGGCAGTGCAAATCGACCCCAAAGACACCAGCAAAACCGTTCGAATCGGTTGCGGCCTTTCCGACTAGCAAGAGTACGAGCTCATCGACTTCTTGCTCTGAAATTGGGACATCTTCGCATGGAAATCTTCTAACATGCCCGGAATCCCAAGGTAGGTCATTGAGCACAACCTCGATATCTTACCCGGATCCATACCTGTCAAACAACTCCTTCGCTGCTTTGATGACGAAAGGTGGAAGGCCATTAGAGAAGAAATCGCTAGGCTCCTAGCGGCGAAATTCATCAAGGAAGTCTTCCACCCCAAATGGATCACTAACCCGGTCCTAGTCCAGAAGAAGAATAGGACCTAGAGGATGTGCGTGACTACACCAACTTAAACAAGGCATGTCCAAAGGTACCCTACCCGCTACCACGAATCGATCAGGTCGTTGACTCCACCACGGGTTGTGAAACCCTAAGCTTCCTGGACGCTTACTCGGGATATCATAAAATCACGATGAAGGAGGCCGACCAGCTCGCACTCTCCTTCATTGCCCCATTCGGCGCCTACTGCTACGTCACCATGCCCTTTGGACTCAAGAACACGGGAGCCACCTACCAAAGGTGCATGAACCGATGCCTCGGCGAGCTCATCGGGGACATCGTGGAGGTCTACTTCAATGACATAATCGTAAAGTCTAGGAAAGCTAACTAGCTAGTCAGTAACCTGGAGGCTGCCTTCACCTATCTTAGAGAATTCATGATCAAGCTCAACCTCGAAAAGTGTGCATTCGGGGTCCCCAAGGGAAAGCTCCTTGGGTTCATTGTTTCTGAGCGGGGCATCAAAGCCAACCCAGAGAAGATTACGGTTATCGAGAATCTAGGCCCCATCACGAACCTAAAAGGAGTCCAAAAGCTCATGGGATGCCTAGCCTCCCTTAGCCGCTTCATCTCACGGCTAGGGGAGAGTAGCATGCCACTATACAAGCTCCTGAAAAAGGCTGATCAATTTACCTAGATAGCCGAAGTGCAGGAGGCCTTTGAGAAGCTCAAAGCGTTCCTAGCAAGAACCCCCACATTGGTATCACCCAAGAAGGGAGAACCACTCCTCCTCTACATTGCCACGACCACTCCAGTGGTTAGCGCGGCACTGGTCATCGAGCGAGAAGAGCGTGGGCACTCCCCCAAGATCCAGAGACTAGTATACTTCATCAGCGAGGTTCTCTCAGACACAAAGGTGCATTACCCGCAAATCCAGAAGCTTATCTACACCATCCCCATCACCAAACGAAAGCTGCTGCACTACTTTGAGGGGCACCCCATCATGGTCGTGGCATCCGCCCCACTTGGCGACATGGTCCTGAACCACGATGCCTCCGATTGCATGGCCAAATGGACAACAAAGCTCATGGGTTGCCACATCACGTACATCCCAAGAATAATGATCAAATCGCAAGTCCTCACGGACTTCATTGCTGAATGGACCAAAGTTCAGACACCCCCACCTCCGACCTACCAGGAATACTAGACGCTATATTTCAATGGATCGCTCATGGCCATGGGCACAGGGGCCGAGGTCATCCTAGTCTCTCTGATAGGAGAGCGCGTGGAGTACGCCATCCGACTTCACTTCTAGGCTACCAACAACATCACAGAATACGAAGCCCTTATCGATGGCCTCAGAATTGCCTCCAAGCTTGGCGTCCGTCACCTCTTCATCAGAGGGGACTCAGAGCTGGTCATTAGCCAGGTCATGATAGAAGCATCATGTCACGATAGCAAGATGACGGCTTACTATGATGAGGTCCAAAACTCAAAGAAAGATTTGATGGGCTAGAACTCCACCACATCCTTAGGCGAGACAACCTAGCTGCCGATTCCCTAGCTAAGCTCACATCAAGTCAGGGATCGGCCCCACCAGGAGTGTTCATCAATGACACACACGAACCGTCAGTGCAAGCCCATCAGATGCATGACCAAATGATGGGCGCGGTCGGCAAAGCAAAACCCGCCCTACTGGTCGACATCACTGCAACCCGAAGGCCACGAGCCCTCCTGATCTAATGGCAATTGACCGAGCGGTGACGGACACCAGGTCAGACTAGACCGTACCTTCATAGAATATCTAGCACGAGGGAATTTGCCTGGTGACCTAATGAAGCACGACGTCTAGCAAGAAGCTACAAATCTACATGATCATCGAAAACATCCTCTACAACGCGCGACACCTCAGGAATTCTCTAGAGATGCAACTCACGAGAAGAAGGGCAATGACTCCAGTGGGAGGCGCACGCAAGAATCTGTGGACATCTCATAATGCCCAAAGTGCTGGTTGGGAAGGTCTTTCGACAAGGCTTTTACTGGCTCACAGCGGTCGTGGATGCACAACAAATCATACGAAGCTACGAGGGATGTCAGTTCTACATGCGGTAGACACACTTACCCACACAAAGAGCTACAAACCATCCTTTTAACATGGCCCTTGTTGACCTAGGGGCTCAACCTGCTCAGGCCATTCAGGAAACCACCCAAGGGCTACACCCACCTTCTGGTGACGATCGCCAAGTTCACCAAGTGGATCGAGGCTAAACCTATAACAAGAGTAAGATCTGAAGATGCGGTGGAATTCTTCCACGATATCATATACAGATTTGGAGTCCCAAACTCCATAATCACCGACAACGGCACAATCTTCACTGAGAAGAAATTCCTTTGATTCTATGATGACTATGGCATTTGAGTTGACTGGGCCTCCGTCGCTCACCCACAAACTAATGTCCAAGTGGAGCATGCGAATGCCATGATCCTTCAGGCCCTTAAACCCCACATCTTCAATAGGCTTGACAAATTTGTGGGACGGTGGGCGGGGAAGGTACCAGCCATGCTCTAGGGCTTGAGGGTGACTCTAAACTGGTCCACTGGCGGATCCAAACCACCAAGGACGTGCATAAGCTGACACCACCAGGGAAGGGCCCTATATCATCACCGAAGTCATCCGCCTGGGATCCTACCGGCTCATGAATGACGCTGGCGAGATCTACACCAACTCCTAGAACATTAAGCAGCTACGTAGATTATATCCTTAGCCATTCCTCCCAAACATATACTAACCCTCCTGTCATCACGAACTCGCAGACTAACCCCCTTTCATGAAAGGATCATAGACACGAATGGCCCTAGCGGAACAAAGAGAAGGGCAGGGAATGAAGAAGCAATAGGTAGAGCACGCGTAAGACCTGCACTTCCTTCTTTCACTTCTTAAATTTCCCACGCAATCTTTTCTTGCCCCATATGCAAGTGGTCACTGTTAAGCCATGCAGCGACCAAGGAAGCAATGACCCCTTAAGTCCGCACGCAGAGCGACACGTCGCGTTCATGACCCTACGTTGTACCTAGGAATTTAACCTTTTAGCCGGTCCTTAGGAGGACTCGAGGCCAAACAAGGGATAGGGCAGGGAGGAGATGGGCCCCCATGGCTCTAATCGGTGGTGCAGAGCCACGTGACCATCTCTCCCTATGTTCGAGTCGTCCGCTTCGAAGTCTCCTGGGTTGACCCCTTCTAAGGAGGCATCTTGCCCTTTGGCCGCTGCGGAGGTGGTTGGGGATCAACGGGATTGGTGACCGACGATTTATGGGATGTCTCTCGATGAGGCATAGCCGAACTCCACGTCGATTGGAGAATGGAGAGGATATCAGGTCCTTCTCAAATTACCCATTAACCCTGATGAGGTGCACTGCTCTGACCATGTGGTTATGGTGGACATGCCTCTCCCTGCGTGGGGTGAAACCAAAATTGACCGAAAAATGGGCCACAACGACCCCTAAGGTCACCTGGGATCCTGAAACAAGCAAAGCTAAGTCCCCGTGACAAGCCCTTTCTGGGATCCCAAATCCGTGACCTAAAACTGATGGACCAACAGGGTCAGCGACCCCTCATGGATAATCCCTTGGGTGCCAAGGGCCGATGATGCCCTCTACATGAGGCAACACCGAGCCCCATGCAAAAACAGCCCCACCACGGTCCAAGCACGCACGATCTGGGCCTGCTCGAGCATGAGTGTCAACTTTTGGCTAGAGGAAAACACTCACGATCACACTGCAGCTCAGGAACGAGGTCATAACCTAATCAACGAATGGGGAGACTTGGGCCAAATAATGCCAAAGCACAAACAAAGTTGGGACTTTCGCACCATGGACCATCTCTCCATCCCACAGAGGAAGGTTGACCGCCCGCACGAAAGACCTGACTTCGGGAACAAAGCCCTGCAGCCTGACCTCATGTCTTGGGGGCTCTGCACCACATTGAGGTAGCAATATAAAGTTCAAAAATTACATTCCATGGGTATGGGCATTACACGCATTGCCAAACCATAGAAGACAGGAAAGGGAAAAACCCAACACCACCTCGAGGACAACGCCACTAGGCGTGCGAGCTACGAGCATGGGCGGACAAGGTGGAAAAGAACACCTTAAAGGCCTCCTCATAGCATCACGACCCCCTGAGACTGAAGAACACAGGGAGGAGAGAAGGGTGAAGCAGCCCCCGGTGCAAAACATCTCGTCACGTTGTCATAGTGATGAATAACGCCTGGGTCCATCATTCAGCAGCCAGGGAGCGACGAACGTTCTCACTAGAGAACCAAATCGCTGCTTGCACACTCTGATGGCCCATAGCAATGGGGCGAACCTTCCCCTAATCAACGGCCATCATGGATACATGTGCCACTTAGGCACAGGTCAAACCCAGGTCGCATGATCATGGAGCCAGCCTCCATGACACCTTATCCTTCCCTGCACGCAAGTCTCCTTCTAGCACTAGCCTTTGGAAGGGATGCCACCGACCATCTGTCGTGGTGCTCTACAAACCCTCCTATTTCCTCACTCTCCCAGCAGGAAGTAAGGGGACGGTTTGTAGCTACGGTCGTAAGTAGCTTGAACGAAAAGGAAACCCATATTTATAAGCCCAAGGGTAGACCGAACAGCCTAAGACTCTTGTGCCACGAGGCGAACCATGGGAGGTGACCGCCTACATAAGATGCCCACTGAGATCGAGAAAATTGAAACTCTCACAAAGGCAGGACCAGTATGACATCAATGAGACTACTCAGTCCTGCCTAGGTCTTGGGCCCCAATACACGGCACACTAACACGGCAAGGCTCAACAGTCACATACCACATCGTCAGGGCATCCTGATAGAGCAAAGCACAATGGCCACCAACTGCATTGAACGCACCTACCCACAAGGGATCAAGCGAGGAAACACGAATAAGCCATGACTACAAACCCGTGCTCAACGCACACGCATCTCAGTGCTTTCATGATCACTCCATGATCATAAAAATGCTTAAGGGCTAGTGTCGGGGTTATAACCCTGGGTGTCTCAAGGCACCAATTAGTAAGAAGGCCACGCGGCCCGCACACATCAGCTAGTGAAAACCCAAACGATTGAGGCCCAGATAAGCCTAGCAAACCAGGCCAAACGATAAGGCCAGGGTTAGCCACAACCCCTCCCTCCTGCCTTAGCCGCATGACGCTGGAAAGGAACACGACCTCTCCCCCGTCATGACCTTTGGATGAAACAGGGAGAGGTCGAGGGCTAGCAAGCATGCCTCCTATGACAAGAACAAGCATGCCACACTGACCCTGCAAGGACCGAGGGGACAACAGTCACCTCGGTCTGGTCGGACATCGCTTCTACGCCACGCTACACAGACAAGACAATACTGCCCAAACCGGTGATGACAGGCATGGTGACCACTGGCCAGGTACGGCCCGATGAGATAAGAGTACGATCCTGCCCACTATGGGATGGGATCCACGACGAGGGCCTTGACTTAGAGGCCGCCTAGGCTTGCGGGAACCATAACCCCAATGATAGGGACCGTGGCCTCCCACTCCTCAAGACAACAAGGCGATCAATGACCTGGGGGTGGCTACCAACTCCTATATGATGACCCAGGAAACCAGGAGACGATGACAAGGACCACGGTAGAGATCACATCGCATAGGATGGCTGGCGAACTACTGTCATGCCTATAATGCCACCACGACCGGCACAATAACACCACGCCATGTTGTGCCATGGCGTGGCCACAAGACCATGACGACATCCACGCCCAGATGTACCCCACAAGATGGCGTAGCTTCCAAGCCAAGTTAGCTAGGACCTCCCTTAGGCTCATGACCCTTCGGTCAGGAGAACCTCCTCTTTGTACAAGCCCTAGCCCCAAACTTTATATAAGGACAGCCAAGGCTCCATCCTTAAGGATCATCCTCTACCATTTCATTCACTCACCATAGTAGTAGGGCTCCTAGAGCTTCCCTTCGGACATCCCCTCACCTAGCTTAGGTTCTTCTAGCTCTTCCACCATTCTAGCACCCCCATTGTAAGAACTTCAGAGCATTCAAGTGAGGAACATGCACTCGATCATCTCTGAGACTGGACGTAGGGCTCTAGCCAGAACCAGTATAAATCCTCGTGTCTTTTAGATGCTACCATCGGTTTCCTGGTGCAGCGTGGCAATCATATAAGTTTACTAGTCCAGTTTACGAAACACCAACAGAGCCCCTTTTGCATGCATCTAGGGACATGTAACAGCAGGAGAAGTGTCTGTTCTCTAAATTTAGCAAATAGGTAATGCCTGGATTGCTTCTCCTCACTTCGTTCCCATAGTCCTACACTTGTTTTATTGAGTAGCTTCATCACCCTAGATCTTCTTCATTGCTATCCTCCTGGCTCTTGCCAACTTGCTCCTTGAAGGGGTCAGTTCCATTCCCTCTGGACAGTTCATGCAAAGTTTGCCAGAGTCAATTTATCATCTGCTCTAAAGGTGTCCATGTACTTATCAGCTAACCAAGATGTAGTGTACCCCTTCATGACCCACTATTTTTGGCAATTGTGTGATCCAACATAAGTCTTCACCAAAAAAAAACATTCACTCTCTTGTCATATGAGGCATACAAGCTCCATGGGCATCCTTTAGCATAGTGTGCCTTCACCCTCCTCTTGCCATTTCTAGGAAGCTTGATTTGAACTCTATTCCTTAAACTTTTACTTAATAATTGAAACTCTTAGAGTTTCCACTGAGTCAAATATCATGCCTACCTTGAATGAAGGATTGGTCATGTCCTTGCCTTGAAACTCTAGAAATTTAGCTAGCCTTCATCACCATCTTCTTCAATTTCTAGACCATCATCTTCACTGGAAGCATCATCTTCATGTCCCATCATTCTGCTACCCTGAGACTTCTTGGCTCTTATAATCTTGTTCCTCTTGCTGCTCCTTGATCTACCACATCATCATCCACATTATCCTAGAAAAGGTCATCATATCCATCCACTATCTCATTCTTGTAACAGAACCGACCAACTATACAAAATTAAGTAAGAAAATCAACCACCGAAGCAGATGATTTAGCAAACTTAGCCCGTATAACCCGGTAGTCCATGAAATCTCGAGGGATTTCAACCCAACTCACATACCAGCCAAGATCGTAATAAGTTTAGCGGTCACCATCACAAGTTACATAGAAGTTCACAACACGGATACATCAGAGTTTAAACATAGTTATTACAAACCAAGTTCAAATAAAAGTAGTGGAAGCATTTAGTTCAAATCCACACACACTCACACAGAGTTTGAAATAAAGTGCCAGCTAATGATCATCTCCAACAAAAGCATTAGATGAGACGTAGGGAACGACCACTGCCCATGGTCCTAAGCATCACCCATCGTAGGATAGAGGCAGTTGATATAGTAGCCGTAATACATCTGCCCATCTGCAACAAGTGGGAACAAAGCCCTGAGTACGAGAAGGTACTCAGCTAGACTTACCCGACATAACCGAAAATAAAATGACACCAAGGATTATGAAAGGCTTTATAGTAGGGTGGCCGACTCATTTGCAAAAGGCATTTTTAGCATTTAAAGGACCTTATCCAGAAGCTTTTATATCAAGTTAATCTTTATTAACCTGTTAACTACATTTGCACCTATACTAGAGTAAACATGTGATTAAACAAGTAAGGATAACCAATGATCATTAACAACTTCCATAATGTCATATTTCATATAACTGTCCGAGTGTTCCATCAACATCACTATGATGAAGTAACTCAAGTCAAGTGTTCACTATCCAGTGAACGATGGCGATTCGAATCGATTATTAACCAGCTGGTAATTTATTCCTCACACAAACCTCACTCACCCGCTAAAGTAAGATATTGGTCACCGAGTCAACTATCCAGGTAAAGTCTCGAGTTTGCCAGGAACTATACTTGGCCATGTAGCCCGAGCCCGTTGGCCCGGCCCGAAGCCCGGTCATTTGGCCCGGCCCGAGCACGGCACGGCCCGGTGGCCAACGGGCGTGGGCTGGCACGGCACGGGCCACTAGGTCATGCCTAGGCCGACCCCTAGGCCCGTGGCACTGCACGGCACGGCACGTCCACAAGGGTCGGCCCGGTGCGCGGCCCGGCCTGCCAACAGCGCCTCCGCCCCCCTCCCCGTGCCCTGTCATATAAATGACAGCCGCGGCGGCGACCCCCCCTCCTCAGAAACCCTAAATCCCTAATCCGCCTGCCGCTCTCTCAGTCGCTCTCGCTCACTTGCTAGTCGCTCTCGCTCGCGCCGTACTCCATCGTCTTTGACTCTGGTGATCTCGATCCACCTGCCGCTCCGGCGCTCGGCGCTCCCCATCTAGCCCTTTCTCCTCCCTCCCTTCTCTCCCTCCCTTCCTCTCCTCTCGCTCGCGGTGAAATATGTGAGTTGTTGTCACTGTCCAGTCCCTCCTCCGCCGCTCGCCGTCACTGTTGAATCTAATCGGTGTCTGTCTCTCTGTCGTCTTGCTCTTGGACCTTGGTGACCCTCATCATCTCCGGCACCAGCCTCCGGTAGCGTAGGTACATAAACCCTAACCCTAGATCTTTGATTTTGATTTGTCTTCCTTCACACTCGAGCTTAATCTTTCCTCTGTGTGTCCCCTTCCCCTCCCATGCTTCTCCTCTGCTTGAGCAGGTCGGCGCCTGCTGCTGCTGATGCCGCTTCTTCCTCCTCTAGCATAGAAATGGCCAGGCGCCCTCGCGCTCCGTCGAGGAACGATGCTGGAGGACGGGGTCATCGTGAGCCGTCATCTGCTAGGGGGGTCACCATGCCGGATCCCCTCTCTGGCAACGACAATGATGAGCTCCTCAACGATGATGAGCATGAGTGAGAGCTCAAGAATGACAACGACGTCTGTGAGGACGCTGCCGCTCTGTTCGGCATCGATGTCGTTGAAAGCTCGATTGATGTCGATGTCGTTGACGGCGACGGTGGTGAAGGGACCACGACGGTGGCAGGGACTGGCACTGGCTCGACCAGCACTCATGGTACCTCTAATGCTGGTACTGGTAAGCGCAAATCTAGTGTTTGGGTGGATTTCCATGAGATAAAAGAAAGTGATGTTCGTATTGCTGCTATCTGCAAAATGTGTGGCACTAGAATGTCTGCTAGATCTGCTGCTGGCACTGGTCATTTGATTAGGCACTAGAACTCTTGTAGGAAGAAGAAAGATCATGCTCATAGGGTCTAGTCTAGGCTTGCTTTGAATCCTGACGGTTTGAATAATTGGGTGTATGATCCTACTGTTGCTCGTACTGAATTATGCCATTTGATTGCTAGATTAGACCTTCCATTAGGCATTGGTGACACACAAGCTTGGGAAGATTACATTAAGCATGCTCATAACCCTTTGTTCAGCAAGGTTTCTAGACAAACCACAACTAGAGACCTTGGTAAACTATTTACTGAAAGGCGTGATGTGCTTAAGAATTATGTGTTGCCTGTTGCTTCTTCTGTTTCTTTGACTTCGGATATATGGTCTGGTAATGCTAAAGAGGATTACATTTTAGTTGTTTGTCATTATGTGAATTCTGATTGGGAGTTACAGAAAAGGGTTGTGGGTTTCAGATTAATTGATGTTAAACATTCTGGTGAAAACATAGCTGAAAGGATTGCTGGTGTGGTTGAGGAATTTGGTATGGTTGATAAGATTTTTGCTGTCACTCTAGACAATGCTTCTTCTAATGCTAAGGCTATGGAGACTTTGGCACCTATGTTCTCTAGTTACTTGGGTTCTTATCCTGCACCTACACCTTCTGATCCTAATAAGGTTAATATTTGCTTGTGCATCAACGTTGTGCCTGTCATATAATTAATCTTATTGTGAAGTCTGGATTGAAAAGGTTGAAACCTTTTACTAAAGATTTGAGAACTGCATTTAGCTTCTTAAATTCCTCTAATCAAAGGATTGCATTGTTTAAAGAATACTGCAGTGCTAAGGGTGTGAGACCTAGGAAGTTTGGCTTGGATATGGATATTAGATGGAATTCTACTTACTTAATGCTTAAGCATCTGATCCCATACAAGGATATCTTTTTTGTGTTCATTAATTCACACTATGGTTCAGAACTGTTGACTAGAAATCTTTGGCATGTTGTTGAAAAGATCTATGAATTCCTAGAGCTATTTTATGATTGTACTGTTTCTGTGTCTGATGTTTACTATCCCACAAGCCCTCTTGTTCTGCACCATGTCCTTGAGATTGCTTCTCATTTGCATGGATGTGAAAGAGATCAAGCTCTTAGAAGTGTTGTTGCTCCTATGAAACTGAAATTCTTAAAATATTGGGAGAACATACCACTGCTATACTCATATGCTTTCATTCTTGATCCTAGAGCTAAGATGATTGGATTCTTCAAAGTTCTGGAATTGCTTGCTGATTTTACTGGTTCTGACTACAATTCATACTATGCTGATGTCAAATCTAAACTCTTTAAACTGTTTGACAAGTATGTGAGCAAGTTTGGTACAACTAGCTCTCAAAGAGTTGCACATCCATCAGCCAATACAGGTAAGAAAAAGTAGGCTTGGGGAAGGATCTTTGGTGGCAGTGGCACTGGTGGATCAGGATCAGGTGGTATTGGCCCCCCTGGCTCTGGCACTTCATCTTCATCTTCATCTGCTGTTTCTGAGCTCTCTGCTTATTTAGACAGTGACTGTGTCACTTCTTATGGAGATGACTTTGACATTCTTCTCTAGTGGAAGGACCACAAGCTAACCTATCCAATTTTATGTATAATGGCAAGAGATATCATGTGTTCTAGTCTCTACCGTCTCTTCAGAGTCCTGTTTCAGTTTGACAGGCAGGATACTTGAAGAAAGGCGACGACACCTTCTGCCAGAGAATGTGGAGATGTTGACCTGCATCAAGGTAATCTGTTATTACTTTACTTGCTTGTAGAGTTGTACTTGGCTTTGGCTACAAATTTGTGCTAACATAATATCTATGTATTGATTCAAGGATTGGGAACTAGGAGCAACAAGGGAACAACATGAAGCTGAGAACGTAGAGCTTGATGAGGCATTTGAGAAGTTGTACCTTGATGAAGAAGAAGGAAGTGGGAGTGGTGCTACTGTTGCTTCTGGTACTGGTACTTAGAGTTAGACAATGTGAGATGAGTTAGTGAGTGTTCTTTTGCTATGAACTATGAGATATGAGTGATTTTGGGTGGCCAAGAACTATGCCACTATGGTTTGTAGGACATAAGACATTAAGATCTAACTATGAGCTGACTGCACTCTTTTTTCCTTTCTAGAGTTTCTCACAAGGGTGAGTTTTATCTAGAATGGTTTTAAATGAGGCAGCATTGCACAAAAACAACTCATTTTGATAATCATGTTCATATTATCATCATCTAGAACTTTTGAATTGTGATCTGATATGTGAAGTTGTGAACTTGTGCTGATCTTGTCAAAATGATGATAATTGAGAATTTGTGATCTGTTGACTGAGGTGTTTTTTTGCCTGACGTGCTGATGGGCTGGCTCGACACGCTCATCGTGTCGTGCTTTACGGGCCGGCACAGAATGAAAAATGGCCCACGGGCCCATGCCTGGGCCAAAGGCCAGGCACGAAGCATGGTCAGGCATGGCCCGTCAGGCACGACGGCCCGTCGTGGCACGACGGCCCGTCGTGGCACGACGCGTGCCGTGCCATGCCGGCCCGGTACCGTGTCGTGTCGTGCCGTGCCGGCCCATTGGCCAACTATGCCAGGAACCACATGTACCTGGGGGCCGCCCGACTGCTCTTTGGCCTTATCATCGTGCCCTCGTGTCCTACCACACCTGCTCTGGTACAGTGCGCTGCGGGCAATCCACTCGGCCCGAATAATCTCCCAGCTTCGCGGTCGAAAGGTGCATTATTCGGCCAGCTAAATGTGAGGTATGTGTTCAACATGACTCGAGGCCCAACAACGGTCGGTCCTTAACCAACACAGATGGAAAACACTACAGTCCAAAACCCTGTAAGTCTCCATCCGGTCTCAACTTCAAATTAACACTCAGTTATCCTAAGATGACATACTTATTCAAGCAGATCCAGGTTACCACCTATAGCTCACAAGTGACAGGAAATCACCCGACTTCTACCGGTCTAAGCAAGCTAAGCATTGACTTGGCTGTGAATACCAAGGTAACAAGGATAGGATATAAGAAGGGTAAACAAGGTATAATGCAGCAACAGTTGCAAACAACTCCTAAACATAATGCATCAATTAAGGTAAAGCATTAATAAAATATTTGCAAACCAGGAGAGAAATGCTCCGGGGCTTTGCCTCTTTTGAAAGAGCTCGGGCGATGATCGGGGCACTCCGGAAGATCCTCACCGACCTCCTTGTCGGCTTCGGGCACCTCCTGCTCTTGCACCTCGGGCTGCTCTTCCGGCTCCTTGGGAACTGCTACCAGAATCCCTTCCTATGATCCTGTATGATGCAGATGTATAAGTGCTCATGCATAGGTGCATTGGAGGGATGACATGTAATGATCATGATGAATGGGATGTAGATGAACATGTTTACTTTATTGGATAGTGTAGAAATACAATTCTTCTACAAGGTAGTCCACATCATCCAAGAACATGTACTACTAAACTACTACTACAACCACTATACTACTTACTAAGTCACCACAACAAGCCAAGATGCTTCAAAGATACACCAAAGCAATCATTATTAACTAAACATGCATTAAAAAGGTTAATTAAACCCTAGTTGAAACTAGGTTTGAATAGCAACACCTATTTTGATAAAACAGAAAAATCTAGGAAAATTACAGTAACTTACTATCATCTAATATAGCATGACACAAAAATTTCATTGCATTTGGATCACTAGAACTGCCTACACAAAAATGACAAGATATGGCATAAATATGATCATTAAAATACTTTGTATTATGAAAAGTATCAAACAATAGATTTATCATTTTTTCTAGATTCTACACAGTAAATAATCACTGTATAAAAATTATCACTTGCATGTTTTATTCATATATTTCTCTCTAACAAAAATAACAAATATCAGCAATAAAAAACACTTGAACTACACATCAAAAATTTTACACAGAACATGCATAGCATCTATTTTCCCCAGAAACTACATCACAAAAGAAAACTAATGCAAGTGGAACCATATTTTTCTGAGCAACAATGGATTTACTATTCATTTTCTTAGATAAATAGCAATTACAAGAATTAACTAAAACTTTACAAAAAAAAGTATCTCATAATCAACATGCAATATTTTTACATCATAGATCTACTCATGAGGATCACTATAAAATTTGTTTCACCATTTTTGGAGCCAAAATGTGTACACAAACATTTTTCCAATTATTTATTTTCTCAAATAATCAAAAGAAAAATGGAAAACAAATCTCTTATGGTTACTGGGCCGGCCCGTGAGACAACCGGCCCACGGCCGCTTTCGGCCTGGCCAAAAAGGGGCAGCGGTGCTGCGGCTTGCGGCTAGGTGGGCCGACTTGGTGACCCGGCCCAACGAGGCCGAGAGAGAGAAGGCGGCCATGTCGGCGTTCATGGCGGCCGTGGCGGTGCTGCTTGCCGACGGCGGCTTAGCCCGACTACGGCAAGGCGCAAAGGAGCGCGAGAAAGCATCACGGAGCCAAGGGCGACCTATTGCGTGCACGAAAAGGAAGAAAGAGGGGCGGAGCAGGGAGGTCGGCATGGCCGCGGGCTCCGGCGAGCACCGACGGCACCACCGTGGTGGTTACGGCCATTCCGGCCCTCACCTTGGTGAAACTACTGTGTCAGAGGTGCGTTATGGCGAGGCGAAGCTCACGCGGGAGCTTGCGGTGCTCCGAGCGAAGGAAAGGCGGCGCGGGCGAGCTTGGCGGCGGCAGCAATGGCGGGCGGCCGCGCGGTGGCGAGGAGCGGGGTTGTGTTCCGGAATAAAGAGCGCGAGAGGAGGAAAGGAGCGGGCGCGGGGGTTAAGGCGCGGTCGGGAGCGACCCTGGACACGTTCCCGTCTAGGTGCGAGGGCTCCGACCAGCCGGCCAGCCACCGCCCATGGCCGCCGGTGCGGCGCGGCCACACGGCGCGGCGCGCGCGCGGGTTGGCGAGTGCACGGGAGTGGGGCACGGCGTGCAGCGTACGCCCGGTCCACTGGACCGTGGCGCGCGCGGGCGCGCGTGCGCGAGTGCGAGCTGCGCCAGGCCGGGTTGCGGCTGCGGGCCGAAAGTGAGGCGCCGGCCCACTTAGGTGGAGAAAAAGCTTTTCTTTATATTTTTCAATTCTTTTTTTTCCAAATTTTCAAAATGCAGCTGCTTTAAATCATTTTTTGAGCAACAAAATGGCATTTTCTGGAAATGGCCCAAAAATAAAAGTTGCTTAGAATTTAATCCTCTACAACTTTACTTAAAGGACCAACTCAAAATTCCCAACAGATTTTGAATTGGAAAGTAAAAGCTAAATAGGGAGGATTTTTGACCTTTTTCCATAATATTTTCAAAAGCAAATTTTGTCAAAAGTTTGAATACAACTTTGCTCCAAAAATTTTGCTAAACATTTCTAAACTAATTCCTCAAGCAAACAAGCATTTTTAACACCATTACAAGCACAACCATGGCATAGTTCTATTTAAACAAACAATGCAACAAGCATGTTTTCATTAACATGTTTCAAGGTCATGTTTCAATCATTATTTCATGCAATGTTAATGAATGCATGACAATGCTTATGCTCATGATTTGCAGGTACTAAATGCATGTGTAACATCAGGGTGTTATAGCCCACCCCCGTTATAAAAATCTCATCTCGAGATTTGGGTTACGAACCATTTGTTATAAAAATCTTCAAAAGATTTTTGTGGATATTCACCCGTTTTCCAAGTTGCATCCCCTTCATCACGATGATTCCACTGTATCTTGTATGTTTTTACCACACTATTTCAAGTAGCACGCTCTTTGGTGTCCAAAACTCGAACCGGTTGCTCACGATATACCAAATCTGACTTGAGCTTTATGCCTCGAGGTTCTATTCTTTCTTCCGGGACACGCAAACATTTCTTCAACTGAGATACATGGAACACTGAAAAAAAACGGCACTCATTGTTTTAGGTAATTCCAACTTATAGGCTACTGTACCTTTCCTTTCCAAGATCTTGTATGGTCCCACAAATCTGGCGGCAAGCTTTCTTCGGACTCCAAAACGTTTCTTCTTCATTGGGGTGACTTTTAGATAAACATAGTCACCAACTTCAAACACAAGCAGTCTCCTCTTATTCGCATAGCTTTTTTGACGTGATTGAGCTGCTTTCATATTTTGCTGAATAATCTGCACTTTCTTCTTAGCTTCTTCTACAAAGTCAATACCATAATACCTCCTTTCTCCTGGCTCGATCCAATTTAGTGGTGTTCTACACTTTCTGCCATACAAAGCTTCGAATGGAGCCATTTTGATACTTTCTTGATAACTGTTATTGTAAGTAAATTCCGCTAAGGGTAACCATGACTCCCACGAACCCCTGGAAGACAAGACACATGCTCTTAACATATCTTCCAGAACAACATTAACTCGCTCGGTCTAACCATCTGTATCGGGGTGATAAGTAGTACTACGGATCAAACTTGTGCCCAGACCCTTGTGCAAATGTTCCCAAAAGTGAGCGGTGAACTTTGACCCTCTGTCAGACACTATAGTCTTCGGTATGCCATGCAATCTCACAATTTCTGCAATGTATTTCTCGGCATATTGAGGTGGTCGATAATCTGTCATGACAGGTAAAAAGTGAGCCGTCTTGGTAAGACGATCCACGACTACCCAAATCGAATCATGTACTTTTTGAGTAGTGGGCAAACCTGAGATGAAATCCATACTTATATCATCCCACTTCCAACTAGGTACGGATAAGGGTTGCAACAAACTGGCAGGTTTCAGATGAATAGCTTTCACTCTACAACATGTGTCACATCTGGCAACATAGGTTGCAATCTCTTTCTTCATCTTTGTCCACCAATAACGAGGTCTCAGTTCTTGGTACATCTTACTACTGCCAGGATGAATGGATAGCTTAGAAAGGTGAGCTTCATCCATATGTTTATTCTTAAGCTCTAGATCCTTGGGAACAACAAGACGGTCGTCAAACCATAACACGCCATGTTCATCCACTCTAAAGTGCTTAGATGGTTCATCTTTGATTTTCTCTTTGATGTGGAATATCCCCTTGTCGGTTTTCTGGCCTTCTATTATCTTACTCTCCAAAGAGCAACTGATCTGGATACTATGTAACACGGCAGGGTGCATCAGATCGAAACCATCTTCGAGCAAAGGTTGCACATTCAGGCAATGTGACTTTCTACTCAAAGCATCTGCCACTACATTGGCCTTTCCAGGGTGATACTTCACGTTCAAGTTATAATCCTTGATCAATTCTAACCATCTTCGCTGTCTCATGTTTAGCTCTAGTTGAGTGAAGATATACTTAAGACTCTTGTGATCTATGAAAATATTGCACACATTACCAAGTAGATAGTGTCTCCAAATTTTTAGGGCATGCACAACTGCAGCAAGTTCAAGATCATGTGTCAGATAATTGACCTCGTGCTTTCTCAATTGTCGTGAGGCATAAGCAATAAATCTTCCTCCTCGCATAAGAACACATCCTAATCTAGTTTTTGATGCGTCGCAAAACACATCAAAAGGTTTCTCTATGTTTGGTTGTGCTAAAACAGGAGCTGTGGTCAACAGTTTCCGCAAAGTGTGGAAAGTTGCTTCACACTCCTCTGTCCAAACAAACTTGTGATCTTTCTGTAGCAGACTTGTCATTGGTTTAGCAATCTTCGAGAAATCTGGTATAAAACGGCGATAGTAACCAGCTAATCCTAAGAAACTTCTAACTTTAGAAACAGTGGTCGGCACCTTCTAATCCATAACCTCTTGCACCTTGCTTGGATCTACTGAAACTCCATTTTCTGACAGAATGTGACCAAGGAAAGGAACTTTCTTCAACCAAAATTCACACTTGCTAAACTTAGCATACAACTTATGATCTCTAAGTCTGGTCAAGACAATTCTTAGATGCTCTTCATGATCCTTCTCGTTCTCGGAATACACCAGAATATCATCAATAAACACTACCACAAACTTATCCAATTCTGGCATGAAAACCATATTCATCAGATACATAAAGTATGCAGGAGCATTTGTTAAGCCAAAAGACATAACAAGATACTCGTACAACCCGTATCTGGTAGAAAAGGTGGTTTTCGGTATATCTTGTGGCCTAATTTTGATTTGATGGTAACCGGATCTCAAATCTATCTTGGAGAATACTCTGGCTTTGGCTAGCTGATCAAATAGAACATCAATATGAGGTAAGAGATACTTATTCTTGATAGTTACAACATTAAGTGGCCTATAATCCACGCACATTCTCAAAGTACCCTCCTTCTTCTTCACAAATAATGCAGGACATCCCCATTCAGACTTACTTGGCCGGATAAACCCCTTTTTCAACAACTCCTCTAGTTGCTTCTTTAGATCAGCTAACTCATCCGGAGGCATCCGATATGGTCTCCTTGAAATTGGAGCTGTCCCTGGAACTAACTCAATTCTAAACTCAACATCCCTATCTAGTGGAAGACCAGGTAACTCATCTGGAAATACATCCGGAAACTCACACACTACCGGAATCTGGTGAATATGAATGACTTCTGTAGCACATGTCACACTTACAAGGTCTGTTCTTCGGGGCAATGGTACCTGGAAAGTATCCTCACCCTGGGGATCCTTAAGGGTAAGCACTCGACTCCCTGTATCTATTACTGCTCCCCAATCTTTCATCCAGTTCATCCCTATAATGACATCCAAAACTAACCCAGGCATAACTATCAAGTTCACTCTAAACTTTCTGTTACCTAATTCAAGGGTTGCCCCTCGAACCATCTGGTTTGTCAAAACATCAGCCCCCGCTGAACTTATACAGTAACCATAACTCAAATCTGTGTATAGTTGTTCATGTTTCCATGCAAATGCTTGACTTATAAAAGAATGTGATGATCCAGAATCAAATAGAACAACTACGGGGTATCGGTTGACAGGAAACTTACCAGCCGTTACGGGCTCTCCCTTAGGAATCTCTTCCACAGTGGTGTGGTGCACACGAGCGGTATACGTCTGTTGCTTCTTCCTGGGCGGATACGGACAGAACCTTGAGAAGTGACCTGGTTTATCACAATTGTAGCATGGTCCCTTCACCATACCAGCAGATCCCATAGCCCCCTTGGAGCTACCTTGTCCCGCGCTAGCGGTTGCCTTGTTGGACTGTACTGCCATCTTGTAAGGCTTCTGTGGTCCCTTGAAATTCTGACCTCTCTGCTATGGTGGCCTGAACCTAGCGCTAGGTGCCAATGGTCGATAGGGAGGATGACCTCCCGTAGGTGCTCTTGCTTGGGAAGGACCACCCTCTAGTGCTCTCTTGCGAGTCTTGGCGGTGGTACAGGCGTTATTGTTCTTTTCTTGCTTTAGGCAATCACTAATAAAGTCATTGAATCTGGCGCGGTTATTGGTACCCACATGCTTCATCATTTTTGGATTTAGTCCTCTCTTGAAACTAGCAATTCTCTTAGCATCTGTGTCCACCATGTCGGGAGCATAACGACACAAGTTGTTGAAGGCATGCAAATACTGCGTCATGGTTTTGGTGCCCTGATTTAAAGCCAAGAACTCTCCCAACTTCATCTCAACTAGCCCTAGTGGAATATAAACCCCACGGAAGGCTTCAGTGAACTCTCTACATGAGATCTGGGCATTTGGAGGGAAGGTAGTGCGATGATGCTTCCACCACATTCCTGCTGGTCCTTGTAGCTGATGTGCGGCATATTCTGTCTTCAATACCTCAGTCATCCTCAACACACGAAACTTGTCTTCCATGGTGTTGATCCATTCTTCAGCTTCAAGTGGTTCTGTTGCTTCCTTGAATATTGGTGGTCTGGTGTCCACGAAATCCTTGAAGCTGCTGTACTGATTCACCCCATTGTCACCACCCTAGTTGTTACCGCACTGAACATTATTGGCAATGGTACACAAAAAATCTTCCATGTTTTTCTGAGAGTGCTCGGTATTGCGCTGACTTCCAAGAAGCTGTGCAAAGAACACCTCTGCAGTGAGCGGTGGGGGAGGCGGCAAATGTGGTTCCAGGTGTGGCTCATTGTGGTTGACGTTGTTTCCACCACTCCCACTTGCCCCAGCACCATTACCACTGGTTTCAGCAGCCTCATACGTGGCGCGACAAGTGTTTGCCATCTACATATTTCAGCAACAAGTAATGATTAAGTGAAGTTATAGTAATTATGAGTGAATGAAAAATTATGCCGTACTGAATTCATTGAAGAGAACAAATTCATACAATAAAACAGAGGCACAATAATCGCATTCCAATTAAAACAACACCACTAATTAAATTACTTCCAATGCAAACATCGCGTCCATACAACCAAATTGCCAACATACATACACTGGACTTTTATGCGTTCGGATATCGCATTACCCACCAAGTTCCAACATCCTACCAAGACTCAAAGGTTCGAAACAAGATACATCAAGATACATGAAGCCAAAAGAAAGGTCATCGCAGCAGGACCTAATCACTAACGCAAAACAACTAGCCTACTCCTCAGGGCCATCGTCAGGGTTGGAGACGTCACCATCGCTACCATCAATAGCGGCGTCATCGTCGTCAACAGGTGCAACTGTAGGCTTGTCCTTGTCGTCGTCGACGTCCATGCCGGTGGTGTCTAGAGGAGCATATGGGCCAACCCCATTGTAGAGCGCGTGAAACTCCTCATGCAAGTTGAGGTTGTACTCCTCTAGCTCGTCGACCCTTTGCCTCAGAAGGTCCCTCTCATTCCAGGCTTCATTCCTCTCCTAAACTAGCTGCTCAATCATGCGATCTGCATTGTTGTTGGCATGAGTCAACGTCCGCACTTGTTGCGTAGCATCCTCGTCTCTCACCACAACCTGGTCTCGCTGCAAGGTCATGTCAGCCAACTGCTCCTGCAAGCTCGCTATCACACGGGCATGCTTCTTCTATTTCCTTGCCTGGAGCTTATCATCCCCACGCAAACCAATCAAAGTCCAATAAGTGCACTCGAGACCCTCATAAGCTCTGATAGCTGTGAACATAACGCTCATGGCATGGTTGTCGCTAGCCCGTCCCTCATCTGGACCTCTGACCAAAGCACTTCCCTGAGGCTGAACCTAAATAGCATCTCGAGGACCATCCCGAGGAAAAGTACATACTAACGCGGCTGCCAGCTCATTGGGGAATCTGCTCATAATGTCTCTAATGACACGAAAAGCTGCTCCCTCTGCACCCTCAACAGGAGTGCGACCTTCAAACTCCAAGTGCCAGCCATCCCACTCTGGAGCATCACCAAGAGCAGTGACTGTGATCTCCACTACTGCAATCCCATCCTTAGCCAGCTGGTTCTCACTCCAAGAGTACACCGGCTCCTGACCCTCTGGGTACCCCACATCATGGAGCACTCTCCAAAGCAAGGTTGACATGCCAAACTCGCTCAGAAAGGTGTCCGTGCTGCGGCACTCTCGCGGGGCCAACTGGTGTCGGGGTGCTCTTCTGCCTATGGACTTACGGGCAGTCTGCTTCGTGCTGGCCATCTGTAGTAAAGGTTTTGATTACCCCATGAGAACATATTTTAAGTTGGTACAAATTTTATCAAAAGGAGATAATCAATTTATAAGGGGAGAAATGCATGATATGAATGAAATGCACAAGTAACATGATGTATGTACGTTTCTTATGTTCTCACAAACTTAGAAAATAAATGGATTCTAGCGATATAGACGGTGGCATACAACGATCTCTCAAATACGTAACTAATACGTTCTACACACTAACGTTGTTATGTACCTGCAGAAGATTCATTTCAGTCTAATTCCCAATGGGTGCATGAAAGCAGTAAATTTATCTACACGCTCTATATGAATCCCTAGATACGCATACAATGGTAGTAACTACCCAAGCCATCGCCCTATTGACGGCATCGCCTCAACGGACGGAACAACCACACATGCGACACTTTTGTAAAACATGCGTAGAACATGTAATTACTCTAGCATCATATAAGCACTCTCCCTAGATCGGTGATGTATCCGATCATGCTCTCACAACTCACACTTACCGAGGCATAGAGCCAATTGATCCATACATTACCACTTAAACAACTGGCACTCATACAATAGCACGCCGTATGAGCAACGAAAGAGAAATATGATGCAAGAACCCTAAGTCAGTACTTAAATAAGCCACCTAGAGTCCTTAACTAGACATAAAGGATATGACCACTGACACACTTTTTAGTTTGGAAATCACATTTTTCAAACACCTTTTTGTTTTAAATACACTTGTAAACAGTAACACACTAAACCATGCTCCGATGCCAGCTGTAACAGAACCGACCAATTATATGAAATTAAGTAAGAAAATCATCCAGCAGAGCAGACGATTTAGCAAACTTAAGCCCGTATAACCCGGTAGTCCGTAAAATCTCGAGGGATTTCAAACCAACTCACATACAAGCCAAGATCGTAATAAGTTTAGCGATCACCATCACAAGTTACATAGAAGTTCACAACACGGATACATCAGAGTTTAAACATAGTTATTACAAACCAAGTTCAAATAAAAGTAGCGAAAGCATTTAGTTCAAATCCATACACACACACAGAGTTTGAAATAAAGTGCCAGCTGATGATCATCTCCAACAAAAGCATTAGATGAGACGTAGGGAATGACCACTGCCCATGGTCCTAAGCATCACCCATCGCAGGATAGAGGCAGTTGATACAGTAGCCATAATACCTGCCCATCTATAACAAGTGGGAACAAAGCCCTGAGTACGAGAAGGTACTCAGCTAGACTTACCCGATATAACCGAAAATAATATGACACCAAGGATTATGAAAGGCTTCATAGTAGGGTGGCCGACTCATTTGCAAAAAGACATTTTTAGCATTTAAAGGACCTTTTCTAGAAGCTTTTATATCAAGTTAATCTTTATTAACATGTCAACTATATTTGCACCTGTACTAGAGTAAACATGTGATTAAACAAGTAAGGATAACCAATGATCATTAACAACTTCCATAATATCATATTTCATATAACTGTCCAAGTGTTCCATCAACGTTACTACGATGAAGTGACTCAAGTCAAGTGTTCACTATCCAGTGAACGATGGTGATTCGAATCGATTATTAACCAGCTGTTAATTTATTCCTCACACAAACCTCACTCACCCGCTAAAGTGAGATATTGGTCACCGAGTCAACTATCCAAGTAAAGTCTCGAGTTTTCTAGGAACCACATGTACCCGGGGGCCGCCCGACTGCTCTTTGGCCTTATCATCGCGCCCCCGTGTCCTACCACACCTGCTCCGGTATAGTGCGTTGCGGCAATCCACTCGGCCCGAATAATCTCCTAGCTTCGCGGTCGAAAGGTGCATTATTCGGCCAGCTAAATGTGAGGTATGCTATGCAGGAAAATTACATTAACTTACTATCATCTAATCTAGCATGACACAAAAATTTCATTGCATTTGGATCACTAGAACTGCCTACACAAAAATGACAAGATATGGCATAAATATGATCATTAAAATACTTTGTATTATGAAAAGTATCAAACAACAGATTTATCATTTTTCCTAGATTCTAGGCAGTAAATAATCACTGTATAAAAATTATCACTTGCATGTTTTATTCATATATTTCTCTCTAACAAAAATAACAAATATCAGCAATAAAAAGCACTTGAACTACACATCAAAAAATTTACACAGAACATGCATAGCACCTATTTTCCCCAGAAACTACATCACAAAAGAAAACTAATGCAAGTGGAACCATATTTTTCTGAGCAACAATGGATTTACTATTCATTTTCTTAGATAAATAGCAATTACAAGAATTAACTAAAACTCTACTGAAAAGTATCTCATAATCAACATGCAATATTTTTACATCATAGATCTACTCATGAGGATCACTATAAAATTTGTTTCACCGTTTTTAGAGCCAAAATGTGTACACAAACATTTTTCCAATTATTTTTTTCTCAAATAATCAAAAGAAAAATGGAAAACAAATCTCTTATGGTTACTGGGCTGGCCCGTGAGACGACCGGCCCACGGCCGCTTTCGGCCTAGCCAAAAAGGGGCAGCGGTGTTGCGGCTTGCGGCTAGGTGGGCCGACTTGGTGACCAGGCCCAACGAGGCCGAGAGAGAAGGCGGCCATGCCGGCGTTCATGGCGGCCGTGGCGGTGTGGATTGCCGACGGTGGCTTAGCCCGACTACGGGGAGGCGCAAAGGAGCGTGAGAAAGCATCACGGAGGCAAGAGCGACCTGTTGCGCGCAAGAAAAGGAAGAAAGAGGGGCGGAGCAGGGAGGTCGGCACGGCCGCGGTCTCCAGCGAGCACCGACGGCACCACCGTGGTGGTTACGGCCATTCCGGCCCTCACCTTGGCGAAACTGCTGTGCTAGAGGTGTGTTATGGTGAGGTGAAGCTCACGCGGGAGCTTGCGGCGCTCTGAGCGAAGGCAAGGCGGCACGGGCGAGCTTGGCGGCGGCAGCAATGGCGGGCGGTCGCGCGGTGGCGAGAAGCGGGGCTGCGTTCCGGAATGAAGAGCGCGAGAGGAGGAAAGGAGCGGGCGCGGGGGTTAAGGCGTGGTCGGAAGCGACCCTGGACGCGTTCCCATCCAGGTGCGGGTGCTCTGACCAGCCGGCCAGCCACCGCCCATGGCCGCCGGTGCGGCCACGCGGCGAGGCGCGCGTCCGGTTTTGGCGAGCGCTTGGGAGCAGGGCACGGCGTGCGGCATACGCCTGGTCCACTGGACCACGGCGCGCGCGGGCGCGCGTGCGCGAGCGCGAGCTGGGCTAGGCCGGCTTGCGGCTGCGGGCGGAAAGTGAGGCGCCGGCCCACTTAGGCGGAGAAAAAGCTTTTCTTTATATTTTTCAATTCTTTTTTTCCAAATTTTCAAAATGCAGTTGCTTTAAATCAACTTTTGAGCAACAAAGTGACATTTTTTGGAAATGGCCCAAAAATAAAAGTTGCTTAGAATTTAATCCTCTACAACTTTACTTAAAGGACCAACTCAAAATTCCCAACAGATTTTTAATTGAAAAGTAAAAGCTAAATAGGGAGGATTTTTGACCTTTTTCCATAATATTTTCAAAAGCAAATTTTGTCAAAAGTTTGAATACAACTTTGCTCCAAAAATTTTGCTAAACATTTCTAAACTAATTACTCAAGCAAACAAGCATTTTTTAACACCATTACAAGCACAACCATGGCATAGTTCTATTTAAACAAACAATGCAACAAGCATGTTTTCATTAACATGTTTCAAGGTCATGTTTCAATCATTATTTCATGCAATGTTAATGAATGCATGACAATGCTTATGCTCATGATTTGCAGGTGTTGAATGCATGCGTAACACCGGGGTGTTACAATTCTCACTATCCAAGAATTTCATCATTAGTATCTTCCTCACTTGAGTTGCCTGCACCTTCCCCAACATATCTAGCTTCCTCCTGAGCCTCCTTGGCCTTCTTTCGATCCTTATAGAAGTTAGAGAGACTCTCACCCTGCTGTACTTCAATGTGTTGAACCTTGGCAGGGCTAAACATCTTAGGGAGCTATGAAATTGGGTTGGAAACAACATCATCCCAGCTTATTCTAGCAAGTGTCGTCGTGATCAATGTACACAGGTAGGTTCTTCAATCTATCAACAACTGAGCACATAACATTAGTGTCTCCATCAGTTAAAATTATTCTGAGACCATTAGCCAGATCCTTGCCTAGTAACAATCAATAAATTTTCATCATTGGTGTCTTTGTATACCCCAGCTGTTCTATGAAATCCTCCAACCAGAGTGGTGATCAAGTGTCAACCTCACAATGATAAAACCATGACAACTTCTCATCCACATATGTTCCTAAGATGACCAAATCCAACAAATAAACCTCCATGATGAAGCTCTATGGTGAACTCATCAGCAGCATCACCTACGAAAATCATTGTGTACAGAGCAACAAAGACTCCAACAGAACAACCAGGAAGCATGACCCCAAAAATGAGAAATTTCAACTCATCGACTATGCAATGATACCTAATCCGTGTGCATCTCAATCATCCATACACGATTAATGCACTAATACAACAGAAAACCCCAAAGTCCCCATCAGAAAATCCACAAACCCTACCATTCGCATCTAAGTTCCAACACCCTACCTACCAAAACTAACTTGATACCCGTGTCCAAGTACTGCTACCTGTGTCCACGTACTGCTATGGCAAATGCACGCTAATGTAGACACACTTGTAGAATCCAAAGTCGGGTGATCTAACCATAGTTCGGCGCCTCTTCTCCCTTCCACCACAATCTTGGTGCCATCATTTCATGTGTCTAGCCCCGCACACCGGGACGCTAGCGTCTAGTGACTGTGACGACAATGTGTCTCTGACCATGCCAAAACCTCCTCACCATCCATCACAGATGATCACCAACTCCCACCAATGGAGAAGTCAAGGAGGAGGGTGTTGGTATTTCCAAACATCTACAGAAGTTAATCCGCAAGCGTATGGAATTACCGTTGTAGCTTTCACCCAGAAGTATTTAGGGATCGTATTTCCACAAGGAATGGAGGTATTTCTTCTAGCTAATTCATCCAAGGACAACATAAGGGTAGAGTTGTAAAGGGTAGAGATGGATTCCTATGGCTTTTGGGTCTAAGGATAAGTAAACCCTACTTCCACTTGCTCACATCGGGCACCGGCTTATACCTAGTCTGCTAGATACCTTCGGCATATAGCTCTACATCATGCCCACACATGGGGGAGTGCAAGGGACGGACAGGGCTATCACCACCTGCTGCCTACCCCTCAACCATAGGACACAAGGCAAACGAAGGTAGTCTCTAGCCTAGACACCACGTCTACGCTATCGACTACTACTCTAGCGTGATAGGGTTACATCTAGCAGGGCCCTTCTACTAGAGCATTCATCACCAAGACTAACGATGATCCCACAAACAAGTACAAGCAAAGATTAACTAATCAAAAGACTTAGAACCATACGAATCACGGATACTCACTTAGCGGGAAAACCCGTTGAGGCACAAGTATCCATTGATGTACAAGGCGGGGAGACACCGACATGTCCGGCGCTTCCTCGAGCTTCCCTTCACATCTCTCCACTCCTAACTCTACTAAGCTACTAGGGCCTAAGCCCTCTTTGGAGTGGGGCTCTAGCTCAAGTGAGGAGTGCTCTTGCTCGTTGTGTGGTGTGGAGTGAGGGCACCCCTCCCCCTCTTATATAGGGCAGGCCAGGGTAGTTGCGAGGGGGAATATTACCCAACACACCCCCACACCGCTAGCCTCTCCATTCAATGCACCGACCAGCGTAGAATAGGCCGAGGCGGTAGGGGGGAGAACACGGCCATGCCCCTAGCGCGCCCACGCCTGGGGTGGACTGGCCCACCTCCTTCTTTGCCTGGTTGCTCTCTAGCTAGGCCTGGGCCATGGTGCCGAGGTGGGTTGGCCCTAGTTTGGTCACCTAGTTGGGCCTCTTCCCTCCTCTTGCTCTTTTACACCTTCTCGGATGGTGCCTTTTCATTGTATTCCACTCGTGTTTGGTGTAATTTCCTGCAAAGTGATAATTTCGTCAACACTCATGGAATTTGTTAGTAATAAGCCCTATCACTAAGTTTGGTGTTTATATATTATGAGTTTATGTGAAAATTGGCGGTAAAAAATATGCAATAAGGACCGCCAACAAGCTCCCCCACACTTAGCCCTTTGCTTGTCCTCGAGTAAAGTTCAGGATTAAGATGGGTCATCTCCTTGATATGTAACCTGCATATAAGTTATTCCAAGCTTCACCTGCACTTGTGAACCTTGAAGTGTCTACCATGATATCTTGGGTAATTGAATAATGGAATAACTTGGGTTCAAATCCCCTTGAATCAGTTAGCTTAGAAACTTGGGTTTTTCATTTGGTTTTGAAAATGTAAACATAGCTTAGCTCCTCAAATGATTCTCTCGGATCACTCATGTATGTGTCCGGTTCCTTACCAAGGCATATCAAAGTGTTGCCTTCTTTCTTTCCTACCTCTAAAAAGCTTATCTGGATCTTTGGGTAGGGAAAGGTACGAAGGCGTACTTACTCTGCATATTTTGTTGCATCAAAGCTCGAATCCAAGAAGAAAGATGTCATACCCTTAGATCAAGAAGTGCAAGTGTGTGGATAAAATATTTCTAAATCTATACTATACTCCTTTTGTATTGTGTGATCTCTCTTTAACTTTTATTTTGAGACATGGTATATCACCATCATTTTATTATTATTATTATTATTATTATTATTATTATTATTATTATTATTATTATTATTATTATTATTATTATTATTATTATTATTATTATTATTATTATTATTATTATTATTATTATTATTATTATTATTATTATGAGCCTTTGTGTGCTCATTTTTTCAATACTTTGGGACCTTCATGTGTCCCATTCTTTTTTTCTTTTTTTATACTTTTGCATAGCCCATGTCTCTTAAATATATATTGAGAGATATCACTATCTTGTAAAACATGGAGTATTTTTTCTAACAAACATTTTTTGTCTGCTCCTAGTGTACGAGCAAAATTTTTATTTGGTGGACGGAATGCATGTTTTAGCGTATTCCCAGTGTAGGAATAGCTTTGTGTATGTGGATGTATGTGATCTTGATGTTGTGTACATGATAACTTTCTCAACTAGGGTCAACAAGACTTGGCAAAACTCAATGCAGAAATAAGTAGCATATATGTAAAGGTTTGAGCTCAAAACACTAGATATGGCTCTGTTAGGAATATTCATATCATTGAGAAGCATGCTATTTGAGTTTTTATTTTTGAAATAAGTCCCAAGTTCTTCATATAAGAGAGCAAGGTTCATATCATCCCGCTATATCACATATTTCAATTACTTTAGATAACATAGGGTCCCTATGATATATTGTTCACAAGTTATAAGAATATTAGCGAGGAATAAAGAGTATACAAATTTTATCAAAGGATAGCATGGAGATAGAGCATCAAAAGTTTTGTTTTCTTAATTTGTTCAATTTTAAACTTCAAAACTTTTTGAAGAGGTGAGGGTAGAATTGCACAAACCATAGTTGAAGATGAAGGAACTAATGGAAGTCATTCGTCTTATCCTTCTGCATCATGGATCGCTCTTATTGTGCAACGTGTTGGGGAGATCTTGAGTGTGTTCCTTATGCTCGAGAGATCTCCCCCACACTTATTCTTGTACATGTTTTATTTAAACAAAGAAAACAAAACAAGAGAAACAAAAACAAGAAAATGCTCTACCGGTTTGAATACCGGGGAACCCAAATTTATTATTATTATTGTTTATTATCAGGATTATTATTTATTAGTTTATTTCATTTTATTATTAAATTTTTTTATTTATTTGTTCACCAAACCTCATATACTCAAGCAAGGCTAATGTAAAATTTGCGAGAATAATATTTAGCTTTGATTCATCTCATACATGAGAGTTACCTCCAAAATTTATGAAAGTACTACTCAAAGTTCATTTAATCAAGATTAAACACCATGTCTAATTTTGATTAAAGAATGCTATTTTAACCTAAACACCATGCTTAATTTTAAAAAGCCTATGGATGCATCGTATATGTACTGTATATGAATACACCCAAACCAGAGTTTACAACAAAAACATGAATTTGTATGATCAAGATCATGGAGACAAACATGAGTAATGGTGTTGGTGATCTTTTATTTACCCTTGCATGCCTGAGTTTACTTACCGACAGCATATGTAGATGAAGATTTTGAAGTTGCTGCAACGGTGGCTTGTACACGGTTCATCTTAGGTTATCACTAAGGTGAGGCTACACACACAATTGGTGTGTGTAAACCGTGGGCCTTAGTGATAGCAAAAGTCTAAGAGAGGGAAATGCTTCTTCCCTCTCTCTCTCTGTCATATATTTTCTTTTCTTTTCTTTTCTTTTCTTTTCTTTTCTTTTCTTTTCTTTTTTTAGTAAGACAGAGTTGTCATCACATTTTTTTCAGGATGGCTCTTGGTGTGTATGGAACATGTGGCGAGGTTTGCACCATCCTCCCCCACACTTGAACTTTTGTGTAAAAATCAAGTGTGTGGAGTCAGATTTTTCTTTTTGAGCATGTTCCATTACCAGAGAGCACCATAATATATACTTGATACAACTCCTCATGTCTTCACGCATCGTATGTATCCTTTGGTCTTCTTGGTCTTATCCTGAAAGGGTTAGCAACCAAGAATACCCGAAGGTACATACTAACTTGACAACATGATCTTGCTTTTATTAAAAAGGAAAGTTTATTTGTTTATTATTTTTATATGATAGTCCGGGGTATCTCCCAGTAGTGCTTTGTTTTATGGTCGCAAGCTTGACCTGTGGGAACCTTCTCTTGCAGCTATCAATGGTGGTAAATTTCCTAGCTTTACCACCAAACATTTGATAATAATGTTCAAGCTGCAAGATTAGTACCATAATGCATCCACGAGATCTCCAATATTTGTGATAGACATAGTCATCGACAACCATCCTCTTAAAGAGTTTGTAAACAAGGATCATGAGGTGGTTGTGATCCTCGTGGGAGCAGATGGTACTAAGCACAACGAACTCTGGAGGCTCTAAAAGTGAGCATGAAAAGTGAGGGGTTTCGAAAGAGAAACTTTCATGCTTAATGGTGAAATCATTCTCCTGAGTCTCTAGAGTTGGTGCTTTAGGCATATCCATGGCATAAAACCTGTTGTGTAGGGTCAATGTTGGTTCTCGATCACTATTGAAAACAACGTTCGGTTGGCCAGAAGGACATGACTTGGGTTCGAGTAAGGGTGAAGATCGTTCAATTTTACTAGGAATCCTAGGTGAAACAAATGGGAAAATGAATTTCGCCTCCTCGAATGGGTCATGGTTGGGATTGTGCTTCACCATGGGACTTTTGGGGCAAAGGATAGGAATGGCTAAAGCAGTTTTTCCCAACTTTTCATCACGGCTCCCAAGGAAAGGTTTTTCTTGAAAAAGATTTTCTAAAGGATAGCCTATGAGAATATCGAATTCAAGGATGGCATAGATGTGGAAATCTAAGTGAACATCGGTTTCATTTATTATGATTGGCATGGCCCTAGCAATCCCACAACACTTAAAAATGAGCCCTGACGGACTTTTGAAGAGTTTATCAGTCAGGACCAGCAGCATATTGCCCAAAAGGGTTTCCGCTAAGAATTGTGACATGATATTAGTCCTGACTGTGAGGTTGTGTAGGGCTTCCATGGAAGTTCCCTTTAACGAACAAGTCATGCTCATGGAAGGTGAAAGAATCTGAATTGCTTCAGAAGAATGTTTCACCTCCTTTAACCATTCTTTTGAAGGCTCTACGTTAGGAGAGACTTCCTTAGAAAGAAATGTATTCTCTTCATGCCAAGGGAGGTTTGAGGTTCTGCCATAATCGTTGAATTCGATCAGAAACTCCAAAGGATGAATTACTCCTTTCTTCGGTGTTTCAGGTTCGGGTGAGGGCTCAACAGTCGAATCTAAGGATGGAATGGGTTTGGATTCGGCTGATGAGGGCTCCTCAAATCTTAACATGCCCTTCTTTTGGAGGGGTTTAGGTTCTATGATGAAAGAGGCATACTTTGCTAGGAAGTGATCAAGGTTTTTCCTCTATTCTGTCATAGTTTTATGTATAAATGACCCTCCGGCGGTCATGTCAAGATATAGGGCATCTTTTATGTCAAGACCCGAACAAAAGAGATGCAACAGCACGCTATCGGGTAAAGACAAGTTTGGGCTAGCATGTATTAACATTGAAAATCTAGCCTAGGCTGCACCTATAGACTCCTTCTCATGCTACTCAAAGTCGAGGATTGCCCTTGGTAGGGAGCTGATACGGGACACAGGGGAGAATGCAAAACTTGTCTTTAAGTTCTTCCCAATCCCCATTCGTACTTCCAACGGCATTAGTGTACTATTGCTTCGCCTCACCCATAAGAGAGAAGGGGAACAACTTCCACATAAGGATTTCTTGTGTCATGCCCGGGATGCTCAGGCATGAACACATTTCCTTGAACTCTCGTAGGTGGTCAAAAGGGTCTTCGCAATCGTAACCCAAGAAGGGTTGTGCCCAAACCATGGCTTTGAATCTAGGGTGAAGTTCATATCTGGATGAAAATTTTGATTTTGAAAAAGGTGGTGGCTCATGGAACTCCCCCTTTAAAACGGACTAGTATTGGATAGGAGCTGAGTTCATGTTTGAAAAATAAAACTAATTTTGTTTTATATAATAAAGGATACAGATACGAAGATGAACTAGGCTTAAAGAAAATAGCAACCGTTCCCCGGCAACGGCGCCAGAAAGCTTGCTGGTATTTCTTAACGTCTATAGAGGTTAATCCGCAAGCGTATGGAATTACCGTTGTAGCTTTCACCCAAAAGTATTCAGGGTATCGTATTTCCATAGGGAACAGAGGTATTTCTTCTAGATAATTCGTCCAAGGACAGCACAAGGGTAGAGTTGGAAAGGGTAGAGATGGATTCCTATGGCTTTTGGGTCTAAGGATAGGTAAACCCTACTTCCACTTGCTCACATCGGGCACCGGCTTATACCTGGTCTACCAGGTACCTCCGGCATACAGCTCTACATCATGCCCACACGTGGGGGAGTGTAAGGGATGGACAGGGCTATCGCCACCTGCTGCCTACCCCTCAACTGTAGGACATGAGGCAAATGAAGGTAGTCTCTAGCCTAGACACCACGTCTACGCTATCAACTACTACTCTAGCGTGATAGGGTTACCCGTCTAGCAGGTCCCTTCTACTAGAGCATTCATCACCAGGATGAACGACGATCCCAAAAACAAGTATAAGAAAATATTAACTAATCAAAAGACTTAGAACCATACGAATCACGGATACTCTGTTAGCGGGAAAACCCATTGAGGCATAAGTATCCATTGAGGTACAAGAAGGGGAGACACCAACAAGTCTGGCGCTTCCCTGAGCTTCCCCTCACATCTCTCCACTCCTAACTCTACTAGCTACTAGGGCCTAAGCCCCTTTGGAGTGGTGCTCTAGCTCAAGTGAGGAGTGCTCTTGCTCCTTGTGTGGTGTGTGGAGTGAAGGCACCCTCCCCCTCTTATATAGGGCAGGCTAGGGCAGTCACGGGGGGAATATTCCTCGACGCACCCCTGCACCGCCAGCCTCTCCATTGAATGCACCGACTAGCACAGAACGGCCCGAGGCGGCAGGGGGGAGGGCGCGCCCGTGCCTGGGGTGGCCCGGCCCACCTCCTCCTTCACCTGGTTGCTCTCTGGCTGGGCCTGGGCCATGGTGCTGAGGTGGGTTGGCCCTAGTTTGGTCACCTAGTTGGGCCTCTTCCCTCCTCTTGCTCTTTTACGCCTTCTCGGATGGCGCCTTTTCATTGTATTCCACTCGTGTTTGGTGTAATTTCCTGCAAAGTGATAATTCTACCAACACTCGTGGAATTCATTAGTAATAAGCCCTATCACTAAGTTTGGTGTTTATATATTATGAGTTTATGTGAAAATTGGCGATAAAAAGTATGCAATAAGGACCGCCAACAGCGGGCGAAACAACAGAATGGGGGAGAAGGCAGGTGCGCGGGGCGTGGGCCAAAAACCCCACCAATCTGTGGTCCATGCTGCATGAGCACGCCAGCTCCATTGTGGACACCTCATGGCATGCCACATCACCTAACAGGTCGGGTTTAGACCTGATTGGATGCGTGGTGGTACCCAAACACTACACAAATGATTTTGTGAGGCACTTCCCAAAGATTAACCGAGGCTGTCACAAAATTCATCCGCCTCATAAAATGTCTGAGGATTTACTGGGGTGGACTTTTTTATTTACAGAGGCGGTCACAATTGACCGTCTCGCAAAATACATTTACCGAGGCAGATATTTTATTTACCGAGGCGGTCACAAATGTCCACAAACCTACACCAGCCTACTACCATCCCCATTATATAAAGATGGGACTTAGGGTGTGAGCCACAAAAATCTCAGACTCTCTCTCTCCCCTCTCGCTTCTCTCTCTCGGTGGCCCCTCCAGCGCGGTGCCCTCTCCTTCTGCTCGGCGCCCTCCTCCCTCCATCGCGGTGCCCTCTCTCCTTCATCTCTCCTCCCTCCAGCGCCCTCTCCCTCTCTCTCTCTCTCTCTCTCTGTCACCCGACGGCGGCGGCGTACCTCTTGGTGGATCTTGGACGGTGGCGGCGAGCGGGGTGGCGCGGATCCAGGGCGGGGCGGCACGGATCAGGGCTAGGAGGCGTAGATCCAGGGCAGGGCGCGTGCAGATCGAGGGCATGGCGGCCCCCATCCGCAGCTGCGCGCCAGGTCGCCCACACCCGCGGCGCGGCGAGCAGTCTAAATTTCTAAAATCAGAAGACCAACTTACTCATTCACCAAAACGATCTTTAAACTCTGAGTGTTCAGAGCATTGATGTTTGACATGAATATATTTTTTCCAAAACAATAAACTCTGAATGTATTTAGGCCCTAACCCTGCAGATCAAATGGCAGAAGACAATAAGTGGTGTGGCGGGCCGGCACCAGATCCTGGGTGGATTTGATAGTCACTAGTTACCACCACTGCAGCTGCTTGTTACAAATTACTCCCTCCATTCCCAAAGTGTCGCTATGATATTCGTGCTAGTTAAACATTCTTAAGTTTGACTAGGTTTGTAGAAAATATTAACAACATTTGTATCTCTAAATAAGTTTATTATGAAAATAGATTCAACGACGTATCTAATGATACTGCTAATTATGTGCTACAGATATTAATATTTATATATATATATGGTCAAAGTTAAAAGAGTTTGACTTCTCTAGAAGCGAGAATGACACTTATTTAGGGACAAAGGAAGTAGGGTTTTTTTCCTGCTGATAGCTAATAATTGTTGCAATTAGCATTTCTCTTCCCTTTGTCGTTCTTTTGCATTGCCATTGGATTGTGTTGGCACAATAGAGTGTAGGCAGGAGAGGAGCTGAAAAAGAGGAAAGGCAAGGGATCAGAGAGGTGCAAGTATTGTGATAAGCTCGAGACCAGAGTTCACTTGTTTTCTAACTGTAACACATTGCCCAGATGATCTAGGTTTGGGTTAGAGTGAGTCTAAGGTGGTGTGAAAGACCAACCTCTGTCCAACACTTCCACGATGGATGGGGATTGGCCAGGACTCGTTTAGGGATAATCATATTGTTATTGTTTTAGCCAGTGTAGTCTGGAACCTGTGGAAAACTAGGAATAACTGGGTCTTTAACAACCATTTGATTAAGTCGCCTAAAGCAATTGCTTATAAGGTTTTGGGTTTCTTAACACAGTAGAAGAGGTTGCTGAAGCCGAAGGAAAGCCTCGAGATGGAGGACACGATCAAGAAGCTGCAGGAAGGCTCGAAGATGTGGTGAAAATGGTCTGCTGAATGGAGATCTGCGAGGGCGGCTACGTGTGGAAGATCTTCTTGAAGCTGAAGGAGTTTTTGTTGGTGACTCAGAACTTTATAAGTCTGTCTATTGAAGGAGGTTTTAAATATCGGCATGGTGGAATAGAGTGGTGATAAATTTCAGTTGACTAGAGGTGTGACATTCTAAAGATAGTAGACTAGAAGTAGAAGTGTAGCCTAATTTCTACTGCATTCCCTCACTTTTCTTTTGGGCTATGAGCCATTGATGTATCGGTAATGCTTCCAGTAAGGCATCCGGACGATCAGATGTTGTCTTCCTAGGCCTGAGCAGAGGACCGGCCCAACAGGCAAACGGCCTGCTCCCTTATTACTACCCTATCTCTGTGACCGATAACTTCCCCACTTCGCCCGTCGCGGTGTTCACCGCGCTGTCCGCCTCTCTACCTCCATGTCACAACATCCACTCGTGACCGTGCCAGGTGGCACGAAATCCAGACCGCCATAGATCCCCTCTCATCCAAGCTTCCTGCTCTAGCACCCACCTGCCCTCTATGTCATCGTCACTGTCGCGCCCTACCTCATCCACCGAGCAACCTACCGTGGCCTACTCCTGCCGCTGCTCTGCGCGCCCGCCTTGCTGCTCCTGCTGTTGCTCCTGCTCCGCCGCCTACCCCGCCCGACGACGTCGACAGGCGCTGCCAGCGCAAGGAGAAGCTCTAGGCCCTGGCGTAGAAGTCCATCCGGCCTCGCCTCCTGCTACGGTTGTGGCGCCCCGATGCAAATGGAGGAGGAGGCCGCACCGAGATATGATGGATGTTACAAGTGTACATTTCAAATGTTTCAGGTGTTTTAGAGGTATGTTTCAAGTGTTTCACACTGGTGTTAAAAAAGTAGATCGAGATGTGGCATATGTTGCAATGGTTGTACACGTAAGTTGCAAGTGTTTGTCCCTAATGTTTCATCTGTTTTTTTAGACGTATGTTGCAAGCATGTTTATCTGAATGTTGCATATGTTTCACACATATGTTGCAAGTGTTTTATCTGGATGTTGTGTATGTTTGGAATGGCTTTCAACTGTTTTTGCAAAGATGCATGTTTCAAGTATTTCATTGTCTTTTTTGTATGTTGCAAGTGTTACATCTGAATATTTCAAAAGTAGTTCGAGTGTTACACATAGGATGCATGTGGGAAGTGGGAGGGGGCATGAGCGGGCGTCCGTCCGGACATCTGGGCACTAATAGTACTGTTGATGCATCCTAGCTGCTTATTTTTATCCTTGCTGTGCTCTATATGTATATTATGCCAAAACTTGTAAGCTGGTAGCTACATGGTTGCTTTCAAATCAGCAGCGCCAAGGCTTTGATCTAATAAAATTTCTTTTCAGAGATGGACAAGTCGGGCAAGATCCGGATGCTAGTTGGGGCATTCACAAAATAGGTACACTTCCACACGAGGTAACCCCATTAATTTCCACAAAATAGGTACACCTTGAAACTTTGTTTTCAGTTAACCGGGATAGGACTTCTCAACTTCTTACCCTGAGGCATAAATAGAGCCAGATTTTCATGCTCGTTACTCGATGTGAAGTTTTGCCCATTTAGGCGAATTTTGTTGAGGCGGTGTAAACCACACTACAGATATTGTATTATTGTGCATAAACTTCAACTAATCAATGCCCTGGCCTCATATATCTACTCTGTTTAATTTCCATCACCAGTCGCATGGCGTTTGCGATAGTAATGTATCATGCATGTGGTTTGGGGACAAGGATGAGCGTCTCCTTCCGGTGGACCGTCAATCCAAACACCTCCGTCATATCAATGTCCTTCTCCACGCCGGCCGGCAGCTTCCAGTCAAAACAATACACGAGGTTGGCCAGCATGATGTTGATCGTAGCCGACACAAAGTTGATACCAGGGCACATCCTCCGGCCCGCTCCGAACGGCGTAAACTGGAAGTCATTTCCCTTGAAGTCCAGGTCCGTGGCGGCGCCACCATCCACGAATCTCTCCGGCACGAACTCCTCCGGGTACTCCCATGACCTTGGGTCTCTAGAGATAGCCCACGCGTTGATGATGACCCTCGTTCCGGAGGGGATCGTGTAGCCGTCGACGTCGCAGTCCGCCATGGATTGGTGGGGCACGAGGAGTGGAGCAGGTGGGTGTAGCCTTAGCGTCTCCTTCACGACGGCTCTCAGATAGGGCATGCCTGCTAGGTCCTCTTCCCTGACCATTTCTTGCCATTTCGGTGTCTTCTTCCTCACCTCGGCTTGTAGCTTGGTCATGAGATGAGGGCTGCGCATGAGCTCGGCCATGGCCGCTTCCAAAACTGAAGATGATGTGGCCGTGCCTGCCTCGAACATGTCCTATAGATATGCGTCATTTAATTAGGTAGATTAATTGAAAAAAAAATCTAGCTGGCTAGTCACTCACCATCAAGATGGCCTTGATATGATCTCTGGTGATATTGTACTCTTGTTGAACAGAGAGCATCACATCGGTGAAGTCTGTGCTCTCTTCTTGCTCATCATCGCCCTCATGTCCGTTCTTGGAGGTCCGGCGCCTCCTCTCGTGGTCGCTTATGATCTCCTCAAGCAAGTCGTCCCACCTTTTGTGTACCTGGTGCACCTTCCTGTTGCTCACAAACACACCTAGCGACTTTGCAAGCCCTGGGAAGTAGCTTTCCAGATTGAATCCTGCCAGCAGAACAGTGGTGGTGTGATTCAGCTCGCGGAAGAGCTTGTTCCGGCCTTCTTCCCTGGAGAACTTGCCACATACAGCACGGCAGATGATGTCGTTGGCGAACGCGTTCATCATCTCACTGAGATCCACCTCCGCGTCCATGCTCACTGCCTCCCTGAGCTTGTCCAGCACTAGGCGCACCTGTTATCATATATGAATAATTAAATAATAAATGTTTGAGGGATGAAAACGGTAGTAAACAGTATTACAATATAGAAAATGAAAATGGTTGTTACGGGATTTTTCTACATTTTATTAATTATAAAGAGTACAAAAAAATGGTTGTGAAGCCAACTAAAAATGACAAATTTGTAAGTTTAGCTAAATTCAAAAACGGTATCACAACATAGAAAACGGTATCATAATATACTCCCTCCATTCCAAATTATAAGTCATTCCAAGAATCTTGGAGAGTCAAAGCATTTTAAGTTTGACCAAAATTATAGAGAAAATTATAAAAATTGATAACATCAAATAGGTATACTACGAAAATATAATTAATGAAGAATCTAATGATACTTAATTGGTGTCATAAATATTATTATCTTATCATATAAATTTAGTCAAACTTGAGATCTTTGGACTCTCCAAGATTCTTATAATGCCTTATAATTTGGAATGGAGAGAGTAGAAAATAGAAACGGTCCTGTCCGTTTTCATCCCGAGTGCATATATATGCATGCATGATGAACAGTGAGCAAATAATTGTTACCTCTTCCTGGCGGGCATGGTGGTACGAGTTCACCTTCTTGACGGTGAGCAGGTGCGTGGTGACGAGCTTCCTGACCTGCCGCCAGTGCTCGCCGTAGGGGGCGAAGGCGACGTTGGAGGACCCGTACACGAGGTCGTCGAACAGCAACGACGCCGGCCGCGAGGCGAAGACGTGGTCGTGCGTCCGCAGGATCGCCTGCGCCGCGCGTGCGGAGGACACGACGAGGTTTGGGACCGTGCCGAGGCGGAGGAGCATGAGGTCGCCGCCACCGCGGTCGTCGTGCTTGGCGGCGAGGTCACGGAAGGAGACGTGCGGACGGTCGCCGACCAGGAGCAGGTGGCCGATGATAGGCAGTCCCGGAGGGGACAGCGGGAGCTGCCGTCTCTGCTTGTCGTTGCTGCGGGGGAGGGGACGGCGGGAGGCGAGTAGGAGCAGCAGCACGCAAGGGACGAGCAGCAAGAGTAGCCATTGCCATTGTGCTAGAGGTGTGGTCGTCGCATCCATGAATAATTGGTATACCACATTCGTGTGATGAGACGCCATGGATGTTGCCGGTTAGTGAGGTAGATAGAAATATATGTCCATATATAGATACGTCTTCGTCTCATTAGTACAGTGAGATGATCCGGTGGGCTACGGAAACGTGACTTTGTGGAATGGAACGAAAGATACTGAAAAAGATGTTATGTCGTTTAACGAAATGTTGTCTAGTTTGTGGAATCGTTGACCACTAGTATAGGGTCGATATTCGCTGGCGCGTACATTTCAATCGATCAAAATATCGTTCAGTACAATCATGCAAGCATCAAGGTACGTTAATCGTCATAACATGCGTCACATATAGTCAAGGTTCGATTTGAGATAAATACAAGCCGCGCACGGTAAATTTCTATATGACACTCACAATTGAGAACCCTGACTATATGTGAGTCCTTCCTTATTTTGACATTCACAATTGACTCAGGACAACTTCTATTTTACGCTAGATAGTCTAGTGACGGATCAAGAGGGGTTGGAGCTTCCGGTGTGAAAAGTATGGATGAAAACGGTACTGATATTTTCCGACCGTATTCGAGACCGAATCCGTTTAGAAGGGTTCAGATCTGTTCGTATCCGAGTCCGGATATTCAATATTCGATACCATATCCGTATCCGAATACACAAATTGCATATCTATGATGTCGATATCCAATCATATCCTATCCGGCATGATTGATACTGTCCGTATTCAAATCCGAATCCGAACAGAAATATGAAAACAAATATAATATCAGTGATATCCGTTCGTATCCGATCCGTTTTCATCACCTAGTGAAAAATATGTTATTCTATATGATTTTTTACCTATATTCATATTTTTTTCTTTATGCAAGTCACTTATGTGTATTTTGAATATGCATTTAGTTCAAACACTAGCTTAATCTACCGTGGCTCTTCTTGCAGTATATATCTTATGATGCCATAAATCTAGATTTTTATCTTTTCAAATTTTAACCTTATTAGTTGCTACAAATTTTTTAGTCCCAAGTTAAGCTGAAACTCATGTGTTTATTGCATCTTTTATTAACTCTCATTTTGTATTTTATTCAAAATAATGATTTTAGGACACATACTGCACTCTTAAATATTATAATGGCATAATGGTTATTTAGAACTCACATCATGTCACTTAAGATCAGTGGTTGACCTTGCTGTGATATCTAAGATGAGATAGCAGTGTTAACCTCAAGAAGATATTAATACTTAAGCCATATAATTATTGTTTACTCGAAAGGAATCCGAAACAACATGTAGTGATAACCACCTTTGGTCTACACTAACCTTTCCCATTTCTTAACGTGTTTCAATTTTCTATGATTATACTATCAATATATGTATATATGCCAATGTGTTTGTTAAATGTATAAATTTATCTACAAATAACATCTTTTTTTATAAATTATATGTCCTGGTTATTAATATAAATTTAAATGATTTGTAAAGATCATTAGTTATGAGTCATTAAGGAAATATATTTATGATTTATGAAACATAATGAGTATATATTAGTTATGAGTTAGCACCGATGCTAGCTTGGTGGGCTAGAATAGAACCCTCGCGGCGGTTGTCCCTCACAGCTAAAACCATCATATTATAATTTTTCTAGCACTTATTTGAATATAAAATGCTTTGCAAGTTACTTATATGATTTACCATCCCTAGCGAGAAGGAAATTTGCCTCTATCCTTACTTTTTTTTTACTTGTATCATTCTATGAAGCCATGTCTGGGCTCAAAATAAAGTTTACGAAAAGTGAGGTTGTTAGGTTAATCATGACATAGGTAAACCTGTTTACTATGTTGATGTGCTCAATTGTGCTATTGGATAGTGGACATCTAAGTATCTAGGGTTTATTAGGAGCTTGGGCTCCATCTTGGACTGTCTAACCCCTCAAATGAAATGTTGAAAAGGTTGGATATTTGGCAAGGTAGTTCCTTTACCATTGGGGTCAGGACTATCTTGACTAGCTCCGGCCTAAGTAAATATGCCTACTCTTGCCATTTCTATTTACTTCTTCACAAAACTATATTACAAAAAAGGAAGGACACTATCAGAAAAGAGGTTTTTTCTGGCAACGTGAAAAGATGAAAAAAAGAAATACCATCTAATTGAACATACTAACATTACTAATAAACCAAGAGAAAAAAGGTTTGGGCATGTATGACTTGATCAAAATGAGAAAAAGTTTTCTTTGTAGATGATGGTGGAAGTTTTTTTTGAAGCTGATGATGGTGGAAGTTGGAGAACAAGAGTCTCATTTGACTAGACACTGTGAACCTCTCTACTACCGAAAAGACTCCACCATTCTGGGGGGCTCACACTGCTTACCCCACCCCCGCGTCCCACCGCGACGCTGGCCCCGACCCGTCTCGCCTGGCCGCCGCCACGCCGACGACTGACCAGCACGCGGCCCCAAGCCCCAGGCCCCCGACCTCGTCCACCTGACCGCCGCCGCCCACCACTCACCTCGCCTCCCCAACTTCTGCCAGCTCCCATCCCGCCGCCGACGCCGTAGGCCCGTGCCCAGGTCCCCATCTTCTGGCCCTTCGCCGGCGACGAACACCCAATAGGTACGCCCACCCCTTCTCTTCCGTTCCTGCTGTGCGAAACCAAACACCAAACCCTAGCTTAAGATATCTGTATTCGGATCTGATCTCCAATTACAAGTGTAGTATACGTGTATTTTGCCTCTAAACTTCGATGTTTTCTTTGTGTATTTACCTACAAAACTTCGTCTCCCCCCTCCCCCTTTTTTTTTGGCAAAAATTATTGGGTGTACCCGTGTCCTTTACTGTGTCCGTCCCTGGATTGATGAACAATGGCTACTCTGGTTTGTTTGTTTTAGCAGTTTGATTAGTTTGCTGCCAAAGAAAAGAAAACTGAATATTGGTTTGCAAAATCTTAAAAACAACCGTCTGTTGGGTCACAGCTTTTGTTTTCAAGACGCAGGCAATCTGGCAGCTTGATATTGTTACCTTGTAACCTTAATTTGGCTTAGAATCTTCCCTATGTATTACCAACATTCTAACACCAACCCATTGCCTTGTGAAGTGCCTAATTTAATTGACATCTTTATTTTTCGTTGAAGCATAATAATTTGCTTGGCATAATTTCCATTGGGAAGTGAATAGAATCTTCCCTGTGTATTACCAACATTCTAACAGCAATCCATGGCCTTGTGAAGTGCCTGATTTAATTGGTACCTTTGTTTTTTTGTTGAAGCGTAATAATTTTCTTGGCATAAAATAACCTGTGAAAATAAATGGTCTGGTTTGGTGTCATCTTCCTCTGATAGAAAGATCTACCTAACTTTATTAATGTAATTTTATATTGCATAGGTGTGTTTAGATCTACTAGCTCCATGCCCATTGCGACAGGAGAGGCAAAATTTGCACTGGATACTATTGTTGACTGGTTGGAACACTTGCAAAATAGCCAATCCAAGATATGATTCATTAGCAATGTACTTGAATATATGTGCATTGTTAAGAGAATACATACACCAAGGATGCTGGATGAACTTTGTAGAAGGCATACATTTTCCTAGACAGGTTACATGTATTAAACTGAAAAAAGAAATGAACCGATGTCTCCATACAACTATTTGGACTTCAGGGCACAAAATGTGCGAAGAAAGAGATTCATGGCTCTCAAATTGAGGAACCGTGGCTAGCAAAGTTATTTTAGCTCATAAATATGGCCTTATCCTGTTTTGCATTGTTATAATTCTCATAAAATCTGCAAGTAAAAAAAATGACTTGTGTGCAAGGGCAATATGAAAAGACAAATTCATAAGTGCTGGCCACCTTACCTGCTTCTGCAAAACAAACTATAAAAGACAGATGTAATGTTTCCAGTACTAAGATGGTCTGGTAAATTATGATTCTTTTACCAATATGGCCATGCATGAATAAAACACGCCAAATCGTTAGAAGATAATCTGTGGTATGAACCTTAACTTGAAAAACTTTAAGCTGCCTAATCAGTTAGAATTGCCATGAAATGGATCACATGAATCTGAGGTATGAACCTTTTCTTGAAAATCGGTTAGGAGAGTAGAGCATTCCTAACTGTTTTCTTAGATAGGACCAATCCGTTGTACGGACTTTCACTTGAAGATATAAAAGCTGTCTAATCAGTTTATTTGTTCTGAAATAAAGAACAGAAGCCAGAGGCATTGCACACAATTACCTTATACATCCTGATGCCACTGGATCCATAGCAGCAACCACAATCCACAGGAATGGATTATGCATCTCCCCACAGGCTGCCAATCAGCTTGCTCCTTGCACAATGTGCCCTGTGGCGGACCATCATGTGATCCTCCACCAGTGTATCTACTCTCTTTCACAGACCTAGGTCACAACATAAACAAATCAAGAATCTTAGTGAGCCTGTAAAGGCATGGGAGGAAGCAGAGTTCGATGGCCCGGATTCCTGGACGATCTTCCTGCTGCAGTTCTATGACACCATTGATTTGGATGGAGGAATTTGAATATACTAATGGTCTCTACTGCAACTCATCAATGGGATCTATGCTTACAGTTATCTTCCTGAGTGGTAGTGATTGCTTTGATGATTACATTCATTTGTTTTTTTTTCCTCTAAAAATGGCCATGTCATGTCACTGCTGATACCATGTTTCTATCCACCTTTATTTTTGTTACCTTCTTTTTGTAGGACCTGGTAATTCACATTTCTTGAAAGAGCAATTGCAAATAATGTAATAAGTGAATATTTATAGCTTAGGTCTAGGGGATTACTAACTAATGGGAAACCACCAGTTCCCCTGACTCAGGTCACCCTTTTTGCGATAATCTCACCACCCTTGTCCTGTTTCTCCCGCACCCACCTAAGATAGCTCGTGCATGTGGCACCCTTCTGGGTTGAAGATCCATACTTACCTTGAGGTGTAAGCAGTGGGCAGCACAGCTTCTCTATAGGATAGGACATTAGCACTGGCTATTGGCTGTATTGCCTCCTTGATTAACATCTCTCCAGGATATTGGACATTCATTAACTACATCTATTTGGTCTGGAGTGATTAAAGTTTATAACTCACAAAGAGGTTCAGCATCAGTAAATGCCATTGTTATTGTTATTTAACTGATGCATTTGCTCTCCTGGTTACTTCTGAATAGGTCTGAAGGATGAGGAAGGGACTGCATCCTCAGATGCAATGGATTTCATATGTGACGCAGAGTGGTAGGCTGATCAATATCATGATGACCAAGGTGAACCATACTGGCAAAGTGTACCACATGAGGGCCAAGCGACAAATGGCTCAAAGCCTCGGTCAGATTGCAAAGTTCAAACGTCGATATGAGCAGGAAGCAGAGGAAAGCAAAGACAAGTAGGATGGTGTTGAGGAGGAGCAGCCTCTGTAACCTTAGTCAGTTCTGTTGACTGCAAAGTTTTCAGCTAAGGAACTTTGATCACATGATTTTATTTTAGATCATATCATCTTCTGTTCCACTTCATAATTGGGTTGTACCCCATCTCAAGCGAACTATGGCACTTGTTGCACCTTAAAGCCCCAAGAAAATAGTCTATGGATTGCTTTTCCTCTGACCTTTGAGTTTCATGATTTTTTTTTTGCCATTGTTGTTTGATGATCTTGTCTTTCATGGTCTCTGACAACAATAATTTCAGTATGTGGTGTCTTGAGTTGTGAATGACCAGTACTGTTTAGCTGGTGTCATTTGACGGTCAGGATCGTTCGCCATCATATGTTTTCTGTTGCAGCCTGTGCATATTTGGCGCACCTGGCTTTGAAACTAAGCTGTAAGAATGCATTAATCTTTATATTAGACTGTTGTGTTGTGCTGACAATGGCATTTATACGTTCTTTTGAACGTGCACTCTAGTTTTATTTTTCGGGGTGCCATAAGCGATTTCTGCCTGGACTTTGAAGCATGTTCGTTCAGGGAGCCTCGTTTGGCGGTGCAAAGCTACCCAGATGGGAGGATCGGATTGGACCGCATCAAAGGCTTCGTGGGCCATGGGCCTACTCTAGACATGACATCGGGGCGGCCCATCTGAACAAAACGTTAAATCACCGCTTCCCGCTTCTCTCTGATCTTTGGATACCACGCAAGTCAAATCTTCTCTCCTCCTTGCCAAAGGAAGGACAATACCAGAAAGATGTTTTCTGGTAACACGGAAAGATGAAAAAGAAAATACCATTCTAATCTAATTAAATAAAGCAAACACTACTAAACCAAGAAAAGTAGGTTTGGGCATAGATGACTTGATCAAAATGAGCAAAAGTCTTCTTTGTAGATGATGGTGGAAGTTGGAGAACAACAATGTCATTTGGCAAGACATTGTGAATAAAAGAAAATATGTGAAGTGGATGTGCATCAGCTAACTAAAAGCTAAATCTTCTAATTCCCCTGCGTGGATTGACATAGTTAATGTAAGAAATATCTATCTTAAAGGTAGGGTCATGGTTATAGGTATGAGAAGAAAATGGACTTTTGGAGATGTGTTCGGTGTGGATCTTTATCCCTGATGGATAAATCCCTGATTTGATTGTTCATATGATTGCTAACAAAAAATTTGGTGCTCGCATTTTGAAAATGGCTGGAGAAGAGCTCAAATACAGTTAAGGAAACTACATGACATGGTTGTTCCATGTGCGCTGATTAATGTCGGAGGCAAAGCTAAATGGAACTGGTATTTCTGTGTTAAATTTGTGTATAAGCACCTTTCTGTGTTACATTGCAAGGCTAAAGTTCTACTAAAACTAAGATATGTATGTGTCTTGCATTGCAAAATGTTATTCTCACCAAGATAATCTTGTTAAAAAAAAGTGGGGATTTGATAAGTTTTGTGTGTTCTGCAAGGAAAATTAAGAGAAATAGTTCATCATCATTGCTTCAAATGTAATTTGGCAAAATTCCTTCGGAGTTTGATTGCGCATGTTTTTGGAGTACATTTTAGACCAAAATGTCTTTTGATCAGTTTTGGTTTTGGGGTGAAGCTTTTAGACCCAAGGACACCAGTTCCATGCAGTTAGACTAGCTGCTTGGGCAAAGCAGAAGTCAAGAAGTACCGCTTGTGATACGAGAAATATAGTTTCTATATGTAATGTCTATATAATTTATGGAGTAGCTTGTATAGAAAGTACCTTATAGTTTCTGGGTTAAAATTGTCCTAATCCATATGACCCAAGGTGGCATGCCTCACAGTGCGGAGAGCACGACCATGTCAACGTCATGGATGACAGTGTTCTTTGCTGGGAGGGGAGAACAGCAGCGCCAGTTGCAGTGCTAGAGCAATATGGCCTCCCACGGGCTGTGGGCACACGAAAGAAAGAGAGAATTTCCTATTTAGCCCTAAAAATAATGCTTGTTTTCTATTTGACACCGAAAATAAAAATCTTTCCTATATGTCCTCATATCGAGTTTTCGTTTTCTATTTGACACTTCCGTCAGTTCCGTGAGCCAGCACCGTTACTTGTCCAACTTAGGCAATGCCAAAAGACCCAAATGCCCTTCGGTAAAGAATACGAATTCAAGTCGCGCCGTTCCATTCGTCTCCGAGTCGCGTCCGTCCTCTTCCCCTTGTCTGGAGTTGTTCCTCTCCCCTAACCCTAGATCAAGGTTGGCGCAACCATGGAGGCGGAGGGCGCATCGACTTCAGCGGATGGCGGCGCGACTTCTGAGGATGGCGGGGCAGCGATTGAGCAGGGCGGCGCGGCCATGGCGGACGTTCGCGCGACCAAGCAGGCGGCGCGCATGGGCATGGAGGTGGAGGGCAGCGCGGCCACGGGCACGGCCCGCGCGCCCAAGCAGGCCCACGCGACCAAGAAGGGGCAACGCGACGCGGCCACGGCGGTGGCCCGTGCTCCCACCCAGCCGGCCCGCGCGCCCAAGCAGGGGCAGCACGGCGCGGCCACCCAGGCGACCCGCGTGGCCAAGGGGAAGCTGCACGGCGCAGCCACGGGCGCTGCACGAGACATCTCGGCAGAGGGCGCTGCAGTCACGGACATGGCATGCACTGCCTCTGGAGTGGCCAACGGCAGCACCACGGCCTCAGGACCGGCGGGCACGGGGGTGGCCACCGCGCCCAGGAACACAGAAGCCGCTGCAGTGTGAGTAACATGTTCCCCATGTCCTCCAATTCATAGCAGTATTGTTACAAAGTTCTAGAATTTGAGATCTTATACATGTTCTCCATGTCCTCGTTATTGTGCTCAGATACCAGTTTTCTTTTGAAAATTCATTTGCTTGGGAATCGTAAGAAGGCTAGAAAAGATTGCAAATATTTTAATTTTGAGATGGTTGTGGCTGATTAATCGATTCCCAATCTAGGTTTTGCAATAAAAAAAATCTTTGGTTAGATGTGCTATCAATCTGAAGTGGAAGATGCAGGATGCAGGCATAGGTGGTGCTATCGATCTTTGGAGGTGAGTGTGATGCACAGATTGATGCAAAATAGTGTGGTGCCCTGATACAGTATGGTAAATCTCACAATTCCAATTTTCTTTCATAGTTAATTGTACTGATAGTTGTTATAATTTAGTGGCTTGAAAAATGCAATGAAACTGATATGTCTCCATTTGGTTTAGTTTGTGCGGTATTGTAACAAGCTTAAAGCATTATTTCCCCCTTTCTATTAAAGTATGTTTTTCCTGGCCGTGTGTAGTTTTGGGTGGGTGGGTCACTTACAACTTACAAGAACAGATATCGGCGCTCCCTCTTGAAGAATTTACCATTGGGGTAGCTATGTTTTATATGGTTGTTTGGGCTTACATATGAGTTTCTTGATATATCTCCACTGTTGATCATCAATTTAGTTTTGCACAAATTATGATTGCTAGATTGACATGTTCAAGAGTTTGTCGAATTGTGCCTTCAAATATTTGCATGCATATAACAAAATACAATTCAGTCATCAGGATGACATTCATTTGACAACTGTTTTTTTTAAGTGTGTTAACCCGTTGCTCTGGAATCAATGTAATACACTAAACTCAAAACTGTGCTACAGTTCCTGCATTCAATCAATCTTACATTCTTTTCCTTGAAAATCACAAGGACTATGGCATCAATGCACTATCTGACCTGTCCAAAGGAACTTGGAAATCTTACCAATCTCTTATCACTGTAAGATCCTCCAGTCATCTTGTTATCCTGGGTAGTGTTAAAAGTCGATATTCTCTGACTAATATTATTGTTCAGTTACTGTCATGCATATGTTACCCCAGTTATACTTGCTCTTCAATTGCATGAATGTCACGAGGCTCTATGCCAAAGGCTTGAAGTTTTGAATATACTAGCCATATATTGAGTATAATCTTATAATATGGTTTTCTAAAAAGAATATAATATTGTCAAAGTGAAATCTGGAGGAAAAGAATGTGCATTGTCCCAATCAAGCATGTACCAGCATTTCGAATTTTCCATTGTCAAGAAGTACTTAACAGGACTTCTGTTTAATTTGAACATTTCTTGGATCTAACTTAGTTTATTTAATTAGTTCTTTCAGGGCATTGGTCTCAAATAATTTAAACAGCACACTACTTTACGAGCTGGGGAAATTGACAAAACTTCGACATTGATGAGTTGTCTATTTGGTCGTTTTACATGTGTTCTACATAATCATCTAAGCTTTCTTCACTCTTTAAACTGATAGCTATATGCATGACATAACTGAAAAATGCTATCCATGTTTGAGTTGCATATACACGAGAGTTATTGTCTTCCTACATCCATAGATAAACCAGCAGTTGTTGTCAAGTTAAAGGGCAAAAGAAGGAAGAAAGAAGTAGATAAAAACGCTGCAAAAAATCTTTTGTCGCAGCTTGATAGCCCTGCGATGGGCACAAGGAGCAAAAAACTGCAGCCAACTAGTCCTGCATCGAGCACAAGAAGCAAAAGAAGGCTGAGTTTGTGATGTGAAAATGTGTTGGAGACTTGTGAAAATGTTTCTGTGCATGCAGACTTGTGATCTATGTGAACCTGTACGTTCTTGTTCTTGTCCTGGTAGCATAAGTTCCATTTATCTTGAACTTGCATGTGCCCAAAATAAATGTGTTGGATGTGAACCTATGAATCTGTGAAAATGTTCCTGTGCATGTGAACCTCTGAACCTGAGAAAATGTGACAAAATGTTTTTGTGCATGTGAACCTGTGAAAATGGAGTTTCTGTGCATGTGAAAATGTGTTGGAGACCTATTTATTGTGAGAGATCTCTTATTGTGATCATGGATTATTGTCATTCTGTATGAGACCTTTCCTTTTTTTTTCTTGTTGTCAAACCATGTACTTTTTTTTTGACAATCTTGTCATTCATGTACTCTAGGGGTACAAAAATCTCTAGCGATATCAACAATGGAATGTCAGTGTTGCTAATAAATCTCCAGGGGTAAAATGGACTTTTCACATAGGACTTAACACTGTTAGGCACCCAAACTGATGGAAGTGTCAAATAGGAAATGAAAACTCGAGTTGAGGACATATATGAAATATTTTTATTTTTGGTGTCAAATAAGAAACGAGCATTATTTTCGGGGCCAAATAGGAAATTCTCTCCGAAAGAAATCCTTTCGTGCTACTTGATCGAACACACCAGGTGCTGCCTCTACATTGTGACGTCCGCTCATGCTCATCAGGCGCTGCCTCGTGCCATGTACTCGTCTGTCGGCCCATTTTTTTTTATAAGTCGAAGGGAGAGGGAGAGAGAGAATCCCCCACCTGGATCCATATATTTAGTTGGCTCTTTTAATAGCCTTGAAAGGTTACAAATATTTCGAGCATAAATTTCCTTAAAGATTACATTGCGGCAGAAAATGCTAAGCACCATGCTGTGACCATGTCTCTTTTGTCGCACGGCAGGCGTACACCCCACAATTGACCTTCAGTTTTGCAGCCAGGGTAGCAGCGATGCTCGTGCGGTCTGATCTAAAGACCGTGTTGTTTCTCCTCTTCCAGATGTGCCAACAACACAGAAGCAAGAAAGTGGTGAAGAATTTTCTTGGAATGTTATTTGTCGGCTGAATTTGCTTGATCGCTTGAATGGGCCAATCTTCTGCAGTCTGAATCTACGTTACATTCCAGAACTGTTTGGCATTTGGGCATCCGAAGATGATATGAGCCGCTGTTTCTTCTGGACCCTGACAAATCTCACAGATTGTGTTGTCTACTATCCCTTTGTTTCAGTGCCGTTCTACACTTGATTCTATTCAGTGACAGCAACTGATGAGGATATGACACCATCGGATACGACCATTGATTATAAGGTGAGCTCGTCTCTACAATTACATAGTGATTTTTTTGGTATAATTCACTTGGTTCCACATGTACATGCCATTTTTTTGCTTGTAGGTACAAATATGTCTTAAAGTGCAAGTCCATCAAAGTTGAACTTTTAGTTCATCGGCGGCCCAACAATACTTTATTAGGAAGACCATAACTCATCCATCCGGAGTGCGATCGAGGTCAATGAACACTTGATGAAAAGCTTATTTGATAAGCTTTCAAATAGATCTAGTCCCACCTCAATATCACGTCGGCAAATCTAGTCTCACCTCAATATCACGTCGGCAAGGCCTCCAAATCAAGATATTCTGTCGCTGTTTCTGTCGGGAGCAACATCGTCATCATGGGCTTGTTATTCATCCTTGGGACACTGACCCAAGTGGGATCACGCCCCATGGAGATGGAGAACTCACCAAGGAAGCCCTTGGACTTCCTCCTCCTCGGCCACCTTCTTAGGAGGCCAGCAAGGGTATCCAAGCCAAACCGGAGGCTCAGTCCAACTCGAGTTCGAGTCTACCTCGGCATTTAGGACCAGTCTGCAATAAAACAGACACCTAGGACTCATCCGGACTCCGTTTTTTATCATCCAAATATAAATGGAAAGATATTTTGATAATCTAACCAATGGCTTTGGTTTGAGGCCCAAATTCCATAGGAGTCAACAGGAATCGTCGAAACAAGTCAGCATCCAAAATTTGTCAGGTGTTGCGCCACCGCTTTTGGTTTGTTGGGCCATTTAGTCTTTGGGCCCGTTAGAGGGATGCGTCTAGGGGGAGCAACGACCCTTAGAACTTATATTCAGCCGCCGCTGCCATCACGAGGGTTTAGGTTTGGCTTTAGATTAATCTATCTCTGAACAGTCGCCGTTATCAGTTTGTAAAACCCCAAATTCGAGTGCTTAATCATACATCCGCAATTGTCACTATACTTGAGTTGTGTTTTATCTTGTTCTTGCTTGTATTCTTCGATTCACAACAGGGATTAGCCTTTTTGGCAAGATCAACCAGATTGTGACACGGTTGATAACCATAGGAGACGTGGTGCTAAAGTTGCAGGGTTCGGGTCTTTGTGATCTGAAGCCGGATCGGTGTGTCACTTTCGCCCAAATCAATAGTTATCTTGAACCCACCTCCAGATTATTTTGTTTGTTGTGTAAGAAAAAAAAAAGATATTTGGTTTGTTGTGTAAGGAAAGAAAAAAGAAGAAAAGTCTGATTCGTTCTCTATATACCGGTCTTGGTTTCCTTTGTTCCATCCAAGAAGCGACATCCACTGCTTTGCATTAGTAAGAACCTTGTAAGAACTTGGTAAGACATTTGTGAGTGTAATTCCACCGACCCATAAATAGTTGATAGGTGTTGTTCTAGGCCAAGGCCTTCGAACATCGGTTGCCGCTCAAGCGAAATCAAGCATGAGAAGTGGGTAAAACGGGACTTGGCGAAACAAGATAATTAATTTCATTAAGCTTGTTACTCCCCCTTACGTCCCCTCAATGGGGGCTATTTATACATGCCCGTAGGCTTTTCATATGATGTAAATGCCCATCACAACTACTGCAGATTCAAGGAATATTCCACGCATCTCTGGGCCTATTCGCCATTTGGAGTCCCCGCCTACCTTAGATAGCGTCGGCCCGGAGAGGCCCGACTGGCTCCGCCTTATGTCGCCTGTTCAACCAACCGGGTGGAACCCTAGCAGATAGAAACTATCGGCCATGCGAAGGCGGTTGGCTCCTCCTTTGGTGAAACCTGCAGAAAAAAAATCAACCAAACCGTTGATGGCTATTCGCTTAGGCGAATAGCCGAGATCGACTGCGCGCCCTCCGGTGGCGCCAATCCTAGCCGGTTCTGCTCCTGTCGTGTAATCTGCCCTTTCGCTATGACGAAAAGGGACATCAAGAGATGGGGCAGCTTGCATTGCCCTCATTTCGCTCCGCCGAGAAGAGGATTCGACACGGGCGAAAGGAGTGGAACCAGACACGGGCTGATCCCGGCCGTGTAGTTCACCCTTTCGCTATGACAAAAAGGAACAGCTTAGGCTGCCCTCATTTTGCTCGGGCGAGATGAGAGACTCGTTCCATAGGTTCCCCTCATTCCGCTGCACCGCGCTTGCCTTTTCGTGCTAAGTGAAATGCTTGGAGCATCGACGTGTCAAGATCGCTGAGGCTCACCGCTCACCATTTTGCCAGCGTGAAATGCTACCGGTGCAGCGCTTAGTATAGCTGGGGTGGCGAATGAGTTCCATGGGATGCCTAGAGGTGGGGCATGCCCCCAACATTAGCCCCTCGGCAACGCACGAAGAGGCATTTGCCCCTCACGTGGGTGCCTTTTTTGCCATGGGGCTCAGGCGCCGTCCCTGGCAAAGGGTGGAGGTCTGTGGCGGTGGTTGCAATGGGCTTGATTACTTTTTTGGGTTATTGCACCATGTAACTGCTTCTCGGAATTCAAACCATCACGGTGATTATGCGAACCATCATGTCATTTCCTTGATTCGCGCGCTGCATAGTGGGGTGCCTATATAAGCCCTCTGAGCCAGGGGAGCCGTGTGCACTCATCTCATCTTTAGCCCCCCATTGAGAACAAAGCTTTCGCTTTTTGGCTTCTCGCTTGGGTTTTCGTTTGCTCGGTCACTTCCGCTAGGACTCTAGCCTTTGCCAAGCTTTTTCACAGGTTCGTAATTACTTTTGCTTTGCTTGTTTTTGCTCTACTCTTGTGTGCTTGTATTGTTTTGTGCTTTGCTCCTTTTCACTTCTTGACTGTTTCCTATTTTTGGGTTTTCGTATGGAACTCACTTGGATAGACGTCGAGTGTCCAGCGGGAGCTCATCTGACAGTTCTAGTTCGGAGTCTCACACTAATTCGCAAGGCTTGCCTGAAAGAATGGAGGCTCAATTGCCAAATATTCAGGACGGTAATGTTGCGCCAGCACATCCGGCCAGGAGCGTTCCGGGCCCTTTGCGTGTTGAGGCCAACGAAGAGACTGATATTGACGTCGAGATTGTGGAGGAGGGTGAGGAAGGCAAAAGCGCTGGACCAGTGCCAGCCACCGTCAAGGGCCTGTCTGATTTGACACCTACGACCTATCAGATTGGCAATATCGTGTTGCAAAGGCGGATCTTGACAAATATGTTGAGCAGGGGCTTCTAAAGTCTACGCTTCGTGGCTTATGCCATGCTCCGGGACAAGAAGAGGTGCCCTGCCTAGAGCCTTACGAAGCTATTGTCTTTCGAGATTTCTTTGAAGCTAGACTCCAATTTCCATGCGAGGACTTTGTAGGCGAAGTTCTGCAATGCTTCAATTTGCATATCCATCACCTGACGCCCAACGCCTTTGCACGATTGAGCGTATTCGCTATGGCACTGAAAATGGTCGGGTGTGGCCTAAGCGTGAATACTTTTGCATGATACTATGAAACTCATCTGCATAAGAAGGTGGTCAAGGACAAGCGAACCAAGGTCAAGATGGTAGCCCATTATGGTTCATACAACTTTGTCCCGAAGAAGACAAAAGGCACCGTACAGATTGTGCTGGCTTATTGGAATGAATGGCCGCGCTGGACCGATTATTGGTTCTATCATCGCGTGTGCTCTGACGAGGATGTCACTGAAGCTCGATGAATGACATGCCGAAGGCGCACATACTTGTGTCGGAGATGACACCGATGGAGGGATTTTGCTTGGCCAAGATTTTGGCTGATGGGCCACAGGATATCGAAGCTGCAGACGCCTTCACTTTGACATTGCACCGACAGATTAGCCGAGATTTGGTCGAAGAATGGATAACCTGCGACAACCCTCCACTAAGTAGTGAGACTCGTTTTCTGATATAGAGCGAAGGGACAGATACGTCTTTCCACATCTTAATGTAGATCCATCGGATGCTTTTACCACCGACTTTAGCTTCGTGAACTTGACTAAGCACAAGGCTGAAGAAATCATTGCATTTTACGGCGGCAGAGAACACAAGGGCCAAAGCCAATCCCTGGTTGGTAAAAGGTGGTTAAACCACGTCTTCGACGCGGTGGGTCTGTGCTATGTTGACTGGGCAGGCCCTTCGACTAGCCTCCTGGATGATGATGTTATTCCTCGCGGCCGTGGTCACCGAGGGCGTGCGAGGAAAGTGACCGCAAGGCGTGGAGCAAACACTGCCATCTTGGAATCTCGCAAGCGACAGCGTGTCGGGCGAGGTCGCGGCTTTACTGAACCTGCCGATGTTCACATTGGAAGGGAGATGGCTGGCAAGGTGGGCAATAGCAAGAAAGTGGTGATTGGGCAGACTCGCCGTTTTGGCCAAGTTTGGACCAAGATGGTAGTGCCACAGTTTTCCTTGTATATTTTTCCTGCTATTGGTTTTGGTTCGGATTCAGTTCGTTGTTGTTTTATCTGTTCGCTAATGCAATGCTACCTTTGGTGTTTCAGGCATCTTCGAGTTTTGACATAATGGCTGGCAAGGCCAAGGTCACTGATGTGAACGATGCATTCAGTCTTGCGGGTACCATGTCCATTGGTGACCTTTTTACCAAAAAGGCTAAGAAGAATTCGCGGAAGGCCGGTGACCTCCCGAAGGAGACTGGTGCAAAAAAGGCAAGAATGATTTCTGCCGAAGAGGCGGCTTTTACTCACCTGGCCCCTACCCCCATGGCATCTCTTGATATTTCAGGCTCTCAGCTACAGGGTAAGCCTAGATTTTATACGGAGTATATTCGTCTAAGCGACAACCTGGCTCACAGGCAACTGTTCGGTCACAAGGACCTGCGACTGAGTTCTCGTCCTGAGGATTACGACGACATGCGGGTGTATTCAGGGTCGAGTTCTTCTGGCAAAAAGAATTCTGCTAAGGAGGAGACTTATCGGATTGCTTGTTCTTTACAGGCTACGTCAAACTCCTGGGTCATTGCCAACGTGGACTATCTCACAGTTGCCTTGCTTCTGGATCAGGGCGCGACTAACTTTGCTGATGCGTGTGCTGGTGCCTTTTTGGCTCCTGAAGTGGAGAGGGACCTTTTAAAGGTCCCTAATTCATCCCTCATAGAAGCAGTGAACTTCCATGCTGCTAGTGTAAGTGGGAGGGTCCTCACCTGTATTCGCTTTACCTTTCGTTTTCCACCTTGCGGTAGTTTCATGTGACACTTTCGACTTGCGCAGGCTATGCTCCTGGCTCGGGGCTTTAACATCAAGGGCAGGCTTAGGGCCTTGAGAAAGATCTCGTGGCCAAGGACAAAAGGATCTGAGCCCTCGAGAAGGAGCTAAAGGCGGCCAAAAGACTGGCCAAAGAGAATGATGTTGCCTGCAAATCTACGGAGGAGCAGATCGAAAAGATATGCCAAGATTTCATGGGGTACCAGAAGAGGAAACTTGAAGAACGTAACAAGCTTGTCACCGGTGCCTAAAGAGCAGTGAACGTATATAAGGACTTCATTGAGAGCGTGGGCGGGGAATCAGAAGCTCCCCATGATGCTCCTATTGTTGACTTCATGGAGTGGCTAGCGAATGAGCTAGCCACTGTGAATGACTACATGACCATCGGGCAGGAGTATGCCTCTTTCATTTCCCTCCGTGCCTTCGCTCAGGCTTTGGAGGAGTGCGGGTGCGATCATCTTGAAAAGTTTGAGATCAAGGACCCGCAATCCTACAGGAATGCTCCTAGCCGTGCTCACGAGGTGGGGCAAAGGTTCTTCGAAGGGTTATGGCATCCTAGAGGCCATGATCTCGCTCTCCTTCGTGCTACCATGAGCCATGGAAAGGTGAGCTATTTTCTTTTTCGCTTTGCTAGTCATTCCGTAATTGATTGCGTAGGGATGGTCACGATCTTTCAAAACCTATCCTGTAGTCTATCGAAGAGTGTGTGGCTATCAAGGAAAAGGTGAAGAGGTACATTGCCAAGCGAAATGCCCGTGAAGGTGCTACTGGCAGCGGTTCTGGAGATACGGAAGCTCCGCCTACACCTGCCACCGAGGTCCTGGTTGGAGAGAGCACTGGTGCTGGTGTCCAAGATGTGGCTCGGGATGGGGTAGATAATTAGGATTTTGATGTGTGGTTTTTGGAAAACTATGTTCGTTTGGAAGATTGTTGTAAGACTCGCTTTAAACACTTACGGTTTTGGCGCGTAGGTTCCAGATGCAGAGCCTGTGCAACCTATGGATGTGTATCCGCTTATGATTGATTGCGATGGTTTTCATGTTGGAGGCGCTTCCTGGTCTTATCATCATGAGAAGTTTCCTGGATCCAGTATGACCGGGTTCTTAAGGTCGTGATTTCGTTGATCTCTTAGGAAGGAAGAATTTCTTAATATATTCTTCTATTTAGAATTGGAGTCCCTTGACATTTGGCCTAAAGAACCCTAAGGAGGAACCGATCGAAGGGATGATGCTGGATCTAGAGAATCGTAGGTATAGCTTTTATCTTCGTCCTGTCTCGGGCGAGATTTGGCTTAGTGCGAAAACCATGTACCATGTTAGCACTTTGGTTTGACCATTTGTCCTTTAACATTAAATATGCATATAGTATATTTGTTTTGGCTATGCACGCGGTGTTTACAGAGGTGGCTTCTCTGCTAGCCTGTCGGCATATTGTACAAGCAAAGAGAGGAACACCGTCCCCCAACCTTTTAGGGCGATGGGACATGCAAAAATGAAAGCGCTCGAGGTGGCTTCTCTGCTAGCCCCTCGGCATATTGTTTAGGCGAAGAGAAAGATGTTGTCGCCCCAGCCTTTTAGGGCGAGGGGATATGCGAAAATGAGAGCGCTCGAGGTGGCTTCTCTGCTAACCCCTTGGCATATTGTTTAGGCGAAGAGAAAAACGTTGTCCCCCCAACCTTTTAGAGCGAGGGGATATGCGAAAACTAGAGCGCTCAAGGTGGCTTCTCTGCTAGCCCCTCAGCCTATTGTTTAGGCGAAGAGAAGAACGTTGTCCCCCCAACCTTTTAGGGCGAGGGGATATTCGAAGACACGAATGCTCGAGGTGGCTTCTTTGCCAGCCCCTCGGCATATCGCTTAGGCGAGGAGAGAATGTTGTCCCCCCAACCTTTTAGGCGAGGGGATAATCAAAGACATGAACGCTCGAGGTGGCTTCTTTGCTAGCCCCTCGGCATATCACTTAGGCGAGGAGACGACGTCATCCCCTAAACCTTTTAGGGCAAGGGGATAGCTGGTCTATTCATCATTTTGATGTATCTTATTCATCTTGTTGATCTTGGTTGTTTTACACTTGTTTTGGCTCTAGGTGTATTGGCAGATATGCACAATCGGTATCTTTCCTTCTGCTTCTTGGCTCACAACATCTAGTTCGTTTAGCTAATTCGCCAGAGTGAATCAGTACTATTGCAGGGCGAATTAGCTAAGTTGGAGTGCGGCGCTGTGACGTCGAACTTCCCAGTGCAAAGCTGCTGCAAGAATCCCATCTCGTGCGAGTACATGGGTTCGATTCATGGCTTCGCCAAATGGGGGGATGTTACGTTTTTCTTGCAACATTTCTCCATGCTTGCTTGTCGTAGCCCCACGGGCACATCCTGTTGCCTCATCTTTCAACTCTGTGCAAGGCTTGTACCAGGCACATGCTCCTTTTGGATAGTATGTGCCTTGGTGTTTACGTGTTTTCACGCAGCATCTAGATTTCGCCACTGGCTGCCCTATGTTTGTATAGCCTTTTGTCCCATCCCTGGGACTTTGCTCTTTCGGCGATTGTGGAGACCCCTGACACTCTCAATCCCACTCATTGCACCTGCACACGAGGACTCACACACTATCGCGGCCGATCTGAGCGGCGTGGGTGGGTATTCTAATGCTCTAGCCCTAGACTGAGACTTAATTTGGTGTCGAGGAACCTTGGGCGTCTTATTTATTGGGTTTTAAGGTCTTGAGGTTGTTAATTTTGGTTGTTGTGGTTGGTGGTGGCAATTTACTGCTAGTTGTTTGTTGTCTTTCTTAACTTTTGTTGTCTTTCTTAACTTTTGTTCTTTCTTAACTTTTGTTGCCTGCGTTTCCCAGTAGTGCTTTTGTTCTCTACACCAGGACGAATAAGCTTTTGCACCTTGTCTGTAATCTTTGTTCCCACTCTTTGTTGGTGGTACTAAATTTTACGGTTCTTGAGCCTTTTGTGTTCATTGCCACTCCTTTTTGGTGGTGTGAACTGTTTTTGAGTCTGTCTGACTCTTTCCATTCGCCGACACTCCTTTTTGGTGTGGCGAAACATTCGCGGCTTATTGTCCTTTCTCTTTCGCTCTCACTCCTTTTTGGTGATGCGAAAGGTTCGTGCCTCCTTTGGGCTTGTTCCTTGGTTGCTAAGTTTTGATCGTGACCTTTCGCACGAGCACAAAACGGTGCAACCTATCTTGTGATATCTTCGTCGATATTCGGAACCGGCCGAGGTCAGGTTTTGTTTTGATGTCTTACTTTTTAGACCTTGCATGTTGTTGACGGTCATTAAACTCCAAATCTAACCATCAACTATGGCATAAAATGACATAAAATGAATCACAAACTATAGTTGTACGGTTTGATTCTGACAAGTTCCATGAGTTTTGGTGCTCTCAATTGTTTTGCAGAATATTTAATTTTTCACCGAATAAAAGTGTCTCAAATGATGAATTGGAGTGCACCATTGCGTAGAGCTTGTCGAGCTGATCGAAACGGATATATTACTTGCTATATTTGGAGCTCGGATTGAAAAGATATTAAATTTACAAATAGTTGTAGGGTGGGTTTGGAAGTGTCCTGAACACCCCCCCCCCCAAATTAATTTTCAGCTGCTACAAGAAACTTTTTTTAAAATCTAATTCTCATGCCGGAACAGGCACCATATGGTTGTGGGCTTGTGGCATTGCAGGTTGCAAGTTCCACAATTTGTCCCGGACATTTCAGGGATTCTAAGGCTCGTGCAAAACCCTCCATGTCACAACCACACCGCCACTATTGGAAATGGAAATATCCCGAATGATGCAACTACCGACATGAAAATATAAAATATAGATAGAACAATTTAAAAATAAAATTCACTCTAGGTTTCTGAACTTGTCTTCAAGTGTAAGATAGGTCCTAAAATCCCAATTTGCATTTCTGGGTCCTTGGAGTTTGTTTCACTACGACAATAACCTTATTGCAGGCGGACCTTTTTTATTTTCCGAGGTGGGCATCACACCCGCCATGGTCTAAAGGTCGCAGTTAATGGCTTTTTCCTAGGCGGTTCCTGTGCCCTGAAAATCAATTAAAAAATAAAAAACAAAAACTCGCCGGCAAGCCCATTCCGAAGCCCACCGGTGAGCACGCCTACTCCGCGCAGGCCCCCGCCACCGCACGCCTGCAGCTGCCACGTCCGTGCCGACACAGTAGATCTGCCGCCGCCATAGTGGATCCACCGTGTCCGCGCCCCTTAAATTGGTTTGAACGTTTCCTTGTTTATCTCATCAACTGATCGCCTTAGCATTCAAAATGCTGTGCTTTTTTCATAGTTTATTAGATATAAACATCTCTTTTGACTGCGTATACTCACCTATATTAACGAGAATCCAAAACAAATACTGATTGCAAGTTTTTTTTGAGAATTACACAGTACCATGCAGACGCTAACAATGCGTAAACTCACCTCTATGCTTGTGAACACACGCACGTACACCCTACCTCTGTGAGCACTTCCGAAGAACTGAGTTGGACCATCAAATCTCGAGGTTGACAAAGTCAGCACGGGCGTCTCGCATCCAGAAAAATGCAAGCACCCGTGTTAAGTCGGGGATTTGAACCCTGACACAGGGACTTAGAATCTGGGTAGACAGGTTCACCACAAGAAACCCAACTAGCTCTGTAACCACTAGGCTAGGCCCTTTCGCAATGGCAAGGTTGAAGAGATGAAATCAGTTGTAGTATTTGATTAACTCATTGGTTCATAGATTGGAGTATAGCCATGTATAAGATTGAATGTAATTTGTACAGACTAGGGTCATTTGGGCGTAGATGCTGTGTGAGCGTATATGATTGTGCGTCACAGTCACAGACTCTGTCCAGCAAACCTCGTGGGCCAGCCTTATTTTAGTCGTCTGGTTTGCAAAAAGTCTACTTTTGGTCCCCCAACTATCGTGAAAGTTCGCTTCTGGTTCCTCCACTCCAAAACCGAACAAACAAGTCCCTCAACTTTTGAAACCGCGCAGATTTAGTCCCTCGGCTGTATTGTCCGGTGGTTTTACTACAGTAACCACGGGTTTGCAACAGTAACTACTTTTTGCTACAGTACCCGCACGGATTTGTTTCGCTACGTCTTTGAAAAATCATAGTAAATCACAGAAAATTCATAAAATAGAAAATCTAATTTTGTTGGACTCCACATGAGTAGAGCTACACAGTGAATATATAATATAGTATGCTTTAGTACAAATGTTTTGCCTTTTTCTTTTTTATTTATTTCAGCTAAATCTTTGAAAAATCATAGTAAAAACTTTGTACTAAAGCATACCATATTATACTGTAGCAAAACCACCAGACAAAACAGCCGAAGGACTAAATCTGCACGGTTTCAAAAGTTGAGAGGCTTGTCCGGTTTTAGAGTTGAGGGACCAAAAGCGGATTTTCGCGATAGTTGGGGACCAAACTTTTTCCGTCTGGTTTCCTATCTCTGTTGTATGTAGCGTTGCGTCGGCCTTTGTCATTGGCCCAAGGCCCATCATTCTGCCTGTGCTACCCGGTGCTTATTGCTTGCTCCTCGTTATTTCCTCGCACTCACAAAGCATTTGGTTCCATTTAACAAATGGACTCGTATGTGTATCCAAATTCATTTTTTCAAATATCAATGTGGACATGGACATGGAAACAAATTGAAATTGCCTATGAAACTGGATAATATCATCTAAAATAATAGTTACTCCCTCTGTCCCCGAAAAATTAAAATTTATGTCTTAGAATTTATAGGACAGATTTAGTGATAAACGGGAATGACCTATGTAGCTCTATTTGTTATAGGTGATCCACACTAATTAAGGAATATCTCGCTAATTAAAAGGAATGCACGGAGTTATGCATGCCGCAATCTCAAACTGATATGATCCAATCTAGTATGTCCAAGTGATAAAAAAACAAGTTTTTTGGGGATAATTTTTTAATCCTAAAACATTAAATTATTAAGTTTTCTATAACGGAGCGAGTATATATCTAATAGCCACATTTCTTAGCCATCTAACAAGATATTTGATTGAAATATTTATTAGCCTGGTAACACTTTAAAACATATTTCTACTTATCTAACTCATGATTTTTTTTAAGTATGAACCATATATTTGTTTGAAATATTGGTCTTTATGTCTTGTTCATCGTATACTGTGGTATTTGTTTAAACTATTAGTTTAAGTATGCTTTTATTCGCAAAATAATTTGATATGTTTTTCATGAACTTAAAAATGTACTCGGTTCCGTAAGTTTAGGAACAAGAAGAAAAACAAATCTGTTTGAAATTCGCTGAATATCCCAACGGGGACTGGAAGTTGGAACGATCCAATTAGTATTACTGCAATGTTCAAATCTGTATCTAAAATTTTGTTTCAAGATATATATATATATATATATATATATATATATATATATATATATATATATATATATATATATATATATATATATATATATAAAGCAACAACCGTGGAATGAAATTTTGTTTCATTACCACCCCTGTTGTTCAATCGGGTATTCTCGGGTAGTAGTTTGTCTTGATGGCCAAAGATTAAACATAGGATGGCACCAAATAAGTAGCTGTTAAATCGACACTCGGTGGCTGATTCGCCAAGATGGACATTGACAGCAGGATGAACGCACTTACGTCGTCATAAAAACATGTGACGACGTATACATACGGTAGTGAACTTTCGTGGTGGCCACTGTCATCAGCTGGCTGGGCTTGACCTCGTCGATCGCCACGCCAACCCTGAACCTTCCTTGACTTGATAGCCCATTTCCCCCATTCATTCCTCGGCTCCTCAGCTCGTCATCACTCGTTTCCGTGCGATATCCGGCCGGCCTTTTTGGTCCCGTCCATTTATCGGTCGGTTCTGCCGGTTCTCCTTCGATCCTATAGTCAACTTTGGAGTACTCCGATCCGTTCCTGAATGAATAAACCTACTACTAAACCTGAGCAGTGATCTGAAAATTAAAGGACTGCTTGGATCAACGTGCATGTAGGAGTCTGCCTGCCACACTGTACTGTACTCAAATAAAAAAATTTCTAGAATCCGTGACAGCAAAACTTTCTTAAGTTTAACTAACTTTATAGAAAGAGTAACAATATCTACGATAAAAATTATACTTTAGGGTATATCTAATGATACTAAGCTAATACCATAAATCTTGATGATTTTTTTTCTAGAAATTTAGTTAAAGTCTAAAAAGTTTGACTTAAGACAACTATAAGATTTTATTTATTCATAAGGACAGAAGGAGTACCGTGCATCATGCATGTGTAGTACGTGCCCCATTTTAATTCCTGTATATTACATGCTTTAATTATTCAAAAAAACATTTACATGCTTTCAAACTTACTCCACTCATACAAAAGTAGCAAAATCTATGGTCGACACTAAGGCTCTAGATAACGAGCCAGCTCGGCTTGGCTCGGCTCAGCTCGTTATGGCTCGTTAGGATAACGAGCTAGCTCGGCTTGGCTCGTTATCTTAACGAGCCAGAAAGTCAGCTCGGCTCGGCTCGTTAAAAGCTCGAGCTGGCTCGTTAGGCTCGCGAGCTAGTTATAAAAAATACATAAAATTTAATATTTGCATTTATCAAAAGGTTAAAAATAGTAATAATACAAAAATAATATATCCAATAGCCTTAAATTAAATAAAGTATTCGTATGAGCTAACGTATCAATCATTTGCAGAGTGCAAGACATAAAGTAATACAAACATAATATAAGTTATGATGGCTTTTTCCCTAAAACTATGACTCGTTTGGCTCGCGAGCTAGCTCGAGTTGGCTCGTTATAGCTAACGAGCTAAAATCTTGGCTCGGCTCGGCTCGTTATGGTAACGAGCCGAGCCGAGCTAGCCACGAACCGAGCGAGCTAACGAGTTTCGAGTTTTTCGTCCAGCCTTAGTCGACACTCATTCATCTCCGTCTCCATGGATGTCAACTTTGGAGTGCAGCCAGCAATTAATTAAGGACGACGGAAGAAGCCACCTAACAGTAACAGGATTTTGTATAAAATAGCAGCTTGAAAAAAAAAAGTCTTGAAAGCTATCTATAGTCACCGATTGAAGCTGAACAGGTCCATTTTGTTGCCCGGCCGGATGATGCTGTATCATTTGGTGTTTCTCCATCAACCATCATACAACCACATAGTTGTTGTTTTCAGAAATTTGGAGACAACCTGTTGGTTTCGATCTCTACTTAGTTAATACTACTGTAAATGAACCCTCAGCCACCGACTGACTATATTCGACTTGTTCAAGAATACGTACATGGCAAATATGTGCGTACCAACTTATCTAGAAATCTCTCTCTCTCTCTTTTTCTCTTCAAGCATTGTCACGCACACAAGTTCGCACAACAAAACTCTCTCGGAAAAAAAAGGCGGAATACGGCTTCAGTTATATTATAATTTGGCAAAGATACATCTCTTTTTGGCAATTTGCATGAGAGAAGCTAAACTCGGCGCACACACATATATCTCATCAGTCCCAGCGTACGAGTAGCTAAATTTTGTGTGTTTGAAAAGTTAACAGTGTATATGGTTTTGTTATCCGTACATCTTTTAAAGTCGACAGAAGGTGTGTTTGGATTCTCTCGTCTAAAGTTTAGTGGCTAAAGTTGAGGACTAAAACTTTATACCACTTTAGCCCCCTTTTATGGTCTAAAGTTTTTGTGAGGTGATTTAAACTTTAGACCACTTTACACCTTTTGTTTGGAATCTAAAGAGCTAAAGTGGTTTAAAGTTTAATAGCTAAACTTTAGATTGGGATCCAAACAAGGCCAGAGTATAATTCCACGGCATTGATATATTATCATAGAAGTAAGTTGAAAAAATACACCTCCAATAGTATGCAAATGTGAACGAAAACACATGCTCGATCGGCATTATTGTCCCCTCCCTCTCGAGATGGACATCAATGGCAAACTTCGATAACGAGAGAGGGTTGGGGGTTTGACAAATCTCAAACCTGATGTGGACTGCAGAAGTTGACATGTCGGTGTGCAGGGGAGCTTCAAAATGGATCAGAAACCTTTTAAAAAATACATATATATGCTTGTTTCATTTTTTTTTTGCCAACACACCTATTTTAGCCTTGTAACACAAATCAATATGCATGCATGTAGTAATGTGTGGCCAAATTAGCTTGGCACCACCAAATATGGGCTACAATTAGTATACTCATAAATATGACAAGTACAAAGAAGATTTGTGCATGCACAAATATACCCATATCATGTTGAAAAACCATGTCAACTTACCTTGGAAAAGCTTGGAGTGCTTGAGCCGCCGAACTCAGGAGACAATAACATTTTGATTATTTTTCTTTAAGAAAAAACCTTGTGACAATTTTCTTAACAAAAACTAATCTATTTTTCTGAATTTGGGAGGAATATAGATTAAGTCATATAAAGCTACTGGTTTAGATCCTTTTATTTTAACTACATAGTTTCATCAAAACTATATACCCCCATCCCAAAAAGAATGCAATTCTAGAGGAACAAGTCATATTTTGAGTTTGACTCAGTGTTTATGCTTTGAAATAGGTTTAGGATAAAATTATATCTCATAATTACATTGATCTAATGATGTTATTCAATATCATAAATATTAGTATTTTTGTGTAGATTTGGTCTAATTTAAAATTGTTTTGACTCCTTAAAAATGAGTATTGCATTCTTTTTGAATGGAGGGAGTATGTACCAATTCTTTGAAATGTCATAATTTCACAATACTTTAGTGTTGCTAAATAGAAAGTAATTGCAGCAAAATTGTTATATAGAACTTTTTCCTAGTGGTTCCAGGTGAACATTTTGTAAGACTTGTGATTTGGTTTTTAAAAGTAGGTTTACCTCCATCAAAAAAAGTTTTCTCCTCAATCCCATGACAGTGTACTTCCTACTGTGATTTTTCCTCATCTTTTTCTTACAATTATATTGTACAAAAGCCCCTGAAATTCCTGGAAATGCACAATTACAGAAACATTCGTATAGAGACAAAAAAAACCTTTCCTAGGTTACAGAGCAAGGTACCGCTCAACTGCAACTGCAAACACATGTGATGTTTTCGTCGGAGGCACAGGGCCTAAGGGCCACGACAAAAACATTAAGGATATACAATCTTGAGCCGTAGATAAGATGTACGGACTCAAGAAAATGGTTCAACAACCATTAGTGTCATGCCATGTTGAAAAATCACGTCAACTTACCATGGAAAGCTTGGAGCACTTGATCCGCCGAACACAGGAGCTGATAACATTTTGATTATTTTTCTTTAAGAAAAAACCTTGTGACCATTTTCTTACCAAATAACATCTATTATCTAAATTCGGCGGAGACAGGAAGAGGTTGCTGCTCAATAGAAGTAAATGTTAAGTCATATAAAGCTACTGGTTTAGCATCCTTTTATTTTTAGTTACATAATTCAAAACTATATACTCTCGATCTGTCCCCAAAAAATGTGAATTTTTTTTATTTTTAGCCCAAATTTGAAACAAATTTTAAATTTAACCCGTCTTTCAAAAAAATTTTAAATCTAACCCGTTTGGCCCCGCCACCATGCATGGCGGGGCAAATGCACTGAACCCCGCCATGCATGGTGGCGGGGTACAGATCCGACGTGGCAGGGGTGGCAGACCACCTCGCCAGCGTGGCAGGGGTGTACCCCGCCATGATCCATGGCGGGGTTGCCCTAACCCGCCATGATGCATGGCGGGGTACACCCCCGGCCATATAAAAGCCCGGGCACTTCTTGTTTTTGGTCATTCACCCATTCCATTTCCCGCAGCGCTCTAGAACTGAGCTCCCTCACCCATTCCATTTCTCCGGCGTCCCTCCGTCGTCCCCGTCAGGTATCGGCCCATCGTCGCTCCTTGTTCCGGCCACCCCTTCTTTGTGTGTATCGTTTTGTGTTGAAATCGTTTCGTTTTTTTAGATGGAGGACTCGTATCGTGAGTCGATTTGGAGGAAAAAGGGTCGTCCTAGAGAGATGTACCCCGACGTGTCTTGTAAGGATGCGCCCGTTCCTCCCGAGGAACCTATACCTAACTGTGATTGTGGTCATCCGGCACACGTGGGCCAGTCGAGGCATCCCGATACTGCGGCTCGTTGCTTCTACACATGTTATAGTTGTAGCGTAAGTAATTGTTCCCTTTGTTGTTCTTATTGGTTGCTGATGTTGTATTCGCGATGAGATAATTGAAACTTTTGTATAGCCCTACTTCCGGTGCTTTTTTTTCCAATGGATCGATGGCCCGGACAAGTTTGATCCAAGGATTCTCCTTTTCTACCCCGGCATTGATCATTGCAAGCGTGAGGTGTTCACTCGCTGGGTTCCGCCCCCTCCAAACCCTCCTCCTATGACGGACGAAGAGAAGGCCGTAGCATCGGCACGGCGGCTCGAGGATCCTCCAAAGTGTCTTTGCGGAGAGCAAGCCGTGATAAACCCACGCAATGAACAAGAGTTCATTTGTCCTCTACGACATGAGGTAAGGTTTGAGTGTACCTTGGAATGTCACGTTCTATATGTGTGTTTTACTGTTTTGATTTTGTAGGATCATGATATGCCAAAGTGCCGTTTCAAGGAATGGATCTATGGTCCAAAGAGCCATTGGCCGGAGGCGGAGAAGAATGTGGAGGTGCCAGACTGGAAGAAGAAGAGGAGGTCTATTGCCCCTCCTGTGATGTGCAAATGTGGTGTTGAAGCTAGCTACGGCCTTGTCCCTTCAGGCCTTGGTATTGGGCACTTCTGTGGCCACATGATCGATTATGACGAGGTTTGCTAGGACTGTTGACAGTTGGCGGTAATGGTTTATTTTGTTAACTCTGGTACGCTAACTTTGTATTCATCTATTTGTTGCGACAGAGCACTCAGAAATGCAAGTGGGAATCATATTATGATGTGTATAATTTCAAGACTGAGTATAAGACAATGGTAGCAGTTCGCAATAGCAGAGGATATCCTGCAAGCTACGTCACAGATTTCGTTAAGAGCCACAAGAAGAAAATGCTACGACGGGCCCAAGAGCTACGTGTTCGTAACCCGGAGAGTATTGCGTGGAAGAAGTGGTACGAGCAAAAGAAGAAGGATGTAGAGGAGTACCAGGCACGGAAGGCTGAAGAGGATGCAAGGAAGGCTGCAGAGGAGGCTGCGAGAGCAGAGATGCAAGGCTTGAACGATACTATTGACTCATTATGTGCGAGTGAGTCATTGCGTTTTTGGAAAGTCAAACTTCTTTGTTGTACTGTCAATAAAGTCATTGCAAAGATCCTGTTAATTGTTTGCATTTTGTACTTGCAGGGATTGGATGCACCGGCGGCTGGGAAGCAGATATGGCTCGTGCTAGGTACACGGAGAATATGAGAGTAAAGCGGCACGCAGGAGTTGGTGGCACCGCAAGTCGTTCGATTATGGTTGATGAGGAGGCCGAGCCGGAGGAAGACGACGACACCGGGAGGATAGGCGAGCTCATTCGTCTAGCCGAAGAATTGGGCTACCCTCAGGACGAGGATGCGTACGACATGGGAAGGATAGCCGAGCTACTTCGTCTTGCAGAGGAGTTAGGACCGATGCCCGAGGAGGATGTTGCAGCGTACCAGAGCCATAAGACACCGTTGTTCGACTCATGGGGGCCAACTGACATGACCCAAGAAGAGGCCGAGTTGTACTCTCAGGCCGCGGACGAGGCGGAGGCGGCTTACTACCGGCGTCAGGCTTCTGAAGCCAAGTCAGTCGAGGCCACCAAGGGTAAGGAGGTGGTAGTGGAGGATCCAGAGTCCGAAGACGAGTTGCTTACGCAGTGGTGCACGCAATTTGATTGACGTACAAGTGTCTTTGTAATAATTTAAATTGTCACGTCTTCACGTTGTCGTTGTTAGTGGTTGTCGTTTGTAGTGGCGTACAAACTTTGTGTCGTGTACTTTGTCAGTGTTGTACTTTGAAACATGTCGTTGTAATATTTTCGTTATCACATCGTCATTCGTTTCATTTGTTGGTCCAGTCACTAAGATTGTTATGTGGTTTATCGCGGCAGTGTATAAATACAGTTTCTTAGTGCAGCGGTCGAAGTTTCAGGTCAACCCCGCCATGGGTGGGGGCGGGTTAGGGGTACCCATGGCGGGGTTGCCTGAAACTTCGGCCGCGCAAGAACTGCGTTTCGTTTTGCGACCACTGATCGTCACAAATGCAGGAAGTCATTTACAGCAAGTTTATGGCAGGGGTCGAATCGAAATTAGTTAACGACAACGGATCGTCACAAATAATTAGGTCAACGGATCGTCACAAAGATTAAACGAGTGTTACCAACTACATTAGTCGAACCGAAATAACCAAGTGGAGTACTGATGATAATATGTGTCCGGCGTCTGCTACTCTACTAATCGCCTGGGGTGTAGGGGTCTGCTACTCTACTAAGCCGCGCCCCGCCGTGGCCGGTGGCGGGGTATACCCCGCCATGGATCATGGCGGGGTACACCCCTGCCACGCTGGCGAGGTGGTCTGCCACCCCTGCCACGTCGGATCTGTACCCCGCCACCATGCATGGCGGGGTTCAGTGCATTTGCCCCGCCATGCATGGTGGCGGGGCCAAACGGGTTAGATTTAAAATTTTTTTGAAAGACGGGTTAAATTTAAAATTTGTTTCAAATTTGGGCTAAAAATAAAAAAAAATTCAAAAATGTAATTCTAACTTTCAAAACAATCGTTTTAGTTCTCAAACTTTACTTTTAGGCTCAATTTCATCCTAAAACTACGAAGATGATTATTTTAGTCCTTAAACTTTGTATTTTGGGCTCAATTTCATTTATAAACTATCAAAGTGTATTTTGTTCTTTAATCTTTTATTTTTAACTCAACTTTGTCTACGTTGTACGTGAAACGCTGCACTGTTGCACATGATTAGCTCCAACACCACCTGCGATTGAAGATAGAAAAATAATATTCATCCAAAAACTTTTACGTGGCTATTAATAATTCCAATCTGTTATTTTAAGTGTTACCTTATAATTGTACCATTTACATATATCCGACTAAATGATATTTGTGGGAGCAATTACAGTTGCATCGAACACTATTTATTCTTTAAGAATACATGGATATATTGAAACAATAGCAGATCTATAATTTTGATAATTTATGGATGAAATTGTGCCTAAAATATAAAGTTTTCTTTTTGAATATACAAAATTGAGTTTTGAAAATAAAAAGTTAAATGCACTTTGATAGTTTATGGATGAAACTGAGTCTAAAATGCAAAATTTAAAGACTGAAACGATCATCTTCATAGTTGTAGGATGAAATTGAGCCTAAAACTAAAATTTGAGGATCTAAATAGTCATTTTAAAAGTTTAGGAATGAAATTAAGTCTCGAGAAATAGTTGAAGAACCAAAATGGCTACTGTTCCAATAGAGAAAAACAAAATGTTTACAGATTGGCTCCCTGGCTGGCTGTCTCCTTCCTCCCGTTCTTCCCTTGCCTCCCCGTCGCGTTGTTCAACGTTCAAACCCTTCCACCTCCTCCTCCTCCTCCTCCCTTGGTCGCGCAGTCGCCATTGACGACCCCCTCCACCTCCCCCTCCCTTAAATCCCTCCTCTCCCCGCGTCCTTCTCCCCCATCCACGCCTCATTTGCTCCAGCCTCACCGCATCCACAGCCAGCCAGCCAGCAAGCCAGCCCGGGAGATCTCCAAGAAACCATCTTGGAATCCGGGAACACCCAGCATTCGGGGTCAGCCAAGGATTCGAATTCTGCCGAACGAGCTCTCCGGCCAAGAAAGTCCGATAATTTCCGCGGGGAGCTCGGGAGGCGTCTCGGAACCGGAGCCCGGAGGAGACCCCGTGGGGATTAAGGGGGCAAGATGGTGAGGCTGCCGTACACGACGGCGCTGACCACGCTGTTCAGCTACGGGCTGCTCTTCGCCTTCGGCCAGCTCAGGGATTTCTTCCGCAAGTTCGTCGACTGGTTCAAGGCCAAGAACGTCAAGGTACGCGGGGTGGCCGGCCGGCCGGCCGAATTCCGCCTCCCCCGACCCGGATCCGGGAGATTCCGTCCCAATTTTTCTTGGTATTTCAAGCCTGATTCGGCGTTTGGCTTCATACAGGGGTACGCGCCGATCTGCCTGGGGCTGGAGGATTTCTACGTGCGACGCCTGTACCTGCGGATCCAGGTGAGATAAACACATCTGAATTCATTGATGTCCGAAGAAATTTCTCTGCATTATCTTGAAAATAGTCTGTGCAGGTATATATTTGGAGTGTTCTATGAATGTCATGGCTATTAAGAAATCCGGGCACATTAAAGTGGGCTATATGTTCAAAAGATTAGATTTGTTTTGTTTATTTATGAGCATTTTAGGTGCAATCTACCCGATTTTCTATGCTTACTCTTCATGCCTTTGAATGTCTTATGCACCTGACACTAGTGAACAGATAAACCTGCTATGAATATTATTCTAGACCAAAATACTATATTCTGAATACTGGATGAAAGTGAGCTGTAAGTTAGATGTATTCTACTGGTTAATGTCGGATTCAAGTCTGTTTTGCTAAGCAAGATTGTGCCCTTCAGCTACTTCATTGTTGATTGTATTTGATATAACCAAGCCGTCCTTTGTGGTTTATAGGATTGCTTTGGTAGGCCGATCGCAAGTGCACCAGATTCATGGTTTGATGTTGTTGAGCGCACCTCAAATGACAATAACAAGACATTACTGTAAGCATTTATTCTATTATTCTAATTTATGGGAAATAAGTTCAGCTTAGCCAATATGACAATAGACTAAACATAGTTAACTATGTCTTGTCCACTTTTCAAGGTATAGATTGGGAATGAATGATCATTCAGACATAAATTATGGCAAGTAATGGAATGAAAAGCAAGTTTCAACTGTCCCTAGTGCTCATTATTGATTTATTGTTGCAGGCGTACCTCAAATACCACCAGGTGCCTCAACCTGGGCTCCTACAACTACCTTGGCTTTGCTGCAGCAGATGAGTACTGCACACCACGCGTTATTGAATCTCTCAAGAAATACTCAGCAAGCACCTGCAGTGTCCGTGTCGATGGCGGTACGCTACATTCTCAACATGCTTATATTTTTTACAACTTTTTAGGAATAAAAACTACTAAGCTGATCCCTTCCATCTTGTAACAGGTACGACCAAGCTTCATGCTGAGCTGGAGGAGTTGGCTGCACGTTTTGTTGGAAAGCCTGCTGCTATCCTATTTGGCATGGGTTATGTTACAAACTCTGCCATCATTCCCTGCCTAATTGGAAAGGTTTGATCAAATGCTTAAAAATGTGGCTAAACAGAGGTGATTACTATATCTAATCCGAGGGCTGATTATTTATTTTACCTTTTTGCAATATTCCAGGGTGGGCTGATAATTAGTGACTCTCTGAATCATAACTCAATTGTCAATGGCGCAAGAGGATCCGGTGCAACTGTTAGGGTTTTCCAGCATAACTGTAAGTTGTTGTGAATTTCAGCAATGCAGATCAGTATTTGGTCTATCTTATTCTTAATGACTTACAATGGCTGATGTAATCTTACAGCCCCTGCTCATTTGGAAGAGGTCCTGAGAGAGCAGATAGCTGGTGGTCAACCACGGACACACAGACCATGGAAGAAGATCATTGTCATTGTTGAGGGTATCTACAGCATGGAAGGGGAGCTGTGTAAACTCCCTGAGATTATAGCTGTCTGCAAGAAATACAAGGTCTTGAGAATTTTCTTGTAATTAAGTTTGGCACATAAATTACTCTTTTCTGTTTCTCAGTCCATTGATAACCTTAACTGAGTGGAACGAGGGCTGGCCCTCTGGCCACCCATAACAGTCATATTCATTTACTCCTTGTTTTGTGAGACAGGCTTACACATATCTGGATGAGGCCCATAGCATTGGTGCTGTTGGGCAGTCTGGCCGCGGTGTTTGTGAACTCCTTGGGGTTGACCCAGCTGATGTAGATATAATGATGGGTACTTTCACCAAGTCTTTTGGATCATGTGGTGGATATATTGCCGCATCAAAGGTGCATACTTCTGAAAGCAACCATATTACGACTGTACTACACGGTAAGACTGCGTTGAAGATTGGCTGATTCTTTTCACTACGACTTTCAGGAGATAATTCAGCACCTGATGCAGAGTTGTCCGGCCCATCTGTATGCTACTTCCATGTCACCACCAGCAGTCCAACAAGTTATCTCTGCCATCAAAGTTATCCTTGGGGAGGATGGCTCCAACAGAGGTACTAAACAAGCTTTTTTAACACTTACTTTTTCCCTTTTCATTTCATTTGTACCTGTGTTAATGTTCAATTAAATAATTCTTTTTTTTCCTTGTGATATATTGAAGGTGCCCAAAAACTTGCACGCATCCGCGAGAACAGTAATTTCTTCAGGTCAGAACTCAAGAAGATGGGTTTTGAGGTTCTTGGTGACAATGACTCTCCTGTCATGCCCATAATGCTCTACAATCCGGCTAAGATTCCTGCATTCTCTAGGGAGTGCCTTAGACAAAAGGTTAGTAGTAGAGTTTGTCTGAATATTCTGAAGATCCAAATAGCACTGTGCTTTTGGTATAGTTTTCTTTTTTGAAATATTACTTTCTTTGAGAATTGTGGTGCTAATAGCCTAATAGCAATCTGCATGTAGTCCATATGCATCACTATTTGCACCCATCGGTTTCATTCCTCCGATTTGTCATGCTACTGATAAGATACTTATTTCAGGTTGCTGTTGTTACCGTGGCATTTCCTGCGACACCTCTTCTTCTTGCTAGGGCACGAATCTGCATTTCTGCTTCACACACTAGGGAGGACCTGATGAAAGCCCTTGATGTGAGTATTATATATATATTTTTTTTTGCATAAATACTTCATTTTATTCTAGTAGCCATAAATAGAGCTGAACTGATGTGTTTCTTGTCCGTGCAACCCAATTTCAGGTTATCAGCAGAGTTGGTGACCTTGTAGGCATCAAGTACTTCCCTGCAGAACCACCAAAGATTGCTGAAGCTGATCATGATAAGCTGGAGTAGGAATGAACCCTGAATCGCCCCATGAGTGATTGGAGTTGTTAGAATCCCTTTTGGAGTTATCAACAAATCATTATGGAGACAAGCACGCATTGAGCAGTTTCATTGGGATTTTGTCGATACGCAAGAGTCCAGGATCCGTCGTATTAGCTGACTATTGTTTGTTGATTGTACTACTATTCTTCCAAATGTGTATAGCTGGTTGAAATTCAGTTGTTCTGTTGTTAATCGATTCCCAATATGTAATATAATTGGAGGCAATATAAATTTTTAGTTGAACATTGCTGAGTTTCCCCGGGCAGACCACTGACGGCTATGAAGGCCTCTTGCTTTCATGTATTTTTTACCTTTTGTATTCAGTCTGTTATATGGGACAAGTAGATGTCTCTTTACTCTTTAGATGAAGTTATGAATTATTTAGCTAAGTTATAAATTGTTTTTTTTTGTACTCATTCTTCCTTATTATGCTTCTAGTGGAAGTTGTACATGTAGACGTAGACAGTTGTAAGACTCATAATCCTGTCAAAAAAAATGAGTAATTAAGATGAGAGGTGCACTCACCATCCATCTACTGTGATTATAGCAGTTGAATTGAAGTAGTGTAATAATACTACTGAATAACTCAGCAGCTTGTCACTCGTTTCCATCTTTTCTGTGCGGTGCGTGGCCTTTTTGGTTCCGCTCGGTCACGGTTCTCCTCTGAGTCAACTTTGGAGTACGCTGTACGCGGACTTGTGAATAAACCCGAGTGATCTGGAATGGACCTCTTCAACGTGCTGGACAAGAGGTGCCACACTACGCTTTCACTCACAGGTAGGATTGTAGGAGTCAGTGGGTTGATGTCAACTTTGGAGCGCAGAGCAGCCAACAAGGACGGAATCAGAAGCCACCTAACAGGATCTTGTATAGAAGCTCTTTGAAAGAAGTCTTGCTAGTCACGGATTGAAGTGGAAGAGGTCCATTTTGTTGCCTGGATGGTCATGTAGGCTTTACGTTTCATAAAAGCATGTCATTTGACGTTTGTCCATCATGCGTTTGCGTGATTTTTTTTTTGAGGCAAAAACTGTGGGAGAGATCCCCACAGCATATTTTCAATTAATTAAGGAAAAAAACAAACGGGAACTTACAACTAAGTTAACTGATTGCATCCAACTAGAAACAAAAGGAGGACCTAATGTCGTCCTTGAACCGAACAGATTGCAACAAGCACTGATTTCTGAAATTGGAAAACCACAAATGAAAGTTAGCTCTACCCCTATTGAAAACTTTATCATTTCTGATCTTCCAGAGCTCCCAACTCGCAATCAGTACTATCTCGACGAAAAAGGGTAGATCGCATTGATTCCTGGCTATGGCAAGTCTCTGAAGCAGCTCAACTGTGCTATTCCAATGGATTCCAATGGCATTCCAGCAATGCTTGGACTACTCACAGTTAAAAAAGAGATGATCGATCTCCTCCTCACAGCGTTTGCGTGATTGTTGTTTTCAGAATCTCGGAGAGAACCTGTTGAGTGGAACTCTGCACTTCCAGATTTCATCTAATTTAAGTTCTTAACCCCCTCTAAAAGTCATGAATCTGTATAAGGATCGAGTAGTATATTTCCCAGTGCTTTCCAGTCCCCAAAAGACTTCATCATTGTCTACTGTCAGCTCCACCTCACTCAACTTGGTCTGCAGTTTCATCCATTCCTCTAATAAGTGTTCATCTAAGGTCCTTCTAAAACTGATAAGCCACTCTCCATTCCTCCATACCTTTGTCACCACTATATCTGGATGACTGGATCAGCACAGATTTCAAACAGTTCCCAAAATTCCACTTTCAGAGGTATTTCTCCCAACCAAGGGTCCAACCAGAACCTAGTCTGCCCCCACTCTTAACTCTTATCCCTCTACCAACCTGAAATCAATTCCTCAGATCCAGCAAGCTCCTCCAAAATTGGGAACCACTTCTTCTCTTAATCTGTAGAATACTTTTCTGTCCCAGATATTTTCTCCTCAACAACTTGCAACATATGCTATCATCTCTCCTCTCTCAAGACTATCCATTCACTTACACATCAAACATATATTCATAGCCCTTATATTCATGAAGCCCAGCCCACCAAATTCCTTAGGTTTGTCAAGAGCTTCCCATTTTACCACGTGATACTTCCTCTTCTTATTAGTTCCTTTCCAAAAGAATATTGATCTGATCATATCCAGTTGCTGGTAATTACCTTCATATAGCACATATATTCCCATCATGTACATTGGGATACTGGAAAGACAGGAGTTAATGAGTATGGATTTGGCACCTGATGATAGAAAATCACACTGCCAAAGTGCCAAGTACCCAGCCTCTTGACGAGCTGGGCTGCTGTCAGTACTATTATTCTTCATGAACCCTGATTGAAAATTTTCTATGCTGGGTTGCTGGACTAGCTGGCTTCCCAGAGTGCCATGTACTTTGGACAAGAGGTGCCACACTATGCTTTCACTCACAAGTAGGATTGTAGGAGTCAATGGATGGATGTCAACTTTGGAGTGCAGAGCAGACAACAAGGACGGAATCGCTAACAGGATCTTGTACAGAAGCTCTCTGAAAGAAGTCTTGCTATTGCTAGTCACGAATTGAAGTGGAAGAGGTCCATTTTGTTGCCTGGATGATCATGTAGGCTTTACGTCATGCATCATGCATGTTTATTTGACGTTTCTCCGTCATGTGTTTGCGTGCTTGTTGTTTTCAGAATCTCCGAGAGGACCTGTTACGTTGGTTTAATTTCTGAATGAATCCTCAGCCACCGGCTGGGTACGTACATTCGACTTGTTCAAAGATGCATGGCGGCCCGATCCCCTGGGCCCTGGCCAGTTCCAGATCACCAGATGTGAGGCCTCCATCATCTTTAACGGCTTGGTAATCCTCATTGATATGTAATCATACAGTTAAACAAATTACACCGGCAATGTAAATTTGAAAACCACAAGGATTGTCCCCTTCCCATCCCGCGGACAGTCATGAGAAAAATCGACAACGAGGGAGTTAGGGGGTTTGACAAATGTCAAACCTGAATTTTAGCATTCTACGAATCTATCTAATAACACAGAAAACCAACAAGCGTGTACCAACGGTGCGCCAAATTAGCTTTGGCGCCGTGGCACCACAAAATATGTGCTACAAACAATGTGCTCACCTTTTAATTTTCCAAACAAACAAATAAATGCAAACCTTATATATATGGTATACTCCATGGCTGGCTATAGATTTGTGCACACAGACAAATATACACTCATTCAATGTCGAAACCAAGAAAGCTTTGGAACTTGGGTTGGATCATTAACAGTGTTTTTGGTTTGCGTCATGATACTGTCAGGAATGATCCAACCCTGTATTCGAACCTAAGTACGCTGTTTGGTTTCTGTCATGGATCTAACTCATTCATCAGTAGCTCCTCTGAAAGCTCTAGTTTGGTTTCGGTGAATTGATGAAACCCTTAGTGCTAACCTAGTTTATCAAGTGATCATGAGATAGGTAGCACTATTCCAAGTGATGGAGCAATGGTGAAGATCATGATGATAGTGTGGTGACCATGTTGATCAAGTGCTCGGCTTAGAAAAAAAGAAAGAGAAAAACAAAAAGCTCAAGGCAAAGGTAAAATTTGATAGGAGCTTTTTGGTTTGGTGATCAAGACACTTAGTGAGTGTGATCACATTTAGGATTGATAGCCGTACTATTAAGAGGGGTGAAACTCGTATCGAAATGCAGTTGTCGAAGTGCCACTAGATGCTCTAACTCATTGCATATGCATTTAGGATCTAGTGGAGTGCTAACACCATTAAAAATATTTGTGAAAATATGCTAACACACGTGCACAAGGTGATACATTTGGTGGTTGGCACATTTGAACAAGGGTGGTGAAGTTGGTGAAGTTAAGGAAGTGGTTTTTAATGTGAAATAGTGACCAGACGCAGGACCTGACCCTGGACCTGCGTGTCCGGTCACTGGTGGTGCTATGGCACGGCCTCAGTCTCGATGACTGGACGCTGGCGCACTGTTGCAACCTGATGCACAGTGGGTGCGTCCGGTCATGTTGGCGTATGCTGTCGTTGTGGCACGTAGTGAGCAGAGGAAGGACCTGACGATGGATGCATCCGGTCATGGCGCGTCGGACGCGTCAAGTCACGATTGGGCGCCTCTGGACCGTCTCTGGACTCGACCTGACACACAGGCGCTGGTGACGATCGGCGCGTCCGGTCGTCTGTTGCGGTGTGCGCGAGTGCGTCTGAGGTGCGGCGCGGGAGAGTCCAGTCGGCCGTTGGCGCATCCGATCGCAACTAAAGTGACTGCGCGGGAGATTTCGACCGTTGGGATCGGGCGGTCAGCGTTCGAAGGCAGGGACACGTGGACGGCGCTGGATGACCGGGCACTGAGGCGTGCGTCCGGTCATATTTGATCGGCGCGTCTAGTCATCCCGTAGACAGTGAGGTGCAGGGGGCCAATGACTCTATTTCGTGGGAGCCTCTATTTAAGCTCATTGGCCGGTTCAAGCTCACTCTCTTGGCCATTTGCATTGACATAGCAACCTTGTGAGCTTAGCCAAAGTCCTCCCACTCATCTCCATTATTGATCCATCATCTTTGTGAGATTAGGAGAGAATCCTAGTGCATTGCTTGAGTGGTTGCATCTAGAGGCACTTGGTGTTCGTGTTTCGCTGCAGGATTCGCTTGTTACTCTTGGTGGTTGCCGCCACATAGACGGCTTAGAGCAGTAAGGATCGTCTCTGGCTCCGATCATGGTGATTGTGAGGGGTTCTTGACCTTTCCCCAGCGAAGAGCCAAAAGGTACTCTAGTGAATTGCTCGTGGCTTGTGTGATCCTCATCTTGTGTTGGTTCTGCGGCACCCTATTGAGGGTTTGGTGTGTGATGCCAATTAGTGCGTGAACCTCCAAGTGAGTGAATCGTCACAATGAGGACTAGCTTGCCGGCAAGCAAGTAAACCTCGGTAAAGAATCATTGTGTCATCATTTGATTTTGAGGTGATTGGTCTTCATTGGTATTCGTTCTTGTGATTGATTGACTTCATTGGTGATTGGCTCATTCCTCTACACGGCGGTATAACACTTCATCCTTCCCGTGTATTTATATTTGTTAGTGCAGCTTGGCCCTTTAGTGTAGCTAGTTTTGAGGGCAAACAAGAATCGTGTCTAGTGGTTAGTGATGCTCTTTAATTAGTCTTTGAGAGCTCATTAACTTAGTGTAGTGACATAGACATTGTGTGGACAAAGACTATAGCAACTAGAATTGTGGTAGGTGGCTTGCATTTTTAGTAGGCTAGCACAACATTCGCTTCGCCGCATAATTGTCTAACCGGTTTGTTTAGTGTTGTTGTAGAATTTTTTATAGGCTATTCACCCCCTCTAGCTGTTAGTACCTTTCATCCTCCCACTAGACAGACAAAACATCAGACCAAGTTCATTACTCGTGAAACGGCGTGGCTAGCGCCCGGACGTATGGAAGGACGCCCACAGCTGCTGGCCTATTGAGTCTGCTTGCCCGCCCGCGCCCTGCTCCTTGCCCGCTTCTCGCCTTGCTCCTTGCCCGCTGCTCGCCTGCGCCCTGCTGCTCACCCGCACCCTGCTGCGCGCCCGTACCTACTCACCCTGTTGCTCGCCTGCCCGCATCGCTGCGTGGGGACCACCTGCGCCCGCTTCCTGCGCCTCATGAAACACTTGCAACATGGAGGGTTTGCTGCAACATGTGTGTAGCCATTACAACATATGCAATATTTAGATAAAACACTTGCAATATACATCTGAAACAGCGGAAACATACACTTGCAAAATGCTTTAAAAAACAACCGAAACATTTAGAACATAGACTTGCAACATAGGTATATAGCCATTGCAATATGTGCGACATCCCGAGCTACTTTTACAACATCTAGATGAAACACATGCAACATCCAGATGAAACATCTGAAACACTTGAAACATAAGCTTGCAACATGCGCTTTTAGCGCAATGTCACCTTGCTATTGGACGAATGAAGGCTGGTCATTGCAGAACTCAACGCCGGCACGGAGGTCGGCGGCGGCGGGTGCCCTAGAGGAATGGTGAGCACTGCATGACTAAAGGCGAGCACCTGCTCGGCGGCCTGGGTGAGCATCTGCGTGAGGCCATAGCAGCCCACCTACTCGGCGAGCACCCCTGGCGAGCACTCGCGAGCGCCCTTGCTGGCCGACCTGCCAGGCGAGCACCCCTGGCGAGGCCCTGTTGGGTGAGCTCCCCTAGGTCAGGAGTGAGCGGATAGCGCGTTAGCGAATGGGAAGCCACGTCCGTCCATCCGGACATCCTCATGAGAGCATAATCGCTTGTTAAACTACCGGACGACCTTCTACTCGATCAAGTGATTTTGTATGGGATCACTACACAAACCAAACACACTATAAGTTGACTAGTTCATGATCCTATAACATTAGAGCTATCTTCTTTCATTAAAGAAACCTTAGGGTTTATGTTCTTACAAAATAAATAATCTATTTTCTTAATTTGAAATTAATATAGATTTGAAAAAGTTGCTGCTCAATAGGAGTAAAGGTTAAGTCATGCATAAATCACTAGTTTAGAATTCCTTTTTTTTAGTTACTTAGTTCCAACTTCACAATCCGTAGCAAGCCAGCGCAAGAGGTGTCCAAAAAACCATCATTTGAATCCAAACACAGCCCAAAAGTTTTTTTTCTTGAATACGCAAAAGATTTGCGTATCATTGTAATTAAGAAAAAGAGTTTAACCATACAAACGACATGCTTCTGATGAGCGCGCTAGGTGGTCTTACAGCTATAACTGGACCTTCCTAGCAGACTGTTACAAACTTCGATATTACATAAATGGTAAACAACCAAATAAGAGCACCGCAGCGACCTACGGAGCTGGACTTCTTCGCTGGTGGCTGCGTGACCCTACTCTTCCATCCGAAAAGAGCGCTCTTCTACCAGCCCTGTTGTTGGTCGCTGGGAACAGCTCGTTCAAAGCTACCACGTGGCTCAGGGTCAAGTTCCCTACGAATAAAGCGTCGTATGTTTCCTTGGACGCAGATGAAACTGGAGCTGCCGGTGGCACGATGCCCATCCTCTGCATGAGGAGTACCTCGCTCTACTTAGAGGTTGGTATGTGCGCCGACAGTTGAGCGGCAATCCATCTACTCCTAATTGGAAGGGGCCTTTTGGTTACCGCCTTCTTCCTTGGTGGAGTGGCGATTAAGGGCGAACTTCGCTTGAGCTGCACCTCCTCGGTAAAACGTGCGAGATGCGAGCGGCCTCGCGCGGTGTGGGCGTCGCGTCGCTGGGGTCGGGTGTGGCTTGGCTATCCGACTGGCCATCCTGCCTCGGCGTAGAAGTACCCGCCACGTGCTTGGCCTGTTCAAACACAGGTGGGCAAACCTCACCATCGTCCCCTACGCCACAGCACCCGCGACAACAAGATGTCCCATCTGTGGAGGCATGCCCTGCACAGGCGATGACAGAGGCGGGTCCGTCGTGCACTGAGAAGCCGTCACCGGAGAACTGGTGTCCGCAGCATGCAGGCACCTAGGCGCTGGTGTGACCGCTGGTCGGCTCGCGACAAGCGAGGCGGCAAGCTCGTCTAGCATCGGGTCGACCGAGTCAAGCCAAGTGGGAGGTCCAGCGCCCTCGCACAGCACCTCCGACACAGCCCAAAAGTCGCTACTACAAAAATGATTTTAGGACACACATCGCTTTATTATATAGGTGGACTAAAAGTGAGATAGTCTCCTAAAATACTTGCCTATTTTAAGAGACAGCCAACCATTTACGGAGACATAAAAAAATTTTTGCTTCTCAAAATCAATTAACAAAGGAAAATAGAGTCTATTTTTAGAGATGTGTGTCTAAAGAAGCCCGCCTCTAAAAATGATGCTGAGGTCTATCCGGCCCACTAAGCTACTCCACGTATATATATTCAGAATTCTAACCCTAGCTCATCCCGGTCATTTCTCTCTTCGTGGCGCCACCCCTCTTCCCCACTCCCCCTTCTCCGATGCTTCCACAGCTCCACCAAAAGACATCGGTCACCACCCTGGCCCTTCCTCTTTCAACACCAGAAGACCCTCCCCTTCCTCTCCCCACGCTGGCTAGGGATCCTCCCATCCTCTTCGCTCCCCAATCTGGCAAGAACATGATTGATTCGGGAGGGTGGGTGGGGCCAAATGGGGCAAGTGTGGGACCAGATTCGGTAGCGGACCTATTGGAGGTGAGGTCCACATGATGATGAGAGGTTGTAGCTGACAAGTATGCTCCAGGATCCGGCTCTGGATCCATTGACAGTGCTCGGCTCCTCCATCCTAGTCAGCCGATGTGCTTTTCGGGATCCTCTGCATGGTGCGCCTCCCTCTCTCCCTCATTCCCTTGGATCAGCGATGACACTCTCTCCCCCCTCTTAATCTTGCACTCTCTCTCTCTCTCCTCACAGGTGTGGCAGTGGCATGGACAATGAGGTGGATGAGAGGCAGAGGATAGCGCGATGGAGGGGAGCGTGGCAACATGGAAGTCAGAGGACGGTGTGGCAGCGAGGAAGGAGAGGATGGTGTAGCTGCTTCGGATCGACGATGCGGTAACACCTAGGCAACAACATGCAAATCAACACGGTGGCAACGCCCTAGCGGCCTAGATCGAGGCCTGGGCCTGGTTGAATGGCCATGTTGGGATTTTTGTTATTTTTTATTTGGATTAATTCGACGAGCATAAACAACTGCCTCTGTAAATTTCGATTAACAATGACGTTGAAGCAGAGGTGGGTGTGGTGCCCATCTCTGATAACCTATTTTGCCAGACTCTGAAAAGCTTTACTGTGCTAGCGAGTTAGAGTCAAAATTATACCATCAAGCTCTTGGGTCCTTGCAATAATATCTCTCTTTGACTCGTACTGACATCTCCTTTAATTTGCCATCAACTAGCTCTCTCAGTTCATGCATCCCTCATCCACACTTCATTGGTGTGTTGTAAATCGCCTCCTTCAATATCTAGTTGGCAGTCTTGACTAAGGTCTTTCACTAGAATTCACCTCACACTCTTCACGCATTTGCACATGTCGATTGGGCTGGTGTTCGATCGTAATCATGGGCGGACCTAGGGCCCGGCGACCCCGGGCGCCTGCCCGGGCTCTCCTGGGGACAACCTGCTATGTGAAGGATAGTGGAGACTGCAGTCTTGGTTACCGAGCTGGAGGAAATCATTGGCTGGTTCTCAAGTCCCACCAAGCTACAGACAAGCAGTGGAAACACAACAACCGTGTACGGCGTAGTTGATAATTGACTTTTTATTTTTACTAAATAGTTAATTACTATTGTTTGATAGAACTCAAGACATCAAAACGTGGTTATCAAATATGCATGATATCTACACATCTTCTCCATTATTATATTCGCCCAGGCTCTAGAAATTTTCTGGGTCCACCACTGTTCGTAATGATCGAACTTCTACTTCAGCTACCAATGAGCCCTAGCTCAGTTTAGTCAGACAAGCTAAAGAAGTTAGGGCCACATTTGGCAATGACCTAAAATGGCTTCGGCTTCCACCGCCTCCTAGGAACCGATGAAAAATTTACTGGTTTTATTACCTGGTTCATAATTCATTTTAGCAGGAGAGAGAGAGAATACTTTCGCATTTAAATGGCATTGAAGTAAGAGCCATTGCGGGCAAGAACTATACGGAGTATATGCCAACACAAGGCCTAAGCTTTCCCACACCATGCAACATGCTCCCCCCGTCCCCGAGCTCCACGTTACTTGTGCCTAGCCTCCATGTCACGTCGATCAGTACCTCGTAGTATGGTAGAGACGTTTTGCTAGCGAGCAGTCCATCTGAGAAAAATAGAAAGCAATAATTACCTGGACATGCGTTGGAGTAGGGGTGAGAATCTGTGACAAACTAAAGTTCTGATGTGATGGTGGCTACTGGCTACCCATTGCCCTCTCAAGCGTGAAAGAAGAGGGAGAGGGGTGAGGGGATAAAGGCCGTGTTTGGGACCATGGTGCGGGCACCTTGTGGTTCGTATGGCGTCCACGACCTTCACCTCCATGGCATGGAAAAAACACGAGGGCTAGTTTAATCTCGTGGTCGTTGTGTCTTTGGCGGTGAAAATAATATTGATTCTTGCGAGGCGTTTGGCAGGTTTTCTCTATCCTCGCAGTGGGGCCGTTGTAGATCTGTTTTTAAGAAATTTCAAACACGTCCAAAGACATGTGCTATGAGCAGAGGGTGGACTAGGCTAGGAACCGAGAGAGTGAGAGTTTGCCTTAGACCAGTCTCAATGAGGGGTTTTACGAGAGTTTCATGGACGTTAAATAATAAACTAACATGACATAATATAGATAAAAATTTTATGGGATGAAATGAGTTTAATACTGATAAAACTTATATACATTATTTCCTACATATGAGTTAGAATCTAGGGCACGAATCGAGGCTAGCCTTATTGTAAAGCTTAGGACCCAACTGTCCATGCCTCTTTTTCTTTTTAGTAAAGAGGCTCAAAAGAGTGTCTCAGATCTAATATTCATAAAGAAAAATAATTGATAGTATAAAAGATGGACTACTCGACATAAAGCAACCTCTTAACAAATAAGATTACATTAAAAACTGAGTTGCTCATCTTTTTTCTTCGATCCGAGCTTAAGAATCATACTGACCAAATAACAAGTAAAATGTATACCTGTAAACACACTCGCCAATATAATGCTTTGAATGCTACAAAATCCACTTGTCATTGGCAACGAGATCTAGTACAAACTGAAAGAACATTGGCAGAAGAAATCCGAAAATAGATGCAGACTCACACAATCCTTGTGGGAGGAATCGAACCTTGCCGTAGAATAGATTTTTTTTGAAAGAGAAGGTTGAAGTCGCCGCATCGATAACCATCCCACTATTTCTCCTGGCGAACACACTAACTGCCAATACGAAGAGAGTCAACACATATGCCAGACCATATCTTGCTAGCACTTCGCTGGTGCCATACCAGCGAGGTAGAAAGAAGCTGAAGATACTTTATCCAATGCGCCACCGCAGCTACCACCCTGTCAATATTGCCAAGAAATCAGACCCTAGATAAAACAAAAAACAAAGGGGAAAAAAACCAAATCTGTGAAATAAAAGGACGTGTGTCCCATTTGCACCGTACCGGCGAGGTCGCCCATAGAAGAGAGGGAGAGATAGGAGGGTACCGATGCGGCAGTGGCCAGAATAGACCTAGCGGTGGCGGCGGTTGTAGGAGCGAGCGGTCCTTGCGGGGCAGAGTTTTACGTACGATTAGCATCTACGCCTACATGTAGCGCCGGTCCAGGGCTCTTAAACCATGCATACGACGACCTACCGTAATAAGTCTCGTCCGGGGGCTGTCGTCTGATAACGCATTTTCCGACTTCAACTATACAACCGTCCACGCATGCATATGTCCATCGCGTCGCGCCATACCACCTCTTTCTGATTGCATGCATGCTGCCTTTTAACAGCGCGTAATGATCAGCGCGCTTTCCAGCACTTCCTTTTGTTTATCTAAAATAAATAGCTCTGGGTCTAACTAATGAACCCTACCACTAACTAGAACAGTCGCGGGCTGGTAGGCTGGTACCAGTAGTAACCAGTACGACCTCAGCCCTGTAGCTATATGTGCATCTGATCTAGGATAGCCCACTTAGATAGGGTGGGTTCAAGTGCCCAGCCCACATATGCCCTACGGCAACCCACATACATTGCTGCCACGCGTAGTCATCCGCCTAGTATGGCACCGCCGCCGAGGGCACGGACGCGGCCTCGCCAGCCGACGTGGACGCCACCATGTCGTCGGGCGTGGCGAGCGACGCCGGGTCGACGCGGAGAAAGTGCGCGGAGTCGGCGAAGTAGGCAGGCGGCGCAGCCGCGGAGGGCATGCACACGTACGATGAGTTGCCAGGATTAGCTTGTGTTGGTTTCACCCAGACCACCACATACGATGAGTTGCCAGGATTAGCTCTTATCAGTCCATGGAGATGACGATGGCACTGTCGTCCAAGAAGAAGCAGTGCTGCGACACGGAGCTGCGGCTTGGCGGCTGCGCTGACGATGCGAGCTGCGCTGGCGATGCGGCGCCGCCGCGCCGGCTCTGTGTGCGCGAGGGAGAAGAACAAGGCAGCAACGACCGGTGGCGCGTACTGCAACGCGGCAACGCGTACGACGGCGATCGACGACTGCTGACGTTGCAGCACCTGGTGGTGGTGTTACGGGCGCGGAGGTCCAGGCGAGCGCCATCATTTTTTTGACTGTCACCGGGGGAGTATTCCCCACCTGAATTTTATTTGGCCCTCGCGGCCCGCGGTAATGTTTACAAGATGTTTACATTTTGCAGCGGTGCGAGCGCACGCCTCAGACCGTTGCGCCTCAAGGAGGCGGAGGTCGCTCGGCCGGTTCTAGCAGATAGCATCGAACGTGCGTTGCGGCACTTTGCGGGCTGCCACTCCAACCCACAAACTGAGAGCGGCGAGACGTGGGCTGCCGCATCAGTTCACATTACACTTGCAGTTGATGCGGACGCGGGGTGGGCTGCCCAGGGAAAATTTTATCGGCGATAAAATTTCGATAAACCCGATAATCCCGTTTATCGCTGAGGTCCGATAAAATTAATTTATCGCCGAGATTTCAATTTTCACTAGTCCACCTACATAAAAGTATGATACTCTATTATACCAATACTATTATGTGTTAGCTCTTGATGTTAAATGATTTACATACAACTTATATAATTTTCTAGTGAAATTAGGTATTATTTTGTTTTATTTTTGATCGAGAAATTTTCCGATAAATCCGATAAACCCGTTTATCGGTGACCACCGGTATTTTTTTTCTACCGATAAATTGAACCTTGGGGCTGCCCACCGCCGCCCCACTTGCATCTTTATCTCTACATCATGAATGTTCGTTTCAGTCATCACTCATCATTTTTACACTGTAAATAAAGCAAAGCTTCAGGCTAGCACTAGTGCAGATTCAATTCATTGTTCCTTTTGTACTCTTCCTTCTCTTCAACTCCATCGCCTTTCTTCCAATCCAATCCTCAAAGAAAGCCCGACAACTCCCGCGAGCGAGCGAGCTAGGGGCCAAGAAGAACGAACCAAGCAAGATGGTGAGGAGGCTGCAGTACACGACGGCGCTGACCACGCTCTTCAGCTACGGGCTGCTCTTCGCCTTCGGCCAGCTCAGGGATTTCTTCCGCAACCTCCTCGAGTGCTTGAAGCGCAACAACAACGACAATGTCAAGGTCGTCGTCGGCCGGACCCGCCGGCAGAGATCCCGGCCGTGTCGCAGTTTTGGGTGCTCGCTGTTTTCTGAGGTGGTAGGTAGATAGCCTGATCCCGACATTGCCTTTCATGCAGGGGTACGCACCGATCTGCGTGGGGCTGGAGGATTTCTTCGTGCGACGCCTCTACCTGCGGGTTCAGGTGAGATGACGAGAATGCGTCGGATTTATTTCGTTGCTGAATCCGTAATGTGATTTGTTATGATCTTCATTATATTATGAGCTTGGCTGATTTTCTTAGTCTCTGAAGAACTTTCTCTGGGTTTTTTTCTCTAGAAAATATGCATGTTTTTCCTCCGCTTTATTTGCATGCAAAACATCCAATCATTCTAGCGTAGGCGTGCCCCGTGGCCGCCAACTTTCTTTGCATTTTCATTAATGGGCACGCGCTCATAGGCTACACATGCATATTTTGCGGTGTCCCACGAATGTCATGAGTACTACCTCCGTGCTAGTATGGGCTTTGTTTGGATCCACCGTATAATTTAGCTGCTATAGATCTAAACGGCTCAACTAAAAGATCAGTTAAAGTTTAGCTGCTTCAATCTAGCTAAACTCAGCTAAAGTTTAACTGACTCTATTAGCTAGAGGATCTAAACATTCTAGCTAATGTTTAGCCAGAGAACTTTTAGCTGGCTAAAACTAGCTTTGAAATTTTAGCTAGCTAAACTTTAGTTGTTTGGATCCAAACAGGGCCTATATAAGAGCAAGACCAATAATAAACTCAAGTGCTTAGCTATAAGTCATGTTATAAGAGCTAAGCTATATAATGACTATCTTCGATTTGTCTACAAAAAGTTTTTTTTACTATTGTATGGTATCATGTCTCACATTCTCTTTGCTATTCCTTGTCACATGCATTTCAATCTAGACTCTCCTCCCTCTCTCTCCCTTCTTTCTTCGACATTAGAAAAGACAATTGTAGGACTTGCACTAAGGCGTAATCACATTTGGTTTAAAGATCAACAAATATATTTAATTCTCCATCTCAACACTAGTACTACCACATGGATGTACACACGTTTAGAGAGAACACACCTTATATTATAGGACTTGAATAAAAAGTGGTTATGATATATATTAGGACGGAGGGAGTATTTAGGAATCTAGGCACGTTGTAGTTGGGCATTTAGGCAGGTTAGGTTGGTGGTCTATCAGACAAGTTCCTCGCCACCAGGTGTCCACAATTGATGGCTTGGATCCGCTACCCCGCCTAGCGGTAGAACCAAACAGGATCAAAAGATTACATCTTTTATTTTATGTTAGTTTGTTTGTGAGCATTTTAAATTAAATGCAACCTTCCCAACTCTATAAAGCTTGTTCATCATGCCTTTGAATGTCTTACGCAACTGACACTAATGAACAGATAAATATGCTAAGGAATATTATTGATTACTCTAGACGGGAACACTATGTTCTGATGCTACTAGTTAATCTCGGATTCCAATCTGTTTTGCAAAGGGAAGATTGAGTCAATCAGCTACTTCAATGTTGATTGTATTGGATATAACCAATCCATCCTTTGTGGTTTTGCAGGATTGCTTCGGTAGGCCAATCGCTAGCGCACCGGATTCTTGGTTTGATGTTGTCGAGCGCACCTCAAACGACAACAACAAGACATTACAGTAAGCATTTATTATATTCTTATTAGGCAATACGAGGCTATGTGTTAGAGGAGTCAAGGGTCTATTGGGTCTTAACCCATTAGGGTTAATTAGTCGCTTGCTTAGGGGCCAAGTCAGACCTCTCTATATAATGAGAGGAGATGTATCAATCTAAAATCAAGCAAGAGATTAGAAGGAAAAACCTTCTCTCTTGCCGGCCGTGGGCGAAGCCCCGCGGCCGGCGTTCCTAGCGCCCCTCACAGCCCTAGCAGCCGGTCCTCTGCCTCTCAGCCCGTAAACAGTACCCGCGCGTTACTGTAGCGCGCGCGGGTACTGTAGCAACGCCGCTCTCTTCCTCCTCAATCCTCCCAATCCCAACGACGTCCATAACATCTGGTATCAGAGATCTCTGGTTCGATCTTGTCCACCCGTTGTCGCCAGCGTCTTCGTCGGCGCTGCTGCCTGCCACCACCGCCGCGCTGCCACCTGCGTTTTCCTCCACGTCGGCGATGGTGCCGACGTCGTCGCTGCCTATGAGCGCGCCGGCTGCCCCGCGGGTCATCCTCACACCCGAGCAAACGACGGCGGCCATCGTCGATCTCAGCAATGGCATGGCGGAGATGCGGTTGACGATGCAGTCCATCCTCCTGTACCTCCATGCGTCGCTGCCGACCCACCTGATTCGTTTTCCTCCATCACTGTCGCCGCTTCCTGCATGGGCGCTCGCCTCCACCGCGCCCATCTACTCCGCGCCAGCGTCGCGGACGTCTATACCGCCGGCGCCGACGATGTTCGCGGGCACGCTGTTCCATGGCAGCAGCCTCCAGCCGTCCCTGCCGTTTTCTCAGCAGATGCTGCCGATCTCGTACCCCTACGGGATGCCCACCGATGCCAGCCCATCGTCTTCCACCTCTCCTTCATTGATCCCGTCGTTCACCACCCCAGCCCCGTGCCGCCACAGCAGGACAGCGATGGCGTCTTCTACGGGGGCGTGGATGACATCCAGGCAACGGCGGCAACTGCAGGCGGTGGCGTATTGCCTCCTACCACGCTGGCAGGGACGACAACACCCCATCTTCAAGCGGCGGCGGCCAGTCGTCCCTACAGCAGCAGCCTTGCAGCTCACGGAGAGGAAGGCGATTGCGCGGGCAAGTGCCTGCAAGGTGTTTGCGGCGGTGCGGCTGCAGGCTGCGGCGCGTGGCCTCCTAGCACACCGGCAGCTGCAGAAGATGTGCTCACCTATGCCCGAGGCGACCTTGGCGGTGGTCGACCTCAGCATAGGGGAGCGTAACCTAGCATGGTCGGTCGACCTCGCCTGGTCGGACGGCCACCAGCAACCGCGCCGACCTGCTATTGTCTTCAGGCGCAAGCATGGCGGCACCGGCGATATGGGAGCAGCTTCCCTCCTTATCACCGGCGGGGACACACTGCCTAGCGCCATCGCATTCCGCCACCATCCGCCACGAGCACGTCTCCACTGGTTGCTGTTGCCACTAATTCTAGGTGGCCATACCCGTGCACCCCTCTCGTTCCGATGGTCTCCATGGGATCCAGGTGGCTACACACGTGCTGGTCCAACAAGCGGAGGGTGCCCGCCGTATCTTCAGGAGTCAAAAATAAAGAGTCGTAGTCTTCTTTAGGTCAATAAAATAAGCCGAGATGTAAAAGGCTTATTTTTAGGTGTTAGGTTTGTGTCTAGTGGAGGCATCGTTAGTGTCATCGTTTGATTACAGCTCGAGGACGAGCTGCATGTCCAGGTGGGGTGTAGTGTTAGAGGAGTCAAGGGTCTATTGGGTCTTAGCCCATTAGGGTTAATTAGTCGCTTGCTTAGGGGCCAAGTCAGACCTCTCTATATAATGAGAGGAGATGTATCAATCTAAAATCAAGCAAGAGATTAGAAGGAAAAACCTTCTCTCTTGCCGGCCGTGGGCGAAGCCCCGCGGCCGGCGTTCCTAGCGCCCCTCACAGCCCTAGCAGCCGGTCCTCTGCCTCTCAGCCCGTAAACAGTACCCGCACGTTACTGTAGCGCCACGGGTACTGTAGCGACGCCGCTCTCTTCCTCCTCAATCCTCCCAATCCCAACAACGTCCATAACATCTGGTATCAGAGATCTCTGGTTCGATCTTGTCCACCCGCTGCCGCCAGCGTCTTCGTCGGCGCTGCTGCCTGCCACCACCGTCGCGCTGCCACCTGCGTTTTCCTCCACGTCGGCGATGGTGCCGACGTCGTCGCTGCCTATGAGCGCGCCGGCTGCCCCGCGGGTCATCCTCACGCCCGAGCAAACGACGGCGGCCATCGTCGATCTCAGCAATGGCATGGCGGAGATGCGGTTGACGATGCAGTCCATCCTCCTGTACCTCCATGCGTCGCTGCCGACCCACCTGATTCGTTTTCCTCCATCACTGTCGCCGCTTCCTGCATGGGCGCTCGCCTCCACCGCGCCCATCTACTCCGCGCCAGCGTCGCGGACGTCTATACCGCCGGCGCCGACGATGTTCGTGGGCACGCTGTTCCATGGCAGCAGCCTCCTGCCGTCCCTGCCATTTTCTCAGCAGATGCTGCCGATCTCGTACCCCTACGGGATGCCCACCGATGCCAGCCCATCGTCTTCCACCTCTCCTTCATTGATCCCGTCGTTCACCACCCCAGCCCCGTGCCGCCACAGCAGGACAGCGATGGCGTCTTCTACGGGGGCGTGGATGACATCCAGGCAACGGCGGCAACTGCAGGCGGTGGCGTATTGCCTCCTACCACGCTGGCAGGGACGACAACACCCCATCTTCAAGCGGCGGCGGCCAGTCGTCCCTACAGCAGCAGCCTTGCAGCTCACGGAGAGGAAGGCGATTGCGCGGGCAAGTGCCTGCAAGGTGTTTGCGGCGGTGCGGCTGCAGGCTGCGGCGCGTGGCCTCCTAGCACACCGGCAGCTGCTGAAGATGTGCTCACCTATGCCTGAGGCGACCTTGGCGGTGGTCGACCTCAGCATAGGGGAGCGTAACCTAGCATGGTCAGTCGACCTCGCCTGGTCGGACGGCCACCAGCAACCGCGCCGACCTGCTATTGTCTTCAGGCGCAAGCATGGCGGCACCGGCGATATGGGAGCAGCTTCCCTCCTTATCACCGGCGGGGACGCACTGCCTAGCGCCATCGCATTCCGCCACCGTCCGCCACGAGCACGTCTCCACTGGTTGCTGTTGCCACTAATTCTAGGTGGCCATACCCGTGCACCCCTCTCGTTCCGATGGTCTCCATGGGATCCAGGTGGCTACACACGTGCTGGTCCAACAAGCGGAGGGTGCCCGCCGTATCTTCAGGAGTCAAAAATAAAGAGTCGTAGTCTTCTTCAGGTCAATAAAATAAACCGAGATGTAAAAGGCTTATTTTTAGGTGTTAGGTTTGTGTCTAGTGGAGGCATCGTTAGTGTCATCGTTTGATTGCAGCTCGAGGACGAGCTGCATGTCCAGGTGGGGTGTAGTGTTAGAGGAGTCAAGGATCTATTGGGTCTTAGCCCATTAGGGTTAATTAGTCGCTTGCTTAGGGGCCAAGTCAGACCTCTCTATATAATGAGAGGAGATGTATCAATCTAAAATCAAGCAAGAGATTAGAAGGAAAAACCTTCTCTCTTGCCGGCCGTGGGCGAAGCCCCGCGGCCGGCGTTCCTGCACAGACCTAGCAGCCGGTCCTCTGCCTCTCAGCCCGTAAACAGTACCCGCGCGTTACTGTAGCGCTGCGGGTACTGTAGCACCGACGCTCTCTTTCTCCTCAATCCTCTCAATCCCAACGACGTCCATAACACTATGATACTTCCATCCTCCCAAAATATGTGTCATTTTCGTTTTATGAGAAATCAAACACTTTTACTTTGACCAAATATATATAAGAAAATATTAATATCTATAATTAATCCTATAATCCTAATTTATTGTGGGAAACAAACTTAGCTTAGGCAATACTACAACAGGCTATGTTACTGAACATAGTTATGTACAGTACATCTTTTGTCCACTTTTCATGTTGTCAGTTGGGAATGAAAATAAATGATCCTTTGGACATAAACTATATGGCCTAAGTAATGGAATGAAAAGCAAGTTTCAGTTGTGTCTACTATCAGGCCTTGCTGTGGTACCTCCAAATGATTGTGAGCCGTTCATTTAATTAGATCGAAGGGTTGATATCATCTACTCCACTTCCTAGCTAGGAGGTAATAGTTGAAATATATAATTAATTATTTTTTTGTTTTGTAAAGTAGGATAAATAAGGAAAGTTTTAGATATATTTTTTTAGATATAATTGATGCATGCGTGATCTGTTATTAGATATGGTAGATCCTTTTATTTTGCAACTTTGGATATAACATAATTTTATTAGCATTATTTTTTATTTGGCCGTGACATCTCTAGTGACTTTTGTTTTTCTTAACGTGAACGAGCCGAACGTGCATTGACAACTAGCAAAAAGCATGCATGTAACCATATCATTTTGTACGTGACAAATTTGTCAAAAAAATCTGGAACGCCCGGCCTATCATCATAGTTATTTTATATAAAAATATTGTAACGTGACCGATATATATGTATCACAACATAATAATATATACCCTAACAAGACGCGTGTTATGTAAAAGTATACGCTAGTTGCATTACTTGCATAACGCGATGAGGATCCATACGTATATACATGTCTAAGCACATGCAAATTAACAAATAAGAGATGATCAAGTAAAGAAAGAAGCTATCCTAGGAAAGACGGGTTCGTTGCCGTAGAGGACGGATCCACACTATGCATCTGATGCATACATGCCAATGTAATTGGCGTGCATGCTCCTATATCAGATATGGCAAGGAAAGTAGCGCATAAATATAGCCAACATTTTCCCTTGATCATTTGGTTATTTAATTGTCTAATATGTTCTAAAATTCAACGGTTGTGATTTATTCAAACTCTTACCTCCTAAGAGTAAAGATTGTACCATAGCAAAACCCCTGATACAATGCTCACGTTGTTGCAGGCGTACCTCAAATACCACTAGATGCCTGAACCTGACATCCTACAACTACCTCGGTTTTGCTGCAGCTGATGAGTACTGCATTCCACGCGTTGTCGAGTCTCTCAAGAAATACTCAGCAAGCACCTGCAGTGCTCGTGTCGATGGCGGTACGACTGACATTATCATCCACATGCTTATTTATAATATATATTTTGACAACTTTTTATTTAGGAACACAGACTAGTAAGCTGATCATCCCCCTTTATTTCATCTGGTAACAGGCACAACCAAGCTTCACACTGAGCTGGAGGAGCTGGTTGCACGTTTTGTTGGAAAGCCTGCTGCACTCCTATTTGGCATGGGCTATGTTACAAACTCTGCCACCATTCCCTGCCTAATTGGAAAGGTTTGTTCAAATGCTTATATATTGTCAGATGTCTGAATTATCAGCCCGGGTGGGCTCCTCTTAGGCCACGGCTGGGCCTTCTGGGCTGGCCCAGGGCATTAGGCCCATGACATATATCCATTTATATCCAATATTGTGACTAGACTGAGAGGTGATTATAGACTATGGCTAAAACGAGAGGCGGTTACTTATTTTTCCTTTTTGTGATATTCCAGGGTGGGCTGATAATCAGTGACTCTCTGAACCACAACTCAATTGTCAATGGCGCAAGAGGATCTGATGCAACTGTTAGGGTTTTCCAGCATAACTGTAAGCTGCTATGCCTCTGAACAATGTAGAGCAGTATCTGGTCTCTGTGGTCCATGTGAATTATCATTGTAAATGTACTCTTGCAGCCCCTGCTCATCTGGAAAAGGTCCTGAGAGAGCAGGTAGCTGGTGGTCAGCCACGGACACACAGAGCATGGAAGAAGATCATTGTCATTGTTGAGGGTATCTACAGCATGGAAGGGGAGCTGTGTAAACTCCCTGAAATCATAGCTGTTTGCAAGAAATACAAGGTCTGGAGAATTTTTCTTGTAGTTCTCACAGAAATTTTGGCAAATAATTTTTCTTTACTATTCTTTGTCCGGCAACTCAAAATAGTCATCCATTTACTCCTTGTTCTGTCAAATTAACAGGCTTACACGTATCTGGATGAGGCCCATAGCATTGGTGCTGTTGGGCGGTCTGGCCGGGGTGTTTGTGAACTCCTTGGGGTTGACCCAGCTGATGTAGATATAATGATGGGTACTTTCACCAAGTCTTTTGGATCATGTGGTGGATATATTGCTGCATCAAAGGTGTATGCTACTGAAAGCAAAGCATGTTAAAATTGTAGCACTTGGTTTGACTGCCTTGAAGATTGTCTGATTGTTCTTCTTGCTATTACTTTCAGGATATAATTCAGCACCTGAAGCAGAGTTGCCCGGCTCATCTGTATGCTACTTCCATGTCTCCGCCAGCAGCGCAACAAGTTATCTCTGCTATTAAAGTTATCCTTGGGGAGGATGGCTCCAACAGAGGTACTAAACGAGCTTTTCATTAGCAGATGTGTTTCACTATAATGTTCAATTGAATAATTCTTTTTTTTCCTTGTGATGTGTTGAAGGTGCCCAAAAACTTGCAAGCATCCGTGAAAACAGTAATTTCTTCAGGTCAGAGCTCAAGAAGATGGGTTTTGAGGTTCTTGGTGACAGTGACTCTCCTGTCATGCCCATAATGCTCTACAATCCGGCTAAGATTCCTGCATTTTCTAGGGAGTGTTTTAGACAAAAGGTTAGTGCGTGGTAGAGTGTATCGGAATATTCTGAAGATCCAAATAGCAGGCACTATGCTTTATTTTGATATAGTTTTCTTTCGGAATGAGAACTGTGGTGCTAATAGCAATATAATCTGCTTGCATGTAGTCCATATCCATCACTATTCGCACAATCGGTTTCATTCTTCCTATTTGTCATGCAAGTGATAATAACTTGTGCTGCAGGTTGCTGTTATTACTGTGGCATTTCCTGTGACACCCCTTCTTCTTGGAAGAGCACGTATCTGCATTTCTGCTTCACACACTAGGGAGGACCTGATGAAAGCTCTTGATGTGAGTGTTTTTTATGCATAAATACTTCATTATATTCTATTAGACATAAATAGAGACAAACTCACGTGTTTCTTGTTTGTGCAATGCACTCATAGGTTATCAGCAGGGTCGGTGATCTTGTGGGCATCAAATATTTCCCTGCAAAACCACCAAAGATTGCCGAAGCTGATGCTGAAATTACCTCATGACGGCCATGAGTGATTGAAGTCCCTTTTTAAGTCATCAATAAATCATTATGGAAACAAACACGCATTGAACAGTCACTACTACAGAATTTCTTTTGTGTGGCGTTACCCTTTTTTGATTGGAGACGGGCACACCTCCTGACCGCCTCTGTTGTTCCGAGCCAGGTCACTCTCCCGAAGGCCCACCTCAGTTAAACATTAACGGAGGCGGTCGTCTTAAATCGACCGCCTCCGTTAATAACTTATTAATGAAGGCGGTTGATTTAAGGGGACCGTCTCTATTAATGGATTAACAGAGGCGATCGCTTAATAACCTATTAATGGAGGCGGTCAATTTAATGGATTAACGGAGGCGGTCGTTATAAAACAACTGCCTCCATAAATCATTGCAGCTCGCTAAAAAATTTCCCGCACTCGTGGCCGACAAGTGATGCAGCGCCAGGACCCACCACACCCCGTTCTCTGTGCCTGGGATGCCAAAACAAGGGGCGCTGCACCCAGAGTACCAAAACAACTGTTGACGTGGCGTGCTTGTAGTGGCCATGAGCATGGCTGCCACACAATGGGCAACATAATTCACGGCCACACACCGCTGCTCCATGAAAAACTGCACAACCATTTCAGCTGACTTGACCCACCCACACGCCACACCGCCTTGGCCCTTTCACCTGGATCGCTGACATGGAAGTTTGGACGGACCGATTGAAGACCAAGCGAATCCATCTCAACCATCCAATCTGTTTATGCTTCTTCACTGAGAGATATCTCCCTCTCCCTCTCTATCTCGCACGAAGGCATGAACCCTCCACTCGGCATACGCTGCTCCCTCTCTCTCGCGTACGATGCACGTGCGCTCCCTCTCTCTCGTATGCGGCGCCCCCTTCTTCCTCCACTCCGGTAGGCCCCACCCCACCACCGGCAGGCCCTCTCCACCTCCAGCGCGACGGCCACTACCTCCACTCGGTGGCGGCTGCTCGGACCCTATGGCGGCTTGCGTGGGCGCGGCGAGCGGAACCCATCATCGGCGGCAGTGGCTCGGCCCCAACGGTGCTGAGCGAGGGCGCGGCGAGTGAGGGCCCAACGAGCAGGAGCTTGGCACCGGCGGCAGCGGCTCATCCCCAACGGTGCCTCGCCAGGGTGCAGCGAGCGAAGTCCCGGCCCCGGCGGCGGCTCACGAGGGCGCGGCGAGCAGAGTCTGGCCCCGACGGCGGCTCACGGAGGAGCAGCGAGCGGGGTCCTGCCCTGGTGGTGGCTCATGAGGTCTCGGCGAGCGGTGCAGTGGCTCAGATGGCGCGGTGAGCGGGGGCCAGCCTCGGCAGCTCTTCTCGACGCCGACAGATTCGGCAAGCGACGACCACGGTGTGTCGATGGATCCACTGGCGGCTGCGGCGGCGTGGATCCGGCCGCGAGCAGCGGTGGCGCGCAGGACCAGGCTCAGTGGGCCTTTTTTATTTTCTGAAATTATTTACCGGGGCGAGCGTTATAACCGCGGCCGCCTCCATTAAAGTATTAGTGGAGGCGGGCAGTTAATGGCGTCCACCTCTGTTAAGGCCTATTAACGGAGGCGGTTGTTTTGTGGCGCCCGCCTCCATTAAGATATTAATGGAGGCGGGCAGGGGCAATCGCCTCCATTGAGTCACGATTAACCGTGACCTATCGTTGGAGGCGGTTGCCCTTGGATGACCTATCGTTGGAGGCGGTTGCCTCTGTCCGTCTCCCTTAACCAAAAACGACCGCCTCCATTAAAATTTGTGTACTAGTGAGTTTCATTGCTTGGGATTTTGTGGATATACACGAGAGTCCAGATCCGTCGTATTAGCGGAATACTTTTTTCTTGATCGTACAATTATATCCTTCGAAATGTTGAAGTTCAGTTCTGTTGTTAATCTATTCCAGACACTGATGGAGCTACCCTAGGGGCGGGATGGGGCGGCCACCCCAGCTACCGACGGCGTCGCCTCAGACCCCCGTACCCCTCTTCTTCCTTGGCTCTGGCTACCGAGTGCCCGTGGTGCCGAGCAGAGGCTGGCGACGCCGCGACGACCGAGCCACGAGCAGCGAAGAGCCGAAGAAGATGACCGGTTCCTCTTGTGGGCCTGTTTTTTCCCTTTAGAATAGCCCAGCAAGGGCCTAATTTGGTTCCCCAAATTCCCAATCCACCAACACAGGCATTCAACCATCCGTCAGCTGCTTCCCGTCCTATGTCCGCATTGACGCGAACACGAACCGACAGCCGCCGCCCGCCGCCACGGCGCCACCCCGCTCATCGGTCATTGCCAGCCCGACCACCCACTCGCCGGTCATCGCCAGGCTTCAGCGCATCCCACTGCCTGTCCGGCCGTCCGCCCACCGCCAGGTGTGGCCCACCGGCCACCAAGGAGCAAGAGGTAAGCAGCTAGCGAAGTAGCGATGCAGGGAGGAGGAGAGGAGGAGGCAGCGTGAGGTAGCGAAGAAGTGAACTATTAATTTGTTTTGCAAAGTTGAGGTAAGATCTTGGGTTGTTGGTCATCCACCTTTTCATCATAATTTGTGTCATTCTAGTTTTTTCTCTATAATTTGTGCCATCGTAGTACGTGAATACATTGCGATTTGGACCATAAGATCTCCTTTTTTCGTTCATCTTCGAGTTAAAACTTATCCCACCTTAAATTTTTTCATGACTTCGTCATGGATTCCAGATATGTGCATTACAGGGATTTTCTACAGGCATGCCACGGACAACTACTAAGGCCAGTCGCTTTCCTTATTTTTCGTATCACTCGGTGAAGGGAATGGCTTCCGTACTCTTTTTTCTTTAAAAAAAAGAACAAAGAACAAATCTTAAAGCAATATTGTATTGAATGTATTTGAATTTGTTTTAATGCTGTCATCGTTTTGTATCCAAAAGAATAGGCTCCACTGATCAACGAACGACAATCAATCCCATAGCACTTCATGACTTTCCTTTTTTAGAAAAATTATGTCCGCAATTTTTTTTGGAAGTTACAAAGTTATACACGTAAATTTTATGTATAATATTTTATAAGACATAACTCATTAGCATAACTTAGTCAATATATTTTTAATAATATTATGAAAACAACTTATCATGATAACTTTTGTAGGTAACTATTAGAGGCAACTTTTGTTCATAACTACCAGCGGGCAAATTTATTCATAATAATTTCGCAATATTTTTATCTTTTTGTTTTTGAAAAGTTATAAAGTTATACATATAAATTATGTGCATGATTTTTTACATAACAACTTACGATCATAATTCTTTTGACTTTTCTTTCTTAGAAAAAATAATTTTCATAATTTTTATTAGAAAATTAAGTTATGCTCACAACTAATGAGCATAATTTTTTACATGACAAATTATCACTATGACTTCTTGTCATAACTTTTGTAGATTTGTAGTCATACGATTCAATAGATCGGAAGAAGAGAAAAAGTGAGAGAAAATGTTGAAAAAGAAAAAACATGGGCACGACATCATATTATACATCTACAACTAGTATATGGATACATATAGCTCATCTAAAATAGATAGGTTAAAGTATAAATAAAAAATAAAAAGGCAAGGAAAAATCGAAAATAAAAAATAAAAAGGAGAAAGACGGGCTTGCTTCTGGATAAACAGGCCCGCGACTGTTCCTAGGTCCACGTGTGGTGGAGAGTGACCGCTCATGTTCACCAAATTGGATTTGGGGAAAAAGATGCCTGTTGATACTATGTTCTTATCTAAACTTAACGGTCTCTTAAATTTAATTAACGTATTTCGGCATCCATTTCAATGGGATTGGTTATGGGATCATTTCGGAATTGTATTGTCCATTTTCCACACCTCACACAAGAACTTAACACTCCCTGGTTTGGATGCTTCCTCCGTCCTAAATACTGTTAAACTTCTTAAAATTTAATTAGATATTATATAAAAAATAGCATCAAGATTTATATCTCTAAAAAAATTTATTATAAAAAATATATTTAATTATAAATATAATCTATTAGGAATTTCTGCTAAAATTCATGTGCCTAAATTTTGCTCCCTCTGTCCCTAAATATCTGTCGTTTTCGATTCTCGAGAAATAGCTTTGACTAAATATATATTAAAAAATATTAATATTTATGGTACATAATTAGTATCATTAAAAAGATCTTTTAATCTAATTTTTAATAAATTTATTTAGAGATATAAATGTTGCACATATTTTCTACAAAAACAAGTCAAACTTAGGCCACACACACTAACGACGACGGTTATTTAGGGACGGAGAGAGTAGTTTTCTTTCGGGCGATGGTTATTGCACATATTTTATGTTAAAATTGCAGTTTTAGCTAGTTGCAATTTGTGTAGAGATAGGTCATGTTTAGATACCTTCCAAATTCTAAATTTTTATATTCTCTCTGGCACATCGAATCTTTTGACACATGTATGGACCATTAAATATAGATAAAAAATAATTAATTGCACAGTTTTGTTGTAAATCACGAGACGAATCTTTTTAGCTAAATTAGTCCATGATTGGACACTAATTGCCAAATACAAATAAAAGTGCTACAGTAGCCAAATTCTAAATTTTTCCATCTAAACAAGGCCATAATCTACAATTTTTAGACTCAGGAATAAAAAACCCATTAGATAAAACTACAAACAAAATCTAATATGTATTGGCATAAAGATAATTAATAATTTGCAACTATTTTCTGTAGTCGGACAAGAATAAAAACTTAATATAATAACACAAAGACAATTAATAAATCATAGGGGTTGTTTAGTTGGTGAAAAAGTTTGGGTTCGGCTACTGTAGCACTTTTCGTTTTATTTGGCAATTTATGTCCAATCATGGACTAATTAGGCTCAAAAGATTTATCTCGTGATTTACAACTAAACTGTGTAATTAGTTTTTTTCTTTCGTCTACATTTAGTACTCCATGTATGTACCGCAAGATTTGATGTGACAGATACTGTAGCACTTTTTGGGTTTACTTTTCGTGAACTAAACAGGCTGATAGACAAATTATAGGCATTTTTAACACACGGTCAGCACGTGGCCTCACCTGAATTTAATTACAGGCCCTGTCGTTTAGGAAAAGTGAATCCATTAATACTAGAATAAATATAAATATTATCACTCTAGGCCTGGTTTAGATTGAGAAGAGAAAGCGAAATTTGATACCGTAGCACTTTCTTTTGTATTTGGTAATTATTGACAATTATGAACTAACTACGCTTAAAAGATTCATCTCGTAATTTATAATTAAACTATATAATTAGTAATTTTTTATTTATATTTATTATTCCATACACGTGTCACTCGATTCGATGTGACGAATAGAGAATGAAAAAACTAACGTGACCCTAGTACTGAGGAGTGATGACAAGGAGACAAGAGTAGAGAAACGAAAAAAAACAAGGGCAGAAGAGACGTACAAACCTCGGCTACTGTGACGACCCGTACGCGGAGGAAGAAGTCGACTGGCGTGGCGTAGGAGGCGGCGGCGGTTCCAGGCGACCTTCCAATACCCGCCACACTCACGCGAGAAATTCCCAGGTATTCTCCCTGCAGATTCCATCTCCTCGCCCCCTTCTCCGATCCGATCCATCGCGGATCGCTACGTTTCCTGTTCCTCAGGTTTTCTTGGGGGTTTTTTAGTGATGAGTTACCTTTTCCCCACTTTTGTTGGCGTGGGGGGAATTTGAGGGTTTAGTCTTGGGGTTGATCGGAGGCGAAAGCTGCAATCCTCGTTTGGTTAGGCCAACGATTCTCACTGCTGTGGCTCCCGATTTCCCAATTTCGTGTGATTTGCCTTCCTTTTTCTGGTTTCTTTGTTAGGGCTCCGATTCTGAGCCATGAAATGGATGTATCTTCTGATCTTGTAGTTTTGGGGAGTTCGTCTCCCATAGGAGAGATTCTTCGGCTGGGATTGTCCTCGGATTGAACTAGAAATATCGGAAACGGACATCCGAAACGGTAAAGGAAACCCGGCTTACCCTCTTCTTCAAGTCCAATTTACCTTTTTTTTCTTTTCTCAGGCCATACGATTTCTTTCAGTTGAAGTTGTGGAGTCTGTGAGCTGGTGCTAATTTAACTGCTTTCTTCTACACAAACCACTATCTGCTGTCTGATCCGTATTCTGTGTTAAGTCTGTTAACTCTTGTTGATTAGTAGCACTTTACAACAAGTGCAGCTTTGCGCAAACTGGCCCGCAAATTCATGTCCATTCCTGCAAATATTCATTAGTTAATTAATGTCTATATCTGCTATCAATTCGTGTCCATGTTGTTTGTTTGTGAGCAGGCAGGGGAGCTGCACGAGTAATGGAGGTTTATTAGGATTCCAGGGGGCATCACAATGGCATACTTCCCTGAGGAAGTAGTCGAGTACATCCTTGGCTATGTAACCTCGCACCGGGACCGCAACGCGGCGTCCCTGGTGTGTCGGGCATGGTATGACATTGAGCGCCACGGCCGCCGTTCTGTGCTTGTAAGCAACTGCTACGCGGTGCGCCCAGAGCGTGTACATATGCGGTTTCCCAACATGCGTGCACTGAGCGTGAAGGGCAAACCGCACTTTGCTGACTTCAACCTTGTCCCGGCGGGTTGGGGTGCCACTGCAGAGCCATGGGTGGATGCGTGCGCCCGTGCATGCCCAGGTCTTGAGGAACTCTGGCTGAAGCGTATGGTTGTGACTGATGAATGCCTCAAGTCGCTTTCTCTAACCTTTACCAACTTTAAATCACTTGTCCTTGTCTGCTGCGAGGGGTTCAGTACTGCTGGGCTTGCTGATATTGCCACCAATTGCAGGTGAGAATTCTGAAAACTTGGACATTATCATGTTTGAGAAAGTGCCTAGTGCCATTATTTTTGTTCATCCAGCATGGCCATTTGATTAGCAACAATTCATTTCAGTATAATGCTTGCAATCTTCATGCTGCTGCTGCTGCTGCTGAGTTTATTGTTTGTGCACCATTTTATACCAGATTATGTATGCCTTTTCCATCTCTGTATACTTCCTGGGCTCTTGATTATTAGAAGTTATCTACTGTGTGTTTATAGATAAAGATTTCCCAATGTGAATAATCGAAGCAATGCAAAATCTACGAAACAGAAGTTATCTATAATTCCTGTTCTCATCTACAGGATTTCAACATGTTTTCGTTAGTTCTTGGCAGTTTCTCCATAGCTCTATCTGAATGATATTTAAGTACTGAAATGTTGTTTATGATTCCTTTGGTTTATGTCCGAATACTATCATTAAGATATTGAATGCTTTGCAGAGCACAAACTCTTGAACAAAAATCTTTGATGAAAGGTGGTGCAGTAGTTTCTTTAACTCTTTAAGTCTGCTTAGTACATGCCTATTGCCTAATGATTGAATTCCATTCCTTGTTTCTATTTCTCTAGTAAAGTACATAATGCTTTAGAAAAAGCATGGTTGAGATTGCGACACCTAACTAGAACAATTATATTTCAATGCTGGAAGAAAGATCAAGCTGCAGTTATATAATATTATTGGCTTCTAGGTCATCTTCGGTTGTGTTAAGCAAACTTCATTTTAACTGACAAAGTGTCTCTTATTGTTTAGTTTGATAGAGATTTTACTTATGGTTATGTTTTGTTCACTCAATTTTACATAGGTTATTAGTCCACTCAATTTTACATATTTTGTTACTCTTCGCTTTCAGGTTTCTTAAGGAACTCGACTTACAAGAGAGTTGTGTGAAACATCAAGGCCATCAGTGGATTAATTGTTTTCCCAAGCCTTCAACATCACTAGAATGCTTGAATTTTTCTTGCTTGACTGGGGAGGTGAATGCCATTGCATTGGAGGAACTTGTTGCAAGGAGTCCAAATCTTAAAAGTTTAAGGCTGAATCCTTCAGTTCCAATTGATGTTTTGCCCAGAATCCTTTCTCGCACACCTATGCTAGAGGATTTAGGTACAGGATCTTTTGTACTAGGCAATAACGCTGGTGCATATATCAGTCTATATAGAGCTTTTGGAAAGTGCACTTTGCTGAAGAGTTTATCTGGTTTTTGGGATGCTTCGGGCTTGTATGTTCAAGGAATTTTGTTGCCAATTTGCAAGATCAGTGCCCTTACATGCTTGAATCTCAGCTATGCTCCATTGATTCAGAGTGACCAGCTTATCAGTATTGTTCGCCTGTGTACAAGGCTCCACGTCTTATGGGTAAAATTTACTTGCAGTGTTGCTAGGAAGTTTAGGCTCACTTATTACATTGAACTAGCCTATTTTCCAGTGCAAATATCTGGCTAGATTTGAAAATATAGTGGAATTCACTGTATTACTCTTATGCCTATGGTTGAAAAAAACAATTGCCGTTGCTATTAGTGCCTATTGAGTGTTGTTGCATTGTTCTGGAACTATTAAAACTTCAGTTAATCTTAACCTTTTAACATCTGGACTTACAGAATTTACATTGTACATCTCTCATTTTCTCTTGATAAATAAGAATGTCTCTTTATATTCCTTATTATTCTCTCCCAGATATTTTTTAATTTAAGGATCGTTTTGGTTCCTTGGAAGCTCCTGTAGCTTTACATATGTTGATCACCTGATGCAGTTTTGAGGGTTTAACAAGCTAGATTGTGTTAGATTCTCAACTTACAAAAGATTCTGGGTCCATCTATTTCAAGGTTGATTAACTGGAATGATAGGTATTGGATATTTTGTTCATGTATGTACCCTGTTTATTTTGGCAAAAAATGTTCTACTTCTAATTAGTTAGGGTATGTTTTGTTCTTTTGACGAGTACTGTACAGCCTTACCAAGTTAGAAATCAGAAAGACATGGTCATTTGGTTGCTGGGTAAGACTTCCTTGGAACCTGACTAGCTAGCTTTTTGCTTGCTTCTATAAGTCAGCGGATTCAACTCGCCAGCACTGTAAGCTTGGTCGGGCTGGTGAGGTGAGGTTGTGCTGGCTCGGGAACCAACTTGTCCTTAGGTATGAGTTGTGCCCAATAGTCGAGGTCTGCATACTGTAACACCTTTTAAACTGTTTAGTAGTCTTACAGTTAAGCAGACATATAGGGTCCAATAATACTACATCCATGTTTCTTAATCTCTAGTTTGTACCAATATACACATGTCAGAACCTTTACTTACCTGCCAATGTAACAATATACATTCCTGTATTTTGTTGTGATGAGAGTTAGCTAAATGTAAGAGACTTTTGAAATAAAAACCTTTTCAAATCCTTGCCATGTTTAAGTAAGGTCACAACGATTTATTGATACTGTTTTGTGTTTCTCTGCATAAGAAAAAGTTGTTCCCTCTACCGGATGTCAGCATGTTATTGATATCCTTAGGGGTATGAATTGTAACCCTGTATTGATATCCTTAGCATTACACTTCATATGATACAAACCTGTATGGATTTGATTCCTGTCACATCTAGTATGCATTGGACGAAAGTGGCAATGCTATGTGATAACTAATTACTTCATTGGGTTATTGGTGCTTAGATTTCATTCGCATTACACTTACTCTCAGAGAAGCTCCATTTCTGGTTGATTACAATTCAAATATAACTTCAGGCTTACCAGACTAATTGCTGTTGAATAGTCCTAAGAAATGGATTGTAGAAGTTAAACTTTGACAATCGAATGCTTGTTTCAGTAGGTGGCACCCTTACCGTTTTGCCTTCTTACATAGTTTCTTAGGCTTGACCCATTGTCTGCAGGTGTTAGATCACATTGGTGATGAAGGATTGAAGGTTGTGTCCTCTTCTTGTCCTGATCTTCAGGAGTTGAGGGTATATCCAAGTGATCCAAATGCTCCAGCAAGAACTACTGTGACGGAGGAAGGGTTGGCAGCCATATCTCTCTGTCGGAAGTTACAGTGTGTGCTCTTCTTTTGTGATCGAATGACAAACACTGCGCTCATCACTATAGCAAAGTACTGTCAACTGTTAACATCCTTCAGACTATGCATTCTGAAGCCCGAGTCAGCTGATGCTGTAACAGGGCAGCCACTGGACGAAGGCTTTGGGGCAATAGTGCAGTCCTGCAAAGGCCTGAGGCGTTTCGCCATGTCAGGCCGCCTCACGGATAATGTGTTCCTGTACATCGGCATGTACGCGGAGAAGCTGGAGATGCTCTCAGTAGCATTCGCGGGGGCTACTGACGACGGCATGGTCTATGTGCTCAACGGCTGCAAGAACCTCAAGAAGCTGGAGATCAGGGACAGCCCCTTTGGTGACGCCGCTCTCCTTGCGGGCGCGCACAGGTACGAGTCGATGCGCTCTCTCTGGATGTCATCCTGCAAGATCACCCTGGGGGCCTGCAAGACCCTTGCGGCGACCATGCCAAACATCAACGTCGAGGTCATCAGTGAGGTGGGGGCAAGCGTTGGTGCACCGGATGATGGCGTCAGCAACAATGTGAGGAAGGTGGATAAGCTATACCTCTACCGGACTATCGCCGGACCCAGGAGCGATACGCCAGGATTCGTCTCAATATTGTGAGCTGTATCTACTGATTACTGTAGTGGCTAAATGAGTTCAAACTCTATTTATACCCGGCTTTTTAGGAAAACTCGATGTTCTTAACCATATGCCTTCTGTGGTTGTGCTACTCTGTTTGGTAGTGTTGGAAAAAACTGAAGCCTTGGTGCTATGTGAACCTTGTTTATGCCGGGCACGTAAGAGATCTTAAATAGGAGTAACATAACATTTTGTATAAGTGTTTCATGCTGGCGGCTGGCGCTCTTTGGGATGTGTCCTGTTTGTGATGCTGAAAGTGTTGGTGCCCTTGAGTTTCAACGATTTGTGCTGAAAATCTTCTTTTGTTTTGAGAATCTGCTGAAAATCTTCTGAGAAGCTAAGGATTGGCCAACCTTAAAAACAAGCGCCCAGTTGCTGCTATTTGCGTCCTTGTCCGAAATTTCCTCATGTTTTTATTATAAGTTGATAACATGTGCCCCCCTGGAGACCCAGAGTTTCTTGGTTGCGCAGCTCTGATGGATGTGAAGGAATGACCTGGAGGGCAGGAGGACAGCTGCGGATCACGAATCTGGCCAGTGGTCACCGCCGCCGCGCCGCACATGGCTGATGCTGATGTCCGGGCCGACAACATGCGTGCTTCGATTCTTCCATCATGCATATACATGTCCCACACGCGTACACATCACTCACGATGAGAAAATCCTGGGTGGGCCGGTGGACTTCCTTGGGCGGGTCACGTGTGTACCGGCAATTTTGGGCCGGGGTGCGGAAAAGCCCCAAAACTATGGCTCAAACTCTATATATCTGCTCCAACAGAAAAATTCCTAGTCCGATTTCTCGCGGCCAAAAAAAATGCATATATAGCTTTTCAATGAGTCAAATATTTTGAAGTTTGACCAAATATACAGAAAATCATATTGACATTTGTATTTGTAAACAAATTTATTATAAAGTATATATTCTACTATTAATTTAACAATATTTATTACATATCATAAATACAAGTATTTTTTTATATATACTTGATCAAACTGAAAAAATATTTGACTCTTTGGGAATCGAGATGTGTATTTATGTTGGGACGGAGGGAGTATACAATAGGATTTTAATAAGTTATTCAAGATCATTCTCTTGTAAGTTTGCTCAAATTTATACAAAAAACAATAATATTTATGATATTGAATGAGTAACATTAGATATGTAATCAGCGACGAAGCCAGGAATCGACGAAGCCAGGGCTGGCTTCCTCTTCTTCTTCCTCCAGCCCCTCCTTGCCTTCTTCTTCCTCCTCATGGCGGTAGCCCGGGCTAAGCCCGGGCTCCATGTAAATCATGGCCGTAGGGGGGGCTGGAGCACGGGTAGCCCCCCGCTGGCTTCGTCGCTGTATGTAATGGAATATATTTTTGTAACTTACCTATTCTTTGTGATTCTGGACATATAAAATGAGTTGTTCTCTTGTGATCCCATTTTTGCATCATAAATATAGGTTTGTTAACCACAAGTTATAACCAAGGTGCTTTTGTACACCTGGCTCCTAATCCTACGGTGATGCTAGTTGTGAATGGTTTTAATGGTCTTTTCCCATTGTACTGACTTTTGATTCCAAGAATTATACTAGCTAGAATGTTTATATTAGGTGTATTATTCTTCTACGACATTCGTGATGACGAGGCAACTATCAAGAGCATCCTGCATGTGTACTCCAGTAGGTCCATCACAGATCTTGTAAGGTTTTTGTTCCTAATATAATTAAAGCTACAAAAACTTATACATAAGTTAATAATAACACAAGATTAATATTACAATATTCGTTATGCAAAATAATTTGTATATACAACTCTTTGAATTTAACACAATATATTTTCATCGATTTTTCTGCTGAAAGTCATTGGAGACTGTATTGATGTCCTAACGGATTTCTAGTAAGTAGTAACGAAAGGAAGTAATTTTTTTGCAAACAAAAAAGGTAAAGGAACTTCCTAAGCCACAAAAAAAGAGAGTTACAATTATTTCACTATATGTCTTCTCAGTAGCAACTATACATTAAGCTGCACACACAGGTTAATTGCACCTAAATGACCAAATCGACAAGAAAGGACTGTGTTCACTTCATCAATTGTACTTCAAGGATTGTGGTATTACTTCGTTTCAAAAAGAGTAAACTTCTAGCTAAGTGCTAAGTCAAACAACCTTTAGTTTGACCAAACTTTAAAAGAAATTTACAAATATTTATGATATCCAATAAGTAACATATAGCTCATCGTGGAATATATTTTTCATAATATACGTATTTGGAATCACAATTGTTGATACTATTTTCTTATAAACTTAATCAAACTTGAAATAATTTGACAACAAATCTACTGCTCACTACTAGCTCATTCTCGCTGCAAGTTTTGTCAATGTCAGCTCATGCATGGCCGGGCATACCTTGCATCCACTATTCCTTCAATTCCCATCTCGTTGTCGTTTCTTAAATAAAACCAATTGATTAACAAACGTGGCTTTGCATCAGGACTTAGCCAGGAAAAAAATTAGTAGGGGCTGAACAAAAGGGCTACAACAACTTAGCTCTACTATAACCCCTTACAATAGACAAATATAATAGTTTGAAGTACGTCGATTAACGATGAAATTCACAAAATATATCATGAAAAATAAAGGATGCAGCTCATTCATACCGAAAGGCCACATTACGAAACTAATAGACGATGCGTGACGTTGACACACATTATGCATCCGAAGTAGCCATCTACACAAATAGACATAATTGATTAGTCAAACATATATGGACCTCCAAATTATGAATTTAGAATCGATTGGTTTGCGATTTCCAGGTCAGCAATTATGTTGCAATGACTAAACTCTGCCTATGTTTTTTCAGTTGACTTGTGCTCTCATTATTATGTGGAGTTGAGCCACTACCACTTGAACTTGAAAAGTAGTTGCGCAAAGTTCTTTCGACATACTCAAAATCTGAAAATTGAAATCTACCATGAATCAAACATTCCATCATTCAATCATGGACTCAGTTTCACAATTAAAAAATAAATCACCTGCTCGGCTGTTGCTCGCCTGGATGGCTAGAGCCCTGCTGCACTGCAGTGCTGGTGCTGCTGCCTGCTCGCGGGCGCCTGACGCCGTGCCACCTCCCCTCAGCGCTGCATCGTTGCGGACTACGCCGCTGCGGCATGCGGCATGCGGCCTGCTCGCCGACTGCTAGCGTCCGTCCGTGTAACAACCCAAAAATCCACACATCAAAAATACCAAATACAAAATTTTTCTCAAAACTTTCATGTGATGATGAGTATCATGTATAGAAACCCAATCTATGAGATACATTAGGTCTAACCCAACCCAAGTTAGCACATAAGCATGGCATACCTTTAACTAATTATGTTTATTTAAATTCTAACAAAAGAAATGTTGCATATATTATTAACTCAAATTGTGATTTGGATTTTCTTTTGCTTTATGTTATGCTTAACAACTCTTTCTAAGAAACACACCATAAAGTAATCACTATTAAATCCAAGGATAAATGTGTAATAAAAGAAAAACTAATTCTATATATATAACAAACTACACCAATGTTGATATACAAAATAGCTAAACAAAATTCCCTAAACACCAATGAATAAGTTGCATCAGTTTGGAATTCAAATTTCAAACCAAATTTGAATTCAAATAATGGAAAAGAAATGAAAAAAATAGAAAAAAAGAAGAAAGGGAGAAGAAGGCCTCGCAGCCCCGCCGCTCGGCCCAGCCAACCCTAGCGCGCGCACGCGGCCCAGCAAGCCGGCCCAGGCTACCGCTCACGCCCGCGCGCCCAGCCCCGCCAGCTGCCGCTGCCGCTTGGCCCCACGCGTCAGCCGCACGTCACCCACGCCCGCACGTTTCCCGTTTTCACTTTCAGCCGCTGCCACGCGGGCCCCGCATGTCAGCCACCCCGTCCACAGTGTCATCTTCCTCACCCACGCCTCAACCGCATACGCGACCGTCGCCCGACAGCGGTGGCAGGGGCGGGCCAGGGGTCACGCCCGGGGCATGGCCTTGTCCCCTTGGCGCCGCACCCACGCAACCACACACGACCGTTGGATGAGATGCACGCCTCTGATCCTCCTCAATCTCCAGCCGTCGAGCGTCGGGCTCCATGGCCGAGCTCCGGCTATAAGAGCCCCAGCCCCAGAGCCCTAGCAATCGACCATCACTCGCCGCCATTTGGTGGCCACACGCTGCGCACTGGAACCAAGAGAGAGGAGGGAGAAGGGGAAGGAAGGAGAGGAAGAAAGCGCCGAAGCCGCCACAGGGGAAGAGGTCGTCGGAGCCGAAGACGGCGCCGACGCTTCGTCACTGACACGGCTCGGCACGGCACTGCACGGCCACACCAGAGCTGCACGGCCTCGAATCGACACGGCATCGCCATCCCTTCTTCCACGCCACCTACGGTGAGCCCCCCTTCCGGTCTCTCTGCTCGCCGCCGGACCCTACTGTTCGGCCATGGCGCTTTACACCGGGAACGCGTAGGCCAAGGCCAATTCCAACCGCTGGGAACACCCGCACCCACGCACACGTCTGTGACCACGCTGTGACCACCCCGCTAGAGCCCCGTAGTTCACCCACGCGCCTCGCCGTCGTCACCTTGTCGCCGTAGCCACCGGGGAGCCCCTAACGGCCACCTGGAAGCCCGAAGCACCGCCTTGAGCCCTGGACACCTTCGCCGCACACCCACGAATCCGCAGAAGCCCCTATTTGCCCAACCGAGCCACTGGAGAGCCTACAAGCACGACCTCGCCACCGCCGAGCCGCCAGTCACCGTGGCCAACGCCCTAGAAGGCCTCGGCCACCACTTTGACCCCACCGACCCAGTCGCCGTGGCCTGGGGAAGCTTTTCCCCTCCCCAATTGGACACCAGCGCCGCCACGCAAGCTTACCAGCGAGCTCGCCACCGGCAAGAGCGCAGCCGCGGGAGAAGCAGGGGAAAACTCCCCTCGCCGGCAACCCGCGCATGCACCCGGTGTACGTGGACCACGCCTGAGAGAAGAGAGGGTGGACTTGGTCCACCGTAGTCCTGTCTGCAGTCCATGGACCAGGTCCACCATGGACTGCAAGCCATAGACCACAGCCCAGTGGTGGCCCACGACTACAACGTGGCAGCGCCACAGCTTGCCACGTGTCCGACCCGGCCCGGCCCGGATCGGCCCAACCCGAAGACCAACCGGCACAGTTAGGACCCAGCCCGTATTGACCGTTGACCGTTGACCTGGCCCCACATGTCAGCGACACAGTGTTGCTGGACCCACACGTCAGATGGTGACGTCATACTGGCGTCATGATGACGTCACGTGGGACCCACATGTCAGCAGTGATAACTGCCACAGTAACATCATACTGACGTCATGTTAACGTCAGCTGATGACATCAGCACCCCGACCCCACCAGTCAGTGACACGGACACCCTGGACCCACACGTCAGACGTTGACGTCACGTAGGACCCACACGTTAGAAGCCAACACAGCCTGGGTGACGTCATGCTGACGTCACGATGACATCAGCTGCTGACGTCAGCAGCCCTGACCCCACACGTCAGTGACCTTGACTGTTGACCGTTGACCGTTGACTTAACGTTGACCGACGTTGACTTTGACCGGACCCACCTGTCGGTGACCCAATAGTTTTTGGCCCCACCTGTCAGTATGGACGACGTTGATGACGTCACACTGACGTCATGCTGACGTCAACTGGGACCCACCTGTCGGCTCGGAACCATTATGCTGACGTCATGCTGACGTCAGCAAGCCACGTGGACCAACCGCAGCACGACACGTGTCAGCCCAGGATTAATTCAGCCTTTATCCAATTTTAGAAATGATTTAAACTTCGGAAATTCATAACTAATTCATACGACCTCGGAAAAATACAAAACTAGGGCCAAAATTCATATAAAATCAAGCTCTACGTAATAAACCCATGTTTGAGTGCTTTTGGCTCTTTTGAATTTCCATTGCTTCTTTGTGCTATTCTATAAACATCGCTAACGCGACTATAATGCAAACGATGCAGACTGGGAGGAAAACCTGACGGACGAGGACCGTGAGTACCGTGAGGAGAACGGAGACGACTACACTGAAGGTGCCACATCCCACCCAATCTCGTAGCACCTATTATGCATGGCTAATATAGAACTGCTATCGCTTTACTTTGCTACTACAATTATTTTATGCTAGGACCTGCATGGTAGTATGCTTGCTTGAAAGCCCTTGCCTTGACGCAACCTTACCCCTGCATACCCTGCTATTAGGCTAGACATACGCTTACTGCTATATATTTCCTTATTTATACTTCTACCACACTTATACTATGTGCGTGGTGGAAACTGGGGTTACCTGGACTATGGGGAGAGTGTTGCGTGTGTGACTTGGGGGTGTGGAGGGTGAGGGTTGTGTTGACCAAGTTGGAGTATACGACGAGCCTGGGGCAAGTCTTACTATGGGATGCTACCTGGGCACCCCTGGACATGTATACCTATGGTGGGTAAAAGGTATATGAGGTGGACTTGGGTGAGAACCGGTGATGAGTGGAGCCCGGAATGGAGGTGCTGTGGTGGCACGGTAAATGGAAACCCTGATGGAGACATTCTGACTTGGTCATCTCTAAGGACCTACTAGTACTCAGATTCACCGGGAAACCTTTACGTACCACTCGCCCTATATGGTGCGGGACGACTGGACTACTTGGTAGGGTTTTGCCATTACTGCTAGGTTGAGAGCGGACAGTGTAAGGAGGTACGAGGCACAGAGGATTTCCCCCACACCCTTCTGAGACTTCAAGGAGACCTTGTGGACCCGGCTCATGACTCACAGTTTCAGCCATCCCAGACTTAACTTGGGGTGAACCAGGGCTGAATGGTAGAGTGGCAATATCCTAGGCTAGCAAGCAGCCGGAATCAGCCCAGTTGATGATGGTCAGCAAGGAAGGCAGATCTTGTGGTTATGTAAAACCTCTGCAGAGTGTATGGTTGATCGATCGATACATGTGCCGACTCGTCAGCTATGGACCTTTCCTGGGTTTCGCTTAAACTAGATAGTGAGATGAGTCCTTCTCTTCTTCTCCCGTGAGAGAGTGTCGGTCATAGCCAGGGGCTACAGGCCTTGAGACAGTGCCGAGAGGGAGTTGGCCTGTCGACTGAGCGAGGGTGTGGTAATAGTATGGAGATTGTGGTATGTTGATCCCAGGATCGTAACCTAGCTCAGAAAAGGGAATGGAGTGGGATGAGTGTGGGAATGGTGTTAAAACTTGATCAATTATATTATATACTTGATATGCTACTGCATAGGAAACCCCAGCCCTATAGGTTTCATTTGAATACAACCATGATGCATCCAAATCCACAAAGCAATGCTCATAGGGATGGGAGTGGCCAGTACAAATCGTACTGATAAGTTTTTGGCACAGGTTCTGCTGAGGAGTATAGCTCCGAGGAGTTTGATGGTTGAGGGGTTCGTGCCTACGCTCGAGTTTGGCGATCTTATCTTCAAGCTGTTCTGAATGAATTCTACTTTTGTTTCCGCCAATGCGGCGATGTAATAAATTATGTAATTCCGCACTATTTGTACTCTGATATTATCGTTGTATGGATGTGGTATTCGACTAGAATTTGGGTAATAAGATCCATCATGGTCATATAACACTTTGACTCTGTGGTTTTCCCTTCATGGAAAATGAGGTCGTTTCAGTTGGTATCTGAGCCATACTTGACCTTAGGACGAAACCCTTAGAAATGGACGATAGAATAGGACGTGAACAAACCTTCTTTCAGTTATATACCGACCCTGCATCTACTTTTATGCAAGGCTTTTCTATTTATTGGACCTGCTAACACCTGTTTTCCGTGAAACATGCAGATGGCAACAAACGTCGAATGGCCGCCTCTAGGACCGCTACCTCTGGACCACGCCAAGCTTACCTTCGACCTACGTGAGCTCGGGGGTTTTGCACAGACCCTCTGCAGAGTTCTCATCATGTTGGGAGTCCCTGACGAGTTTGTCAAGGTAACCTGCACGTGCAAAGCAGCTCAGGAAGGAGGAATCGAAGGATCGATTGTCACCTCAGTAGAGTTCCTAGCTAGCACTACCTTACCTTCTGTCCTAGCTTTCACCGAGTTGACGATAGAGGACACAGTCGAGGAAGGACTACAAGCCATCTCACACAAGGCACTTCGCAGAGTGATGAGGGACCACTACGAGCACCTGAAGACGATAGAGTTCCGTCTACTTCCCTAGGCCCTCGACCTTAGCCTTACCCCCAGTGAGTAGAGTTTCGCAGCAGGCAGAGTTATCCTCGCCGAGGAGGACAGATGCCTTCGTGTCTCAGCTATTCACCTACTGGAGCAGGACAGGTACATGACCCAGCTGGAGCAGAGGAGACGACAGGACTAGGCCCTCCGGTGGGAGTACCAAGAGCGAGACTCGCAGGGAGCACATGAGCGAGCTAGACTACTAGAGATAGTTGCCAAGCTATAGGACGAGCTCAACCGTCGTGAGGAGGACAACAGAGCCGAGGTCGCTGACTTACAGGACAAAGCAGCCGACCTAGGCAACAGGAATTGCTACCTCGATAGCAAGGTCTTGGAATTACAGAGTGAGTTGGATGATAAGAACACCTAGTTCAACCGCAAGGGAGACAGAGAGAGATCCAAGGGGATTGGTATGCTGAAGATCCAATCTCGGAACAAGACCCTGACTCAAGAGCTAGAGGAGTTCAGGAAGAAGGCCGTTCGCAACCAGGGTCACCTGATCGAGGCACTCAGGCAGACCGAGTACCTACAGGACAAGTGTGAGAGGACTTGGCAGGCTTGGCAGAAGTCTGACAGGAAACGTCTCAGGGAAATGAAGGGTATGTGGGATCAGCTACCCAAGGAGATCCGCAGCAAAGACAAAGCCTAGGATAGAGGAGTTTGAGTTAGCCCTGACTCGCCTCAACCTAGACGCCTGCCCTACCCTACCTGGAGCCAAGGCTACTGAGGAGCTCGCCGAGGCCTTGAAGTACGTATCCTGACTCCACAAGTCTGACGAAGAGATCGAGATCGAGGACAGTCGTATCCTAGCCGTGGTGTACGAGTTAGAGTAGGTGACCCTGCATGGTCATGAGTTATGTCCGAAGTTTCCATGAGTTGTACCCCCTTATGAGATGATTTATGAGACTCTATGCATAGCATGACTCTCGCACATCTTCTAGTGTAGCTACTAAAGATGATGTTGTGCAATTAAACCTATGTAATGAATATTTTTGGATCTTATGGCATCTTTTGGATCTTATCGCTTCTTTGTAATGAGTGTTGGATAGTGTAACTGCTCTGCTTTAAAACATCAAAATCATGTAATCATATTGAATTATAGGCACTTTGGCACAAGCACTAAAATTTCAATGATCCGTGTTACAGATGCCGAACTGCCGATCGAATCGCCTAATGAATTGAGGGCGTGCGCCCATCCCTGAACCCAACAAGGGCCATGGTGACAACAACCGTGGCCATGGTCGTGGCTGTGGACGTGGAGGGATACCCTTCGACCTGGAGAATACCCCACCACCTATTGAGGAGAACATTCCGCCACCACCACCACCGAACCTGGCGGAAGTGATGGCGCAGCAGACCTAGCTTCTGGCAGCTCTTGTTGAAGGAGCAAACCATCGCCAAGGAGGTCAGCAGAATGATTTCCAAAGGAAGCTGGAAGGTCTCCTAAAGCTAAGGCCACCTACCTATGATGGTACCGACCCTAACCTGCTGGTAGCCGATGACTGGCTTAAGGAAATGGAGAAGAAGCTTGATCTCACTACATTCACCGACGATGAGTGTGTTAGAGCTGCCGCACACTAGCTCACAGGTGCAGCACGCGCCTGGTGGGATAGTTTTAGTGACTCCCATGAGGACCCTACCAACATCTCATGGGAAGAGTTCACCGAAGCATTCACTGAATACCACATTCCCAAGGGTATCATGGAGGCCAAGGCTAAGGAGTTCCGCAACATCAAGATGGGAAAAGACAGGGTGATCGAGTACACTACTCGTTTCACCAACCTTTTGTGCTATGCGCCTTCCTATGTTGTGAACTCTGAAAAGGAGAAGCTGTACTATTACCGCAAGGGGCTTAACCTGCACATCAAACTAAAATTTGGCGGTATTGAGAGCAACACATTACGTGCTCTGGTGGATCGCTGCATTCAGATTGAGAAGGACCGTGATGAAGCTAGAGAAGAGTACAGGGGAAGAAAGCGAAAGCCTGAGGAGTCCCTCCGTGGCCGTGATCGCAAGAGGATCCGCAGAGATGCTCCATCCAGGGAATGCTCTCACCACAACAGGGATGACAACCCTAGATAGGGTAGGGGAAGTGGAGGCTACTTCACCAAATACTCCCGCCCTGCTCAGGATCGTTACACCCGAGACCGTTATGCACAGGACCGCAACACCCATGACCGTTTCAACCATTCCTGCTCTGTGAATGAACGCCCAACACAAAACTGCTCCGTGCCAGGCAATGGAAAATGGAAGGCACCCGCGCCAACCCCCATAGGCGGTACACCTTTCACCTGCTTCACTTGTGGCCAACCGGGTCACAAGGCCGCTGAATGCCCTCAGAATTTAGCTGCCCAGAAGTCTCAGTTCAAGGGGTCTGCTACCCATGGACGTCTCAACCATCTGGATGCTGAGGAAGCACAGGCTGCTCCGGACGTCGTGTACGGTATGTTTCTAGTTAATGGCAATACTGCATCAGTTCTTTTTGACTCTGGAGCAACTTGTTCATATATATCAACCAAGTTTGCACGAGAATATGGCCTGCCCGTAACCCCGCGTGAAAAGCCTATCATTACCAGCTCGCCCTTAAGAGACCTAAAAAGCACCCACATCTGTAAGGGAGTGAGTCTTACCATTGAGGGTCTTATCTTTAAAGCCGATCTAATCCTGTTACCTTCCACTAACCTAGATGTCATCTTAGGCATGGATTGGTTAACCATTCACCGAGGCATCATATCATGTTCCCCTAGATATGTCCAAGTGACCCACCCATCAGGCCAAGTCATTAGATGTGAACCCCAGTTCAGAAGGTCCACCTCTATCCTATGTGCCCTTAAAGCAAGATCAGAATCACTAAAGGAGGAAAAGATAGTTCATGATGTGCCTGTGGTCAGAGACTATCCCGATGTATTCCTTGAAGAATTACTGGGTATGCCACCGGACCGTGATGTAGAGTTCATCATTGATCTTTTGCCGGGAACAGGACCCATTGCCAAGAGACCCTATCGCATGTCAGTTGATGAACTGGCTGAGCTCAAGAAATAGCTAGAAGAGCTCATCTTGAAGGGATATATCAGACCCAGTGCTTCACCTTGGGGATCCCCTGTTCTGTTCGTTAAGAAGAAGGATGGCTCAATGAGAATGTGCATAGATTACCGAAACTTGAACGCAGTCACCATCAAGAACAAGTACCCCCTGCCGAGAATTGATGATCTGCTTGATCAACTCCGAGGTGCCAAGTATTTCTCTAAGATCGATCTCAGATCTGGCTACCATCGGATGAAGATTCGAGGGAGTGACATACCGAAGATAGCTTTTGTGACTAGGTATGGTTAGTTCGAGTTCACCATGGTATCCTTTGGACTCACAAATGCTCCCGCATACTTCATGAATATGATGAATAAGGTTTTCATGGACGAATTGGATAAGTTTGTGGTAGTATTCATTGATGACATCCTGGTCTATTCATTCACCGCTGAAGAACACGAACATCATCTAAGAACGGTGCTTGAGAGACTAGCTCAACATCAGCTCTACGCAAAGTTTAGCAAATGTGAGTTCTAGCTACAAGAAGTTGCCTTCTTAGGCCACGTATTATCAGTTGAAGGTGTTGCAGTGGACCCAGCTAAGATTGAGGTTGTGAAGGAATGGGAACAACCCCGTAATGTGACAGAAGTCAAAAGTTTCTTGGGATTGGCTGGGTATTATCGCCGATTCATCGAAAACTTCTCCAAGATAGCCCGTCCGATGACCAACCTTCTAAAGAAGACTAAGGAGTTTGAATGGACGCCCAGGTGCGAACAAAGCTTCCAGGAATTGAAACAGAAACTTACCACAACTCCTGTGTTAGCATTGCCCGATATTGGCAAAAATTTCATGGTCTATTGTGATGCATCTCGTCAAGAACTTGGGTGTGTATTGATGCAAGATGGAAGAGTGATAGCTTATGCTTCTCGACAGCTAAAAGAACATGAGAACCGATACCCTACTCATGACCTTGAGTTAGCAGCAGTTGTTCATGCTTTAAAGATCTGGAGGCACTACTTGATAGGCAACAATGTGATATCTACACCGATCACAAGAGCTTGAAGTACTTTTTCACTCAAGAGGATCTGAATATGAGGCAACGCCGATGGTTAGAGTTGATCAAGGACTATGACTTGGAAATTCACTACCATCCGGGAAAAGCTAACGTAGTCGCAGATGCTCTTAGTCGCAAGAGTTACTGTCACACTTTGATCACTGAATCCGTACCACCTAAGCTCAAGGAAGAGATTGATGATTTCCAACTTGAGATACTACCACATGGCTTGCTGAATGAGCTCCGCATACAGTATGATCTCACGGATCGCATTCGTCAAGCTCAGAAAATGTGTAAGGAGATTGAATATCTCAGTGGTCTGATGAAACTAGGCTATAAGACCAACCACCATGAAGATGAACAAGGAACCATTTGGTTCAAGGACAGAATCTGTGTGCCTTCTGATCTAGTCCTGCGAGAGGAAATATTGTCAGAAGCTCATGATTCTAAGTATTGTATTCACCCTACAGGTTTAAAGATGTATCAAGACTTGAGGAAACACTTTTGGGGGAAAGGTATGAAGACAGACATCGTAGGACACGTGGCACGATGTGACACCTACAATAGAGTCAAGGCTGAACATCAGAGGCCTGCGGGATTGCTAAAGCCTCTTGACGTCCCGGAATGGAAATGGGAGGGCATATCCATGGATTTCATAGTTGGATTACCCCGTTCACTAAAAGGCAATGATTCCATCTGGGTGATTGTTGATCGTTTAACCAAGGTTGCTCACTTTGTACCAGTGAAGACCAAGACCAATGTAGAAAAAATTAGCAGATCTATATATTGAGCATATTCTCAGGTTGCATGGAGCTCCCTCTAGTATTGTATCTGATCGTGGTCCTCAATTTGTGTCTCGATTCTAGGAAGCTCTGCACAAGTCTATTGGAACCAAACTTGATTTCAGTACCTCTTACCACCCACAGACAGATGGACAAACAGAATGAGTAAATCAGATCTTAGAAGACATTCTTCGCGCTAGTGTACTGATTTACGGCTCTGATTGGGAGAAATGTCTACCCTATGCAGAGTTTTCTTACAACAATAGCTACAAAGCCAGTATCAAGATGTTGCCATTTGAAGCTCTATATGGTAGACCTTGTAAGACACCTTTGATGTGGTCCCAACCGGGAGAAAGATCATTCTTTGACTCTGCTAAGATTCAAGATGCAGAAGGAGTTGCTCAGGTAAGAGAGAATTTGAGAATTGCCCAAAGTCGATACAAGAGCTATGCAGACAAACGAAGAAGAGAACTGGAGTTCAATGTGGGGGACTTCGTATATCTCAAGGTATCCCCGCTACGTGGGACGGTCAGATTCCATGTGAAAGGCAAGCTTGCCCCTAGATTTGTTGGCCCATACAAGATTTGCAAGAGAATTGGAAAGCTCGCCTACAAACTTGAGTTACCTGTGGAATTGACGGGTGTACATCCCGTATTCCATGTATCCCAGCTACGCAAATGTTTAAGAGTACCCGATGAAGCAATCCCAACCGGTGCACTTGACATTCAAGAAACACTTGAGTATAAAGAACATCCTATCAGAATTCTAGAGAGAGATACCAAAGAGACCCGAAGCAAGACTATACCCATGTGCAAGATCCATTGGAGTAATCATACTGAGAGGGAAGCAACATGGGAGAAAGAGTCTGACCTCCGGCTACAATATCCCTACCTCTTCGAAGAGTACGTTACGCTTTAATCTCGGGGACGAGATTCTGTTAAGGGGGTAGGACTGTAACAACCCAAAAATCCACACACCAAAAATACCAAACACAAAATTTTTCTCAAAACTTCCATGTGATGATGAGTGTCATGTATAGAAACCCAACCTATGAGATGCATTAGGTCTAACCCAACCCAAGTTAGCACATAAGCATGGCATGCCTTTAACTAATTATGTTTATTTAAATTCTAACAAAAGAAATGTTGCATACATTATTAACTCAAATTGTGATTTGGATTTTCTTTTGCTTTATGTTATGCTTAACAACTCTTTCTAAGAAACACACCATAAAGTAATCACTATTCAAATCCAAGGATAAATGTGTAATAAAAGAAAAACTAATTCTATATATATAACAAACTACACCAATGTTGATATACAAAATAGCTAAACAAAATTCCCTAAACACCAATGAATAAGTTGCATCAGTTTGGAATTCAAATTTCAAACCAAATTTGAATTCAAATAATGGAAAAGAAATGAAAAAAATAGAAAAGAAAAAAGAAGAAAGGGAGAAGAAGGCCTCGTAGCCCAGCCGCCCGGCCCAGCCAACCCTAGTGCGCGCACGCGGCCCAGCAAGCCGGCCCAGGCTACCGCTCACGCCCGCGCGCCTAGCCCCGCCAGCTACCGCTGCCGCTTGCCCCCACGTGTCAGCCGCACGTCGCCCACGCCCACGCGTTTCCTGTTTTCACTTTCAGCCGCTGCCACGCAGGCCCCGCATGTCAGCCACCCCCATCCATAGTGTCGTCTTCCTCACCCACGCCTCAACCGCATACGCGACCGTCGCCCGACAGCGGTGGCAGGGGCAGGCTAGGGGTCACGCCCGGGGCATGGCCTCTTCAATCTCCAGCCATCGAGCGTCGGGCTCCCTGGCCAAGCTTTGGCTATAAGAGCCCCAGCCCCAGAGCCCTAACAATCGACCATTACCCGCCGCCATTTGGTGGCCACATGCTGCGCACCGGAACCAAGAGAGAGGAGGGAGAAGGGGAAGGAAGGAGAGAAAGAAAGCGCCAAAGCCACCACAGGGGAAGAGGTCGTCGGAGCCGAAGACGACGCCGGTGCTTCGTCACTGACGTGGCTCGGCACGGCACTGCACGGCCACACCGGAGCTGCACGGCTTCGAATCGACACGGCATCGCCATCCCTTCTTCCACGCCACCTACGGTGAGCCCCCCTTCCGGTCTCTTTGCTCGTCGCCGTACCCTACTGTTCGGCCATGGCGCTTTACACCGGGAACGCGTAGGCCAAGGCCAATTCCGATCGCTAGGAACACCCGCACCCACGCACACATCTGTGACCACGCCGTGACCACCCCGCTGGAGCCCCGTAGTTCACCCGCGCGCCTCGCCGTCGTCACCTTGTCGCCATAGCCACCGGGGAGCCCCTAACGGCCACCTGGAAACCCGAAGCACTGCCTTGAGCCCTAGACACCTTCGCCGTGCACCCACGAATCCGCAGAAGCCCCTATTTGCCCAACCGAGCCACTAGAGAGCCTACAAGCGTGACCTCGCCATCGGCGAGCACCGCCTAGCCGCCAGTCACCGTGGCCAACGCCCTAGAAGTCCCCGGCCACCACTTTGACCCCACTGACGCAGTCGCCGTGGCCTGGGGAAGCTTTTCCCCTCCCCAATTGGACACCAGCGCCGCCACAGAGGCTTACCAGTGAGCTCGCCGTCGGCAAGAGCGCAGCCGCGGGAGAAGCAGGGGAAAACTACCCTCGCCGGCAACCCGCGCATGCACCCGGTGTACGTGGACCACGCCTGAGAGAAGAGAGGGTGGACTTGGTCCACCGTAGTCCTGTCTGCGGTCCATGGACCAGCGTCTTCTGGTCCACCATGGACCGCAAGCCATAGACCACAGCCTAGTGGTGGCCCACGACTACAACGTGACAGCGCCACAGCTTGCCACGTGTCCGACCTGGCCCGGCCCGGACCGGCCCAACCCGAAGACCAACCGGCCTAGTTAGGACCCAGCCCGTATTGACCGTTGACTGATCAACGTTGACCGTTGACCTGGCCCCACATGTCAGCGACACAGTGTTGCTGGACCCACACGTCAGATGGTGACGTCATACTGGCGTCATGATGACGTCACGTGGGACCCACATGTCAGCAGTGATGACTGCCACAATGACATCATACTGACGTCATGTTAACGTCAGCTGATGACGTCAGCACCCTGACCCCACCAGTCAGTGACATGGAAACCCTAGACCCACACGTCAGACGCTGATGTCACGATAACGTCACGTAGGACCCACACGTGAGAAGCCAACACAGCCTGGGTGACGTCATGCTGACGTCACGATGTCATCATGCCGACGTCACGATGACATCAGCTGTTGACGTCAGCAGCCCTGGCCCCACACGTCAGTGACCTTGACTGTCGACCGTTGACCGTTGACTTAATGTTGACCGATGTTGACTTTGACCGGACCCACGTGTCGGTGACCCAATAGTTTTTGGCCCCACCTGTCAGTATGGACGACGCTGATGACGTCACACTGACGTCATGCTGACGTCAGCTGGGACCCACCTGTCCGCTCGGAACCATTATGCTGATGTCATGCTGATGTCAGCAAGCCACGTGGACCAACCGCAGCACGACACGTGTCAGCCCAGGATTAATTCAGCCTTTATCCAATTTCAGAAATGATTTAAACTTCGGAAATTTATAACTAATTCATACGACCTCGGAAAAATACGAAACCAGGGCCAAAATTCATATAAAATCAAGCTCTACGCAATAAACCCATGTTTGAGTGCTTTTGGCTCTTTTAAATTTCCATTGCTTCTTTATTCTATTCTATAAACGTCGCTAACGCGACTATAATGCAAACGATGCAGACTCGGAGGAGAACTCGACGGACGAGGACCGTGAGTACCGTGAGGAGAACGGAGACGACTACACTGAAGGTGCCACATCCCACCCAATCTTGTAGCACCTATTACGCGTGGCTAATATAGAACTGCTATCGCTTTACTTTGCTACTACAATTATTTTATGCTAGGACCTGCATGGTAGTATGCTTGCTTGAAAGCCCTTGCCTTGACGCAACCTTACCCTGCATACCCTGCTATTAGGCTAGACACACACTTATTGCTATATATTTCCTTATTTATACTTCTACCACGCTTATACTATGTGCGTGGTGGAAACTGGGGTTACCTGGACTATGGGGAGAGTGCTGCGTGTGTGACTTGGGGGTGTGGAGGGTGAGGGTTGTGTCGACCAAGTTGGAGTATACGACGAGCCTGGGGCAAGTCTTACTATGTGATGCTATCTGGGCACCCCTGGACATGTATACCTGTGGTGGGTAAAAGGTATATGAGGTGGACCTGGGTGAGAACCTGTGATGGGTGGAGCCCGGAATGGAGGTGCTGTGGTGGCACGGTAAATGGAAACCCTGATGGAGACATTCTGACTTGGTCATCCCTAAGGACCTACTAGTACTCAGATTCACCGGGAAACCTTACGTACCACTCGCCCTATTTGGTGCGGGACGGCTGGACTACTTGGTAGGGTTTTGCCACTACTGCTAGGTTGATAGCGGACAGTGTAAGGAGGTACGGGGCGCAGAGGATTTCCCCCATACTATTCCGAGACTTCATGGAGACCTTGTGGACCCAGCTCACGACTCACAGTTTCAGCCATCCTAGACTTGACTTGGGGTGAACCAGGGCTGAATGGTAGAGTGGTAATATCCTAGGCTAGCAAGCAGCCGGAATCAGCCCAGTTGATGATGGTCAGCAAGGAAGGTGGATCTTGTGGTTATGTAAAACCTCTGTAGAGTGTATGGTTGATCGATCGATACATGTGCCGACTCGTCGGCTATGGACCTTTCCTGGGTTTCGCTTAAACTAGATAGTGAGATGAGTCCTTCTCTTCTTCCCCCGTGAGAGAGTGTCGGTCATAGCCAGGGGCTACAGGCCTTGAGACAGTGCCGAGAGGGAGTTGGCCTGTCGACTGAGCGAGGGTGTGGTAATAGTGTGGAGATGGTGGTATGTTGATCCCAGGATCGTAACCTGGCTCGGAAAAGGGAATGGAGTGGGATGAGTGTGGGAATGGTGTTAAAACTTGATCAATTATATTATATACTTGATATGCTATTGCATAGGAAACCCCAGCCCTATAGGTTTCATTTGAATACAACCATGATGCATCCAAATCCACAAAGCAATGCTCATAGGGATGGGAGTGGCCAGTACAAATCGTACTGATAAGTTTTTGGCACAGGTTCTGCTGAGGAGTATAGCTCCGAGGAGTTTGATGGTTGAGGGGTTCGTGCCTACGCTTGAGTTTGGCGATCTTATCTTCAAGCTGTTCTGAATGAATGCTACTTTTGTTTCCGCCAATGCAGCGATGTAATGAATTATGTAATTCCGCACTATTTGTACTATGATATTATCGTTGTATGGATGTGGTATTCGACTGGAATTTGGGTAATAAGATCCATCATGGTCTTATAACACTTCTACTCTGTGGTTTTCCCTTCGTGGAAAATGAGGTCGTTTCAGTCCGCCCACCCTTCTCGCCTGGCTGCGTCCAGGAGCTGCGCGACGCGCGTAGAAGCTGCCGTTGTCCACTACTCCACTAGGGTTGGGGAGTCGGGACGGAGTGACGGACTAGAGTTGGGACTCGAGGGAGTCACGCTAGAACCGTGCAAGGGGAAATTGGGATACGGTGGATATGTTTCTTTCACCAATTGAGCCTTGGGCTATGATAGGAAAATCCTCTGTATCTATAGAATTGCTGGCCCAATAAGCAAAAGAGGTCTTTTTCTATCTCTCGTAAATCTTAGCACCTCCTGCCTAATACATATATGCGTGAAATAATTTTAAGGGGAGGCTTTAGGGGGCTCCACGTGCCCGGGGGCGGAGCGTTGCCTCCGTCCCAGCCAGACAACGCGAAACATCTCAACTGCTTGAACAAGCCATCGCCTGCAGTAATATTTGCTTCATTTGAGTTGACGAGGAAGCCATCGGCCACAGATGTGTTCCCAAATGAGGAGAGGGAGCTCTGGCAACCCACCTAGGGCTCGCAGACCTGCCTCATCCAAATGATCTACATTCAACCACAAACTATAGAGGCTGGGGAGATGCGCGGGACTGATCCATAATGGCAGCCGATGGAAGTAGAGCTTTTCAGTAAAAATCAAAAGCTGGAGATGCCGCGGTAGACGAAGCCAGGAAAAAATTTTGGAGGGGCCGAACAAAAGTGCTATAGCAACTTAGCTCTATGACCCCTTACAATAGATAAATATGATAGCTTGAAGTAGTCTTATATTAAAAACATCGATTAACGATGGAATTCACAAAATACATCATGAAAAATAAAAGATGCAATTCTTACCGAAAAGGCCAAATTACGAAACTAATAGACGGTGCATGACGTTGACGCACATTATTCATCCGAAGTAGCAATCTACACAAATGGACATAATTGATTAGTCAAACATATATGGACCTCCAAATTATGAATTTAGAATCAAATTGGTTTGTGATTTCCAGGGTCAGCAATTAGGTTTGAATGACTAAACGCTGCCCTAGGTTTCTTGGGTTGACTTGTGTCTCATTACTATGTGTGCAGTTGAGCCACTACCACTTGAACTTGAAAAGTAGTTTCGCAAAGTTCTTCTCGACGTACTGAAAATCTAAAAATTGAAATCTATCATGAATCAAACATTCCATCATTCAATCAAAGGACTCTGTTTCACAGTTAAAAAATCACCTGCTCGGCTGCTGCTCGCCTAGATGCCTGGAGCCCCACTGCCTGCAGACTGCAGGGTTGGTGCCGCTGCCTGCTCGTGGCCACCTGACGCCATGCCACCCGCCCCTAGCACTGCGTCGTTGCGGACTATGCCGCTGCGGCATGCGACCTGCCCGCCGGCTGCCGGCGTCCGTCCGCCCGCCCGCCTCACCTAGGTGCGTCCAGGAGCCGCGCGACGCGCGTAGATGCCACCGTTCTCTGCTACTCCGCTAGGGTTAGGGAGCCGGGATTCGAGGGAGTCATGCTGGAACCGTGCAAGGGGAAATTAGGATATGGTGGATAGGTTTCTCTCACCAATTGGGCCTTGGGCTTTGATGGGAAAATCCTCTGTATCTAAGGAATTGCTGGCTCAATAAGCAAAGAGGTCTTTTTCTATCTCCAGTAAATCTCGGCAAGGTGGTGTGTGTGGTTGGTGGGGTGGTGGGGGAGGGGGGGGGGGCACCCAAGGGAACGTGGCCGTGCATAGCCTCGTGGGCCGTGTGGGCCTCCTGTCACGGTCACCCACTAGGGGCTAGCGGTCGTGTTGCATGCGAGCCCGTGGCTGTTGGGTAAGTTTTTTCTTTTCTTTTTTTCACGTAAATACCGTAAGAGTCTGTAAAATGGCAGGGTATGCCACCGCATACCCGGCCACGTGGCCGGGAGCGTGCCATAGCATTGCCTCCGTCCCTGCTTTGCATAGCTAGGCGTTAGTTTGCAGCTGCTAGCCTGGCTACAGGTTTGAGTAAGTTGTCCGCCCCATAATTTCATTTGCGAATGATTAAAACATGCAGATAGGCGGCCGGTTTATGTTAATGTGCCATTTTCATAGTCGGTCGACCAGACAGCCTCTTTAAATGATTTTAGAAAACAAAACAATACTTTCACAATCGCTTGTAAAATTGTATAATATGGTATTTTTATATTAACATTTAGTAATCTTGGTAAATTGAGTGTAGCTTAGGGGGTGTTTGGTTTGCCCGGTTAAAGTTTAACTTGCACTGTAGCACATTCGTCTTATTTGGCAATTAGTATCCAATCATGGACTAATTAGGCTTAATAAATTCATCTCGTAAATTACTCTTAATATGTGCTAACATGCATGTAATTAGTCTATATTTAGTACTCCGTGCATGTGCCGCAACATTCGATATGATATGTGTTAAAAAAAACAGAGGCAACCAAACGGGGCCTTAACTGGTTGTGTTTCTTGTGATGGGACCGTTCCACTCGAGTTGAGTCATCGACTTGATGTGGGTGCTCATATTTTTCTTGATTTATTCTAGAATGTAATGATGATGTTCTCTCAGTGGCAGACATTGTGCACGTATGAGCAGCTTATGATGACTTTGTAAATATTCAATTTTTCTAGATTTATTCTAGAATTTAATGTCGGCATTGTTCTTTTAGTGATAGGCAACATACTCGTCGATAACAATGTGCTTGTGGTGACTTTCTCAATCTCAAGATCTGTCGACCTAGTCTCAGTCTTTCGATTATCCTCACAGGCGTTGTAGCATTTGTACCCCTGCATATATGAGTGTCTGTGTATGATTCCAACTGTAAATTTTTAGATCTTATCGAGTACCATAACTTTGGTATAGGCCATGTATCCATGCGACATTTTTTTGATTTTTTTAAATGAATTTCAAAATACAAAGACTTAAAATAAATATTTGAGAATACAGTTGACCTCAAATAAAAAACATGACAACTTCAAAGTTGTAAATCACCTCGTCCACTACAACTTTGGTATCGATCATATCAACATTTGATGTCATTTGTAAATTCTTAAATTTAAATTTGAAAATTTGAGAATTTAAAACACATATTTGGTGCTCTAAATGACTTGAAACAAAAAAAATTACCTCCAAAGTTATAGATCACATTGAGAACTACCACTAGAATGTAGACTATGTTAACATCTGAGGTCTTTTAAAAATTGTAAAATTCAAATTACAAAATCTGACAATTTAAACAATTTTGTTGGACTTTGAACCGTTTCAAACAAAAACATTATCAAATACAAAGTTGTAAATCACCTTGACTTTGACAATTCATCTTAATCCAAGTTCATATGTGAAAAAGTTATGAAATGTTTTTGAGACAAACTATTCTTGATGCCGGCCTTTGTTAAATGATTTACAGAAACGTCACTCTTAGAGATCCGCCTCTGAAAATAGCTATTTATAGAGTCAATCACCTTAGGATGCGAAACATGATTTGGCGACCATCACTACACCACACCACTGCATCACCATCAGTTATCTAACGCTAAAAATTATATTTGTCAATGGATGATCTGTCCCTAAAGATAACTCAGAGACTATCTGACGCTAAATCCTCATTTAGGGACTTAATGTCTGTCACCATAGGTACTCATATTTAACGTATAACTGTCTGATGCTAAAACCAGCTATACTATCAATCGATCTGTCGCTAAAAATAAATGGGCCCCACCCTTGCGCGCCTGCTTACTCACGCACCCGCTTACATTCATCTCCCATGTAGATTTTGGCCTAGCCCACGAGTACAAAAACCCTAGACCTTCTCTTCCCCCATATCCCAAATGGCGACGAACCTGCTCGCACATCGCCGTCCCCTCCCTCTCACAAATCACCCCTGCCCGCCACCGTCCTTCAGGTCGTGATCCCAAATCCATCCCGCCCCGCCCCCAAACGCTCGCAGTCTCCTACTGGCCGCCGTCCTCTAGCTCCCGCTCACTAATCCTTGGTCCCGCCCCGCCACCGCCCTGGTCCCGCTTGCCCATCCCCGCTTGGCCCGCCCCACCCCCAAAGATCCTGCTCGTCCGCCCCGCCCACCCCCTGATCCCGCCCTGCCGCCCCCTAGAGGAAGCCACGGTGGAGCACACCGCCCCTAGAGGCCATGGGCTTCGCCTCGAACACGACATCCAACGCCGCCGCCTGAGCCCTCTCTTCTCCCTCTCCAAACTGCCTACCCACGTTGCCGGCTCGCCGCCCCCTGGAGCACGCGACGGTGGAGGATGCGCCCCCAAAGCTGACCGTGCCGTCACATCACTGCTGCTTTTCCTGGTAAGCAAGCCGTTGGATCGATTGCCTTGGCAGTGAGTTCTGTTCTATAGGATCTATTCCACTATCCTGAGCACAGAAACTGAGATATTTTTTCTGAGCTGTCCATCCATCAGTTTGTTCTAGATTTGTGTGCTGTGGCCGTATCAATGTGGCAGTTTATTTTGAAATTATTTTCGGTGGCTCAACTGACCCCATCCCCGAGTTCGGTTGGGGATATTCGGCATCTACAGTTAGATTTTTCTTCTTCATCTGTTGTTAGTTCTAGTATGTATCTGTCTAGAGAAAACTGGAGCTATGATGGGCTAGCAATTACGCCACCTGTCGAATCCTCATACCTTATGCCTTATGCCTTGTCCAACTAGCATGAAGAAGATGAATTATAAGGGTAAATTGTGCTCTTCTTTTTTCGTTGTAATCTTACCATCAGCAAGAGTCAATGGTTAACATATTGAATCCCATGTTTCTTCTTACTGAAACCATTCTGAAAATAATTAGGGGTCTATATACTTGTTCTTACTGTAAGCCCAAAACCATTATGAGAATTTTTTGAGGCTCCTATATTTGTTTCTTACTGAACAACCATCCTGAGAAATCTGTGTCCCAAATTAACTATTAAGTTCTGAATGTATGTATGTATGTATGTATGTATGTATGTATGTATGTATGTATGTATGTATGTATGGTAGCAATTCTGAGGCTGCAGCACACGTGCAGCTATGTGCATCAAATTTTTTTTGGTAGCTACTGAAGAAATCAATTTCCATGCTTTCTGAACATGCTTCGTTTCACTTATAGTTGAGTACATCCAGCATGTCTAAGTTCAAGAGATCATCCTACAATTACCAAGGCCTTGATATATTTAGTATATTAAGATATTGTTGTTTTGCAGTGTTACAAGCTGGCATAATTGATTTATTCTTTCCGATTCATTTCAGCTCCCTAAGTGAAAGTACTGTGGAGCTGGCCCACTAAACCCAACGAGTTGTAGATCTGCTGCATCGACGTCGTCCTCTTCTCAATGCTTGCAGCCAACAGATTCAAGTATTGCAGGTACACGCTCAGTCTTCACAAAGACTCATGGATAAATCATGGATCAATAGTGATGCTAGGCACACAAAGACATACTTACAAGGGGTCAATAGTTTTCTAGCTTTTGCATTTAGAAATTCAACGTTAGGGGATAAGATACTATGCCCTTGCAGAAAGTGTGTTAACTCATTTTAAAGAGACTCAAGTGGTATACGAGAGCACTTGATATGTGATGGGTTTCTAAAAGGGTACACAACTTAGAACTTACATGGGGAAGCTAGTTCCTCATATGTGAATACCGATAATGGTGATGGTGCTAATCTTGTGGAAGAGTCTAGTGAAGAGGATGACATATCTGCATTGCTTAGAGACCTAGCTTATGGTTTAGATGATAGAGGGGATTTTGAAGACAACAGTTCTGTTGAGCTTCCTAAAGAACTAGTTGACCTCTAAAAGTTGGTAGAAGCCAATAGTCAAGAATTATTTCCTAATTGCAAGAAGTACACTAAACTATGTTTCCTGATTAGGCTTCTTCACATCAAGCTCCTTGGAGGATGGTCTGACAAAAGTTTTGACCATATACTAGATCTATTTAATGATGTCTTACCTGAGGCTTCAACACTACCCAGAAACTACTATGAAACTAAGAAATTGATTAAGTCCATAGGACTTGGGTACATTAGTATTCATACCTGTGACAATAATTGCATTCTATATTGGAAGGAACATGAAAAATCGGAATCATGTCCAAAGTGTGAGGCTTCACGTTGGAAATTAGCTAGGAAGAGTCTAGATGGGAAGCATGTGTACAAGGTTCCTAAGAAGGTTCTTCGGTACTTTCCGATAAAGAAAAGGCTCCAAAGATTGTTTCTATGTTCTAAAACAGCAAGTCTAACAAGATGGCGTGATGAGAAGAGAACAAGAGATGATATTCTTAGGCATCCTGCATATTCTCCTATATGGAAAGACTTTGATCTTAAACATCCTGAGTTTGCTAAGGATAGCAGAAATATACGTCTTGCATTTGCCACCAATGGTTTTAATCCTTATAGAACCCAAAGTATTAGCTATAGCATTTGGCCTGGTATATGTATTCCCTACAATTTTCCACCATCAATGTGCACGAAGCAATCAAATTTCATACTCTCTTTGCTAATTCCTGGAAAACATGCTCCTAGTAGTGATATGGATGTTTTTCTCTAGCCACTTGTAGATGATTTGTTAGATATGTTTGTTAAGGGGGTTAGAACTTATGATGCATCGAAGGGCAAGTACTTCTAATTACGGGCAGCAGTGTTGTGGACTATTACAGACTTCCTGGGTCTAGGCTATGCATTTGGTTGTGTCACTGCTAGTGAAGCGGCATGTCCTAATTGTCACTCATATACTTGTTCATATAGACTTGGTAATGTCAGCAAGACTTGCTATGTGGGTCATCGTAGGTTTTTCAATGAAAATCACCCATTTAGGTTCAATGTAGATAAGTTTGGTTCAATAGAATTTAGGCAGACACTTACTCCACTCTCTGGGGAGGAAGTGTTGGAGTGTACTAAAGATATTGTTACAGTTTTTTTTGGCAAGGATCATCTGGAAAGAAACCAGCAAGGAAGAAATGCAAGGAAGGGGAGCCATTAGTCATTTTTAAAAGGAGGTCTATTTGGTTTAAACTTCCCTATTGGAAAGACTTGATGATGCGACATAATTTTGATGTCATGCACATAGGGAAAAATGTGTATGAGAACTTTATTAATACATTCTTGGGTACCGATGGGAAAACTAAGGATAATCTAAATTCTCGCTTAGACCTTCAAGCTTTAGGTATTAGAAGCGATCTCCACCCTATTGATGTTGAAGTCCAATTTTATTTACCACCTGCACCATATACAATGAGTCTTGATGAGAAGAAATTATTTTGTGAAGTACTGAAAGGGGTAAAGTTTCCTGCTAGTTATGCATTTGATATATGTCACAATGTTCATGTCAATGAGAGAAAGTTGTTTGGCCTTAAGAGTCATGAATGCCACATCGTTCTACAACACTTACTATCACTTGCTGTGAGGAAAGTATTGCCAGAAGTAGTTAGTGTTGCAGTGATACGTGTTAGTCATTTCTTCAAGAAAATTTGTGCTCCTGTTTTCCGCAAAAGTGATATGGATAGTTTAGAGGCTAAAATAGCTGAAACCTTGAGCCTTCTGGAGACTATATTCCTTCCCTCCTTCTTTGACATTATGGTACACCTGATGGTCCATCTTCCTGCCCAAGCAAGACTGGCTGGTCCAGTACATTTCCGTAGCATCTGGCTTGTTGAGAGGTAATTTCTGTGAGCATATGCAACATATGCATACAAAATACATACTATTTTACAACATAATGAGCATATTATATTTGTATAGGTTTTTGAGAAGATTGAAAGGTGATGTTCGTACAAACAGCCATCTAGAGGGATCAATTATGAAGGGTTCTATGTTTTATGAGAGCCTTACACTATGTGGACACTATTTACATGGCCAGGCGCTTAGAAATGTTGAAGGGATGCAAGCTGAAAATTGCACAACCCCTTTCTTTCATAGCATCGGTCGAGGTTTAGTTGGGAAGTGCATAGTGAGTTTAGGCCACAAGACTTGCATGCAAGCACATAGATATTGTTTTGTTCAACTATACAAATATAGAGCCTTACTTGGAGTAAGTAATCTATTTCACTTCACATCATATATGCATGGTAAGATGATAAATTGGCCTTTGCAGAAAGTATGCTCACTATCTATCCTCAATTGGTGTTCGAAACCAACGAGCTATCAACCGAATGCAGCACGAAAGCTTCCATGAGTGGTTTAGGTCGCATGTAAGTAGGAAGAGAACTTAACACATGTTATCTAAGTTGAACTTCTCATTTACCTTAATAATAATATTTCTTACTAATCATAGGTGGAAGAAATGTGTGAGGAAGTACCAGATGAGATACAAATCTTAGCCAAGGCACCAATCATGAGTGCACAGAAATATAGTAGCTACACAATAAATGGATTTGATTTTCACACTGAGTCCTATGATGTGGGTAGGTCTGTCCAAAATAGTGGGGTCGCTCTGGTTGCAGAGCCTACATGCTTTCAAAGGGGCGATAATGCTAATGTCATAATAGGAAACAAGACTTATTATGGCATTATAAAGGAGATTGTTGAATTGAACTATAACTATAAAGGAAATATTGTTCTTTTCTAGTGTGATTAGGTTGACAACCGTGTGCGGGGCAAATGGGTTAAAACTGATTAGTTCGGGGTCACCACTGTCAACTTTAAACATTTATTTAATATTGGTGAAAAAGTATCAGATGAGCCTTTCATACTAGCATCACAAGCCGTGCAAGTCTTCTATGTTCCTGAACATGCTGGTTCTGAGTGGGTTTCTATTCATCAGTCCAAACCAAGAGACTTCTATGATATGGATAATTTGGAGAGTGAGCACCTAGATAATGGCAATGAACTAGTTCTGCCATTGCCTGATCTGAATGCTAAGGTGACTGTGGATGTTATTAATGGGGTTGTCCCCACTATTAGGACAGACATGGATGGTATAATTGTTGAGCCTAAAACGTAAGTGTTATTTATGCAGTATGTGATTACCTCATTGATTACTTGAAAAAATTTGTTCCCTTCAGTTTGTATTATTTCTTATACAAGGAAAAGATTGCTAATTCCTTTGTACTTTTTCAGGAGAAAAAATGTCAAGCGCAAGAGGAAGAGGCAACAGAGATGACGACATGACCGAGCATGAAAGGCAGAAATGGCAACAAGTTGCAAGAAACCAGGAGAAGATGGATTCCCTTCGTCTTCGTCAGATCAGCGCCACACTCCAGCCTGCCCAACCAAATAAAAGAACAAAGGTTAGCCTTGTACAATAGTGCTGGAATATTTCTAAACTAGTACAAATACTTATGGGCTGCTCGGAGCTGCTTTAGATTATGTTAGGTTAACTATTCATTTTCAATATTCCATTGTACTATCTCTATGTTTTGACTTGAGGTTTGTGGGTACAGAAGAGCATGGTGACTCGTTAGCAGTTGCATGTTTTCAGTTATGCAACTGGTAGTAGGTTCACCTAAATTGGCCCTTTAGGTTGTTGTTGCGTACACTGTTGCCATGTTGCATACTTCTGCTTGTACTTCTAAAAGTCTATCTAAAAATATGTTTACAGAAGAGTCCGACCAGTCAAGATATACTGTAGTTAGTATCTGAGAACAAGTTGTTCGGTCAAGGAAATTGTTTTGGTATGCAAATAAGAAAATTGTTGTGGTTTGCAAACTGAGTCTGCTATTGATCTAACTAGGAATCCTGATTAGTTTGAAGAGTAACCTAACTTAATTATGACACCGATTAGTCTACCTTTCTTCTAGCTACGTGTTGAGTCTGAAGATAGGTTGTTTGTCTACAGGTCTGTCTACATGTTATTTCCTGTGTGGTTTACTCCCCTAGGTCATCAATTTAAGGGCATATAACACAAGGATGGTGAATTACTAGATAAACTACACATGACGGCCAACTAATAGAGTAACAACTACTCATGCTGACCAATGAGCTTCAAACTTCCAGAGTCATCTCTGATTGATGATGGCTCTTATTGCGCCACTATCTTGTTCAGATTTCAGACATAATGAATAACATTTCTAAACAAGTACAAATACTAATTGACATTGTCATGTGCATTTTCTTGCAGAGAACTAATAACACAAGTGATGCAACCATTGAACATCATAATTTGCGACCAAGACCACAAAGAAATAATGTTGAGACCGCAAATGAACAGATTATTGATGATCCTGATTATGAAGTAGTTGGAGAGTTCTTATGTGACAATGATGGTATTGTATTTCTAAAAAAAATTTAGAACATTTGCTGCAATTTCTTGCTACAGTTTCTGAGAACATATGCTGATATTTTCTGAAAATATTCCCATTTATATTTTCATCTATACAGATTTGCACAGTTGTACTCAAAAGAGGAATGGAAGGGGATCACCACAATTAATGACATATTCTCAAGGACAGTGGACATGCCTAAAAACAAAATAACAGTCAATAAATTTGGACAGCCTATAGGAGAAAATTATAGAAAGTTTGCTAGTGTCATTGGTTGTCAAGTGAGAAAGAAATTACCAGTTTGATTTAATGATTGGAGGGCTGTTCCCCTTGGAAAGAAGCTTCAAGTTTGGGATGACTTGCAGGTATAGCACATTGTCTGCCCTTCTACAAGTTATCCAATTCATAGCAGCTAGTATAATTTGTGTATCAATAGCAACTTAGTCAATCTGTACATGATCTGTACATCTATAATTAGTTTTTTGTAGCAATCTAATACCCACATACCTAGTATAATTTGTACATGATCTGATGGCTCCTTTTCAATGGCAAATTAGACATTCTATGATGTGGATGAGGCTGCCAAGAAATGGTTTATGGATACAACTGCAAGGAAGTGGAAGGACTACAAGTCAGACTTAAAAGAGAAGTATTTTGATGAAATATTAACAGATGAACAAATGAAGGAAAGACTTAAAAATATATTAAATGATGATGACATCAGTGATCTTATTAAGTTTTGGAGGTCTCCTGAATGTTAAGTAAGAAATAGTTCATATGAATCTCTCTTTTCCATTACTTGCCTATCAATGTGCAAATCTCAATGATTTCTACCATAGGCTCGCACTAAAAGAGGAAAAGCAAATCGTGTGAAGTTGAGGGTTCATCATACATCTGGAAGCGTCAGCCATGCTTGCCGTAGTTATAATTTGGTATAGAATCCTATCATGTTACTCTTCTTGTAAATTATTTTGGGGCATTTTCATTGGTACATAGTTATAAAACTTATAGGGTAAAGCACTTGGATGCCCCCTCGAAGAGATGAAGTGTACATCAATACACATACAAGAAAAAATGGAGTACCTTTAAGGGAGGCAGTAGGAACGATTGTAAGTTTCCCCAAAAAAGAAACATGGATCTGTTGTATACACTTTACGTATTCATATTTTGTAGGATGAGCTTAAAGCCATTGTTGAAGCTCAACCAGAGTTAAAGGATTGAACAATTCAAGAAGGCGGTGCATATGCTGCTGTTTGTGGAGCAAAGCAGCCAAGGACGTGTTCGTGTCTTTGGGTCTGGGACCAACTCCCCAAGAGATTGGTACCTCAGGGCTTAGAGCACTCATGTCAACAAGGATGCAAATGGAAATTTTTGCTTGACAGAAAGCTGAAAATAAGAACAAAACTCTTGAGCAACGCATTGTAGAATTGGAAGAGGAAATGATAGCACAAGGAATGATAAATGTTGAAGTCATGTCATAGCATGGCTAAAAGGTCCTTGTTTGGTTTTGGTAATTGAGTGACAACCTAGGTGGACTAATTGTGTTTAATGTGAGATACACAGGTGATTAGTCCACAGGTACATGTGTGTGAGCAACATATGCCATGATGGTGAAGATGGCTCAGAGATGTTGCAAAAGCTTACACATGTGATGATGAAGGAGCTCATTGCATATGAGAAATGACATTGAGTCATGTGATCAAGGTGAAGAAGATCAAGACATGACTTAGCTCGATGGACTGGTTGCAAGTGTGAAGGGCAAGTTGAGTGATGACTTGGTGCCGATGGATCGAAGCAACGGTGAAGAGCAAGTGAAGTCAAGATCGATGAACCAATATGGTCACGTGATGATATGGAGTGGATCATATCATTGTTGATCATGTTGGTGCATGTGTTGCACCAACATTGGAGGAGATGGAGTGGAATACGCAAGGCAAAGGTATAACCTAGGGCATTTCATTTTACCAGTCATAGGTGTGTAGAGAAGTTGATGACTAGGTTTAGGATAGATGGTCGTACTATCAAGAGAGACAAACTTGTTTGCATATCGGTTATCTAGTGCCACTTGAGTGATATAACTTTACATCATTGCTAGGATCGAGTGTCATGGCAAGTTGAGTGGTTAACTCCTTAAAAATGATTATGAAAATACTAACACACATATACATGATGATGTACACTTGGTGGTGTTGGCACATTTGCAAAGGAGAAGTTGTTGTAGTTGAAGCGGATCGACTCGATAAAGAAACAGAGGCAAAAAGTGGTGACTGGAGGTGACAAGACGCTGGCTCCGAGGGGACTTGCTTGTCCGGTCATGCTCTGCAGTGAAGGCATAGGTGTCGGTCTTCGACTGGCACTGGCATTGAAAGTGACCTGATGCGTAGGGGCCGCGTCCGGTCGTTGCTGGCATACGCTGACGCAGTGGCACGAACGTAACAGTGATGTATGGCAGGCGGTGAATGATCAGACGCTGGGTGAGTGTCAGGTCATGCCCAACCTGACGTGTCCGATCGTGCTTTAGAGGCTCGGGGAGCTCTCTGGAGTCGACCTGACTCCGCGCGGCGCAGCGTCTAAAGGAGGGATCGACGCATCCGATCATTTTCTTAGCGTGAGCGGGTTTTAAGTGTGGAGATATGGGACACTTTCCCTTGAAGTGTCCTACCAAGCTTGAGAAGAAGGCTCAGGCAATCCATGAGAGGCAAGGCAATGGGAAGTACCTCATGAGCAATGAAGAGAAGTCTCAATCAAAGAGAAAGTGGTACTCATGCCGAGAAAGGGAACACATGAATCATTCATATCCCCCTAGGTAACACTTCTAAGCTCATTTTAATTGATGATAACATTGTGCTTAGAAAGGATGGTAATGGTACCTCATTGGTTACAATTGCAAAACATCCCGCTACTCATACTAAGGCTATGTCTAAGTATGTTGCACCTAACTTGAGAGGACCCAAACTAGTTTGGGTACCATCAAAAAGTGGATGATTGTTTGTAGGTACCATGGGCATTGAAGACTTGGTTCAAGTGATATTCATTGTATTGATCATGTGATTGAGCCAAATATTGACAAGTGATGGTTATTATCCTAGTGCCATGACAAGACAGTGAAGTCCAAGTGCTACAACATACAAGTACTATAATTCAAGTTGTGGTGATTTATTGGAATTATTTGATGGCTTGCAAATATGAGAGTTGAAAGCTTGCTATGGATGATCATGAGCTAACCAAGGTATATTTCTAGTTGATCATTTCATTTGGGTGTATATGAGTTGATTGAATTGGATAAATATGCAATATTGCTTGCTATAAGATGCTTGAATGGATAAATACTCAGTAATCAAGTTTGAATTGATTTGTGTTGGATAAATTCATGAGATGACTTTTAGTAAGTGGATTGAATAGATATATGTCTTGTGAAAGTGTCCAAATAAGTTGATTTCAAGATTGATTCACATTTGATGGAGTATAGCTCATGAGAGGAAATCTATCATATGATTGAAAATCTAAGCTAGTTGTGATCATAGTCATGTTTGAGTGATCAAATCTATTTAGATTAGCTTGAAATTTGGTATGCATGCTCTATACTTATACTTATGGTATAAGATGTTGCGCAAATTTCATGAGAATTGGATAAGAGATGCTTCAGTTTTAGAGTAGATCTTGTCAGCTATAGTGTAGTAGTTTTCAGCATGTAGCATTGGTGGAAGAATTAAAATCTGGTAGCAATCTAGAAGTCAAATAAAGTCTAAAATTTTACAGCTGCTAGATGACTTAATGAAGCATGTCTCCACCAAATTTCATGGCATTTGGATCTGTACATTAGGAAATATGAATTTTTCATTGAAGGGTACAGAATCTGCCAGAAAAGTGACAATTATTGGATTGATTTGAAGTCACTTTGATTGAAAGGTTCCCAAGTTGGAAACATGTTTACAAGTATTTGAGGTACTTAAGTTTGGTTTTAGATTGATCTAGAAGCATGACAAGCAAATAGTACAAGACCATTTGATTGTGGAGTGTACTTGTCACATATTTGGTACTAAAATTAAAGATCAAGATCAAGCTAAAGATAAAAATGAGATTTAAGTTCTAGTGATAATTAAAAATCATTTAGTAGAAAGAAAAGAACTTGAACAAGTAGAAAGAAAAGGACTTAAAGAAGGAATCAAGGTTACTCATCAAGTTAAGTCCATCACTTGGATCAATCAATCAAGTCATTTCAAGTGAGTATAAAGGATGGTTCTTTGGAGAGAGGTCACTTCTTCCTAGTGTAGGGGCTTGCCGCCTATGTGTAGGTAAACCAAGTGTGGTACTTAAAGGCTAATATGGAAGTGGTGATCCGAGAAACATTTGAGATGCTTAGTTGAAGTAATCAAAAGAATTGATCTAGCTAGCAAGCAACACCCAAAAAGAGAGCTAGTCATGAAAGATTCAAGTGGTATTCTCACATTTGGTTCTCTCATGCAAGCATTGATCAAAGAATAAAGGAGAAAGCCAACCACAACAAGAAAGTGCACTTGATCCTTAGTGGTTCTTAAATTATATGGGTGAGCGAGCGATTCTAGTGCCATTGTATCATGAGGTTGCATCAAGTGGCACTAGATGGTAGTCTTGCAAGCCGGTGGTGCTTGTTACTCTTGGAGGTTGCCACCTCCTAGATGGATTGGTGGTGGTCTCCGTCGAAGCCTGCAAGAAGCTTGTATGGCGCTCCGGAGAAGAGCTTTGTGAGGGGTATTGTGCTTGCCCTGTGGGAGCTACGAAGAGCAACTCTAGTAAAGAGTGTCATTGAGCTACCCTCACTTGTGAGATAGGTTCTTGCGGTGCCTGACGTGCAGGCTTGGCGAGCGATGCCAATTAGCTGCCGAACCACCAAGTGAGCGGTCGACACAACAGGGATGTAGCTTAGTGGCAACCTCGTGAACCTCGGGAGAAAAATCACCATGTCAAAATTGTCTTTGTCATCTTCTCGGTGGTTTGTATTCCATGCAACACAAGTTTGTATTTACATTTCATACATTGTGCTTGTGTAATTGCTCTTGTAACTAGTTAGCTTGTGTAGCTTGCTAGTTACCTTCTTGCTTGTGTAGCATAGAAATAGCTCTCTTGCATGGCTAATTTGGTTTTAGTAACCTTGTTAGTCACATTGCTTAGTTTATGTAGCTAAGTATTTTGCGCTCTCTAATTTGGTATTAGTTTCCTTGTTATTGAGCATTGCTAGTGAGCTTAGGAGCTTTGTGGTTTTGCTTACTATTTGTGTAGGAGCTCTCCGTGCTTGAAGTACTAGTGGCATACATTTGTGTGACCTTGCTCCTAGAATTGGTTAGGTGAGCTTTAGCTAGCCCGACACCTTAGTTGCTTAATTAGGATCTTTGTAAGGTGCTAGAAAATATAGTTAGAGGGTTGTAGTCTTGACTAGACCGATAGTTTTAATTCCGCATTTGTTTCGGTTAGCCGGCATGATTAAGTTTTAGAAAGGATTATTCATCCCCCTCTAGTCCGCCATATCGACCCTACAATTGCTCTAATTCACGGCAATATGTGGTAAAGAATTTGAACTAAATTATCTCTTTATGTTTCTTAATGTGCACATACACCTCTCTAGTAGCAGCAAATAAATATTATTGTTCTGATTCTTGTGTAGAGTCCGACCCCTGAAGAACATATTGATGAGGCACATAATGATCCTCGACGTGAAGAATATGATAATTATGTAAAGGATGAAGACTATGATTAGTATAGCGAGGAGGATGAGAACTTGCTCCCCCATAGGCATGCTGCAGCCTGTTCAGCTATGAACATTACAACAGCAACAAATGTTCACCCTTACTTTGCAAATGATACACATGTAATCTTGCCATGCCGCTGCAATGTTTCTCTTTGTAATTTCAAATATGTTCCATGCTTTGCAGTTCTCATGAGTGCATCATTTATTTCAGGTTGAAATAGAAGAGAGCTTGCTGCCCCTAGGCCTGTTGCAGCCCGATCAGCTATTAACATGACTACTACAACAAATGGTATCCTCCCTCGCTTTGCAAATGATACACATGTGTAATCTTGCAATGCGGCAGCAATGTTTCTCTGTGATTTTAAATATATTCCATGTTTTGTAGCTCTCATGAGTGTATCTTTACTTCAGGCTGGAACTGATGAGAGCTTGCTCCCCCATAGACATGATGCAGCCCATTCACATATAAACAAGACAACTATACCAACAAATGATGGCCCTCCTCGCTTTGCTCATGGTAACCTTATAATCTTCTTGTCTTCCTGTATTATTTTGTGGTTTCATATACATTCCTTACTTTAAAATTCTTATGGGCGTATTATTTATTTCAGGTTGGAAAGAATGTGATATTATTTGCTATATTGAGATGTCAGTTAGCTGTGGCTAGGGAAACAGTCGTTTGAACTAATCCAAACACCATGGTAGGAGGCCAGCCTCTTGGGAATGAATACTGTGAAGTAGTTGTTAATATTGTGATGAAAAGGGATGCTATGCTGCCTCGGGCTTATGGCGAGATGGAGATTATGGCTAGTGCTCTCAAGATGACCATTGCATGGCCATACAATAAAGTAATAAACTAGACTTGACATAATTTTCATTTTGCTTTCACCTGTGTTGCATGACCAATGTTCCTAATTAAACCTATTTGTGATAGATAAAGGAATGTAGGAAGAAGGAATGCAAGAAGGCACCTAAACCTCTCAAGGGCACTGCAGGTATGTCCCTACATTTATATTCATCACACTGTGTAAAAACCTAGTGACTAAATTCAGCACATAAGAATATATTTGGAAGGCAATTACTACATTCTATCAGAGATAATGGAATAGATACAACTATGACCTGTAGCTGAAATAAGAAACCTACAATAGGAGAAGTGAAAATTACCACTAGGTTTCTTCTCCTAAGTTGTTGGAAACAGGGGTGGAGCTCAATGGAGGCGATACTGGGGTCCAACACCTGCTTGCTTGTGACCAAACTGAAGGCATAGCTGAGCCTGTAACCAAATTCTGCAGGGGCTAGCTATATCTCCCAGCTACCAGCTTGATAGGATTAGTAGATACTAAAAGCCTGTCACACAAGGAGTAGCGGAGTAGCATACTGTACATGTTGGAGGCAATGAATCATACGTAATCTGTCACCATGCATGCCTACCTAGCCTTTTGTACTTAGTAGGAAATTAAAGTTCTCAAGTGCAGACTCTTATAAAATATACAGTAAGTGTGCAAGTAACTTGCAGTAAGTGAACCTTTTGTTTTTTCTCGAATGACTTGCAGTAAGTAACCTGCACACTTACTGCAGTAAAAAATACATTAAGTGTGCAAGTGAACCTTTTGTTTTTCTTTGTTTTTCTCAAGTGCATGCCTACCATACCTTTTCTTTGTTTTTCTCAAGTGCAAGTAACAATTAGTTCTGAACTTCAGTTTACATATGGTCTGTGGCTTCAATGAATCAGCATGGATTTTTTCCCTTTTACTGTGATGGTAATAGCTAAATATAGCTAGCCATTCAGTCATCGTGTGCATTGCTCTCCTATGTATTGTACCATGTTAAGTGTCTTTCCCCAATCATCTCATGTGTATTGTATCAAGTGTTGGTAATTGGTTTACTTGTTAGTTTTGTATTGTCTGTCACTATGTGTGTTGATTGAAGCTCAAGTTGAGTTCTCTTTTTTGATGCAGGAGCTGAGCGAGATGAAGGACGAGGCCACCATTGATCTTCTGCAAGCTAGAGCTCGTAAGGCAAGGATCTTATTTCTTCCTCTTCTCTGCAAGCCCGAGCTTGTAAGCCCGAGCTCTGCAATATGGCTTGTTGTTCCAACGCTGGATGCCTGTCTCTTTTGCTAGTTAAAAAATTAAGCTTATTTTTTCATGAGATGGTCTGGAGAAAATTTAAACTTTCCTAATAATAGCTCTAGGTTGTTAGCTTATGACAGCCCCTGACTTTTATTTTAGAGCATATATGAAGCTTTACTGTGAAATATTAGTGGCTATGAAAAAGTCTCCTGTAGGCTATGGATCTGCATCTCAAATTTTGTATTCGCTCTAGAATCTCATATGAAGTGATAGTTGGTGCTGCTATCTTTAATTAATGGACTACATCACTGTGTGCGTGGTAGCTTTGTTTCTTTAAAATTTTAGCAAGAACAAGATTACAGATGCATGCAAATAACTATGGCAACGGAAAGTGGCATCAACCACTAAGATCATTAAAATTTTGCTTGTGGGATTGTCAGCTTTGATAAACAGTGTCATTTCAGCTCCTAGTATGTGTACTTTGTTTTGCTTGTGGGATGCTAAACTGGATTAGTAGCTTTGGACAAAGAATCATACATTCCGTAAATTATTTGCAAGCCATTGCATTTGGTTTCTCCACTTGCCTAATTACATGGTTATTATATTTTTCAGGAAGTGTTGGGCATAAGAGTTTCTGGAAAATGGTTCTCCACACATAACCTGATGGAGTGTTGGCAGGCCATTGCTTTTGGTTTTTAAGTTCCTAAAAATAATTGTGTGCACAAATCTTATATAGTATTTTTAACACAAAATACTAGTATTGCTTGCTGGGAGTGCATTCATGTAATCTTTTGGTGCCTGACTTTGTTGGATGGTTGAAACGGTGTGCAAAAACAAGTTGTATGTTATATATGTATTGACCTCTTTGATGTGATGTATGTATTTCTATATCTTTATGTGATGGACATAAGCTTGAATGTGGGTTTGATATGTGCTAAATGTTTTTTCTAATTATATTTTTTTATATTTATAGCATCCTTGAACAATCTGTCGCTATAAATACATGTATTATTGGATTATTTGTCACTATATGCTTGGTAACAGAGCATCTATCGCTAAAACATAGCAATGTACTATCTGTCGCTATAAATATTCAGGTCAATAGACTATCTATCGCTAAAAGTACTGTCTGACGCTAAAAATTTTTAGCGATAGGACTTACACTGTCTGCAGAAGTCTGTCGCTATAAGTTTTTAGCGACAGATCATCTGTCGCTGATCCACTTTTAGCGTCAGGTCATCCATCACCAATCTAGGTGTTGTGGTGTAGTGCATGATCAAGACCTAGTATATATGTACAAACTAGAAAGTTGTAGATCTCATCAAGAACTATAATTTTCATATATAAAGTATCTTTATCCGATACCACTTAAGAAATATGGTTTTTCTAAGGCGACAAACCTTGGTACATCATTAATATACTGTTGAAACTTTCTATTATTTTTTGACCAGCTTAACAACCTCAAATAAAAAAAATTTAAAAAATAAATTTGTAAATCTCATCGGGACCTACTATTTTCATATACAAAGTATTTTATCTGACATCCTATAAGAAAGATATGATTTTTCCAAGACGACAAGTTTGGTACATGATTAATAAGCTGCTGAAATTTTATATTGTTTTTTATATGCTAACAATTTCAAATAAAAAAGCTAAAAAACTAGAAAGTTATAGATCACTACAAGAAATATGGTTGTACATGATGGTTTAGATATGACGTTATAACAAGTCATCATAAAAAGTTCTATTTTGTGACGTTTTGTATCTATAAGCTGATATATCCATGAAAAAAAGAAAAATAAAAAGAAAAATCCTCACTCACCTTATCCCCCTGCGCTCCCCTGAGACCCTAAGCTCCTCTCAACACACAGCCGCACCACTCAAAGCCGCCGCCGCCGTCCGCATCGAGACCCCATCATCTGTCGCGGCCGCGGACGTCCACCGCATCGCGGCCACCGACGTCCACCGCGGTTGCCGATGCCCTCCACACACGAACCTGGTGCCCCATCTCTGGAGATCTAGGGCCGATGAAGCCCAGGACCGCCGATGTGGTCTCCAGGGTTCCGTCCCCGCCCAGATTCGTCGCGCCTGCTCCAGTGTCCGCTCCGACCCCGCCGTGCCCGCTCCAACCCCAGCCCCAGCCCCGACCCTAGCTCCACCTCGATGACCCGGCCCCGTCGCGCCCGCTTCGGCTCCACCCTAGCACACTGGCATCCAGATCTGCAGCGGTGTGCACTCACAACACCAGGTATGCCTATCCCTTCTCTTCCCTTCATTTTTGTGTAAAACTGAGCACTAGAACCCTAATTAACCTATGTGGCTATCTGTAGATCTAAACCCAAGTGTATGCTTGTATGAGCAAAACTTGTTTTGGTCTTCCTGCAAGATATGGATTGAAATTATCAGTAGAATCTTGTGTTCAGCACAACAAGGAGCAGGGCTTGTGTTCAGTTTCAGGTGAGCAGCGATAACATTGCTCTGCACTGATATCTTATTTGTTAAGTGCCCCTTTAATGCTACACTAATAGTCTTTGTTTAATATTTGCCATCCTACTTAGGTGCTTGAACTATATCGATAGTTCTCAGTGGCTTTGTTTGCTACTAGAGATTTTTATTTGATTAAGTGTTACTCCTCTCATTTCATACTACTCCAGTGAGTTATAAACTGAGACATTTTACTGTAGGATCGATAGCACCTTGCTTTAGTTTCAAATCTTCAACTATTGTACAATTAGATAAATTTTCTTATGTTTTATGTACCTCTTGTGGTGTGTTTGTTCAATCCATTTTAGACAAGCACATGACAGGCAAATAGCATCTAACAGATGACCAGGAACTCACACAAATACACAAACACATTGGTTTTGGTGGCTGGAATGACTTAATCTTTTCTGATTTTCCTCCTAAGCTTTATACAATGCTGAGAGCTACCAATGTTTTCTGATCGTCCGATTAATCGTCCTGATCGGTACTTAGCACTCGATTAGGCCCTTCGATTAGATCAGAGCGATCAGAAACCTGATCGTCCGATTAATTACTCGCGATTAATCGTCCGATTAGGTCTATGGCTCGATCAGCAGTAAATAGACAGATGGGCTGCTTCACTTACTGGGCTAACATATGGAGGCTGGGACATCAATATGGAGTCAGATCTCATAGGTAAGTAACCAACTAACTAAAAATATGGTCTTGATGCTCGATGTCTACTATATAAATATATAGTATATGGTATATATACCATACATATATGATATATAGTCCTGCTATATGCTGGACGATTAGACCGATCAGAGGCCGATTAATCGTCCTGATCGACGATTAATCGTCCTGATCGGTACCAGACCGATTAGGAACGATAAGCCGATCAGAAAACATTGAGAGCTACAATTGTGGCTCTCCTAATTAATGCAGAATATTACCAAAACAATCAGCCTATTACTCCTATTACTCCATGCTGAAATTTAGCTAAAGTAAGGTTAGGAACCTGGACACTAGTATGTATGTAGGCACAAAGGATTATTTCCGACAGCGCACAAAGTTTTGAGTCATTAAAGAATTGGTTTGCTGCATTCTTTTCCTATCATATATTAATATATGTAGTTCTTAGACCTGCTCTCTTTGTCTTTTAGGCTGCAAAGGTCTTCGAAACGCAACTTGCAGAATCATTATTAGAAGGTGACAGACAGCTTGCATTCAAGAAGTTCGCAACTGCAACCCTGGAAACTTTGATGCCAAGGATTGAAGGTGACATTGTAGTTCCTGAATTTGAGATCCAGCAATTGAGTTATATGTGACTTTGCTTGATGAGTGGCCGCTGAACTTGGACAACACTTTGCATTTTTGCAGATAACATGTGGTGTCCATCTGCTTCAATTAAATACGTTCTTTCTTAATAACTTAACAGAATGGTGCAGGTAAGCCTGTCATTTCTAGTCATTTGGTACCATGGTCATCTCTTCTGCAGAGGCATGTACTTGTGCTAACACCATTTATGCAATGGTGATCTCATCTGCAGAGGCATCTACTTGTGTGCTATACTATGTTGTTACACCTACTGCAGCTGCACTTAAACAAGATTTATTGAATTATTACTCTTACTGTGATGAATATGAACTTAGTTGTTATGAGCTTGGTTGTGAATTGATATTTAGACTCTCATGCTCTACATGTTGGGCTCTCAAAATATGTGCATTGAACTATTTAGAATTTTTGCTTAAAATTGATTTATCTTATATCATTTTGATTTTCAGGTAGCACATCTTATGGACAGCAAACCAATTGAAGTGATCGTGGATACTAATGTTTAGTTATTTAGTCACCCTAGGGATGAAATCTTTTAAGTTCAAACTTAGTTGTTGTGATAGGCAAACTAAATGATTGTGAACCAGGCCAGTTTTTTTGTTTGATAAAATGTGACAACAGTGGGCTTGTTGATACATGAATGATCAATGTTAGTTTGTTTATATGATTGGTGTATCTTATGAGCTGTGATGTACGTTAATGCAGTGATGATTTAGCACTAGTTTGTTTTTTTGTCACTATGGTTTAGATCTGGGCTTGGATAGGCTGGGTGTAAGATGTAGACAACTATTCTATGACGAACACAAATTCCAATCTGTGACGGCTCAATTTGGGTAAAAAAATGTATGACACGGGATACATGACTTTTTTTCGATCGTCATGGTAAGTTAACTGTGACATATTTTCGCTTGTCTGTGATCAAAGTAAACCATCATGTATAAAGATATTTTTTGTAATGGATATATTTTTTTTTCTAAAATTGAGCCTTGCTGCTAACATGTGGGTTCCATCTGTTAGATCCATGCAACCGCTGCCACAAAATAAAAGGAGATGCCATGCATGTAGAGAGATGCCATGCAAGCAGGAACCGGTAGTGCGATCGATCTGATGGAGTCGGAATCCATGGCGTATGTACCGGCGCCGCCGCCATCATCATATGGGGTTTGTTCTTGGTACCGGGCTACCAGTCACTCGTCGTGGGCTAGCTCGTGCCTTGCCTACGCTATCGATCCTAACGCAAAAGTCAGCTAACTAAACTGCATGCATGCACGAAACGCATGACGATGGCGCGACAATCATCTTGTTGGCATTGGCATCAATTGGCATAGGTGGGTACGTAGTTGCCATCACTCATTGGAATTTTTGAACGACCGGCCGGCGCGATGATGATCCGGCAGGGGGTTCTCGTACGTGTCTCCATCGGGACTGTCGGACTGATGAGCACCAGTACGTTAACTCCAGCCCACATTGTGTTTTGCTCACATTGTGTTTTGCTCTCTAATCTACGAGCAGAGCGTACGTAAAACTCCAGCCCAGTACGTTAATTGCGCTTTTCAACTTGAATTATAATAATGAAAAAAGAAAGAAAAGAAGAGCAACGATCTATTCGATGTGATTGAAAGATGGGTTCAACTGGCACGTAGCTTTATTTTCCCACCGATATACGGTCCTGTTATAAGCTATATATGCCTTCTCTGCTTTCTTGCGTGAAGTCTTGCAAATTAAAACACTCACTCAAAAAATGACTTTGTTATTGTTTTTCTTCAAATTGCCGATGATCCCTGTTGGATCATCAGTTCCAATATAATGGTTGCTCTAGCTAGCTAGGGCATATAGGCTGGAGAAGCTAGCTAGTAGCTTAGCTAGCAACCAGAAGATGCCGTGCACGCAACATTCGGTTCCTCTTGATCTTGTCTGAGGCCCGTTTAGTTGTGAAAATTTTTAGGAAAAAATTTCTGTAGCATTTTTCGTTGTTATTTGCTAAAATTTGTCTAATCATGGACTAACTAGACTCAAAAGATTCGTCTCGATATTTACAGACAAACTGTGCAATTAGTTATTTTTTTACCTATATTTAATACATACATACACTGTACATAAGTCAAAGAATAAGCATACTGTACTTGCAACTACAGTATTACTTATATGTATATATAATACTAGACGGGCACCCGCGCTTCGCTGCTGGGCTGTAGCGGGTAGGGATACTGTTTTACACAGGATGTTAACGGGTGGTGAGTTTACTGTTTATAATGAGGATATACTGTTCATAACGGGTATACAGTGCTCATAAAGGGTTGTTACTGTGCATAACCGGTCGGGTAACTGTGCTTAACGGGTCGCATGAACAGTAACAGTAGTTGCACACACAGGAAATGACGGGAGAACTAAGGGTTTTTTTTTTTTGAGGGGGGAGGAACTAAGAGTTTAATAAGATGTCCCGTTGCTTACTTTTACGTTTGTCCTTTTCTCTTGTAAGGCATTTGCTTTGCTTGTGAATGCTAGCTTGTTGCTTGTCTCTCGCGCTTGACTATGACCATATATATACTACACGTACAAGTTAAATAAAACGTTTATATATATATATATATATATATATATATATATATATATATATATATAGTACAGTACAACATAGACGTAATACTCACGCACACTTACCCATATGAATACACGTACGCTAACTCTATGAGCACCTCCGAAGGATTAAGCCGGCAGATCTCGAGATTCACAGAGTCACCACGGAATATATTCTTGATCACCAGACACCGTTTGATTAAGACATACAACCTGGCGTGGTGTTTGATTCCAACAACAATAATAATGCATCCTCTCTGCTCACTTGCTCTGGTCTGGTGAGTGTCCTTAACTTTATCTTATGCCTCGGGTTAGCGAGGAGGGCGAGGGCCCTCGTCAGGAGCATGCATGTGCATACTTGGTCCATCACGCATCACATGCATGATATCAATAATTATATTAGGTACGTAGATATGCTAACGTCCAAGCATAGAAGCAAAAGCAGGACGTAATTTTTTCATAGTTCTGATAAATCTGTAACATGTATTTAATTACTTTCTGTCATTAGTACCAAAATGATTTTTAGAGGCGCCACTCTTTTTAAACAGAAGCGGTTGTGTTAGCACGCCACCACTAACCTTCGTGGGAGGCACTGTAGCTATACAACCATTGCTAAAAATCAATTTTTAGAGGCAAATTTCATTAAGAAATCCGCTGCTAAAAATGTAGGGGCGGTTCCGTTAAGAGAACCGCCACTGAAAATGTTATTTTCAAGGACGATTGCTTATGTCAATCGTCTCTGAATATGAGTGATTTTCAAAGGCGGTTCTCTTGAGACAACCACCTCTGAAAATCAATTTTTAGAGGTGGTTGACTAAGTCAACCATCCTTAAAAATATCTATAGCACAAATAAATTTATATCTTATTTAAATAAAGTCGGTGAAGACAAACTTTATATCAAAATTGTAGAGCTCCATGAAATCTAAAACTTTGTAGTTGATAAATTTTTTGTTTGATATCATTTAGGGTTCCAAATATATAAATTAAGTCTCAGATTTTGAATTTCAAATTTTTGAATTTTTCAAATGACCTTGGATGGAGAAATGTTCTATATCAAAGTTGTAGTGCTCGATAAGATCTAAAACTCCGTATTTGAAAGTTTTCTCATTTAAGATTGTTTATGAGTTAAAATATTGATTACAAGATTCGTAAATATTAGTACAAATAGATAGCATCGTAGAAATAGATGCAAGTGACTATGTGGTGCGGTGGTCGGTGAGGGATCGCGCGAGAGAGAGGTTGTGGGTTTGAATCCTGGATGTCGGCACTTATTCAAAACAAGTGAAAAATAAATCCTGTGAGCTGTGGCCGGTTCTCAGCCCTTCGGGCTACGCTAGAAATATTTTTTCCTATTTTTATCAGACTCTAAATGATTTTTAAAAATTTTGAAATTTTTTTAGTGACAGTTGACTTAAGTCAATCACCTCTGAAAATCGATTTTTAGAACTGCCTCTAAAAATCGATTTTTAGGGGCTGTTTTAAAACCGCCTCTGAAAATCACTCATTTTTACAATCGCTAGCATAGTAGCGGTTTTAAAACCGTCGCTGAAGATCACTTTTAACCATCTCTAAAAATATTTTCTGTACTAGTGTGTATTTTCGTCAACTTTTTTTTGCGGGAAAATATTGTCAACAACTTGCATTAATCATTGTACGTCAATATATAATGCATATGAAGAATCCTTGGGAACGCTACTTGATTGAGGTGGATTAATTAGAGCAATGCAAATAAAGCAGCAAGAGCATCCGTGTGGTCCTTAGCTTGTTCTCGATCGATCCCATACGCAAAGCATTTCTGTGTTCTAGGAGTATTTGCCAATACAATGCGTGTGACAGGTCATGCATGGACGGAGGGAGTATGTAGCAGGCACACAGGCGACGTCGCTTTCTAGCTGGAGCCGACATTTTTTGGGCCGTATTTGTTCCCTTTCGGAATCAGTCTCATCAGTTAATTAGATGCCCTTGGTAGTTTAGTTTGTGTACCAGCTACCTTTGACTGGGTGGTCTTCTTGTGCACAACTTAATTAATTTTCCAAGAATTAGGACAGGTTTTGCATTGGTCCCTAGCAGAGGACTACTGTGACCGTGGTATATGATATATCCTAAACTCCAATTTTTTTGAAAAGATATCCTAAACTCCAAATGAAAACTATTTTTCATATAAAACGTACATAACCATTTTTCAAAAGCTTAGTCCTCGTCCAAGTAATGTTAATGGTCAAAGCTTAAATATACAATCGCAGATATCTTATGACAGACGAGAGCATATATGAAGTCATCAAAAGTTAGATACCCCAAACTAAAGTGCTTCAGTCTAAACTATATTACCATTGATATGAGTGTACACTAGCTCCTAACATAGCTCTACTACTTTTGGCAGGTCCAACAATCGAGTTAGGTTGCTAGCTCATATTTACCACACTTCAATTCACCATCCAATTAAAAGACATCATATAAGATATAGAACTGTCTAATAGGGATGGCCACGAGTCGTCTAAGGTACGGGTGGAGTAAATACCCACCCATGAAAATTTGCTTAACAGGTAAAATTTCATACCTACACATTTGCACCTGCGAGTAACATTTTGTACATATACCACCACCCACGAGTTAGATTGTTATTAGAATAGACAGAATCCCTTATATTTTAAGCCCCAATAAGGTAAAACGACGTACCCACACCCTTACCAGGGTAGAATCTTATACCTGCACCCATGGACGGAATTTTGTACCCACCCCATCAGGAACAATACCATGGATATATGCACATGATGGTATAACTGTCGGTCCTATCTCTAAAAGCCTACACTATCTCTTAACTTCCTATTGTGGGTCACATGTCCTTCTTCACCCATCTACTTTTCATCCTCGCGCGTGCTCTCAAGGCAAAATTGACATGACCTTTGCCGCACCGTTTGGGCCACCACCATCTGCCCACTTTGTCCATCTGTCACAGCCAATATACTCTGTCTGTCTGTCTAGGCCACAATCGACCCTACTATTCTTCCGGTCAACCATCATCGCCCACATCCCTGTTATCTTCGTCTGGGCCATCGCCGCCCTCACCCCGTCTCTCTCCCTTCGAGCCACTACCCCCGCTCTCCTCCATTCAAGTCACCGTCGCCTCCCCTGTCTAGATCTCTCCCTCCGAGTGAGAGATATGGGGGCTATCAGACCTGGCAAGAGATAGTGACAAGGGAGAGGGGATGGATACATTGCACATTATCGGAGAAAATAGGAGAGAGATGGATGCAACATATAGGTCATACGAGCAGACCTTGTAATGCATTTGAGCCCAGCGTGAAAACAAGGGTTAGCTCTTCCCCTTCCCATCTTCTCTCTTTTCCATGTAAGAAAACTGTTGAGTTGTTGTATTTGTATAAGCTAGCTAAGCTGGCATTGTTGCAGCTGCCCTTTTACGAGTACACAGGCCTCATCCGTACTACCCTACTACCCAGTTCAAGGCCAATTGGACCTATTACGTAAAATATCTTCCCCTAGGCGCTGTAAATACAAGCCACCAAGTGGATTTTCAACATAATTAAGTGTCACTAGCGACTAGTCTATGAACTTGTGCCCAGCTTAGTATTTCCAAGCGATATAAGTGTTAAAAATTATGGATAAATGTGAGATGCACAACAAAAGTGTTTATCTTTGCTCTCTCATTTGTTAAGATCTAACATAATATATACTCATATCTATTGTGTGATAGGCTTTAGTTACCAATTATTTTATATGCTTTTCAACCCAAATTTTGGTTTCTATCCTTTGCACCACATGTCCATGTGTGTTTAACATATAAGTTCATTGGTACCTTCATACATATGTAACTAGTCTTATGAAGACATGTATCATGTGGTATTCATGTATGCATGCATGTATACCTTGATTTCATTTTTTCCCTACATAAACGACAGGTGACGTGGGAATTTTGAATTATATGTATAGAGAGAACTTTCACGTTTTTTTATTTATGAAGACGGTATAGTTAATTTAGATAAATATTTAGTTGTTCTTTTTTGTTACTTCGATCTATTCAAAATATTGGCGAGAAGAAAACATGTACTTTTTTCCAAATAATTTTTGTTGGAAAACATGAATTTTCGTACCGACCTTTTCCTTTTGCAAAGAGCTAGTGTGGTGGGTACAGATGATGACCAGATGGGCTGGCTCGACAAAATGATGAAAGTGTCCAAAATTTAGTGGCCTGAATTATTTGACGTTGGAAGAGCTAGCGGAGACGTATGTACCACCGGTCCCGAACCCGACAGGATTTGCTGGGTCAAGCGGCAAGTCGTGGAGAAAGAGAAAGGGATCTCTAGTTGCTCTGGGCGGCCTACGGGCCCACACGCACGTACACGTACCTTACGTACAACATTGCATGCATGCATGGCTGAAAGTGAAGCCGTACGTACTTGTATAGATGCAGGCCGGGATCGCAATCGTATAGTAGACCGATGTAGCGTACGTACGATGCATGCATGACAGCATGAGTACGTGGATAGCGCCAGGCTGTCTGTTGGTCGATCGGTCTCTCTCGTGCTGCTGGGTATGTGTACTGGATCAGATCGAGTATATAGTGGCTAGCTAGTAGCTAGAGCACCCCAGCTAGCAGTACGTACATATACATGTAGCTGGAAAAGTTGGGTCGATGATGGATGGATGGATCCGCAGTCCATGCATGCTGCTCTTCAATTCGGTCGGTCGGTCGGTGGTTTGTTGTTTATTGCAATTGTGTGCTATATGTGCTGTGCTATACTATATCGTCGCCCTTTTGTTTTTAAGCGCGCACTAGTAGTAATTCATTTTGGATAGAAATTATACTTAAAGCACGGTGTACGAATACGTGTATACCTGCTGTCCTTACGTACAGTACAGTAGCATTTGTGTTCAAAATGAACTGATGAATGGAATGCAGTATCATTAGTTTCTCCACGAACCTTCTTGACTGGTATTATGTACCATACTTCACCGACGAAGTTTATGTACATATATCTAACTTGTCTATTATTTATTTATTTTTCCCGTCAAAAGATATGCGCATCGATATACTGTATTTTTAGTAGAGGACTGCTCCAATACTCTTTCTAAAAAGTGCACACATCTCAGAGCCATAAATCTAATTAGTTATTTTTTATTAATTGTTTTCTCTTAGGTCCAGGCCCAACCGCCCTGTCCAAACTAGCCTGAGTCCAGCCGTGAACGCCGCCGGCCCACATGTGGTCGTCGGTGTGTTGCGCCGCGTCGCTGCCCTACTTGGCAATGGCCTCTACGAGACTACGACGACATGGACGACTCGACCGGATCGGAGCTGACCTTGGGGCGGAAGGCCTGGAACATGCCGTCTCCTTCCACGAGTTAACAAAGTGGCACCCAACAAAAGGGATCTGGGAGAGGTAACTTTAGCTTTAATTTGTTCAGTCAAAAAAAAACACTTTAGCTTTAATTTGGGTCAAGGCTGGACTCTGGACTCTGGCTGGCCGGTTGGATGGGCCAGCCCATGCGAGACCCAGAGTAAAATAATTGAACCAGACTGAGCAGTGTTTGATTGGTTGGCTACACCAGTGTACATCGTATTAAATTGAAATAGAAAAACACAAGTACTAAGATACTATTTATTTTGTTTGACTCAATTGTATACTACTTAATTTTATCATGTTAAGCCTTAATCTACTTGAAAATGTACTAATGCACCCGAAAACATGCTAATTATTTGCCAATACCATATTTGCTTACTAATACGTCGCATCCCGGGAGCCTGGAGAAACGGATTTTATTTTTGTATCCTGGAAGCTGGCTCGTGAGCTCCTTTTGCATCACGGGTGCTAGGCCTAGAACTTCGTGCATACTTCCAAGCGCACGAAACCTCTATCACTAGAGGCCACTCCCACTCCCCCTTCTCGCTTGGCCTCTCCAAGCCGCGTTCGCCCGTGCACGCCCCCCACCGCAGAATCACGCCTCCAACGCACGCCACCGCTTGCCCACTCGTCGCTTCGTCGGTGAGAGCGCTGGCATCGCTCCTCGCTTCGTTTTTACTACCACCCCGAGTGCGGCCAACCAGGGACGGATCTATTTTAGGGGGGGGCACCGCTGATCTCATAGAGCCCTACGAGAAACAACACATAAAATATAAATAATAAACTTTATGACACTACTATAATATTTTTAACCGTGGTGGACATTTTGGGTTAACCGAGGTGGTTTTTGCAACCGCCTCGGTCAAAAGGTCACGGTTAATTGTGGCTTAACCGAGACGTTTGCCCTAACCGCCTCAGTTAATCGATTAACCGTGGTGGTCGGATTTACACAACCGCCTCGGTTAACACATATTAACCGAGGCGGTTGTCTTAACATGCCTGCCTCGGTTAAGATTTTAACCGAGGTTAACCGAGGCGGTTGGCTAAAGGCACCTGCCTCGGTTAAGATTTTAATGGAGACGGTTGTTATTAATTACCCGTCTCCGTTAATGATTTTCAGATTTAAAAAAATGCATTTTCAAATTAAAATTTGAATTTGAATTTCGCTAATGAAAACACGGAGATAAAGCAGAAAATAGATGACAAACATATATTACATTAATTCTCGTTTGATGAACCAATATTAAGTTATTACATTAGTGATGTCTTCATCATTGTTTCACAAACACACATCATTCATACATGAGCAACTAAGGTCAGTCATACATATCAATTTTCCGTGCGAAAGAGGTCCGGCAGAATGTAATCCGAGATTCGTAACTGGGTGCTCCAGTTTCTGATCCTCTCAAACTTTGGATCCTGCGCTAACTCGCTTTGCACATTGAAGAATGTATTCCCTTCATGCACACTCTCTGTGACAAACTTACATATGTCAGCTACTGTTTGTCTGAAGTTTTGGTCGACCTTCTCCCTTCGCCACCATCCTTGTGCTTTCTTGAGCTGCCGCCAGCTTTTGCTGTATCTGCTACATGTCCTCAGGTACTCGCAAACGTAGAATCCACATAGAATTAAGCCATAGGGTTGTTTGGCGCACTACACGATGTATAATACACTATCATTAGAACATATATAGAGAGCAGTAGGAGGACAATATAGTATAGGAGTAGTAGTAAGAGTAGTAGTAGTAGGTATAGGAGTAGAGTAGAGTAGAGTAGAGTGGTGTAGAGTAGCAGTAGCAGTAGTAGTAGTTGGAGTAGTAGTAGTATTGGTATAGGAGTAGAGTAGAGTAGAGTAGAGTAGAGTAGAGTAGAGTAGAGTAGTAGTAGTAGTAGGAGGAGGAGGAGTAGTAGTAGTAGTAGGAGTTGGAGTAGTAGGAGGAGGAGGAGGAGGAGGAAGAGGAGTAGTAGTTGGGATCTTACCAGGAACTCGCAACTAAGTTTCAGTTTCATGCCATTCTTTATCTTCTTCTTCTCAGATCTCCGATCATAGCAGTTGGGATCTTACATGTACTTCTTATAAGCACTATACGAAAAACCACTAGTGTCAACGATAATTTGAACACATATGTTAACTGTAAATGAATAAGTTCCGTCACTTACTATCTCAATACGCTTTCAAAGTACTTGTACCCTGCTTTGTTTGTGTCCCGCAAGGAGTCAAATATACATGCCTTTCCATCCTGAGGATAGATTATAAATGCAATCCAGTGACCCATGATGCCCTGCCTGCACCATTCACACAATACAGATTTGAAATGTTCAAATATGAGAAGTTATGATCTCAGTTGCTATATTATGTTCCAAGTATCTTTTGTATTTACCCGAACCAGTGGGCGGCCATGATGCATCCATTTCCCCGGATCTTCTTCATGGCCTCATAAATGTACATTCCCACCTGATACTTATATTCGATCACCAAATCTACCCTGTATTTCTTTCTCTCTTCTGGGTCCATGTTCACCAGCTTTTCATGAGTGCCTGGTATATCGTAACCCGTGATGGTTCTCTCTGTAATAAGCATCAGAGAGACAGATAATACCCTTGCCCAATTCCTTGCTTATATAAGCCTGCATCCTACAAGGAAAATTCATCATGGCATTACTAGTTTGTTCCTAAAGTACCTCTAGCGATGTCGTGGTGTCAAAGTCATAAATAACTTACAGGGCAAATATGGTGACTTGGGCGACGTCGAGGTCCTTTCTCTGCAGTAGTCTATGCATGTCGTGGAAATCTACAATGACTTCACCATTCGTGGGTGTGTGGAAGTACTCCGCTAGAATGTTGATGACGAAGTTTTCCAGTCCCATTTTCACTGCTTCCATGTACCACAGATGGGACCTCCTTACTCCCACTTCTCGTTAAGGAGGTCACCCAAGGTCAACATGAACTTCCTATGCTCATAGTTTTCGGGGCAATCATCCGACCAGGGCCAAAACGATAGTGGTGTTTTCGGCCTGCAACACTGGGGATTGAGATGTTAGGGAGTGGAAAAAGCAGATAGCATCTCAAAATGAATTATAGATTGACTATGCTTGCTAGTAGCATACCTTTCAAACATAGTTGAGTATGGGTGTTCGTCGGCTATTTGATAGGCCACCCAACTCGACTTGGTGTGGTTCAGTGGTATGGCCTCCTCTTCATTTGCAGGCTTCCTCGGTGGGGGAGGACATTGGTTTGAGCCCTAGTTAGAACCACTTTGTAGGCGGTGGTGTCACATCACCCGATGCTGCCCCAGTGCCTCCCTGTGGATTGTTGTTGCCAGGAGGTGGACTGCCTGGAGGACTGGTGCCTAAGCCACCAACATTGTCGTTGTCATCGCTATCGTTGTCGTCGCCGCTATCGTCATCGTCGTCATCACCCATGTCACCCTAGGGAGATGACAATGGATGTGAGGGCTGTGACGCCGGCGTCGACATGTCTAAGACAATGTCGCACTTGTTCCATAGCATGCGCACGCCGATAGTTGCGCCAATGAACCTGTACTCCTCTTTAGTGGGAATGTCGATTTCATCCTCATCGAAATCCGAGTTCATCCACGTCACGTCCACCCTGGCAAAGTCGGGCGGGATGGGCTTGCCGTCGTACGTGGCGCCGCTTTTGGGCGACAGTGCCACTCCCTAGGCCACTTCCTTCTTCCTCTGTGCCCTACCGAAGGACACCTGGAGTGTGCAGGTTGTTGGTTCCACGATGCCATCGACCGGGTACCTTAGGAGTTGTCCGGTCCCCAGCACCATCTGCCCTTGTACGGTGGTTTGACATGTAGCGGCAGCACGCCAGCCTAGCGAAACATCTGCATCCTCAGCTCCACCATCTTGGGGTTGGGATGGCGCGGCAGATCTAGGATTCGCGGCACCCCGGTGGATGGCACAGTGGAGCTCTCGGGGCTAGGGCTGCAGCAAAGATCCGGTCTCTCGGTGGCAGGGGCAGGTGCCGGAGCGCACGAGGTCAGGGGCAGGGGCGGAGGAGCTCATCGACGGCAATGGCAGCGGCGGCGAAAAAAATTGGGCAGCCCTTCGGGGTCGATTTGAAACCGGCGAAGGACTTAGAAAAATTAGGGGAGAGGAGAGGGTATATATATAGACAACTATTAACCGAGGCAGGCCGCCTAAGGTGCCCGCCACGGTTAATATTTACCGAGGCGGTTGCTTTAGGGTGTCTGCCACGGTTAGTCATTAACCAAGGCAGGCGACTTAGGATGACCGCCACCGTTAAGATTAACCGAGGCATGTGGCTTATGGTGCCCGCCTCGGTTAAGATTTTGCATTTTTAACATTTAATTAAATTCCTCGGTTATTTTGTTTTTTCAACATTTTAAAATTGATATTTAATTTGTAATGCTTTTAAAAATTCATAGGAGTGGTAGTGTAGGAGTAATAGAGTAGTGGGAGTAGTGTAGAAGTGTAGGAGTAGTAGTAGAGTTGTAGGAGTAGCAGTAGTAGTGTAGGAGTGTAGTAGTAGAGTTGTAGGAGGAGGAGGAGGAGGAGGAGTGTTGTAAGAGTACTAGGAGGAGTAGTAGTGTTGTAGGAGTTGCAGTAGTAGTAGAAGTAGTAGTGTAGTAGTAGTTGTTGTAGTAGTAGAGCAGGACTTGTTAATGAAATACTTGTTTCATTCTTTTCAATAAATATCAAATTATTTTTAAAATTCAGACACTTAACTCGTACAGATTACGATCTCCCACGTTGATTCCTAGCCAAAGTAGATCGACGGGTAGGGGCACAACATCCGGCACATGCAGTCGCCCAGCACCGCCGCACGCTGCGTGGTGCCGTGGAGGCCGCCTTCGCGCCACGCGTGCCACATTGGAGGTCACCACCGTGCCGCCGATGCCGAGATGGAGAGAGCAGTCGCCATGGTAGGGCTGCGGCCGATTACTGCATGGAGGGAGCCGCGGTGACGGGGTGGCCATGTGGGGGCGGGTGTTGCGGACGTGGCGGAGCGAACTGGAGCATCGTGGAGGCATGTGGCGATGAGCAGCGATGGTACGGACGGCAAAATCAGCGATGCCTACATCCACTGTAGGGTTAATAGGCCGGACAACAATATAATAATCATCAATAAATGTGAATCGACATTACTCATTTGTGCATCCATATTAGTAAAACAGGTACGTCATCAGTCGACGGAGGATGACGACGCTCCGTGGAGGCATTCATTACTGTTCAACACATAGGCTGTAGAATAGTGGAGATATATATATATATATATATATATATATATATATATATATATATATATATATATATATATATAATAATCAGTTACATAAAAGTTCTTGTTAATCAATAAGTGACTACAATATTACATATATGTGTGGCACACATCATTTTGCTGCAAGTGTTCCCACGATGGTCTTCTTCTTACCGTCGGGGTGGAACCAGGGCATCATCTTGGACTTGTTGACGTGGGTCTCAGCAACTTGGTCTTCCGTGGATGATTGGTAAAGAGCGAGAGCTCAACATAGTTGTTGTATTCTTCAGGGCTCTAGACTCCATCAGCTCCCACAATCCTCTGCTTTCCGGACACAACCACGTGCTTTTTGCTATCTTTGGGCATCGGCTAGTAGGCTACTTGTGCACAGCGGCTTGCTAGTACCCACTGATTATCTTTGTAGCCAACACTTTGGAGCTCCACGGTGGTTAGCCCATAGTCGTCCACGACAACCCCCTTTAGTTTGACCCACTGGCACCGGAAGATAGCTAACTGTAGGTCACCGCCATAGTCAAGTTCCCATATCTCTCCAATCTGCCCAAAGTATGTCTAGGTCTGCCCCGTTGGCTCGTTGATGCCCTCATATCGAACACTACTGTTCTGTGCTACGCTCTTCTTGTCCTTCTCCTTTGTGTGAAACATGTATCCATTGATGTCATACCTTTGCCACATGGTGATTTGGGTGGATGGGTCGGACGCAAGCCTCGCTTCATCGGACTCTCCACAGGGTATGTCTTGCAGCTCTTTGATCCACGTCGTGAATCTGATCTTGTGCTGTTTTTGGACCCATACCTCCGTGCACTGTCCGTCATGAGCAGTGCGGATCTCCTCTAGGTGCTGTCAACATATGGTTCCATAACCAATAGCTGATTGAGGACGCTATGATGAGCTTCTTGCACCATTTTGTACTATACATCGGTGCATACTTTCCTCCCCGTGCAATCCATTCCCAAGGTTCTGCCTTCGTGCTGAGGGATGAGCAAGCCAATCACCCTTCCATCCTAGATGTACCTGGTGCAGCAGTTAACGGCTTTCTCGGTTGTGTATGCCTCGATCATAGAGCCCTCCGGGTAGGCATAGTTAAGGACATATCTGTTGAGGGTTGATATGAACTGCTCATACGTCCACATCTGGTGTAGGTACACGTGGCCTAGTTCCTATATCTGATCAACCATGTGCATCATCAGGTGTGGCATAATATCGAAGAAAGATGGCGGGAAGCACATCTCGAGCTGGCAAAGTGTCTCCGTGATGAACTGTTTTAGGCCAAGCAGCTTAGCTTCATCAATGACCTTCTGCGTGATGCAGTTGAAGAAGTAGGACATGCGTGTGATGACCATCTTCAAGTACTCTGGACCGATAGCCCCGATATAATTGGAAGGAACATCGTGAGCATGACGTGACAGTCATGTGCGTTGAAGATAGTTAGTATGAGGTCCTTCATCGAGACCAGGTTCTTGTTGTTGGAAGAGAAACCGGTCGGCACCTTGACACCCCTAAGCCACTAGCACTCGGCACTCTTCTCATCTGTCGTTAGGTTGTAGCTCGCGCCCGGAAGGTTGACTTTCCCGCTCTGCATCACCGGTGTCGGGTGAATTTTAGACCTGATGTCCGGGTTGACAAGATCCATTCATGACTTCAGACCATCATTCATCTTAGTCTTGATGTCTAGTAGTACGCCAATGGTGCTTTCAAAGACATTCTTCTCGAGGTGCATGAAGTCGATGGCATGGGGCGTATCTAGCTCCTTCCAGTACAACAAGACTTAAAGAAACACGACTGCTTCTTGAAAGGAACGAGGCGACAGGTGGTTCCTCCATCTTATCCTGCTTCCACTTCTTCCTTGTTGTGGTCCCATCTTCCTCTTTCTTCTTCCCAAACTCAATGTCTATGCCCTTCACCATGTCAAACACCTTTTTGCCCGTACCTTGTCCTTTCTAGCTCGTTAGTTTCAGGCTCCTCCTGGTTTTCGAAGTACTTATTCATCGTAGCTACCCGGTACCTGTGCTTTTTGACAAGGAATCGCCTATGCCTCATGTACACCATCTTCTTGGATGCACTAAGGTAAGTGTAGCAGGACCGTCAATGCAAACTATGCAACCTGACTTACCTTTGATCTGCTCCGACAGTGAAAAAAGACCAGGGTAATTAGTGCTGGTGACAAAGATGATGACTTTTAGACTGAACTCCTTTATGGATGCATCCATCATCTTGACCCTAGCTTCCCATAGTATCTTCATGTCCTCCATGAGCGGCTCTAGGAACACATCTATATCATTACCTAGCTGCCTAGGTCTAGAAATAATCATGGTTAGTAAAAGGTACCTATGCTTCTGACATAGCTAGGGAGGTAGGTTGTAGATGGTGAGGTTGATCGGCCAAGTGCTGTGTGAGTTGCTGAGGTCACCGAACGAATTCATCCCATCGTACTCAGCGCGAACCTGACATTCCACGCCTCGTCGCCAAACTCTGGGAACTTGGCGTTGAAAAGCTTCCACTGCTTACCATTATCATTCGTGAGCTCATCAGATGCATGCTAGGACATTAGCTTGGCATCCTCGAGGTTCCTAAATATAGCACGCAGGTGATGATCATGGGCACATACCAAATCGACAGGGCCAGACTTTTCCTCTGTGTGTAACCCTCTTCTTCCTAATCCTCAGGAGACGGGATCTACTTCTTTGCGGTACTCTTCTTGGCCGTCTTCTTCTTTGGACCTCTCTCATCGCTCGCTTCCACGTGACAACCGACATTCCTCTTGTACTGACTCGAACCACAGTGTGGATAGCTCTGCAAGTTCTCATACTTGCCCTGATATAGGATACAATGGTTAGGGCAGGCGTGGAACTTTTTAAGCTTCATCGCCACTGGCCAGATCAGCTTCTTCGCCCGGTAGGTATTGGCGGGCACCTTGTTACCCTCTGAGTATGTGTTAGCAAGGATACATAACAGGTCATTGAAGCTAGTGTCGGACCATCCATGGTGATCAATTACCGCCTGCTTTATCTCTTTGAAATTCTCTAGCCACCTTCGGCTCCCAAATAGAACATCGTCGTGGTCAAGATAGATAGCGATTGACACAAAAAACTCTATGGTCTCAGGATCCCTCATAGACTCACCGCCATCTGAAAGCCCAAGTTTGGTTTTGGAAATTGAGTGACACCAAAGTTGCTAATGTTATGTGATCAAGTGTGATTAAGCAAGGCATAAGCAACATGTGATGGAGGTGGAAATGGCATGGAGAGATGGCCACAAGACCACATGATTTGGTGCATGAAATGATGAGCAAGATCATGAAGTAATGCACATAAAATGATGGACTTGATGATCAAATGGAGGAGAAGGATCTAAGAGCACAAGGCAAAGGTATAACCATAGGGTTTTCCTTTTGCCGGTCTAAGATGAGTAGAGAAGTGATTGACCGGGTTTAGGATACATAGCTGACTATCAAGATGGGCAATCATGGTTAGCTCGGGAATCAAGTGCCACTAGATCAATGTCTTGAGCATATGCATTAGGATCTAGTAGAGAGCTAACATAACGCCTTGAAAAATGATTTTGAAAATGCTAACACACATGCACATGGTGGTGTACACTTGGTGATGTTAGCATATTTGCAAAGACGGTGGAGTTTGAGCGGTAGAGAGGGGTTTGGGTTCCTCTCTCCCTCCCGCCGAGCTTGCTCGGTGGGATTCAGCGTTTTTTGGGGGAGTGAAACACCTATCTTCCTTTGCGTCGGAGGCAAGAAAAGGTGGCAAAAGTTCAGAATGTTTATCACTAAAAAAACAGTGACCGGACGCTGTGGTCGAAGTGACCGGACGCGGCAGGCGCGTCCGGTCAATTCAAACCTCAGGCAGACGCGCGTGCAAGGGGGTCGTGGACCGGCACATCCGGTCCCTCGTGAAACCAGCGCGTCCGGTCGAACACCCTTTGGTACAGTGCTTGATGTAGAGCTGATTGGACACGTGGCGCGTTCGGTCGCGCTAGGAGCTCTCTGGACTCCGACCGGACACCGGGTGCAGCGCGTCCGGTCAAACGCTGAAGCGCGTCCGGTCACGGCAACGGCTTCTTCTGACGCGCACTGTTGCTGCTTGTCTTGTAGTGACCGAACGCGTCCGGTCACCCTAACCGGTGCGTCCGGTGATCACGTTTTTTACTGCGACGTATAGTAACGGCTAGTTGCTTATCCCTTCGCTATAAATAGTTGGTGGCCGGATTTGGGGGGTTGGCTCTTGCACTTTTGAGACCTTGAGCAGCCTTTGAGCTAGAGAACAACCCCTCCACTCATCTCTTTGCTTGGTTGCACATCTTGAGTGAGATTGAGTGAGATTCAAGTGCATTACTTGAGAGTTGCATTCTAGAGGCACTTGATCATCGAGTTGCTGCGGATTTCTTGTTACTCTTCCGTGTTTTCCGATGCGGTAGACGGCTTGGAGCAGTGGAGGTGATTGAGCTCGCAATTGGAGATTGTTGGAGCCCTCACCAAGTGTTGTAAGGGGTTCTTAATCCTTCCCCGCGGGAGTTCACGAATTGGATACTCTAGTGGAGCTCGTGGCTTGGAGGATCTCCATCTTGTGTGCGGTTGTGCGGCGCCCGCCGAGGGCTCAACTCTTGATAGTTGATTAGCTCGCGAACCGACAAGTGGGTGTATCATAACAACGGGGAGTAGCTTGCTGGGAAGCAAGTGAACCTCGGAATAAATTCTTGTGTCGTTCTCTTCCCGAGGATTTCTCTTGTGTGATTGATTGATTGGTTCTTCTCATCTCTACACGACGGTATAATCACTCGAAACTCTTCTTTCGCACTACTCCTTATATCTAGCTTGTAGTTGTTGTTGTGTTTAGTGGATAGCCTTATACTAGACTTGTGTTGGTGGCTTACTTAATTAGTTAGAGCTAGTGCATTTTGCTTCGCCACCTTTTGTACTAACATGTGTGGTTAAGTAATTCTTGTAGAAGTTTTAATTAGGCTATTCACCCCCCCTTCTAGCCTATTTGGACCTTACAAGTGGTATCGAAGCCGAGGCACCGTTTATTTGAGGCTTAACAACCTACGGTGAAGAAGAAATGGCTCAATTAAGTTTGCACATCAACAACACCAAGAAGGCACCTCACTTTGATGGCATAAATTATGCATATTGGAAGGTTAAGATGACCGCACACCTCAAGTCAATCAATAGAGAAGTGTGGAAGGTCACCAAAACTAAATTTAAGGTTGTTAATCCGGAAGCACCAACACCGGTGGAAGAAAAGAAGCTCCAATGCAATGACATTGCCATTAGTGCTCTTCATGAGGCACTAGATAACAAGATATTTGATCAAGTGAAGAACATTGAAATTGCTCATGATGCTTGGGCAAAGCTAGAAGAGACTTATGAGGGCACCGAAGGCACCAAGACCGCCAAAGCATACATTTTACAAGAAAAGTTCTCTAGCTTCAAGATGCAAGAAGATGAGAGTATGTCGGAGATGTTTTATAGATTGCAAGTCATTGTGAATGAACTCAAGGCACTTGGTGAGGAGGTCAAGGACAATCAATTCTCCATGAAGTTCTCGAGAAGCTTACCCAAAAGGTTTGACATGTTGATCACCGTACTTGTGAGGATAACATTGAAAGATTCAACTTCTCAACAAGTATTCCAAGAAGTGATGACCGACGATTCATATAGAGAAGATGATGAGAAAGAGGAGTTGGTCAAAAAGAAGAAGAAAAGTGAGAAGAAGGATGATGAGAAGAATGAGCAAACTATGAGATGCTTTAGATGTCATAGCAAGGACCATCTCATCGCCAAATGTCCTTATGATAGTGATGATAAAGATGCTATCAAGAAGGAGAGGAAGAAGCAAAAGAAGAAGCAAGAAAAGAAGGACAGCTCTCATAAGAAGAAGAATGATTCTCATGTTGCTACATGGGATAGTGATGAGTCCTCAAGTGATGATGAGAACTACAAAAAGAAGGGGCATGCTAGCATTGCTATTCAAGAGAAGAGCTCCATATTTGACACTCCATCATGCTTTATGGATAAGGCTGCTAAGGTATCATCCGAAGATAAGAGTGATCATGATAGTGCTAGTGATAGTGATAGTGATGATGATGATCTAACTAAAGATGAACTAATCACTATACTAGAAGATTGCACTCAACATTTCAAAGAATCTTAAAAGGAGTGCAAGGGATTGCTTAAGGAAAAGAAAAACCTTATGTAAGAACTTGATGAGCTTAGGGCATCTTATGAGAGTCTAAAGGTAGACCATCAGAAGCTTCAAAAGTCTCACACTAAGCTTGAAGAAGCTCATTCCTCCCTAGTTAAAAAATGTGAAAACATGACAACTAATGTTGAGAAAGCTAAAACTTGCAACATAGGCATATCATGTGATATAGTTGATGAATCCTTTTATAAGCCTATTATTGTCGCTTCTACTAACCCTTCATGTAGCATATCCACATCATCCTCATCTAGTAGTGATGGTCTCACTTGTGATTCCACACTAATAGTTGAGAATGAGAATCTCAAGAAGGAGGTAAAAGAGCTCAATTACACCTTAGCCAAGGCTTATGGTGGTGAGGACCGCTTGCTTATGTGCTTGAGTAGCCAAAGGACATCTCTCTATAAAGAGGGATTGGGCTATAACCCCAAGAAAGGCATGGCCGCTTTTGCTCCTCACAAGACTCGTTTTGTGAAGAACAATTGTAGCTATTGCAAAGTGTGCAAGCAAGTTGGTCATATAGAGCAACAATGCATGAACAAGAAATTCAATGCTAATGTATCCTCAATTAAGCTTGATTCTTTCTATGTTCTTACCAAGGGTACTAATGGTGTTCATACTAAGTTCATTGGTACACCATGGATGGGCTCAAAGATGAAAGCCATTTGGGTACCAAAGAGCTTGGTCACTAACCTTGGAGGACCTAAATAAGTTTGGGTACCTAAAAAGAATTGATCTTGTCTTGTAGGTCAATTACAAAGCCGGAGGAAGGCATTAGGTGCTTGATAGTGGGTGCACTCAACATATGACCAGGGATTCATGTATGTTCAAATCAATTGACACAAGTCAAAATGGTGGTTTTGATGCTATCACTTTCGGCAACAATAAGAAAGGCAAGGTAAGGGGCTTGGTAAAATTGCTATCTCAAATGACATGAGCATATCTAATGTATTGCTAGTTGAGAGCTTGGATTTCAATCTTTTGTCGGTGGCACAACTTTGTGATCTCGGTTTCAAATGCATATTTGGTAGTGATGATGTTGAAGTTGTTAGTGTTGATGGATTAAATTTGATATTCAAAGGATTTAGACATGGTAGCTTATACTTGGTTGACTTCAATGATAGTGAGACACAATTGACATCATGCTTGCTTAGCAAATCTAGTATGGGTTGGTTATGGTAGAGAAGACTTGGTCATGTTGGAATGAAATAATTGAACAAACTTTTAAGGCATGACTTAGTTAGAGGCTTGAAGGATGTCATCTTTGAGAAGGATAAATCTTGTAGTGCTTGTCAAGCCGGATAACAAGTTGGAAATGCATATCCTAGTAAAAGTGAAATGAGCACATCAAAGGCATTTAAGTTATTGCACATGGACTTGTTTGGGCTAACAACATACACTAGCATTGGTGGCAACAAGTATGGTTTTGTGATAGTGGACGACTACACTAGATACACTTGGGTGTTCTTTCTCTATGACAAGAGTGATGTTTATGATCTATTCAAGTCTTTTGTCAAGAGAGTGCAAAATGAGTTTGAGACAACTATCAAGAAGATTAGAAGTGACAATGGTAGTGAGTTTAAGAACACAAGAATTGAGAATTTGTGTGAAGATCTTGGTATTGGACATCAATTCTCTCCAACATACACTTCTCAATCCAATGGTGTAGTTGAAAGAAAGAATAGAACCTTGATTGACATGGCTAGATCAATGCTTAGTGAATACAATGTGAGTCATTCATTTTGGACTGAAGCCATCAACACGGCTTGCTATTGTAGCAACCGTCTCTATTTCCATGGAAAGCTTGGGAAGACACCATACGAGCTATTGAATAGAAGAAAGCCGAACATTGCATACTTTAGAGTGTTTGGTTGCAAATGCTATATTCTCAAGAAAGGCACTAGATTGAGCAAGTTTGAAAAGAAATGTGATGAAGGATTCTTACTTGGTTATTCTACCACAAGCAAAGCATATAGAATTTGGAATCTCACAAATGGCACCTTGGAGAAAGTTCATGATGTTGAGTTTGATGAAACCCAAGGGTCTCAAAATGAAGCTCAAAACCTTGATGATATGAGAGGAGATCAATTGTCAAATGCAATGAAGAACATGGACATTGGTGATATAAGGCCGATGCAAGTTGATGATGATAGTGACATACATATGATCAACCAAAGCGAGCAAATTGATACAAATCAAGCAAGCTCTAGTGGTTCTCATGATGAAGTGCAAGATCAAGGTCAAGCTAGTGGAAGCAACCAACTCCCAATACTCTAACCTACTAGCATTGCAAGAGATCATCCATTGGACCAAATCATTGGTGGAATTTAAAGTGGTGTGCAAACTAGATCAAGACTAGCATCATTTTGTGAGCATTACTCATTTGTCTTATTAGAAGAACCAAAGAAGATAGAAGATGCATTGAAGGATTATGATTGGGTAAATGTCATGCATGAAGAGCTAAACAACTTCACTAGAAATCAAGTTTGGGAACTTGTTGAAAGGCCAAAGAACTACAATATAATTGGCATCAAGTGGGTCTTTAGAAACAAGCAAGATCAAGATGGCATGGTTGTGAGGAACAAAGCAAGATTAGTAGCACAAGGATACACTCAAGTTGAGGGTCTTGACTTGGAGAGATATATGCACCGGTTGCAAGATTGGAGGCAATTAGAATCTTATTAGCATATGCTTGTGCACACAACATCAAGCTCTATCAAATGGATGTCAAGAGTGCATTTCTCAATGGCTACATCAACGAAGAAGTTTATGTTGAGCAACCTCCCGGTTTTGAAGATGACAAGAAGCCCGACCATGTTTTCAAGCTAAAGAAGGCATTGTATAGTTTGAAGCAAGCACCTATAGCATGGTATGAGAGATTGAGAGACTTTCTTCTCTCTAAAGGGTTCAAGATAGGAAAGGTTGACACCACTCTTTTCACCAAGAAGCTTGAAAATGACTTGTTTGTGTTACAAATCTATGTTGATGATATTATTTTTTGGATCAACAAATCAAGACTTTTGTGAAGAGTTTGGAAAAATGATGGCAAATGAGTTTGAGATGTCTATGATTGGAGAGCTTAGTTACTTCCTTGGACTTCAAATCAAGCAAATGAAGAATGGTACTTTTATAAGTCAAGGCAAGTACATCTAAGACATGATTAAGAAGTTTGGATTGTAAGATGCTAAGCCAATGAGTACACCAATAGGCACAAATGATCAATTAGGTGTTGATGCTAGTGGCAACATGGTAGATCAAAAGCAATACCGGTCTATGATTGGAAGTTTGCTATATGTCACCGCTTCTAGGCCGGATGTGATGTTTAGTGTGTGCAAGTGTGCAAGATATCAAGCTTCACCTAGAGAAAGTCACTTGAAAGCAACCAAGAGAATATTGAGATATCTTAAGGGCACTCATGATGTGGGATTATGGTATCCTAAGGGATCAAACTTTGAGTTAATTGGATATTCAGATTTCGACTATGGTGGTTGCAAGATTGATAGAATGAGCACAAGTGTCACTTATCAATTGCTTGGAAGGTCTCTTGTTTCATGGTCATCAAAGAAACAAAATAGTGTTGCACTATCTACTGCCGAGGCCGAATACATTAGTGTCGGTAGTTGTTGTACACAATTGCTTTGGATGAAGGCCACCTTAAATGACTTTGGAATAAAATTCAAGAATGTGCCATTGTTTTGTGATAATGAAAGTGCTATCAAGATGACTCAAAATCCGGTTCAACATTCAAGAACGAAGCACATTGACATAAGGCATCACTTCATAAGAGACCATCAACAAAAGGGTGATATTAGCATTGAAAGCATTGGCACCGAATATCAATTAGCCGATATATTTACAAAGCCACTTGATGAGAAAAGGTTTTACAAGTTGAAGAATGAATTGACCATACTTGACTTCTCCAACTTAAAATGAGTGCAACCCCACATTTTTATATGACATGCCTCCCCTTTGACAATGCAAGGTAAAGTTGTTTGTCATATCATTCATACTTTGCCAAGGACATGGTTAGAACATATAGACATGTTTGCATGATAAATAGGCTCATTCATGAACATCAAATGATTTTGATGTATATATGGTACCACTATTGCTTCTATGTTTGTTTGATCTAGTGGTAGCATATGACATGTTTGTGGGCTTGCAAACCTAGTGTTGAATCTAGAAAATGAGCTCATGATGTGCAATTCAATATGGTCAAGATAACCCTTATACTTTATGAGGTGTGAAGAAGCTTGTCCTTGGATAAAACCGAATTACATATTCTAGGAAAGTGATCTAGATTGAACCATAATTTGGACTCCCTCATATTGATTGACTTAATTCTCACTAAAATTGACACCTTTTTGGTGATTGTTGACAAAGGGGGAGAGAAAAGTCACAAAGAGATAAAAAGTTAAGTTACAAAGGGGGAGAAGTAAGTCACAAAGGTATATTAAGGGGGGAGAGAAAGCAAAGATATGACATTAGAAAGGGATCAATTAAAATTGAGCACACAAGTAGGGGGAGCAAGCTCATGAATTAGTTATTGCATTTGTATGTGCATTAACATGATGAATTGTTGCATTGCAAAGCTTAAATTCATATTCATGATTGTATGGTGTATGCTAGAAATAGAACTTGAATGATGATTTGTTGAGAGTAGCTTTACAAGTGGTTTCTAGACACTCTTTGCTTATAATGTTGATCTCATGGGGTACTTTAGTGTTTGTGATCTTTACAAGTGATGTATTACAAGTGGTGTCTAGCTACATCGATGCTAAGGATGGTATATAAAGGCAACTCCGATTGGTATCACGCTTCAAAGGTCCATTCTATATACCTTAGCATCAATTTGATAGTAGTAACTCTCCCAAAATTCAAATCCATACATATGTGCATAATTAAACCAAACTCATGGAAGCACATATGTAGGGGGAGATAATACTATCGAAATTGAAAATTGATTTCATTTCATATCTTTGTGGTGGTTGTCATCAATTACCAAAAAGGGGAAGATTGAAAGTCCAAGTTTGGTTTTGGAAATTGAGTGACACCAAAGTTGCTAATGTTATGTGATCAAGTGTGATTAAGCAAGGCATAAGCAACATGTGATGGAGGTGGAAATGGCATGGAGAGATGGCCACAAGACCACATGATTTGGTGCCTGAAATGATGAGCAAGATCATGAAGTAATGCACATAAAATGATGGACTTGATGATCAAGTGGAGGAGAAGGATCTAAGAGCGCAAGGCAAAGGTATAACCATAGGGTTTTTCTTTTGCCGGTCTAAGATGAGTAGAGAAGTGATTGACCGGGTTTAGGATACATAACCGACTATCAAGATGGGCAATCACGGTTAGCTCAAGAATCAAGTGCCACTAGATCAATGTCTTGAGCATATGCATTAGGATCTAGTAGAGAGCTAACATAACGCCTTGAAAAATGATTATGAAAATGCTAACACACATGCACATGGTGGTGTACACTTGGTTATGTTAGCACATTTACAAAGGCGGTGGAGTTTGAGCGGTAGAGAGTGGTTTGGGTTCCTCGGCGAGATTCAGCGCTTTTTGGGGGAGTGAAACACCTATCTTCCTTTGCGCCGAAGGCGAGAAAAGGTGGCGAAAGTCCGGAACGTTTATCACTGAAAAAACAGTGACCGGACGCTGTGGTCAAAGTGACCGGACGCGGCAGGCACGTTCGGTCAGTTCAAACCTCAGGCAGACGCGCGTGCAAGGGGGTCGCGGACCTGCGCGTCTGGTCCCTCGTGAAACCAGCGCGTTCAGTCGAACACCCTTTGGTACAGTGTTTGACGTAGAGCTGATCGGACGCGTGGCGTGTCCGGTCACATGCCATCAGACGCGTCCGGTCACGGTGGGAGCTCTCTGGACTCCAACCGGACGCCGGGTGCAGCGCGTCCGGTCAAACGCTGAAGCGCGTCCTGTCACGGCAACGGCTTCTTCTAACGCGCACTATTGCTGCTTGTCCTGTAGTGACCGGACGCGTCCGGTCACCCTGACCGGTGCGTCCAGTCATCATGTTTTTACTGCGACATATAGTAATGGCTAGTTGCTTACCCCTTCGCTATAAATATTTGGTGGCCGGGTTTGGGGTTGGCTCTTGCACTTTTGAGACCTTGAGACATCCTTTGAGCTAGAGAACAACCCCTCCACTCATCTCTTTGCTTGGTTGCACATCTTGAGTGAGATTGAGTGAGATTCAAGTGCATTACTTGAGAGTTGCATTCTAGAGGCACTTGATCATCGAGTTGCTGTGGATTTCTTGTTACTCTTCCGTATTTCCCGACGCGGTAGACAGCTTGGAGCAGCGGAGGTGATTGAGCTCGCAATTGGAGATTGTTGGAGCCCTCACCAAGTGTTGTAAGGGGTTCTTGATCCTTCCTCACGGGAGTTCATGAATTGGATACTCTAGTGGGGCTCGTGGCTTGGAGGATCTCCATCTTGTGTGCGGTTGTGCGGCACCCGCCGAGAGCTCGACTCTTGATAGTCGATTAGCTCACGAACGACAAGTGGGTGTATCACCACAACGGGGAGTAGCTTGCCGGGAAGCAAGTGAACCTTGGGATAAATTCTTGTGTCGTTCTCTTCCTAAGGATTTCTCTTGTGTGATTGATTGGTTCTTCTCATCTCTACACGGCGGTATAATCACTCAAAGCTCTTCTTTCGCATTACTCCTTATATCTAGCTTATAGTTGTTGTTGTGTTTAGTGGATAGCCTTGTACTAGACTTATGTAGGTGGCTTACTTAATTAGTTAGAGCTAGTGCATTTTGCTTCGCCACCTTTTGTACTAACACGTGTGGTTAAGTAATTCTTTTAGAAGTTTTAATTAGGCTGTTCACCCCCCCTTCTAGCCTATTTGGACCTTACACCATCCCCATCATTATCACCAGCCGTGTCTTGGAGCAGATCACCCATCGTGAATGTAATCACAATCTGCTTTGTCACCAGTAGTAGCATTGTTGTGCCTACCATCCGCTGCTGATGATGTTTGTTGTTTGACATTCACCGCCGCCGTTGTTGTTGTCGATGAGTTCCCTCATCTAGATGCATCGGCACTCAGATCCTCTACTTCCCCGTAAAACTTCCAGATGGTGTAATCCTTGACGAAACCATACCGGACCAAGAGAGATTTCACCGTGTCATCTCCATAGGCAAGAAGGTTCTTGCAGCTCTTACACGGACAGATCATGTGTTCCCGCTTTAGACACAGACGATGCCTTTTCGCAGTGGCAATATACTTTGTCACATGACCCAAGAAAGCTGGATCTAGCCTCGATATCTTGTACATCCATTCCCTGTCCATGACCGCGAATACCTTGCACACACAAACAATGAAAATGGCGCACATAAGCATAGCAATACAAAAAAAGACAGCCGAGTAGCTCTAGATCTAACGATTTCTCTCCTCCAAATAGATCTAGATCTAGATCTTGAGAAAAAGCATCCAAATCATGGAAAAGAGAGAGGATTGAGGGTTTGAGAGCGAGAATCAACCTCTTGCGGTGCCCCTTTTACCAAATCCAAGGGCAAAACCTCTCCCAGTAGAAAATGGCCATTTTTAGAGGAAAAGTCGTGGGGAAGAATGGTGGGTGTGGCTGCATTTATAGCCCAAACTTAACCGAGACGGGTACTATAAGAAAATCGTCATGATTAATCGCCTGTTAACCGAGGCGGTTGCTTTGGACCAAACACCTCGGTTACCCTAAGCCAACCGCCTCGGTTAAGCCGCATTAACCATGGCGGTTTCTTTATAGCGCCCGCCTCAGTTAACCGAGACGGTTGCTGGCCTGGTTGCCTTGCCTCAAATAACCAAGGCGGGCAACCAGGCCAACAGCCTCGGAGCCCATTTGCCAAACGCTATGTAAAAGATTTTGTGTAGTAGTGTGATATATTTTGATTAGCTTGATAATTGCGATAAACCAGATATGCACTTTATTATTGCACTTAATTATTACGGCAGTACTTGTGTGACATTTAATATTACACCCATTAGTGCAGCAGTGTGGGTTTAGTATATAGGTCTCAGTGATATATGCATAATGGAAATGAATTTAGTCACCCGTTTTTTCACACAGTGGAATGGATATAGAATACAGTGGCGGAGCCAGGGGGCCATCGGCCCCTCCTAAGATATGACAACATTTTTTATTAATATAATCTTATAATTTTTATTTATATTTAGTGCAATAATTTTGTTGTATTCTTTCACATAATAAAGCTATATCATTAATTTGATGCTTAGGACGCAAAATAGTAACTTAACACTAGGAATACAAAATTGTATTAGGCATAATGATATAAAATTCATAATGTATTTTTTAAAAATAATTTGTGGTGTCCACTGTCACCTCATAAATTTTGAAATTAAAATTCAACTTGTACGTAAAGAAATAAAAAAGACAAATTTTATTAAGGGGTAAATCGAACCAAATGAAATAGTTAAGGGGACATAATATATCGGCAATAGCTACATGAAGTTTGTGCAATAGGGTTCATGCAAGGAGAAAGGACCAGTACAATAAAAAAGAAATTATTATTTTAAAGGCAGAAAAATCTAAATATATTATGAGAAAAAACTCATGCTATTTGCGCAGACCATGCATGGCAACCGTAGCCAATTCAATGATGTGAAATTACCTAGTTTCAAAAAAAACCTAGTTACACTTTTATATATATATATATATATATATATATATATATATATATATATATATATATATATATATATATATATATATATATATATATATATATATAAATATATATAAATGAAATAAAATAATTGAAAAGTATGTGTGCTGATTCTACATGTTTTGGTAGTGTCTGTACCTATTTGGTATTTTATGGTACATTTCCCTCTGCACCTGTTATTTTTGCACCATTTGGTCTCTTCAGATGGATGGTCCGTATTTGTATCAACCACCGCATAACTTGTAGAATCTTTCTACTTACATACAATATAATTTATTTTTTGCGGCAATTGGAAGAGTTACTATATTAATAGTCAGCACAATGCATCCCTAAATGACTGCATGAAACATTCTAAAATAAAAAGATGCAACATTCTATTCAGATTCTCCAATTATTTTCTTCTCTAGTGATTTTCCTCAATGCAAAGCAAGGCTTATTGAACACCAAAACCAAAGTTTAGTCTTTATGCTGAATCCGACGGTCAACAACCCCAAAATATTGGACACGCCGGAAGATGCAACGTTCCGGAAACGGTCCAAAATGCAAATGAAACATTGAAAGAACATCGTCAGTTGCATCTTCTGGTACAACATAGGAGTAAGCAACAGATTCATCACCTCTAACCAATGATTCATCATGCATGCCTGATTTTCTCTCTGTGACCGTCGACAATGATGAGGTTGATGACCTGAAGTTACTGTCCTCACCGGGAGTGCCTAGGAGCACCCCACCCCTGGTTGATAGTCCAAATCTGCCACTATAAAAATTTGTGTGAATTAGATCAATTCTTTAAAAGAAAACACACCTTATTACATTGATGAACAACAGGAACCACTACCGGATACAACTGCTATGCCGAAGGCAAAATGCTTTGCCGAACGCATTTCCTCGGGCATGAGTGCAAGACCCAGAGGCACTCGGCAAAGAAATGCCCTCGGCAAAGCAGCCTTGTGTACGGTCGGCAAAATTTTCCTTTGCCAAGGGCCGGACACTCGGCAAATTTTGGCCGTTGGCAAAGGTGGCCGGCATGACGGTGGCCACCTGCCATTATCCTTTGCCGAGCGCCCCGCCGTTTGGTGCTCGGCAAACATTTTTTTATTTTTTTAAAAATGTTTTGCCGAGTGCCCCATGACATGGCACTCGACAAAGGCTTCTTTGCGAGTGCCAAGGGTGGCACTCGGCAATTTTTTTTGCTCCATTTTTTTTCTGGGGCCTTGCTACAGTAATTGAATCTCAATTTCAAAATTTAGGATAATTTTAAATTTTTTTACTATATTTACTTAATTTTTTCGTTTCGTTGAATTTTTTTTGAACATTTCAAATTTTAACTGCATGTGCATGGAATAATAGAATTTGGTCATCCAAAAAATGATATTCATGATATTTAGGGTATTTTGAGGCCGTATCCTTGAACTCAAATGAAATTTCGAGAATCTTGTTGACGTAACATGACGAGGCACTCGCGGAGAAAGTGTATTTAAATTATATAAAATCCAAATAAAGTCCGAAAATCATGAAACTTGTCGAGGTGTCATGTTATCGCATGTGATCATGTGGAGATGTCTGGGTTTTAGACATCCGACATCACAACTTGCTCGAAAGTTTCTTAATTTTTTACGCGTGGAGATGTCTTGGTTTTAGGCATCCAACATCACAACTTTCTTGAAACTTTCTTAATTTTTTACCACAGCCTCCACATGCGATAACGGGACACCTCGATAAGTTTTGTGATTTTTGGACTTCATTTGAATTTTATATAATTTAAATACACTTTCTCCGCGAGTACCTCGTCATGTTACGTCAACAAGATTCTCGAAATTTCATGTGAATTCAAAGATACGGCCTCAAAATACCCTAAATATCATGAATATCATTTTTTGGATGACCAAATTCTATTATTCCATGCACCTACAGTTCAAAATTGAAATATTCAAAAAAATTCAATGAAACAAAAAAAAATTAAGGAAATATAGTAAAAAAAACTCAAAATTGTCCCAAATTTTGATATTGAGATTCAATTACTGTAGCAAGGCCCCAAAAAAATAAGGCCAAAAAAACAAAAAAATAATTTGTCGAGTGTCACCCTTGGCACTCGACAAAGAAGCCTCTGCCGAGTGCCAGGTTATGGGGCACTCGGCAAAGCATTTTTAAAAAAAATAAAAAAAATCTTTGCCGAGTGCCCCTTTCTGGAGCACTCGGCAAAGGCCGAATGGAAACTAGGCCGCCGGCCCAAAATCCCCCACCCTCCCCCCAAAACCCTACCATGCTCGCGCCCGCCCCCACCACGCTCGGCTCAGCGCCCGCTGCCACTGCCACAGCTCCACCGCACCACCGCTGCTCCGCCGCGCAACCCTGGCCCGGCCGCGCCGCAGACGCCCGCCCACGCCACCCCAGCCCGCATGCGTCGCCCACACGCGCAGCTCCCACGCGCGCACCGCCTGCCCGCGTAGCTCCACCGCACAGCCCACACCCGCCTGGGCCCCTACCTGCCCACGTGGCTTCCAGGCGAGCACCGCCGCTGTCTGCGCGGCCTGCCAATGCCGACGCGCGCGGCAGTCCTCTCCTTCTCGCCCCGGCCCTGCGCGCCCCCGTGCTCCCCTGCCCACACCGCCGTCCTCCCTTGCCCCGCTCCCCCTGGGCCGGCGACCGCGGCCGCCCGCGCACTCCGCCGCCCCCTGTGGCCACCACCGGCCACTGATCTTCCCTGCGGCCGGCTTGGAAGGAGGAGGAGGAGGTAGCAATAAGAAGAAGGAAGAAGAAGGAGGAAAAAGGAGGAGAAAGAAAGAGAAGGAAAAGGAAGATGAAGGAGAAGGAAGAAAGAGAAGAAAAAGGAAGGAGGAGGAGACGAGGGAGGAGGAGAAGGGGAGAGGGGGAGGAAGCCGAGGTGGAGGGGAGGAGGAGGTGCCTCGGCCGTCTTCTCTGTGTGCCCGTCCCGCCGATGCCCCCACCGTCACTGAACCGGCTACGATCACGAGCAAGGTATATCAACCCATTCTCTGCTTGTCGGCATTCGTGCCGTTGTGCTTATCGGCCTTCGTGCCATTGTGATATCGGCCTTCGTGATGCTATGCTTATCGACCTTCGTGCCGTTGTGATTATCGGCCATCGTGCCATTGTTTGTTGCAGGTTTTGGAAACCTTCCCGTGCAAGGGAGGTGCTGCTGAAATTTTGAACTTATAGTCTCGTGTTTCTTCTTTTGCAGAGCAGGACCTGCCCGAGGTGACCTAGAGGTCCCCGATCGTCTTCGTCAGTGTCGCGGGTCTGCCTGCACTGCGTCGCCTCGCCACTGCGTCGACTCGCCACTGCCCCGCTAGCCTAACTTCACCGACGTCCCAAGTATAAATCACCTCTTTTTCCACATGTTTGTTGTAGATCGGTGTAGCCTAGTTAGGCGTCTCCCGTTCGAAAGAGACACGGTTGGAGGTATGCAGATCTTTGCATATCTGCGATCGTATCTATTTTGGATTGTCCATAGGTGACCATAAATTGCATCTATGCGGTGTCCCTACTCTATAATAGGTGAGGATAGGTCCTAATCCCACCTGCAGATGCGTAGATGGGTTAGTTTCCAAGGTCTGCTCCGGTCCGAGACGGTGTTTCGGCATCACCCCCTGTTGTTCTCCGGGTACACACTCTCCCTTGCAGGATGTGTATCGAGAGAACAGCGGGGAGGTGCTGCCAAAATTTTGTCTTGGCTAGGAGCGGAGCATGGAAACTAACCTCATCTACGCATCCGCAGGTGGGATTAGGACCTATCCTCACCTATTATAGAGTAGGGACACCGCATAGATGCAATTGATGGTCACCTATGGAGATGTTATATATGCTAGAGGATGGAGGACCGTTAGTGGATGTACACGGGCCGGACAAGTCAGGGTGATGCCAGCATTGAATGGATGAACAAGACCAAGTGTTTCTTGAAGCATGCATTTGGCAAGGCCGCTAAATACCCGAAAATGGCTTTGTGTCCCTGCAGCAAGTGTGGTAACAGGAGAATGCAAAACCAGGAAGTCATGGGCACACATCTGCACAAGAATGGGTTTACGCCGAACTACACCTGGTGGGTCCACCATGGTGAAGCCGATCGTATGAGACAGGAGGTGGTTAGACAACGTGTCAAGGCTTTCGATGCTGATGCCGGGGTAGCAGACATGGTAGACGACGTTCACCAAGCATAGTTTGCTGAAGGACGTGAGGAGGCGGAGATGCAGGCAGCCATAGATGCGTTCAAGTACATGATGGACTTAGCACAGAAACCCCTTCACACTCATTCTGAGGTCTCTCAGCTAGATGCCATTAGTCATTTAATGGGGTTGAAGTTTGATTTAAACTAGAGTCGAGAAGGCTTCGATAAGGTGTTGGCCATGATTGGCACCCTCCTTCCAAAAAACCATGTGTTGCCAAAGACCATGTACGAGGCACACAAGCTCCTTAAAGCACTGAAGATGTCGTATGAGTAGATACATGCTTGTCCGAACGAGTGTGTCTTATTTTGGGAAGAACACAAGGAGGCAAAGTACTGTCCGAAGTGTAAAGCCACTAGGTTCCTGGAGGTAGAGTCTAGTGATGGTGGTGGTCAGAAGAGCCAGCTTAAGATACCCACCCAAGTCTTACGGCACCTTTCCTTTGTGTCGAGGCTTCAGAGGCTATTCATGACCGAGGAAACCGCGAAACAGATGACGTGGCACAAGAATGACAAATGGTACAATCCTGACAAGATGGTACATCCATTTGATGGTAAAGCATGGACTAGCTTTAATGACAAACATCGTGAGAAATCTGATGAGCCTTGTAATGTACGTGTCACGCTGGCAACAGATGGGTTCAATCCTTATGGCATGATGGCCGCCCCTTACACATGTTGGCCGTGTTTGTGATCGCCCTCAATCTCCCCCCTGACATTGCATTTCAACGACATAACATGATCTTGACATTGATAATTCCTGAACACCCAGGGAGTAATATGGGTGTGTTCATGGAGCCTATGATTGATGAATTGGTCAAAGCTTGGAATGAAGGGGTATGGACATACGACCGAGCTACAAAGCAAAGCTTCAAAATGTACGTCTGGTACCAATACTCCATGCATGACTTCCTAGCGTATGGGTTATTCAGCGCCTGGTGTGTTCATGGGAAGTTCCCATGCCCAATATGCTAGGAAGATGTGAGGTTCATTTGGTTGAAGAAGGGTGGAAAGTATTCGTCGTTCGATCAACATCGTCAATTCCTAGATTCCAACCATCCATTCCGACAAAGACACCAAGAAATTTAGGAAAGGTGTCGCAGTCATGGACCCTAGACCGCACTTGAAGACTGGTGCCGAGGTTCATGCTCAGATAGATGCTCTCGTGCCCAATGAAGAAGGTGGTTTTGTGGGATATGGTGAGCAACACATGTGGACTCATAAGTCCAGCTTGACGAGACTCCCCTATTTTGATGACCTCCTACTACCCCATAACATTGATGTAATGCACACTAAAAAGAATATCGCCGAGGCACTTTAGGCAACACTAATGGACACTGGTAAGTCTAAGGACAACCCTAAGGCTAGACTGGACCTGGCGACGTTGTGTGATAGACCACAGCAAGAGATGCGGCCTCCTACAAATGGCAAGAACTAGAAAAGGCCTAAGACTGATTTCATCTTGAAACCCGAACAAAGGAGGGAAGTACTATGATGGATCAAGGCATTAATGTTCCCTGATGGGTATGCAGCGAACCTAAGCATGGGAGTGAACTTAGGCACTATGTGAGTCAACGGGATGATGAGTCATGACTACCATGTATGGATTAAGCGGCTTCTTCCGGCGATGGTACGAGGTTATGTTCCTGAGCATGTCTGGCTAGTGCTGGTAGAGTTGAGCTATTTCTTCTGCCAGCTTTGTGCCAAAGAGCTATCTCGGACCGTGGTTGCAAACTTGGAGAAAGTGACACCTGAGTTGCTTTGTAAGTTGAAGAAGATCTTTCCACTCGGCTTCTTCTTGTCGATGCAGCATTTGATTGTGCACCTCCCATATGAGGCATGTATGGGGGGCCCATGCAGGCCCGTTGGTGCTATCCAATCGAGAGATGTCTGAAGGCTATTCACAAAAAATGTAGAAATAAAGCCAAAATTGAGGCTTCCATTGCAGAGGCTTCCATTCTGGAGGTGACAAACTTCACACATCTATACTACATGCAGAACCTTCCTAGCGTGCATAATCCACTGCCTCGCTACAATGCTGACGAGAATGAATCCAACCTCAGCCTTTTCCAAGGGCAACTCGGAAGCGCAAGTGGATCGACCAATAAGAGCTTGGAAAATGAAGAGTGGCGCAGTATCATGCTATATGTGTTGCAAAACCTACCCCAACTGATTCTTTCTCGTTTGGACAGGGAATTTATTCGTGAATCCTGGCATCAACCAAGGGGTCCTACCCCACAGCAAACCGATACCCTTCTTTCACAGGGTCCAGGAGCAGGGAGGCCCGATTTCATTTCTTGGTTCAAAACCAAGGTATTGTCCAATTTACCTCGTACCTAGTCGGAGATTTCGAGTTTCGCGTACTTAGTCCGACAATCTTTCATTCTTGCGCTTGTAGGCCCAAACTAATGCAACTATGAGTCAGGAGTTGAGACAGGTTGCAAATGGCTTCGACAATAAGGTGAAAGCTTATTCAGGTTATGATGTGAATGGATATCGCTTTCACACAGCAAGCTACGAGCGAGCTCACCCCCATCGAAAAACCACAAATAGCGGAGTTTGTACTCCCGGCACTGATGGCCTCGAGTATCATGGCATAATTGAAGAAATCTATGAACTTTCATTTTGTGGTCTGAAACCTCTTTGTCTCGTCATGTTCAAATGCCATTGGTTCAATCCTCGACTAACGAAACGGAGCCCTAATATTGGTCAAGTCGAGATTCGACAAGATTTCGTCTATCAAGGAAAAGATGTCTTTATTGTGGCTCATCAGGCCGTGCAGGTTTATTATTTGCCATACGCGTGCCAAGGCAACAAGGCTCTTAAGGGTTGGGCTATTGTGCACCAGGTATCACCACATGGTAGACTAGCTGTCCCAAACGATGAAGATTACAACTTCAACTCAAACACATATGATGGAGAGTTCTATCAAGAAGATGGGTTACAAGGGAGGTTGGTGATAGACTTAACCAAGGCGATCGGAATAGAAGTAGACAATAAAAGGGTCGATGACGAGGAAGAAGGAGACGAGGTGCAAAATGCCAAGGACATAGAAATGCTTGAGCGATTACATATAGACGATGACGATGAAGGTAACAATGAACCTTCTGACAGTGTTGTTTATTTGGACAATTTTGATAGTGATGACAAGACATATCATCCAGATAATCCCAATAATGATTATTACTTCTAATACATGTAATACTATGTTTTTTTGTAATCATGTTTTGTTTATTTATTTAGCATCTATTTCTAATACATGTAATAATATGTTTTGTTTGTTTCTTTTTAATTGCAGGTGATTGAAGAAAGATGGCGGGCAGTCGTGGGCCAAGGAACGTGAACTCGAGGTACCAAAGGCCACGCAATGCAGATGTGGATGCAGAAGAGGGGTCGTCGGACGGGAGGAGGCAGAGGGCTAGGAGTACCGGCAGCGGCAGCAGGAGGGGCCAGCCTCCTCTAGTTAGGCTGCGTGAGGTGCCGAAGGAGGAGCGCCGTACCCCAGACTCCTCGGACGAGGAGCTAGTTCGACAGATGGACAACGAGGGAGACGAGGCACAACAAGACGGTGAGGCTGGAGGCACAACTGGTTCGGGCTCCTCTACTGCGGCTAGGATCTACTTGCGAGGTCCCTCGAAACTCCCTGGGCCTCCGTTTCCTCCCCTACGCCCAGTGATCTGCCCCCAGGGGGACAGGTAAGTAACTTTAGATTTTATCACAGCTACTTCATATAACCTGTTGAAAATTGTTAGAGAAACTAATAATGTTTGTTAATGACTTCTGCACGCACTGGCTGGTTGTGTCGCCTGGTGACTCACGCAACCACAACCACATCTTAGGTCCTGTGTGTAGGCACTTTTACCCCCGCATTGTCACGCCCAAGGGGAACACTGAGTCGGCCAAATCATGGGACCACTACAAAGATGCCCCCGACACAGATTATGGAGACAAGTAGGAGCGGGTGAGGAGAGAGTTCTGGGTAAGTCTCGCTCGCACAACTTTGATCAATACATCGTATTCATTTGACTTTTTGACATAATGAATTGATACATTGTGTCTGTCTGTAGATTTTTTTCAGATGTGAAGAGGGATAGGAGGACAAGGCGGAGAAGGTGATGGTGAAAAATGCTAGAAAACGAATCACCGACATGCATTACGAGGAGCGCCTCACTTGCATCGTGAAATACTAAACCAAGCAACTTGGTGAGAAGATCACCAAGACACAGGCAAGACAGAGGACGTTGACCCAGGAACAGTACCTTGAGGTAAATGAAAAAGAATAATACTGATTCATTTTGAGATTAAGTAGCTTTAATTTGGTCTTCTTTATGACATGTAGATGATTCCATGGTGGTGTAGTCGTATCGGGAGTGCTGGGAGATGATCATGGATAGGTGGCTCACGGAGGGTTACATCCAGGACCACAAGGCGGGGCGGGAGCGGCGTCTGGCAGCGACAGGCCCCACACACCGTCAAGGTAGCCGCAGCCTCGGTGTGTACAAGCAAGCATGGGTACGTGAATTTTTAGTATTCTGACGCTCCATTCTGCATGTTTCTTCTAATCATCTTATTGTCTTTCTCGTAGTCAGCGTCACATGGTGATCAGTCCATCTCCACGTTCAAGGCATATGGTCTGGACCGCAAGGGTAAGGCCACGTCCAATGTCACCTTCACCCCGGATGACCCGCCTGAGTCCTACAGCAACCCGAGCGTCCACACTCGCATCAGTTCGTACGTGTCAGAGGCAAGGTCGATCCATGGGCCAGACTGGGATCCGAGAACCGATGACATTGATGGGACGATGGTCATGAGGCTCGTACAAGGCAAGAAGCATGGACGGTACTGGCTTGGCGATGGCACCCTTGAGCCTAGCGAGATTCCCTCCCTCTCCCAGATCCGAGCACAGACCCCAAGCGGAGGCCCGGCCATTCACCAACGGCCGTCCCCTTCACAGCAGCGGGTCGACGCACTCCAGGTTACTCTTGTTTAACTCTTCGAACATTGATCTTTACATAATTTAGTTACCTTTGCATTACTGAAACATTCGAGGTACCTTGCACCGGCGACTATTCCTTCCCCATCTCGTTTTCGTTTCTTAAACAAATCAATTGATTAACAAACGTGGCTTTGCATAGAGTGGCAGAGCCAGGATTTTACGAAAAAATTCCAATGCATATATGCAATAGTAATAAGGGGCAAAACCAGTACAAAATTGATCCGGGTGCACAGCTCAAATAGTATATATAATTTTTTAGAATATATGTCAGGTAAAATATATTTTTACCCTGGTAACAAGGCACCAGGCAAAGTAAACCTGGTGTCATCCCGGGTAATAATCAATGTTACAAGAACACAATGCAACATTTTTTTAGAAAAAAAACACAATGCAATAAAAAAATAGAAAACGAAACCTTCAATTCTTACTCTGAAGAATCAAGAATGGATCTGGGGTCTTTTGTGTTCGCCTTGCAATTGCTTCAAGCCGGAGATGAGAAAAGGTGCCGAGGAGGAGGGCCGAACGCCCAGATGCTGGAGCCGAGGGGGAGCCTGCAAAGACCCCTGACCGCCGCCGCCGCCAAAGGAGTGTCGGGCGTAGGGCGCTGCCGCGTTGGTTGTCGAGGCCCGACTGCCGGAGGGGCAGTCGGGCCGAAGGGCGAGGGCGCGACTGGGCGAGGGCTAAAGGGCCATGGGGGAGAGCCAACCTGCCGTGCCATTGTGCCGCCGCCCGCCGGTGCAACTGCCGCCCTCCGGTCAATGCAAGCGATGGACGGGAGTAGGAGACAGGGACGGGAATCCAGTCGATGGGTTTCTGCCTTTCTGAGTTTGTGGGCTGCTGCTACTAGTTGTTCTACTGGGCTTTTGGGCTACATATTTGAAACATTCAACAAACTAACATGCTGTATCATTACACATGTATACATATATTTGTGTTTGTCACAAAAATCATGGGTATTCCATGGAATACAGGGGCATACCCCTAGCGCCACCCATGTTTGCATATATAGCTAGGCGTTAGTTTGCAGCTGCTAGAGCCTAGATACAGGTTTGCGTACGTTGTCCACCCCATAATTTCATTTGCGAAGGTTAAGGTCTGGTTTGATTCTTTAGTCTAGGAACTAGAGACTAAAACAGAGACTAAACTCTAGTCTCCTACCCTGTTTGGTTCCAGGGACTAGAAGGGACTAAAGAGCATTAAATCTGCTGAACAAAGACTAAAATACCCTGGGTGAGGATGGTCCCGACGCAATGGAGCGAGGGAGGGGCATGGGGTGTCAAGTTGGGCTAGTAGTCCCAAATAGCCACCGCTCGAGGAACTACAACCCAAACTCATTTTTGTCCCTCTAATAGCCCTCCTGTTTGGTAAAGTATGGACTATTTGGAATTAAAATGGGCTCGCTAGTTTCTAGTCCCATCTAACAAACAGGACAACGGGGCCTAAGACATGCAGGTTGGTAGCAAGAGGACTGATTTTCACTTTACAAAAGATTTGATGCAGGACTGGTCAACGACGGACACCACGTCTCCACATGCTGACATAGAGTTGCCAATGCAAACGATCAGTCCACGTACAACCGTATATCACGGGGTGCCGCCATATCATGCATGTAGAGATGCAGTGCAAGCAGGAACGGCCGGTAGTGCGATCGATCAGGAGTTGGAATCCATGACGTACGTATACCGGGCTACCGGTCGATCGGTCACTCGTCGTGGGCTCGTGCGTTGCCTACACTCTCGATCCAGCCTTTTCCCTTTCACACAGCGTAAAACCCCATGCATCCCAGTAAGTTAACCGCCTCTCAAGCAACTTGAATGAAAAAGAAAGAAATGAAGAACAAAGATCTCGATTCGATATACTAGTTCATCAACCCGTGCTCTCGCACGGGTTGGAATTTTTGAGACACATATATTAAATTGAATGTTTTTATCTTTGTTTATTTCTACAAAATGGACATAATAGATATTTCATATAATCTATATCCAATTATCCTAAACTTATTAATTACTTTTTTGCAAGAGACTGAATTTTATGATTTTCATCCATATTCGTATTTTCACATTGCATAACATCTTTTTGTATTTTAAATATATAATTAGTTTGAAATCTTGCCATTAACTACAACGGTCCTTGTTGCTTCATCACATATCTTATGTAGTCATGAATATCAGTTCAGTTTTTCAAATTTTATTCTTATTGGCTGCTATAGATTTTTTGTCATCAAGTTGAAACTCTTGTGATTATTGTATTTTTTTATTAACTCTACTTTTTGCATGTTTTAACAATAAGGATTTTTTGTCTTAAAGTACATTCTTAAATACTTCAATAGAAAAAGCAATCATTTGAGACCTGCACCATGTCATTTAAAATAAGTGATAGAGCTTGAAGTGAGATCTCAGATGGGGGTAGCAGCCTAACCTCAAGAGAATTTTAATACATATGCTATATAATGATCGACTTTTTCCTTTAAAGTGATCTTAAAGGGTTTGGAAATACAACCATCAGTGGTCGCTCGTACTTCTCACCATGATTATACAATGTCAAGGAGTTATATATATGCAGTTATGATTATCTTAAAGTAACCAGAAATTTCCAGTCAAGGAGTTGCATATGTGCAGTTATGATTCAACTATCAATATAGATATGTCAAATATTTAGTTCAAATGTCTAAAGCAACAACCTATATAAATTATATGTCATGATTACTAATAAGGTTTTAAATTTTTAGTATCATTAGATATGAGTTAAGATTTTTTTGTGATGACACATAACTTATATATTTATCGCTCATGCATGCTTACTCTTATAAAATCTTAATATATTAATATTAATAGAAGTGGGTGATGTATAAACATAAACATGCTCTATGTTATTTTAATATTTTTAATAAAAGATGTTGGGAATTTTTAGATGTAAAATTTTGAGGATATTTATTTATCAAATAATAAGATAACTATTGGGTTGCATAAATTATCTATGATAATAAGAGTACATGGGTAATTAGATATGTGGGTAGTTTGAACATAGGTGGGTAATTATCTATAGAATATATCCAAGAGCTATTATTATCCATGATAATTAGGTTATACTGATTCCATAGTCAAATGGTTCGGATTTTTGTGAGAATATTTAGAATCTATATTTTTTTCCTATCATGTCTTGTGAGGATTAACATGTCTCATGAGGATTAACATGGAGGCTCCATTAGAATGAATATCGTGCAGTTTGTCAATCAATATAATTTAAAATGAATTATCAGTGCTATGTTATTTCTATGTGGGTTGTCAATTAAGCATTTTTCATGCTTCATAAGATATTAAAATAAATATATATCCTAATGTATATATGTTTACTTAGTGTAAATTGTGAAGTGCAACATTACGGTTATTTAACTTCATCAATGTAGAAGTTTATAATTTAGAAATATATAAGTCTCGTACTTTATGGATATCGATTTTTTTTATAATAGCACATATTACTATTTACATGTAGATTTGAGGAATGTTTTTGTTTTTTTATAATGGCAAAGGTAAATACAAATATAAAGGTAATACTTTATATTCTTCCATAACAACATATATGGGTAGGCTGATTGTAAATTTAGGAATTAAATTTACAAAATCATTATTATGTATTTTAAATTATCTTTCATAACAACATATGTGTGTAATCTGGATACAAAATTAGTGGTTTATATTTTAAATTATCTCTCATTATGACATATGTGAGTAATCTAGATACAAAATTGGAGGGTTATTTTAAATCATCTTTCATAATATCAATGATGGGTAATTTATAAACAATGTGAGGGGGTTATTTTGAATTATGCTTCATAATGACATATGTGGGTAATTTTTTTAAAAAGATTTAATAGATCCAAGGGCTATTATTGGTGATCATGATTAGAGTGTACCAAATTCAAGGTTAGATGTTTCTGATTATTGTGATAATTTGTAGGATTTATATTTTTTCTTAGTACGTTTGGTGAGAATTAACGTGATGTCTTTGTTAGGCTTCTAATCAGTAATAGTAAGATAAAATTTATTTATATAGATATATAAAGGGCCGTAGGCACGTACGTTTGGTGTATTTTTACGGTATAATATTATAGTTCAGTTCGGTTAGATTTTTTGTCCTTATAGTTGGCCAGATACTGTTTGGTTTGATTTTTTTTTGTTTTTTTGGAAATGTTTGGTTTGATTAGCATACATACGGAAGAGTTATATTGTACCCTGCAGGAGGACGTATGTAGTTCTAAGTGCTAAAATATTGAGGCACAGTTTTATATCTCTACCTCATGCGCACTTTTAAATTTTTTTATTTATGTAGCTGAAGATTTTGTCGTTAGTATATTACATCATATGGAATATATTATACGTTAGATGGATTTGAGTATTGAGATTTAGAAGCCTAACGAAACCGACCGAAGCCAGGCCTGATGGGACGGTGGCAGGGACGTCACTTGTGCATTACATAGATTTTAAAATTATGGATTTGTATGGATTTATCTTTTTTTCCTTCTTTTAATCTATGATAATGGCATAGGTGGGTAATTTTCAAGAAAATAAAGCAAATCTAACGGCTACTATTGCTAGAGTCTTCAGATTTGATGACTAGATGTCTCTGATTAATGTGAGAATTTGTAGGATTTATCTTTTTTCCTAGCGCGTCTGGTAAGTGTTAACGTGGTGCCTCCGTTGGAGCCTCTAATTAGTAAGGGTTATTTTAAATTATCTTTCATAATATCAATGACGGGTAATTTATAAACAATGTGAGGGGGTTATTTTAAATTATGCTTCATAATGACATATGTGGGTAATTTTTTAAAAAGATTTAATAGATCCAAGGGCTATTATTGGTGATCATGATTAGAGTGTACCAAATTCAAGGTTAGATGTTTCTGATTATTGTCATAATTTGTAGGATTTATATTTTTTCTTAGTGCATTTTGTAAGAATTAACGTGGTGTCTTTGTTAGGCTTCTAATCAGTAATAGTAAGATAAGATTTATTTATATAGATATATAAAGGTCCGTAGGCACATACGTTTGGTGTATTTTTATGGTATAATATTATAGTTCAGTTAGGTTAGATTTTTTGTCCTCATAGTTGGCCAGATACTGTTTGGTTTGATTTTTTTGATTTTTTTTGGAAATGTTTGGTTTGATTAGCATACATACGGAAGAGTTATATTGTACCCTGCAGGAGGACGTATGTAGTTCTAAGTCCTAAAATATTGAGGCACGGATTTATATCTCTACCTCATGGGCACTTTTCAATTTTTTTTATTTATGTAGCTGAAGATTTTGTCGTTAGTATATTACATCATATGGAATATATTATATGTTAGATGGATTTGAGTATAGAGATTTAGAAGCCTAAGACTGACTGCAGCGGTTCCAGTAAAATCATGTTGCAGGACGCGGATTGTTGCAGCGGCGTACGCTACGCCGCACGCTATCGCAACGGACGGGCAGGCGTCCGCTACTCCTAGCGGATGAGCAGGGCGTCCGCTACGCGCCTGCGTGGTGCAGGGCCCGCGCGGCCTTGTTCTTCACTCGTCGTGCGGAGATAGAATAGGGAGGGAGGGAGTGGGTAGGGGGAGTTAAAAAAAGAAAAAAAAAATCTGATGCATGAGTCCTATCTAGTATAGAGGATGAATATAGAGGATGGATGGATGCGGAAGAAAATGGTTTAGAGGAGAGAATCTCGATGATTAGGACAAAATATTCCTTTTAGAGAATGAGTATAGAGGATGAGGAATGTGGATAGCCTAACGAAACCGACCGAAGCCAGGCCTGATGGGACGGTGGCAGGGACGTCACGTGTGCATTACATAGATTTTAAAATTATGGATTTGTATGGATTTATCTTTTTTTTCCTTCTTTTAATCTATGATAATGGCATAGGTGGGTAATTTTCAAGAAAATAAAGCAGATCTAACGGCTACGATTGCTAGAGTCTTCAGATTTGATGGCTAGATGTCTCTGATTAATGTGAGAATTTCTAGGATTTATCTTTTTTCCTAGCGCGTCTGGTAAGAGTTAACGTGGTGACTCCGTTGGAGCCTCTAATTAGTAATAGTGATTGTGATTTCTGATTATTGTGATAATTTGTAGGATTTATATTTTTTCTTAGTGCATTTGGTGAGAATTAACGTGGTGTGTTTGTTAGGCTTCTAATCAGTAATAAAGATAAGATTTATTTATATAGATATATAAAGGGCCGTAGGCACGTACGTTTGGTGTATTTTTACGATATAATATTATAGTTCAGTTCGGTTAGATTTTTTGTCCTCATAGTTGGCCAGATACTGTTTGGTTTGATTTTTTTTTTTGAAATGTTTGGTTTGATTAGCATACATACGGAAGAGTTATATTGTACCCTGCAGGAGGACATATGTAGTTCTAAGTACTAAAATATTGAGGCACAGATTTATATCTCTACCTCATGCGCACTTTTAAATTTTTTTTATTTATGTAGCTGAAGATTTTGTCGTTAGTATATTACATCATATGGAATATATTATACGTTAGATGGATTTGAGTATTGAGATTTAGAAGCCTAACGAAACCGACCGAAGCCAGGCCTGATGGGACGGTGGCAGGGACGTCACGTGTGCATTACATAGATTTTAAAATTATGGATTTGTATGGATTTATCTCCTTTTTCCTTCTTTTAATCTATGATAATGGCATAGTTGGGTAATTTTCAAGAAAATAAAGCAGATCTAACGGCTACGATTGCTACAGTCTTCAGATTTGATGGCTAGATGTCTCGGATTAATGTGAGAATTTCTAGAATTTATCTTTTTTCCTAGCGTGTCTGGTAAGAGTTAACGTGGTGCCTCCGTTGGAGTCTCTAATTAGTAATAGTGATAGTGATTTCTGATTATTGTGATAATTTGTAGGATTTATATTTTTTCTTAGAGCATTTGGTGAGAATTAACGTGGTGTCTTTGTTAGGCCTCTAATCAGTAATAGTAAGATAAAATTTATTTATATAGATATATAAAGGGCCGTAGGCACGTACGTTTGGTGTATTTTTACGATATAATATTATAGTTCAGTTCGGTTAGATTTTTTGTCCTCATAGTTGGCCAGATACTGTTTGGTTTGATTTTTTTGTTTTTTTTGAAATGTTTGGTTTGATTAGCATACATACGGAAGAGTTATATTGTACCCTGCAGGAGGACGTATGTAGTTCTAAGTACTAAAATATTAAGGCACAGATTTATATCTCTACCTCATGCGCACTTTTAATTTTTTTTTTATTTATGTAGCTGAAGATTTTGTCGTTAGGATATTACATCATATGGAATACATTATACGTTAGATGGATTTGAGTATTGAGATTTAGAAGCCTAACGAAACCGACCGAAGCCAGGCCTGATGGGACAGTGGCAGGGACGTCACGTGTGCATTACATAGATTTTAAAATTATGGATTTGTATGTATTTATCTTTTTTTTCTTCTTTTAATCTACGATAATGTTATAGGTGGGTAATTTTCAAGAAAATAAAGCAGATCTAATGGCTACGATTGCTAGAGTCTTCAGATTTGATGGCTAGATGTCTCTGATTAATGTGAGAATTTCTAGAATTTATTTTTTTTTCTAGCGTGTCTGGTAAAAGTTAATGTGGTGCCTCCGTTAGAGCCTCTAAATAGTAATAGTAAGTTTAGATGATTGAAACATGGGTTCTAACTACCGATAAACATACATACAAGCTTAATTTTCCCACCGATATACGGTTCCGTTTGGCACGACTTTTTCTTGAGATGATTAATTAATCTATGTGTCTTCTCTGGTTTCTTGCGTGAAGCCTTGCAAAATACTAACTCAAAAAAATGGCTTCGTGAGAGATATTACTCCTGCTTATTGTTTTTCTTTAAATTGCATGCCGATGATCGACTCTGGTGGATCATCTAGCAACCAGAAGATGCCGTGCACGCAACATCCGTTCCTCTTAAGTTCCTCAAAAAAAAAAATCACTCCGTCACATCAGATGTTTGGACATATGCATAGAGTATTAAATATAGACAAAAAAATAACTAATTATACAGATTGCATAATTTTGCGAGATGAACTTTTTAAGCCTAATTAATCCATGATTTAACAATGTTATGCTATAATAAATATGTGCTAATGATGGATTAATTAGGTTTAATAAATTTGACTCGCGATTTCTAGGCGAGTCATGTAATTAGTTTTTTTATTAGTATCCAAACATCTCTTCCAATATCTCATAAAGCATCCGACGTGACACTCCAAATTTTTTCACACCAGCAACTAAACACCCCCACACTGTACATACGTCAAAGAATAAGCACACTGTACTTTCAACTACAGTACGACTTATGTATATACATATGTCTACAGTCCTGTTGCTTACTTTTACGTTTGTCCTTTCTCTTGTAAAGGCATTTGCTTGTGAATGCTGGCTTGTCTCTTCCGCTTGACTGGACCATATATATATACAAGTTACAACATTTGCACTGTGCTAGCTACTGTATTTGGCATGGAATATATATTCTTGGTCACCATGCACCGTTTGATTAAGACATACTCTCTGTCCGTGCTAATAAGAGTGTTGTTTTTTACTTTTATACATCTTGTTGGACCATTCGTCTTATTTAAAATTTTTATATAAATATCATCTATTTTGTTATGACTTATTTTATCATTAGAGATACTTCAATAATGATTTATTTATTTTATAATTTATATAAATTTTTTTGAATAAGACGAATAGTCAAACACGATGTCTAAAAAATAAAAAACATCACTCTTTTTTAGACCGAGGGAGTACAACCTAGCTGGCGTGGCGATTGATTCCAACAACAACAATAATAATGCATGCTCTCTGCTCACTTGCTCTGATCTGAGTGTCCTAACTTTGTCTTATGCCTCGGATTAGCGAGCGAGGAGGCAGGCCTCATCCAGCAGGAGCAATGCTTGCTCCATCACGAATCACATGCATATGATACCAATAATTATTAGGTATATGCATGCTAACGTCCATGCATAGAAGCAAAAGCAGGTACATAATTTTTTTTCGTAGTTCTGATTAATCTGTAACATGTATTTAATTACTTTCTATATTTTCGTCAACTTTTTTTTTGCGGGGAAATATTTTCATCAACTTGCATTGTACATCTCAATATAATGCATGAAGAATCCTTCGGAAGGCTACTTGCTTGAGGTAGATTAATTAGAGCAATGCAAAGCAGCTAGATCGAGCATCCGTGTGGTCCCTGTCCTCGATCGATCGCATACGCAAAGCATTTCTGTGTTCATCAAGCAACTTTACACGGGCTATATATATGCAAAAAGAAGAAGCAGCAGCGGCAGCAGCTAGGCGCTTCCATTGCAGCAACTTTCTGTTGTACCAGCCACTGCGGAAAGGATGGGTGATCTCGTCTCGCGCTGCGAGTTCTATTTGCCAATGCAAACGTCAGGTCATGCATGCATGACTGAGTGTACCAGGCACAGGCAACGTCGTTTTCTAGATGGAGCCGACATTTTTTGGCCCGTATTGTTTGTTCCCTTTCGTAATTAGATGCCCTTGGTAGTTTAGTTTGTGTACCACCTACCTTTGACTGGGTGGTGGTCTTCTTGTGCACAACTCAATTAATTTTCGAAGGATTAGGACAGGTTTTGCATTGGTCCCTAGCAGAGGACTAACTGTGACCGTGGTATATGTTATATCCTAAACTCCAATTTTTTTTTGAAAAGACATAACCATTTTTCAAAAGCTTAGTCCTCGTCCAAGTAATGTACATAACCATTTTTCAAAAGCTTAGTCCTCGTCCAAGTAATGTTAATGGTCAAAGCTTAAATATACAATTCGCACATATCTTATGACAGACGAGAGCATATATGAAGTCATCAAAAGTTAGATACCCCAAACTAAAGGGCTTGAGTCTAAACTATATTACGATTGGTATGAGTGTACACTAGCTCCTAACATAGCCCTACTACTTTGGGCAGGTCCAACGATTGAGTTAAGATGCTAGCTCATATTTACCACACTTCAATTCACCATCCAATTAAAAGACATCATATATATAAGATATAGATAATAGGGATGGCCACGAGTCGCCTAAGGGTACGGGTGGAGTAAATATCCACCCATGAAAATTTACTTAACAGGTAAAATTTCATACCCGTGCATTTGTACCTGCGAGTAACATTTTGTGCATATACCACCACCCACGAGTTAGATTGTTATTAGAATAGACAAAATCCCTTATATTTTAAGCCCCAATAAGGTAGAACGACGTATCCACACCCTTACCCAGGGTAGAATCTTATACCTGCACCCATGGGCGGAATTTTGTACCCACCCCATCAGGAACAATACCATGGATATATGCACATGATGGTAGAAGTGTCGGTCCTATCTCTAAAAGCCTACACTATCTCTTAACTTCCTATTGTGGGTCACATGTCCTTCTTCACCCACCTACTTTTCATCCTCGCGCGTTCGCTCAAGGCAAATTGACACGACCTCTACTCGCACCATTTGGGCCACCACCATCTACCCACTTTGTCCATCTGTCGCTGCCAATATACTCTGTCCGTCTGTCTAGGCCACAGTCATCCCTACTATTCTTCCAGTCCACCATCATCGCCTACATCGCTGCCCTCACCCCGTCTCTCTACCTTCGAGCCACTACCCCCGCTCTCCTCCATTCAGGTCACCGCCGCCGCCCCTGTCTAGCTCTCTCCCTCCGGTTGAGAGATATGGGGGCTATTGGACCTGGCAAGAGATAGTGATAAGGGAGAGGGGATGGATACATTGCACATTGTCGGAGAAAATAGGAGAGAGATCGATGGATGCAACATATAGGTCATACGAGCAGACCTTGTAATGCATTTGAGCCTAGCGTGAAAACAAGAGTTAGCTCTTCTCCTTCCCATCTTCTCTCTTTTCCATGTAAGAAAACTGTTGAGTTGTTGTATTTGTATAAGCTAGCTAAGCTGGCATTGTTGCAGCTGCCCTTTTACGAGTACACAGGCCTCATCCCTACTACCGTACTACCCAGTTCAAGGCCTATTTGACCTATTACATAAAATATCTTCCCCTAGGCGCTGTAAATACAAGCCACCAAGTGGATTTTCAACATAATTAAGTGTCACTAGCGACTAGTCTATGAACTTGTGCCCAGCTTAGTATTTCCAAGCGATATAAGTGCTAAAAATTATGGATAAATGTGAGATGCACAACAAAAGTGTTTATCTTTGCTCTCTCATTTGTTAAGATGTAACATAATATATACTCATATCTATTGTGTGATATAGGCTTTAGTTACCAATTATTTTATATGCTTTTCAACCCAAATTTTGGTTTCTATCCTTTGCACCACATGCCCATGTGTTTTTTTTACAACAAACAACTTTATAATTAGCAACAACGCGCTGCAAGGATTGTTACATTGTTCAAGCCTACTGATTATAGGGCTTGTAGTAAATTGCACTAGAAGACATGATGCTCAAAGGAGCAGGGGAACTCTAAATCAGGGATTTATGTAGTAGAATCTTCTGCAGCATGGCGCGCCAGTGCATCAGCTGTGGTGTTGAGCCGCCTGTGGACCTTGAAGATGTTGGATGACCTGCTTCTTAAATTGTTGGAGAAGGTTTGGGTGAAATGCTTGATTCTCCAGTCAGGACGATTGGAGAGGTCATCCTTGTTGAGGAAGTGAACCAACTGTTCACAGTCCGACAAGTAGTTGACGCCATTAAGGTTGAGCCTGTCAATGACTACCGAAGCAAGGGCTAGGCTAGCAGCCTCAGCCATGATCACAGAAGAGCATGCGTCAAGTTTGGCCTTGATGTACATCGCCTGGGCTGGTTGTTCCTGGAAATTCAGAATGAAAACACCAAGTCCAGCCGATCTGGGCTGCAAATTTGGTTGATCCGGCTCAATGGATGCATCCACATAGCATCTAGAACCCTGTAGCAGAGCCGGTGCGGCGATTTCGTAGCTGTTCATCATTGGCTCCTGTGGCAGTGAAAGGGTCATACCTAGAAGAGTAGACGATTGTTGTGTCGGTAGATGTGATGGGACTGGCAGTGTGTTTGTAGGTTCAGTTGACGATTCACTGAGAGCAGCCATTCCTGCAGTGGAATTGAGCATACCTTGTTGAGAATTTGGAGGTTGGTGCAGGGACTGAGGCGTGTCTGTGGTGTGGTTTGCTGCAGTAGTCGCCAGTAGAAGCATTGCTTGAGTGTGGGTGTTTATGTGGGCAGCAACTGCATTGTGTACCTGCATAGGGGTCCATGTTTGCCTTTGGAAATGGTTATCATTTCGAGCTTTCCAAATATACCACATGGTGAAAAGTATTTTCCTAAAAAAGAGTATCAGAGGTGGAATTGGATATAAAGCTCCAGAGAATAAGTTGGACGTGTTGGAATTGATCTCCACCAGTTGGACCTGCGCCCTGATCGGGGGTGCCCAGCCCATAGACGGCTGGTGGCCCCCCGTCGCACAGCGCCATAAATAGGAGGTGGGGGCCAGGGCACAGAACACGAGGTTCATCTGAGCCGCCACAATCCCCACCTTCAACCCTAGTCCGATCCAGAGGGTGGCGCTGCCAGCGACGGGAAGTTCACTGCCTTCACCGTCACAACCATATCGCGACGCTCACACCGCCACCGGCCTTCACCACCTCTGGACCTCGCGGATTCGGACACGACGCCATGATCGCCTCTAACTCCTCCAAGCCCACTGGTCTGTGCCTCAACTCTCCCTCTCCTTTCCCTCTCCCTCTCTGGTTTGTGCACTATGATGTTCTACTCGATTTATTCCAAATGCCAAAGATCTACCCACTCGATCTACTGCTAGATGATCCAATAGACCTAACATTGGTACCGGAGCACCAGGTTGCCTACCTAGTATGTAGATCTAGATTTGGGGTGTAGAAATTGAACAGAAATTCAGAAGAACTGAACGAGTCGAGGTGATTCGAAAGAAATTTCCCAAAAAGAAACCCTAACCCTAAAGAAACCAAAAGAGAAGGACGGAAGGGACAGGGGCCTACCTTGGGCTTACCTGTTGCCGTCAAAACCGCCGGCGTCAGTCAATGCCGCGCGGGAAGCCATCGCTCGCCGGATCGTTATCGGCGCGCGGGAAGAAGCACCGAGCCGCCCTCGACGCAGAGTTGACTGGGGCTCGGGACTTGGAACAGAGCACCGTCACTAGTCCGCTCAACGGCGGCGCGTCCACCTTTCGGTGGGCGCACGCGCCGGCGAGGGGTCTGGTGGCGGCGCCGCTACCCACTCCTGTCTCCTCGGGTGGCCGACGGAATTCCTTGGCCGCTCGGACTCGACACTAGGGACAAAGGGGAACGGGAAGAAGAAAAGAAAAGGGAGGCAAGGCACATGCTCCGTCGGGCCGCCGCCTTGCCGCCGCCGGCGACCGCCACCGCGGTGTGCGGCGTTGAGAGAAGTGGGGAAGGAACAAATGACGATTAGGGTTTTCGGGCAGACGACTAGATACGATTTTGATCGGCCGAGAACTAAGGGCAGCCATCCGATCTTCGTGAATGACTGAGGTTCACCGGGCCACTTTTCGGCCCTGGCGTGCAAGAGAATTCCCGGGCCAGGCCTAGGTTGCGGCCTGGGCGCGGGGGAGCTACGGTTGCGCATGCGCGCAGGCCCTGTTTAGGCCTCTTTTCCTAGATGGGCCACGAACTGCTGGAGCACGGGGCACACGTGCCCGAGTGGGCCGCGGGCTGCTGTCCCTACGTGTAGAATTAGAATTACTTAAAGCACGGTGTACGAATACGTATACCTGCTGTCCCTACGTGTATGTACAGTATAGTAGCGTATGTATTAAAAATGAACCGATGAATGGAATACAATATTATTAGTTTCTCCACGAACCTTCTTGACTGGTATTATGTACCATACTTCACTGACGAAGTGTATGTACATATATTTAACTTGTCTATTATTTATTTTTTCCCCTGTCAGAGATATGTGCATCAATGTAGGCCTTGTTCACTTCCCATGTAAACCCAAAATATTTTCTCTTCCACCCATCACATCGAATCTTTCGACGCATGCATGGAGCATTAAATGTAGGTAAAAAAATAACTAATTGCATAGTTTGTCTGTAAATGTCGGGACAAATTTTTTGAGCCTAGTTAGTGCATGATTGGACAAATTTTGCCAAATAACAACAAAAGATGCCACAGTAACTTTTCAACTACTTTTAGCGAAGTGAACACACCCGTAGTGTATTATTAGTATAGGAGGAAAATAATCTCAGTAGGAACACAATGTAGCACCCAATAGCGTGTTTGGTTTCCTGCTCAGCGGAGCCTAGCTCGCAAATACCAGTTAGGCTTGGCAAGGACAGACTCAACACATGCAACTAAAGAGCCAGACTGAGCAGTGTGTTTGGTTGGTTGGCTACACCAATATACATCATATTAAATTGAAATGAAAAAAACGAGTACTAAGATAATATTTATTTTCTTTGAATCAATTGTATATTACTTAATTTTACCATGTTAAGCCTCAATCTACGTGAAAATATACTAATGCACCCTAAAACATGCTATTTATTTGCCAATACCATATTTAGGGTGTGTTTAGATGGTTGTAAAGTGGGTGTAAATTCCTGTAGCACTTTTCGTTGTTATTTGCTAAAATTTATCCAATCATGGACTAACTAGGCTCAAAAGATTCGTCTCGACATTTACAGACAAACTGTGCAATTAGTTATTTTTTTACCTACATTTAATGCTCCATGCATACGTCTAAAGATTTGATGTGACGAAAAATCTTGTAAAATTTTTAGAATTTTGGAGTAACTAAACACTGCCTACGTCGCATCCCGGGAGCCTGGAGATACGGATTTTATTTTTTATCCTGGAAGCTTGGCTTGCGAGCTCCTTTTGCATACGGGTGCTAGGCCTAGAACTTCGTGCATACTTCCAAGCTCACGAAAGCAGTATCACTAGAGCCCACTCACCTTCTCGCTTCGCCTCTCCAAGCCGCGTTCACCCGCGCACGGCCCCCGCCTCTGACAAACGCTGCCACTCGCCCACTCGTCGCTTAGTGAGCGTGTTGGGGTCGCTCCTTGCTTCGTTTTTACTACCACCGCAAGGTCAGTGCATATATATATATATATATATATATATATATATATATATATATATATATATATATATATATATATATATATATATATGCGGGCAACCAGCGGGTACGGATCTAGATGGAAGGGGGGCTCAAGCCCCCTACCGCTGCTGATTCTATAGAGCCCCTACGAGAAACAACACATAAACATATAAACAATAAACTTCATGATATATTTTGATTAGCTTGATTATTGCGGTAAACCAGATAAGCACTTGATTATTACACTTAATTATTACGAGCAGTACTTGTGACGATGGGTGTGACATTTAATATTGCACCCATTATGGGTTAGTATATAGGTCTCAGTGATATCTGCATAATGGAAATGGAATTAGTCACCCGTTTTTTCACACAGTGGAATGGATATAGAATACAGTTGTCACAGAACCTCCTAATTATGATGGCCCACATGTACCTGTCATCGTCATAATGACCTCTGACAATCGTACTTATTTTCCTCATAACTTAAAAGGATTGTTTTCCTCCGAACAGGATCCAATCACAGGAGTATTACAATATTATAACAGTTTATTCAAAATACCAATAAAGTAAAGTAGCGGAAGTCTTACAATAACTTAAGTTTACAAACCATAGTTTCCAAACTTCAAAACTTATGTAACATTATTACAAACCGGTAGTAGGGAAGTATCAGTAGTAACTTTATTACAATCACACAAACGAGATGCCTTGTCCAGAGGCCACACAGCCTACTCGTCGTCACTTTCTTCAGCCACAACGGTCATGCAAAAAGGCTCAAAGCAGACTTGTTCATGAACCGCACCAGCATCAAGGGGTTTAACAAACCCTGAGTACGAGAGTACTCAACAAGACTTACCCGACTAAGAAAAGACTCTAAGGGCATGCTAGCTTTAAGGAATCAAGGTACGGGTATTCAAGAATCAAAATTTCTTTTGCAGAAAAGCTTACTAAAGTAAGTCCTTACCTTCAATATTTTACTTTTACCATTGATGGTTCATTAACCAATTCTAAGTGATCCTAATCTAGATCAAAGTAATTCTCATCAAGATCTTTCTCATTCTTTCTTTCAATTCCAGCTTTTAACTACGATGCAGGACAGGTGATCAAGTCTCCATAACCGAGGAGCAAACGACGATTCGAATCGATTATACCCAGCTAGGGATCTCTAACCTCACGACATATGCAGAACCAAATCTTGCATATATCAACCCTCATTTAGATCTCCCAAAACCAGAACGTGTCCATCGCCACCCGAGAGTACAGTACTCCTCGAACCTGGCCCGATTCTAGCCCCGAGGGTACACGCTACTCCCGTCATCTCTCCACTCCTAGTGCGAGGTTAGACGTTCTCGAAATGGAATCACTAACATTTTGGGCTTACCCAAGGCATGAGGCTAGTTGCAAAGTCTCGAAGCACAAACAGGACTGCAACGTACGGTCCTTAACTGACAAAGCGGAAACACTACATTGAGACTCCTTTCTCAATGCAAGTTAGCAGTGGCCAAACCACCCACCTGATCTTCTAATTCATTCTCATACTTCAATATTCATTAAGTATGCCGTTATGTCCATGTAAACACTCATTTAAAAAGCTTAATTCAGTAAGCATGGCAAAACATACTATGCATTTTCAATAAAACAGGTATCAAGGGTGATATCGCAATAATCAAGGATGATAATGCAGCAATTGGGTTATCACTCAACTCCTAATTACTTAATGAAGTAAACCATAGTATAAAATAAAGATTTGTAAAACTCAAGGTATGGTTTAAATGCACCGGAGCTTGCCTTGCTCTGACGCGACAACTGACTCGGACTCAAAGACTCTGACTTCCGGTCCGGAACCCACCGACGACAACTCTTCTCCGGAGACTTGCTCGCCAACTTCGACTTCTTCGAAAGCGGTAACTACACGAGTATACAACATGTCTCAACATGATGCGGTAATAAACATGATGCTTGATGATGATATGCCACAGTTTACGACTTAAGTAATACTTCCTTCGCGGTACAGTCGCAAAACAGTAAAACCTACTAACTAATAGCGATAACTTAAGCGAAACTAACGTTTCTTAGCAAACATGTTACTAACGAGCTTAATCATGAAATTAAGGTGCCAAAGATCACCAAGAATTAGTGACCCAAGGTCATCACTCAATCAAAAATGCACACAACACTTAAAGTTAATAATTTAACAATTATTTAAACATTTAATTAATTCGGGCATAATTAATAATAAATCAAACTTCATCTAATTGAGCTTAAACTTTTTCTAAGGATTAATCATGGCCTATAACAGTGTCAAAATAAATTTCATGATTTTTGGATTAATAATTTAATTACTAAAATTCATGGAAGTTGCATTTAATATTTAATTGAACTAATTAAATAACTTGCAAAAAGTAATCAAATTTAGCATTTAATATTTTTCCTAAGTAGTTTACATCTTTAGAAGCTTACACAAAAATTTTCACTATTTTTGGAGCTCTATAGAATTTTTAATGAAATAAATAAATACTATTACTATTCACATTTTTGAAAAAGAAAACAAAAACTCCGATCGGGCAGCTTCCTCCGTTCTCCCTTCGGTTCGGCCCAACCACACGGCCTGCTCGCATCGCGCCCGTGCGCTCGCGCCTGCGTGGCCCAACATCGCGGCCCAGCCCAGCCACGCCCGCACGCGCTCGCCTTCCTCTTCCCCGTTCCCTCTGTTCTCTCCCGCGGCCGTCCATGGTGCCACGACGGCTGGCCGATGGCCACGGCCCTGGCGATGAGGCTCTAACTAATCTACCACGCGCATCACGATCTACATCACCTACCGCACTCCCACAAATTCACTACCTCCTCATAGATGCCATGGACGAAGCCGTGTCCGACCATGGCGGCATGGTGGCCGCGGTGCCCGGCGCCCCGACGATACATGCCATAATCGACCAAATTCAAGGTGTGGGAAGCACCAGTGGCTCACCACGAGCTTAGACGTGGAGTTGGTGGACGTGGAAGAGTGACGGATATGGCTGACCACAAGAGGTGGTACGGTGGCCTAGGTATGGCGACTGCCGCTCTGATGAAGACTTGGACATTCCGACGTGTCTCCCCGTGCGCCCGGACGACGGTGACCCGAGGTTGAAGACGACGGCTCCTCGGCGATCCCGAGCGGTAGCGTCTGTGCTAGGAGGCGCAAATGGTTCGCGAGATGATGGCGGAGCTAATGGCAAGATGGAGAGGGCTGCGGTGGAGTAGAGAGGATGAATTTTGCCGGCGAGGTGAGGACGGTGGCGGCGGTAATGGCGAAACAAGATGGCGACAGTAGCTGTGGTGGGCTTTATATAGAGCTGAGAAGATAGAGAGGAGTCTAGAGAGCGCGAGGCGATCCAGTTGATCGCGGTGGCATGCTGGAATGTCGTGGAAATGGCCAGCGTGACATCGGCGGCTCACCGGCGCCCATGCCGCGCGCTGCCGGACGTTGATTCGCCGTGCACTGTAGCTTCCCCCCCAAACTGCTCCAACTCAAACTATTTTCTCAAATTACTCCCAAAACCATGTAACAACTTGAAAATTCCCAAGATATGAAATCTTCAGAATTTTAAGATCTACAAGTTTTGTATAGAACACTTTTCCAAATTCGAACTGGATTTTTAAATTTGAGTTTAAATTCAAAAGGGGACACTTTTTGGAAATTTGATAATTTAGAAATTACTTTGGATTTTATATTGAAACTTCAAAAACTCCAAGCACCAAAGTTGTACATCTATCCAAGACCTACAACTTTGCTAAACAAACCATTTTCAAATTCTGCCTCTATTTTGAAATTTGAGTTTGGGGATAAAAAGGGGTCAAATTTGAAATTTGCTTTTTTTCAAAATTGCTCCACATTTTACACTAAAACTTTGAAAACTCAAAACACCAAAGTTGTAGCCCTTGAAAAGTTCTACAAACTTGGTTTTAAACTTTTCCCAAATTTTGCTTAGATTTTGAATTATTTCAAAAGGGGTAAAATAGGGTTTTGGATTTTAGGGTTTTCGGAGGAATTTTCAATTGGAATTTGTTGCTACCTTAATTGGTGATTACTTAATGATCAAACCATCATCCAAGGGCATCATTTGGACAAGCATAACATGGTTGACCAAAAGCCACTCTTGGTTGACCAATTTAGCTTTTGAAAATCTTTTAATATTTCCCCAAATTTGAATTTAAATTCGAATCGGAAAACTCGCGACAAGTTTTTGGATTCCAATTCAAACTCAAGCTTGGAGCTTCACTTTATATGTTGTACTTGAGTTCATACCCTACACTTGACACTAGTGTGTAACACAGTCACACAACTCAAATTACGCAGGGCATGGACTAAGTATTTGTGGTGGCATTCGAAATTTGGGTTTTCGGTTCGGATCACACCACTAAGAAGCACATCCAACCTAGAAGGTAAACTCATTTTAGTTAATGCATAACAAGGTTGACCTAATCATGGATGCTTTGCGATGCAGTATGATGACATGGTAGGTTAATTAGCAACAATAACACCCGAGGTGTTACAGCCCTTCCCCCTTAAAGAAATTTCGTCCCGAGATTTAAAGCCTTGAGTTAAGTAATGGAAAAGGAAACGTGTCAAACAAACACGTTCAGAACTTGTCTATAAAATAGGTAGGGGGTTTTCTACATTACAAAAATTTGAAAAGGACAGGTTACAATTTAAAGAAGAAATTGCAACCTAGATAGAAGCAAAGAACTCGAGGAAATTCTTCAACAGGTAATCTTCCGATTCCCACATGGCTTCTTCTTCTGAATGTTGATCCCATTGTATCTTGTACCATTTGATTGTTCTACTTTGGGTAACACGATCCTTTTGATCCAAAACTCGGACAGGATATTCAGAGTATGTCAAATCAGGCTCAAGTTCAACTCCTTCAACATCAACAACTTGATCAGGCACTTGAAGACACTTTCTCAATTGCGATACATGAAATACATTGTGCACGGCTGACAGTTGTTCAGGCAACTTTAATTTATATGCCACCTTTCCACATTTTTGAATGATTTAGAATGGGCCAATATAACATGGTGCGAGTTTGCCCTTGACTCCAAATCGAGTAACTCCTTTCATGGGTGACACTTTTAGATAAACATAATCTCCCACTTTAAACATCAAGGGTCTACGCCTTTTGTCAGCATAACTCTTTTGTCGGGACTGAGCCACTTTTAAACTCTTTTGAATTTGCTTGACTTTTTCTTCTGTTTTCTTTACCAGATCAACTCCATAAAACCATCTTTCTTCCGGTTCTGACCAGTTCAACGGAGTTCTGCATCTACGGCCATACAATGCTTCAAACGGTGCCATTTTGATACTTTCCTGATAGCTATTATTATAGGAGAATTCTGCTAACGGTAAACATTCATCCCATTGGTCTTGATAAGTGAGAGCACAAGATCTTAACATATCTTCAAGAATTTGATTCACTCTTTCAGTCTGTCCTGAAGTCTGAGGATGATAAGCTGAGCTATGTATAACTTTGGTACCCAATGACTTGTGTAACTCCATCCAGAATTTGGAGACAAACTGTGGACCTCTATCAGAAATAATAGTTTTTGGTACCCCATGTAGACTCAGTATTCTTTCAAGATATATCTTTACAAGCTTCACTGTAGAATATTTTATTTTTACTGGAAGGAAATGTTCTAACTTGGTAAGTCGATCTATAATGACCCAGATTGAATCAAACTTTCTTGATGTTGTGGGTAAACCAGTAATAAAATACATGCCAATATCATCCCACTTCCAAGATGGGATAGGCAATGGTTGTAACCTTCCTACCGGCTTTAGACATACAGCCTTCACTCTACGACAAGTGTCACATCTGACAATATACTTAGCTATCTCAATTTTTATTTTAGTCCACCAGAATCTCTGTTTCAAATCCTGATACATCTATTACTCCCTGGATGAATAGAAAACCTTGTATTATGTGCTTCATCAAGAATGAGCTGTCGTAACTCTAGAACTTTTGGTACCACTAACCGGTTCTTGAACCACAACACATCTGTATCATCAATACTGAAATCTGTCTGTTGACCTGATCTAACTTTTTCTTTGATGTGGGTTATACCGGAATTCTTTCTCTAAGCAGATATAATCTGATCTTTGATTGTTGATTCCATAGTGACATTGGTTAACTGACCTTGTTGGACTATTTCAATATTCAACTTTTCCAATTCGTAACATAAACTATAATCCATTGGCTTCAACATTTGCTTTTCCACTGAGTGCAATGATTCTTTCTACAATTGCAATGATTCTTTCTACTGAGTGCATCAGCAACAACATTTGCTTTTCCAGGGTGATAGTGCACTTCTAGATCATAATCCTTTATTAACTCAAGCCACCTTCTTTGCCTCATATTCAATTCTGTCTGAGTAAAGATATACTTCAAGCTTTTGTGATCTATATAAATGTGGCAAGTATTACCTAACAAGTAATGACGCCAGATTTTCAATGCATGAACCACAGCTGCTAATTCAAGATCATGAGTTGGATAATGCTCTTCGTGACGCTTCAACTGTCTCGAGGCATAAGCAATGACTCTACCTTCTTGCATCAATACACAACCAAGGCCAATACCAGAGGCATCATAGTACACATCAAATGGCTTCTCTATATCTGGTTGTGCTAAAACTGGAGCAGTTGTCAGTGACTTCTTTAGAATTCTAAAAGCCTTCTCACATTCTGGAGACCAGATGAATTTGGTTTGATTTTTTAACAACTCCGTGATTGGCTTGGCTACCTTTGAAAAGTCAGGTATGAATCGATGGTAATAACCCGCCATTCCTAGAAAACTTCGGACTTCATGAACTGAGATTGGTGGTTTCCAATTCAAGATATCTTTCACCTTACCAGGATCAACTGCTACTCCCTCGGCTGACAACACATGTCCTAAGAATTGTACTTCCTTTAACCAAAACTCACATTTACAAAACTTGGCATACAGTTGATGATCTCTTAGACGAGTCAGAACAACTCTAAGGTGCTCAACATGCTCTTCTTCACTTTTGGAGTATACCAGAATATCATCAATAAAGACAACTACAAACTTGTCAAGCTCCGGCATGAAAACTGAGTTCATCAAATACATGAATGTGCCGGTGCATTAGTGTAACGGAACCGCCCAAATTATAAGAACAAAAGTACAAAAAAAACAATCGCCGGAGCAATTAAATTCCCGTACTTAAGCTCCTATAACCCCGGTAGTCCAATGAAATCACGAGGGATTTCAAACCCACCAACATACAAGTAAGATCGTAGTGGTCCAACATAACAAGTCATATGTTACATCCATTTCATAAGTAATTCAACATATATCGGAGTTCAGTAGAGTTATTACAACTCAAGTTTAAAAGTAGCGGAAGCAAAGTAGTTTGAAACTAATATCACCTTAATTCAAATACATGCCAATACCAAGGTCAATTTCCCATAAAAGCATGAGAGACAAGATAGCTCAGACGGATCATGCCCATGATCACACTCCGCCACTACAGCCAGAGTCTTCCAATTCTTGCAGTAGCTATGATACATCACAACCTGCAACAAGTGGGAATAAACCCTGAGTACGAGAAGGTACTCAGCTAGACTTACCCGTCATAAACCAGAAATAAAGGACACCAAGGAGCATGCAAGGCTTTTATACAGTGGGCTGGCTTGACTCATTTGCGAAAAGCAAGAGTTTTTAAGAAAAACTATACTAATACTTTTTGCATCATTTTTATTATAACCTATTCAAGCTAGGTAAACACCTATTGCTAAAGCAATCACTTGATTCATCATCAACATCTAGATTACCATATCAGGTTTAGCATTTCCAACATCATTCACTTAACCATCAGTGTTCCATTATTGTTACTACGATGCCGTAGCTCGAGTCAAGTGCTCACTAACCGGGAGCGACGGTGATTCAAATCGAATTCCTATCCAGCTGGAGATTTATTCCTCACACAAACCATGCTTCCCCCGTTAGGGTCGCGTAGATCACTAATGACACTTTTCAAGAAGCCGCGGGACAACAATCATGGATCGCACTACCCAGGGACCGCCCGACTGCCAGGACGCACCTTGGGCTCACTCTTCGCATCCCCGTTACACCCCCTTCAACACCAGTCTGCCAACTCGAGTTTATCCCGGCTCGAAAAGTGTCACTAGCTTCGTGGTCGAAAGGTACTTTATTCAGCCAGCTAAATGTGAGGCATGCGTTCAACATGACAAGAGGGACGAGCAACGATCGGTCCTTAATCGACACAGACGGAAAACTAACAGCAACCCAAAACCCAGTCTGGTTGCCTCCAACTCTTCCGTCCGGTCTCTAATTACCCATCAACACTTGGTTAATTCCAGGATATCATTCTTATCATAGCTAAATTCTTTCAATAACCACCTATAAATGTAGGTGACCGAAAATCACCGATCGCTACCGGTCTAAGCATGGCTAAGCAATACTTTCGATCCTTAACCAAAATAGGATAGCAGGCATATTTGTGGGACAAGGAAAAGGTATATATGCAACAAGTGTTTTCACTCAATTCCAATAACTTAATGCCACAATACATATATAACATATATATATTCAATTGCTTTTATAAAGTAGGAGTCTTACAATGCTCCGGGGCTTGCCTGAGATCGAACACTTAGGTTAGTGGGTGACAGATGACACTCACTTGGCGAGCATCTCCCATCCTGACACTTGCTTAATCCTTTCATCTTCAGGATAGGTCCACCAAACACCGTCTTCAGGTTTGGCTCCAACATCTCATCCTTCACGTGGTGCATCTAGCGAACCTAAATGAGATGCAAGATGCATGTGTATGAATATAATGAATGGTAACACAAGATGCATCACATAATCATTCAAGGTAAGTACAAGGTTACACTAAATACACATAAGCACTTCACATTGCTTAATTAAACATTACGCCACCTATCATTCTAAGATAGCAAGGGAAGCAATACCAAACATGACACAAGATTTTCAAAGCCTCAGGTGTACTAACTTCATCACCAAGGACACGAATCACACTTAGCAACATGCAAAGCAACTCAAGGTGAAGCAACAACGATAACTGAAATATGCCAATTTCTGGACTAACAAACAGTAGCTTCATAAATCAATCATATCTAGAGTTTTATAAATCCAAATGACTTGCAAGAAGACATTCTCGAAAGCTTATAAAATTGTCTACATTTCATATAATATAATCACAGCATGATTCATAAGTTAAATAAGTCAAAATTACAAAGTTACAGAATCTGTTCCTTACAAACAGAGAGCAAGCAATTCTGTACCCCAACTTTAAACAGCTATAACTTCTAAACCACAAGGCTAAATGTCACCAAATTTTAACAGAAGCTAGATACATAAATTATCTACAACTTTTGTATAAACAAGTTTTACAAAAAAGCACATTATCATGAAGAACTTTGCTAAGTTCCCAGATCTGTCCAGAAACCTCATTTGCAAGAAATAATTATTAACTTATGTTGCAAACATATAATTGGACAAGACCAACTTTACCAACATGTCATACATGACTAATGAACACCAGAAAACATAGTGTCCATTCCTAAATAAATTATTTTAATACATTTCTTAATTTATCTAGATAATTAGGTGGAATTATGAACACATATAAAAAATGCACAATAAAATCTACCACAATTACAGTGGCTCTCATATACCCCCAATCGTCTACTGTCCAAATTTCAAGCCATTTGTACATGCATAGCAACCTCTATGAAAAAGACAAATTGATATTGCAAGAATTCATGTGAGAGCAAGATGAATCAATAACTCATTCATACTACAAACAAAAATCATGAAATTTTTACCACACACCAAACATCACATGAGTAGCATGCCACAAAAATTTCACTTCATTTGGAACCCTATATTTGCAGTTATAAAAATGACAAATACAACTAATATTAAAAACCTAGCTGCACAAATCTAATTTTACAGAGAAAACGTTAAACTAAAATATGTCATATTATAGATCTACTGCATAGATAATTTTACAAGGATTCCAAAAAGTCCTCATTTACTATTTTACGATTTTTCTAAAATTTACTATGAATTTCCAAAGTTCCTGCAAAATAATCACAAAACAATCCTCTCGGCACTATTCACAGGAGTCTATGACAGTGCAGAAAGACCCCTCCCTTTAGTCGAATTGTCGCGCGAGGTCCTTGACGCGAAATCAGAGCAGGGAGGTCATCGGAGCTCGTCGTTGTCGGCCGGAGAAGGCTCACCGGCGGCGGCTGAAGGGTGAGGGAGCACCGGGGAACCCAGGCGCACCCGTGGGACAGCTCGGCTCGGTCCGAGGCGGCCCGAGTTGGCCCGGCCACGTGAGCCCGCGGCTCGACGGCGGAGCGGCACGGCAGCAGCGGGCTCCGGCGACGGTTGGGGCCGGGGAATAGGCACCGGAAGTCAAGGAGAGGGCGACGGAGGTGGTGGTGCATGCGGCTGAGCTTGGGGAGGGACGGAGCGGCGCAGCCATGGAGCTCGGCGGCGACATCCATGGCGGCCTTGCTCTGGCGCGCGCGTTCGCATGCAGCAGGCGAGGCGAGGAGCAAGCGCGAGTGCGGGGAGGAGTGGAGAGCATCCAAGCATCGGCGTGGCTTCAGGCGAGGCGCCCTCGACGCATGGAGAGGAGGGCGACGCGCGGCGCTATGCATGGTCGCCACGAGGCAAATCGTCGAGCACGTGGTGGGCGCGGAGTGGAGCAAGGTGGGCAGCGATTTGGGCTAGATCTGGGCCGATTTCGGACATGGGCCCAAAACCAAAGTTGGAACCCACATGAAGCTCTACGATTTTCGTTAAGGCGCCCAGGTCACTAGGACAACAGATTAGGAGAGAAAATCATACCAAGATGACAATGCCAACATGTTGACGGAGGTCACGGAAACTCGCATTCGGAGGTCAAAACCTGATCAAACTTAATCCAACTTTTTGCATGCTCTTCTCCAAGATGTAAACTCCAACTTTTATTTTTGGCTCAACTCAAGTTGTTTAGCAAAAACACGAGAACGCGATGTGCCAACCGTCTTGTCGTTGCCGGTCCAACTTCATGAACATGACAAAACTAGCAGTTTTGTGAATTGATTTTGAAGGTCCAACCAAGCTCCAAATCTGGTGAGACTTGATCTATACTTTCCTTCACAAGGTGTACTCCAACTCGTATTAAGGACTCCAATTGAGCTTCCACATGAATTTGGAAGATAAAAGGTCACAAACATAGCAACTCACTGCTGTCAATCCATGACTTAGAATATTTCCTAGGCCTTGAAAAACAGCAGCTGATTCAGACTTGTGAGCTCTATTTGACTAGGTTAGAGGCCAAACTAACTCTTGACCATTAATCAAAGTTTCTTCTCCATAACATGAACTACAACTTTCATTTAAGGTCCAACATCAGAACTGGTATAGAACCTACATTTCTACTCTGACCAAAGTAGTATCGCGATAAAGCTTGAATTGTCCGTTTTGATCCATTGGAGCATTTTCTGGGCATTTGCTCAACACGAACCTTTCTTGACTTTTGTTGTAGAGTCCATCTAGAGTCATTTGGGTAAGGTTGCAAGATTTGGGTGATGATCTATATTTCCATCCACTTAATAATGCAAATTCCAGTACTTAGTAAAGTCATTTCAACAAGCATATAACTTATCATTTCATGTGACTTTTTGATTCCAAACATCATGAAACTTTTCCAGGGACTAATATAGATAGATACTAAGGTAAGACACATGAATATATTGCAATAACATCACCTAAGCATATATATTGAAAACTGCATATATGTAAAGCGAGGTGCAACATCCAAGTTTAGGCTGGGGCTCGTTTCCATAGGTTGACCTTGACATCATCATCTCCCCTTAATCTATCATATTTGAGCTCAAACCCACTGCTTAACTGGTGGCAAACACCTCGGGTGTTACAGCCCTCCCCCCTTAAAAGAATGGCGTCCCGAGATTCGGTGCGAAGCACTTTTCAAGGGAAGAAAAGCATGTTATCCAATTCCAACATCTGCAAGCACATCAGGCTACTTAGCTTCAAGTAGCAGAGAGGCTAATTGGGTAAGACACTTTCCGATACTCGCTCTATGCAGAAACTTTTGTCTGAAGAATTTTCTTCACTGACTTCCATGAAGCATTGTTACTTTAGGAGGAATCCAAGACAATACGGTACTTCGTTCATGCTGCACAGAGAGTACTACGAGTATGGGCTAAATACTCATAGCATTTACCTTTCTAGTGGCATAGCATGTACACTTCCGATAAGGGTTGGATCCATATATGAAGTAATCATTCTTTGAGGCTATCTGAAACCGTCTACCCAATAGATAATGTCCATACCGGTCATCGACTATTCACTCACTCAGACGCCAACTGATGGAAAACTACATATTGCTCCATGTGTACAGTTCTCTTTCTCTGATGCCAACACTGTATTATCTGAGTTTATTGAGGGAACAGTGAAAGTGATAGCTGACTCTGTCGGTTCTAGATTTCTGCCAAATGTTACCTAAGAAGATTCTCTTATCTAGAGGCAACAGTTATCCGAGTTGAATCCGATACAATCTCTTGGGTAAAAACACATATAAAGTACCATAGGCACGTCAGCACTAGAGAACCATTACCGCAAAAGGATGATAGCTGGGTCTAAAAGACAACAAAAGTTGCAAGTATCCACCAAACTAGGGAACTTGTTCACCACTAAGCAGGTTGAGCACAATTTTCCTTCGTGGTGCAGTTGCATAATAAGTTGGGTTGACTTGCACTATGGCAAAACTAGCCTTCTTGATCCATTTTTGACATTGAGGCTTCCATTCTAATGTCAATTGATACCTCAAAACCATAATCTAAAAAATCTATGGTTTGACACCTTCCCAAATGTTTTCAACTCACAAAGGCACAATTTGACTTGTAGAACACCTTGATTGCTCACGCATTGCCAATCTAAGGGGGCAAAAATAAGGCACATAGGGGTGCAATTAGTCTTTCCAAGGGTACTGAGGATTGTCTAACAGCAAGATACCTATCAATTGCAAGTTCTTGGCATGCATTACAACATAACCTTCCAATGCAAGGATGATCGCAGTCAACAGAGAATTTATCGATTCTGTACCCTTTTGTTTTCTGTTCATATCACACAAACTACTATTCCAATATGCACAAATATTGGTGGGCATATGGATCCATGGGCCTTCTAACTACTCGTCCAAAATTGAGCTCAAACGGACACCGTTTGACTATCCAACAATCCATCCACCAAAATAGCTCTGTTCTGAAATGACAGCAAACCAAGCTGACAAAACATTTCTCAAATCCTAAGTTTTACTCAACCAATACCCATACCAACTTAAGACATTGAAGGGTCCTAAGCAAGGAATGAGATTACCAAGTTTGGGGTCAATCAAACTTCGTTTGAGTCACTAGGCGTCGGCTTGAGGATAACCGGGGTAGTGCCACAAAATTCTAGACAGATTTCGTGTCCTTCCTTTTCCTTTGCTTCACATGTTGAGGTGTGTTTTGCACTCTCTGATCTTTCTTATAGTAGCAGAAGCCTTCCTCTAGCTGAGGATGGAGGCTATAGTCTTTCTGACATGTTTCTCAGGGAACAATTTCAACCGTTGATCTAGACACCAATCTTGACTATGAACAAGCATTGGACTTGTGGGCTATTTTCACAGAGCACAAAGCATTATTCCACATGGAGGGCATCCCTATGTAGATAAGGAACCATTTCTGAATATTTTCTAACACTTCGTCCAATAGAACCTTGAACCAAAACTGTTTGTGGTACCTAGGGGCACAATGATGCTGATCGAAACTAGGGACATGCTTTCTCTAGTTCTTCACTTGGCTAATACAACATCTTGCACTATATGTGTGATCGTCCAAGACGGAATTGACTTGATAGCACATTTGGAGAAGAAGTAGCACTTGCATTGCTGGCCGACTTCATGGCTTTTTTGCTTACTATTGTTCATCGGGACATAACCATCATAGCTATCGAGGAATCATTACTTGACTGGAGATTAACCTTTTTACTAGCAAATAATCAGTTGTCTCTCAATTCTCAAAGTTCTAACCTTTACTCTTGACCACCATAATAATTGTAGTCGAGGCACAAACAAGTGGTCGGCATCGAAGTCTACAGATAAGGAGTCACACCAGCGAGAGTTGATTTCATCTGTATGACTATCATCCACACAAGGATCAAGACTTTGATAGTTAGGTCATATGCCCCATGTGACGATCGGTTCTTTTCCAATGGATAACTTGTCCAATCATTTAGTGTTAGGTGCCCATTCGATTCAACAGGGATGGCATTCATTGCTCAATCGATAACCGACGTCGTACAAGGACACTTCGGGAGAGTCACTCGTCTACCACCTCTTGCAGTCTGTTAATGTTTATGTCAGTGACCGTTCTTCAAAGGTTATCCTCTTAGCAACTTCAAGGGAATATCTACTACATAAGGTCTGAGATATGAATCTTCAGATAAGATATAGGGAGATAACCAAGGAAAACGGTGACGAGAAATAACACATTGGTTGTTGTTTCATAATGGATCATGACTAGCAACCCTGATACCAGCGCGTGCCGAGTAGCATAACCTTGTGTGCGCGCCCACAGGAGGCTCTCGGTTTCGTCGCGGCACCATAGAATGCTAATCGTAACACCATTATTAAACACACAAACAGAGTGGAATTTCAAGTGGCACCAATTGGGTGGTAAGAACAAGCACCAAACAAGGGAGGAGTAGCAAGAAAGGGTAGTTACAAGATTTAGAGTCAACAAGGAGGCGATTTGAAGATTAAAACACAGCGCAAGAGAACATAGCTTAATTATCGAAGACAACTGAGCATGAGACTCTTGCTTAACTTCCATGCACGCCTTGTGAACACCCAGATGATTACTAGATGAAAGATTAACATGAGATCCGGTCATGTTGGACAACAACAAGAGATCAAGACTAATAGACATCTCGAGACGTGGGAAGGTTGGAGATGGATTAAGCAAACTTTCAAAACAAAACCGATACAATGAACAGAGATTGAGCCGATAAGATAGCCACCTGATTTTGCAAGCAAAGATTTTGAGATCAAACAATGAGAAATTAGCATTGCCTAGATCATCTGTAGGAGAGACAATTGGGAGGTTCAACATGGAATTGGGTAAGGTCTCCATAACTTGGCAAGCAGCGACCGTGGCCAAGACTGGCGTTCGTTAGGACTTAACTTGGTTGGTCAATCGAACAAGGGCATTCTCCAAAAGGTAACGGACGTCCAAGGCCTAAGCAAACATATAAGGGGACTACGCTAGGGCCTAGGGTTCAAGCAAGGCACGGATACACAAACATTCAAGGGCTAGCAACCACGTCTATAGGCTCTGGCTCCTACGAGAGAATCTAATTAGAGACGACAACCATGCGATTACATAACGTGAGCGTTGTTCTAGGATAAAGCATCTTCAACACTCATATGCTCACCGAGGACAAAAGAGGTGACAACTATGACACTACCTAGATAACAAGCATCTACACAACACCATGGTTTTAAGCGGACACTTGAGACAATCAGTCAGGTTGGCTTAAGCACCCGATACTAAGCAGAAGGCTCACACATAACAAGCATTTATCCAACAAGAACTAACTACAAGTTTAGCCAAAACAAAAGCATGCTAAAGTAACCAACTTACTATATACACAGAGCCTAGACAGCAACGCAGCAGACACGTGTTTTAAACAAAACAGAAGTTGTAAGCATCAAACTAAGGTGGTACTAGACTTATTGGAAAGCTTACTAAGTTATCTATAACTTTCTTATTCACACTAAGGACTAATTCACAGATTACATTATTATGACCATGAAAATATTACTACAACAGAAACTGTTCTAGCAGCCAAAGTTCATTACATGCAAAACAATGTTTAACCTTATTGTGTTAACAAGAGAACTCACAACCACATTATTCTAGTAACTCCAAACATTCTTACTTTAGACTACTCAATAATTTAGTTTATTCATAGGAATCACAATTACTTGAGTAAGCATTTGCAAGAGCTTGCAGGAGCAACACATCCACTACTTGACTAATTTAGAGGACATCTATAAATTTAAGCATGTAACCTCAATTACATATTAAGGCTAAGAACACCCTATCCTCAAGCACTTCCTATTCAAGCAACATGGAACAAGGCATTCTTGACTAACCCCAACAAGGAGGATAGTGCAGCACATCAATCACAAGTTACTTATTTATTAGGACAAAGGTGGGAGGAGCATAGTTATATTCACAAGCAACAATCATGATGATGCATGCTTCGTCCTATTTGTCCTCACAAGATTGCCAGCCTAAGGTGGCAATCACGTTCTATGTCGGTGGCATAACACGCATTCTCTCGATATAGAGCTAGTCGTCAGCTACATTCAACTTACGCATTCGTGGTTAGCGTACCTGCAGAAAATTTCATTGCAGCCCAACAACTCCCAAAATAGCACACAATGAAAGCAGTAAACTAAATACTCTCCATATATACATCCCCTGATGCATATACTTCGGTATCATAGCTACCCAACAAATGTACCCACAATTAAGTACTTTCATAAATACATGGTTAAACATGTAATTATGCTAGTAACCATAGCTAACTCTCCCCTAGACCGATAGTTGAAAGGTCATGCTCTCCCAGCTCACACTTACCTTGGCGTAGGTGCGACGTTGCAAGAATGTAACTCTAGCGACATATATGGCTATTTCATATATGAAGGTTACTACTACCATTCGACCACAGGGTAACGGTGCGGTCAAGTTATCACTCATACATACCTTGGCTTGGACGTAGATGCAAAACTTAAAAACCCCCAAGTTAGTACTTAATTAAGCCACCTAAGGGTCCTTAATTGGGCATAAAGGAAATGACCACTGGCATACTTAGTTTTAAAATTCAGATTTGAACAAACATATATATGTAGTAGCTATAAGTTGTTAAAAACATCATTTTGCAAACCAAAAACCTTTGTTTTCAATACACATATGACATGTTTAGTGTTGAACCTTGCTCTGATACCAGCTGTAACGGAACCGCCCAAATTATAAGAACAAAAGTACAAAAAAAAAACAATCGCCGGAGCAATTAAATTCCCGTACTTAAGCTCCTATAACCCCGGTAGTCCAATGAAATCACGAGGGATTTCAAACCCACCAACATACAAGTAAGATCGTAGTGGTCCAACATAACAAGTCATATGTTATATCCATTTCATAAGTAATTCAACATATATCGGAGTTCAGTAGAGTTATTACAACTCAAGTTTAAAAGTAGCGGAAGCAAAGTAGTTTGAAACTAATATCACCTTAATTCAAATATATGCCAGGACCAAGGTCAATTTCCCATAAAAGCATGAGAGACAAGATAGCTCAGACGGATCATGCCCATTATCACACTCCGCCACTACAGCCGGAGTCTTCTAATTCTTGCAGTAGCTATGATACATCACAACCTGCAACAAGTGGGAATAAACCCTGAGTACGAGAAGGTACTCAGCTAGACTTACCCGTCATAAACCAGAAATAAAGGACACCAAGGAGCATGCAAGGCTTTTATACAGTGGGCTGGCTTGACTCATTTGCGAAAAGCAAGAGTTTTTAAGAAAAACTATACTAATACTTTTTGCATCATTTTTATTATAACCTATTCAAGCTAGGTAAACACCTATTGCTAAAGCAATCACTTGATTCATCATCAACATCTAGATTACCATATCAGGTTTAGCATTTCCAACATCATTCACTTAACCATCAGTGTTCCATTATTGTTACTACGATGCCGTAGCTCGAGTCAAGTGCTCACTAACCGGGAGCGACGGCGATTCGAATCGAATTCCTATCTAGCTCGAGATTTATTCCTCACACAAACCATGCTTCCCCTGTCAGGGTCGCGTAGATCACTAATGACACTTTCCAAGAAGTCGCGGGATAACAATCATGGATCGCACTACCCAGGGACCGCCCGACTGCCAGGACGCACCTTGGGCTCACTCTTCGCGTCCCCGTTACACCCCCTTCAACACCAGTCTACCAACCCGAGTTTATCCCGGCTCGAAAAGTGTCACTAGCTTCGCGGTCGAAAGGTACTTTATTCGGCCAGCTAAATGTGAGGCATGCGTTCAACATGACAAGAGGGACGAGCAACGATCGGTCCTTAATCGACACAGACGGAAAACTAACAGCAACCCAGAACCCTGTCTGGTTGCCTCCAACTCTTACATCCGGTCTCTAATTACCCATCAACACTTGGTTAATTCCAGGATATCATTCTTTTCATAGCTAAATTCTTTCAATAACCACCTATAAATGTAGGTGACTGGAAATCACCGATCGCTACCGGTCTAAGCATGGCTAAGCTATACTTTCGATCCTTAACCAAAATAGGATAGCAGGCATATTTGTGGGACAAGGAAAAGGTATATATGCAGCAAGTGTTTTCACTCAATTCCTATAACTTAATGCAACAATACATATATAACATATATATATATATATATTCAATTGCTTTTATAAAGTAGGAGTCTTAGAATGCTCCGGGGCTTGCCTGAGATCGAACACTTAGGTTAGTGGGTGACAGATGACACTCGCTTGGCGAGCATCTCCCATCCTGACACTTGCTTAATCCTTTCATCTTCAGGATAGGTCCACCAAACGCCGTCTTCAGGTTTGGCTCCAACATCTCATCCTTCACGTGGTGCATCTAGCGAACCTAAATGAGATGCAAGATGCATGTGTATGAATATAATGAATGGTAACACAAGATGCATCACATAATCATTCAAGGTAAGTACAAGGTTACACTAAATACACATAAGCACTTCACATTGCTTAATTAAACATTACGCCACCTATCATGCTAAGATAGCAAGGGAAGCAATACCAAACATGACACAAGATTTTCAAAGCCTCAGGTGTACTAACTTCATCACCAAGTACACGAATCACACTTAGCAACATGCAAAGCAACTCAAGGTGAAGCAACAACGATAACTGAAATATGCTAATTTCTGGACTAGCAAACAGTAGCTTCATAAATCAATCATATCTGGAGTTTTATAAATCCAAATGACTTGCAAGAAGACATTCTGGAAAGCTTATAAAATTGTCTACATTTCATATAATATAATCACAGCATGATTCATAAGTTAAATAAGTCAAAATTACAAAGTTACATAATCTGTTCCTGACAAACAGAGAGCAAGCAATTCTGTACCCCAACTTTAAACAGCTATAACTCCTAAACCACAAGGCTAAATGTCACCAAATTTTAACAGCAGCTAGATACATAAATTATATACAACTTTTGTATAAACAAGTTTTACAAAAAAGCAAATTATCATGAAGAACTTTGCTAAGTTCCCAGATCTATCTAGAAACCTCATTTGCAAGAAATAATTATTAACTTATGTTGCAAACATATAATTGGACAAGACCAACTTTACTAACATGTCATACATGACTAATGAACACCAGAAAACATAGTGTCCATTCCAAAATAAATTATTTTAATACATTTCTTAATTTATCTAGATAATTAGGTGGAATTATGAACACATATCAAAAGTGCACAATAAAATCTACCAAAATTACAGTGGCTCTCATATACCCCCAATCGTCTACTGTCCAAATGTCAAGCCATTTTTACATGCATAGCAACCTCTATGAAAAAGACAAATTGATATTGCAAGAATTCATGTGAGAGCAAGATGAATCAATAACTCATTCATACTACAAACAAAAATCATGAAATTTTTACCACACACCAAACATCACATGAGTAGCATGCCACAAAAATTTCACTTCATTTGGAGCCCTATATTTGCAGTTATAAAAATGACAAATACAACCAACATTAAAAACCTAGCTGCACAAATCTAATTTTACAGAGAAAACTTTAAACTAAAATATGTCATATTATAGATCTACTGCATAGATAATTTTACAAGGATTCCAAAAAGTCCTCATTTACTATTTTACGATTTTTCTACAATTTACTATGAATTTCCAAAGTTCCTGCAAAATAATCACAAAACAATCCTCTCGGCACTATTCACATGAGTCTATGACAGTGCAGAAAGACCCCTCCCTTTAGTCGAATTGTCGCGCGAGGTCCTTGACGCGAAATCAGAGCAGGGAGGTCATCGGAGCTCATCGTTGTCGGCCGGAGAAGGCTCATCGGCGGTGGCTGAAGGGTGAGGGAGCACCGGGGAACCCAGGCGCACCCGTGGGACAGCTCGGCTCGGTCCGAGGCGGCCCGAGTTGGCCCGGCCACGTGAGCCCGCGGCTCGACGGCGGAGCGGCACGGGGAATATGCACCGGAAGTCAAGGAGAGGGCAACGGAGGTGGGGGTACATGCGGCTGAGCTTGGGGAGGGACGGAGCGGCGCAGCCATGGAGCTCGGCGGCGACATCCATGGCGGCCTTGCTCTGGCGCGCGCGTTCGCATGCAGCAAGCGAGGCGAGGAGCAAGCGTGAGTGTGGGGAGGAGTGGAGAGCGTCCAAGCATCGGCGTGGCTTCAGGCGAGGCGCCCTCGATGCGTGGAGAGGAGGGCGACGCGCGGCGCTGTGCATGGTCGCCACGAGGCAAATCGTCGAGCACGTGGTGGGCGCGGAGTGGAGCAAGGTGGGCAGCGATTTGGGCTAGATCTGGGCCGATTTTGGACATGGGCTCAAAACCAAAGTTGGAGCCCACATGAAGCTCTATGATTTTTGTTAAGGCGCCCAGGTCACTAGGCCAACAGATTAGGAGAGAAAATCATGCCAAGATGACAATGCCAACATGTTGACGGAGGTCACGGAAACTCGCATTCGGAGGTCAAAACCTGATCAAACTTAATCCAACTTTTTGCATGCTCTTCTCCAAGATGTAAACTCCAACTTTTATTTTTGGCTCAACTCAAGTTGTTTAGCAAAAACACGAGAACGCGACGTGCCAACCGTCTTGTCGTTGCCGGTCCAACTTCATGAACATGACGAAACTAGCAGTTTTGTGAATTGATTTTGAAGGTCCAACCAAGCTCCAAATCTGGTGAGACTTGATCTATACTTTCCTTCACAAGGTGTACTCCAACTCGTATTAAGGACTCCAATTGCACTTCCACATGAATTTGGAAGATAAAAGGTCACAAACATAGCAACTCACTGCTGTCAATCCAGGACTTAGAATATTTCCTGGGCCTTGAAAAACAGCAGCTGATTCAAACTTGTGAGCTCTATTTGACTAGGTTAGAGGCCAAACTAACTCTTGACCATTAATCAAAGTTTCTTCTCCATAACATGAACTACAACTTTCATTTAAGGTCCAACATCAGAACTGGTATAGAACCTACATTTCTACTCTGACCAAAGTAGTATCGCGATAAAGCTTGAATTGTCCGTTTTGATCCATTGGAGCATTTTCTGGGCATTTGCTCAACATGAACCTTTCTTGACTTTTGTTGTAGAGTCCATCTAGAGTCATTTGGGTAAGGTTGCAAGATTTGGGTGATGATCTATATTTCCATCCACTTAATAATGCAAATTCCAGTACTTAGTAAAGTCATTTCAACAAGCATATAACTTATCATTTTATGTGACTTTTTGATTCCAAACATCATGAAACTTTTCCAGGGACTAATATAGATAGATACTAAGGTGAGACACATGAATATATTGCAATAACATCACCTAAGCATATATATTGAAAACTGCATATATGTAAAGCGAGGTGCAACATCCAAGTTTAGGCTGGGGCTCGTTTCCATAGGTTTACCTTGACATCATCATCTCCCCTTAATCTATCATATTTTAGCTCAAACCCACTGCTTAACTGATGGCAAACACCTCGGGTGTTACAATTAGTGAGGCCAAAAGACAACTAGATACTCATACAATCCATATCTGGTAGTGAATGCAGTCTTTGGAATGTCTTCTGGTCGAATCTTGATTTGATGGTACCCCGATCAAAGATCGATCTTTGAAAATACCTTTGCCCCCGCAAGTTGATCAAAAAGTATATCAATGCGAGGCAACGGGTACTTGTTCTTAATGGTTACTTCATTCAACGGATGATAGTCAATACACATCCTTAAAGTCTGATCCTTCTTCTTGACAAAAAGAGCCGGACATCCCCACGGTGATGAACTAGGTTTGATAAAACCTTTTTCAAGAAACTCTTGCAATTGAACCTTGAGTTTGGCTAATTCATTTGGTGGCATTCTATAAGCTCTCATGGATATTGGGGCAGTACCAGGTTTTAACTCAATTACAAATTCTACTTCTCGGTCTAGTGGCAAACCAGATAGATCATCTGGAAACACATCTGGAAATTCACAGACTACCAGTATATCACAAATCTCTTTCACTGAGGTTGCACATATCTTCTCAACTGTTCTCTTTGGAATAGGAAATTGGATAAGAAGATGAGATTTATTATATGGCAAGTTCAACTTTATAGTTCTGTGCAGTGCATCTATAATAGCTCCTCGTTGGTACATCCAATTCATACCCAGGATTACATCTATATCCTGTTTCTGTAATATTATCATTGAGGTAGGAAATATATGCCCACCCAACTCTATAGGTACGTCTCGTACCATTTCCTTAGTACACAGTCGTCCCCCCGGGCGACTGAATAAAGAAATCCTCTTGTGTTCCCATAATTGGAATATCATGGTTTGTAACAAAGGTGCGATTTATGAATATATGTGATGCACCAGAATCAAATAACAGTATTGCTGGATGATTAGCAACAGGGAACATACCCATCATAACAGGTTCTCCCCCTGGAATTGCACTTGCTTGGGTGTAGAATACATGTCCCGTCTTCTTCTTTTCACCCTTACCCTTCTGGACATTCAGATTATTATTCTTACTCTGAGGCTGCTGTTGTTGTGGTACAGGAGCTCTTGGATAATTGGTGTTGTACTGCCTTGGATATGGGCAGTCCTTTAAGAAGTGGCATGGCCTTCCACAGTTATAGCAGAGAAAGTCATGGGTTATTGGGCTCTGATTTCAAATACCAGGGGCATTCGGCTGTTGTGGATATTGCTGGATTGCGGCAGGACAGATAAACATCTGCGGCCGAGCTTGGTATTGCGGTGGACGATAAGGAGGGCAAAAATGATTCTGAGGATGGTAGATAAACCTTTGACGCTTCTTAATGCCACCTGATGAGCTAGACAATACTTGCTTCTTTTTCTTTGACTCTTTGTGAATGCGGGACTTCTCTTCTAAAGCGATAGTGACATTGACTACTTCATGATATGTGGCATTATAGCATGTGACCAATGCTGCCTGGATCTTAGTATTCAAACCCCTCATAAAACAACTCTTCTTCTTTGCATCAGTATTCACATACTCGGCTGCATACTATGACAGATGATTGAATTTGCCAACATACTGAAGAACTGTCTAGTTTCCCTGTTTCAGAGAGAAACTCTTCTAACTTCATGGCCATGACACCATCTGGAATATAGTGTGCTCTGAAAGCATCATAAAACTCTTGCCAAGTGATACGATGGTCAGCAGGCTGTGCGGCGACCAGATTCGCCCACCACGCCCCTGCGGCACCCCTGAGCTGATGTGCTACAAACACTGGTTTCTGGTATTCTGTGCACTGGATAAGTTCAAACTTTCGCTCCATTGTTCGGAGCCAGTCATCCACCTCTAGCGGCTCATTGGCCTTTGAAAACACCGGTGGACGGGTTTTGGTGAAATCCACATAAGTGGTTTCTCCTCCATTGTTTCGGCCTCGACGACCCTGATTTCCGTTCTGATTCTGGGCCAACAGAGTAGTGGCATTGACCAGCGCTGCAATAGCTTCTGCTAGAGTAGATGGAAATGATGGGGGATTTGGAGCATTGTCCCCAGCCTGAGAAGTTCTAGTATCATCCATCTATTGTACACAAACCATGTTTATTTACATTGCTTTATTGAATTAAAAAGCAGTTAGTACAGTACTAGTACACACATCAAACTTATCTTACATTATTTTTATTACAAACTTGCTCGCAAGCAAGCAACTACCCGCTAAGGTTCTTAGAAAACAGGAAAGACTACTATATTACATAACCATCCATTTCGATGCTTCATTCCTCATCATCATCACTGATCACTATTACTCCATCCTCATTCTACTGAACACTTGCACCAGTGACATGACTTGCCTCATCCCCACTTTCCATCATGGGTTAATTTTCTTCCGGATCCTCTTCCTCATTATCCTCTCCACCAGGAATGACCACGGCACCGACATCATCTTCTACTGCCTAGGGCTGATGATTGGGATTCATCAGGTCATGTAGCCTATGGACTTCCTCATGCAGAATTGTATTGTACTGCTCCAGGTGTGTCACATAAAGTTCCAACTCTCGAACACGAGCCCTGGCTTCTGTCTCCTTTTCTAGAGACTCGTTCTGGCACTATTTCCAAAAATGCATGTTGCGCTTCAGTCGCTCTATCTCTGACGTAAGCCTTGCGACCTCTGATTGGGAATCTAGGTTCGGATTGCGACTACTGCTCGCTCCATCACCTCTGGTTGCCAACTGATGACGTGGCACTCCTTGCGGACCAATTTTCTTGCGAGGAGTCGTCTTCACACGTGCCATCCTGAAGCAAGACAGAATTAGAAAGATGAGGACAGATAGGAGAGATCTAAAGGTTAGCATGAACAGGATTGAACCTTACTTAACCCAAACCACTTTAAAAGGGAAGGTAACTTAAGCAGGTTAATTAAACATGATGCATGCATTGTACGTATGAACTAACAGAAAAGTTTAAGTAACACATGCAAAAACATTTGTAACTTAGGGCAATATAACATGATACTTCACTATGAAGCATTCAAATATGATCTAAAGAAACTACAGAAAGTAGATTGGAATAAGCCAAAAGCAATTTGGACCAAAATATCAATATTAAGTTTGTTCGATCCAAATCATTTTGAAGTTTTGTAAAGTAATACTACAATAACTCCAGTAATTATGCTCTGGTACCAGCTGTCACAGAACCTCCTAATTATGATGGCCCACATGTACCTGTCATCGTCATAATGACCTCTGACAATCGTACTTACATTCCTCATAACTTAAAAGTCCTGCTTTCCTCCAAACAGGATCCAATCACAGGAGTATTGCAATATTACAACAGTTTATTCAAAATACCAATAGAGTAAAGTAGCGGAAGTCCTACAATAACTTAAGTTTACAAATCATAGTTTCCAAACTTCAAACCTTATGTAACATTATTACAAACCGATAGCAGGGAGGTATCAGTAGTAACTTTATTACAATCACACAAATGAGATGCCTTGCCCAGAGGCCACACAGCCTACTTGTCGTCACTTTCTTCAGCCACAAAGGTCATGCAACAAGCCTCAAAGCAGACTTGTTCATGAACTGCACCAGCATCAAGGGGTTTAACAAACCCTAAGTACGAGAGTACTCAACAAGACTTACCCGACTAAGAAAAGACTCCAAGGGCATGCTAGCTTTAGGGAATCAAGGTACGGGTATTCAAGAATCAAAATTTCTTTTGTAGAAAAGCTTACTAAAGTAAGTCCTTACCTTCAATATTTTACTTTTACCATTGATGGTTCATTAACCAATTCTAAGTGATCCTAATCTAGATCAAAGTAATTCTCATCAAGATCTTTCTCATTCTTTCTTTCAATTCTAGCTCTTAACTACGATGCAGGACAGGTGATCGAGTCTCCATAACCGAGGAGCAAACGATGATTCGAACTGATTATACCTAGCTAGGGATCTCTAACCTCACAACATATGTAGAACCAAATCTTGCATATATCAACCCTCATTTAGATCTCCCAAAACCAGAACGTGTCCATCGCCACTCGAGAGTACAGTACTCCTCGAACTCGGCCTGATTCTAGCCCCGAGGGTACACGCTACTCCCGCTATCTCTCCACTCCCAGTGCGAGGTTAGACGTTCTCGAAATGGAATCACTAACATTTTGGGCTTACCCAAGGCATGAGGCTAGTTGCAAAGTCTCGAAACACAAACAGGACTGCAATGTTGAAAGTCCCTAGTTTGGTTTTGGCTAATTGATGAAACCTAGGACTAACCTTTGTATCTAAGTGGATGATTTAGATAAAGGTGGTCATTGAATATGAGACATGACATTGACTTATGTGGCCAAGATGATGAAGACCAAGATGATGCTTGGCTCGATGGACCGGTTGTGAAGGTGAAGGGCAAGTCGAGGCTTCGAAGCGAAGGACCATGCGATGGTGAAGCTTGAGCAAGACTTGGCGCCGACGGACCGATGCAATGGTGAAGAGCAAGTGAAGTCAAGGTCGATGGATCGAGACGGTCATGTGATGGTATGAACTGGATCATATCTTTTGGAAAAACAAAATGGGCTCAAGGCAAAGGTATAACCATAGGGCCATTTTGTTTTGCACTCAAGACACCATAGAGGGTGTGAGTGGTTTAGGATCTATAGCCAAACTATTAAGAGGGGAAGTCTTATCGGTTATTCAACGCATGGGTGCCACTAGGTGAATTCATGAAGTGCATTGCATGTAGGGCCTAGTGAGCTAACTGGAAAACCTTCAAAAATGTTTATGAAAATGCTAACACACGTGCACAAGGTGGTGATCACTTGTTGGTGTTGGCACATTTACGAAGGCGTTGAAGTTTAAGCGGTAGAGAGGGTTTGGGTCTCTCTCTCCCTCCCGCCGAGCTTGCAAACGCGGGATTCAGGCGTTTTCGAGGAGTTGAAATGCCTATTTTCCACTACGCCCGAAGTCGAAAAAGAAATGGAGGCGAACGGAGGTCACAGAGGTGACCGGACGCTGCACCGGACGCGGTCATGGTATGACCGGATGCGTCCGGTTAGTACAACGCAGTAGTCAGGCGCGCGGGTGCTAGGGTTTGCTACCGGCGCGTCCGGTCACTCGCGGGACCGGCGCGTCCGGTCAGGCGCCCAGAGGGAACTGAGGTTCGCAAGGTCGATCGGACGTGAGGCGCATCCGGTCACACGCGATCGGACGCGTCCGGTCATTGAGGGAGCTTACTGGACTCTAACCGGACGTTGGCACTGTCGCGTCCGGTTGTTGCCTGGAGCGCGTCCGGTCGATGCTTCGCGGGCGCGCAGTACTGTGCGATCGGCACGTCCGGTCATTTGACCGGCGCGTCCGGTCATTGGTTTGACCGTTGGGGTTCAGTGACCGTTGGAGGATCAGACGCGGTTGAGCGCGTCCGGTCAGTTTCGACCGGCGCGTCTGGTCATCCTGAAAAGTATCCAGTGAAGGGGTATAATGGCTCTATTCGGATGGGATGCTTATAAATACTTGTTTGCCGGCCCTTGGGGAGGTCTCTCGTGATTTCTAACATTCTTGTGCATCCTTTGAGCTAGAGCTTCTCCTCCCACTCATCTCTCTTGCTTGATTGCAAATCAAAAGTGAGATTGAGTGATCCCAAAGTGCATTGCATAGCTTGAGGGCATCTAGTGGCACTTGTGGGTGGTTTAGCCGGTGGATTTCTTGTTACTCTTGGAGAGTACCGCTCCTAGCCAGCTTGGAGATTGTTGAAGGCGTTGGCAAGAGAAGGAGATTGTTCTTGGCCACCTCCGGTTGATTGTAAGAGGTTCTTGTGCTTTCCTTGGCAGAGCGCCAAAAGCAACTCTAGTGAATTGCGTGTGTCATTGAGTTACCTCACTTGAGAGTGGTGTCTTGTGGTGCCTTGCGGGGCATGCCTTGAGGGGCAAGTGACTTGAGGGTCACACCGAGGAACCATCTAAGTGTTGGTCGACACAACCGGTGACGTAGCTTGTCGGTGCACAAGTGAACACCGGGTGAACAAAAATATTGTGTCACTTGTCTCCCGGTGATTGGTCTTCATATTGTGTTGTTGTCAATATTGATTGATTGTATATCATCTTGGTGATTGGCAACATCTTCACTCCACCGTCGGTATAAGATTCACAATCCTCTCTCTCGCATTTACTTTACTAGTTTATCTTGTGTAGCTCTAGTAGTAGCTTTGCTAGTAGTGTTGTTAGCTTGCTCACTAGTGTAAGATTAGTGACATAGCCCTTGTGTGAACTAGAGATCTTAATCCACTAGACTTGTGGATAGGAGGCTTGCATCACAACCGTAGGCTAAGCAAAACTTGCTTTGCGCCGTTTGTTTTTCTAACAAGTTTGCTTAGTGGTTCTTGTAGAATTTTTTATAGGCTATTCACCCCCCCTCTAGCCATCTAGGACCTTACAAGTGGTATCGGAGTCGTGGTCACCGTTTTAATCAAGGCTTAACATCCTTCGGTGTGAAAAATGGCTCAAATTGTGTTCAATCATGTTGGGGGCAAGCCACTGTTCTTTGATGGTGTTAGTTCTTTTGCTCATTGGAAGAGAAAAATTACAATGTACCTTGGTTCTATTCATGAGAGAGTTTTGCAAGTCATCGAGAATGATTTTGCTATCATTGATCCTGATCATCTCACCGATGAAGATAGAGCAAATAGAACATGCAATAGAATGACTCTCAATACATTGTACAATGGTATTGACACAAAAGTATTTGAGGGCATCAAGGATTTAGAATTGGCAAATGAAGTATGGACAAGGTTGAGTGAAACATATAAGGGCACTAAGGTTGTGAAGAGTGCCAAGCTATATGGGCTCAAGAGTGAGTTTGAGAACTTTAAGATGAAAGAAGAAGAAACAATCTTAGAGATGTTTCATAGATTGCAAGTCATTGTGAATGATCTCAAGAGCTTAGGGTATAAGACACAAGACCAAGATTTTTGCCACAAGTTCTTGTTGAGCTTACCAAAAAGATTCAAAATATTGATCATGATGCTACAAAGAGATGGGCTTGATGTAATGAAGCCCAATGATTTGCTTGGAGAGGTATTGACCTTTGACAAGTATGATCAAGATGTTGATGAGAAGGAGAAGGAGGAAGAAAAGAAGAAGAAGACCGTGGCATTCAAGGCCACCTCCTCCAAGGGCAAAGCTACCATCATTGAAGAAGAAGAAGACAATAATGAAGATGAAGATTTTGAAATTGATGATGAGGCATTTGCTCTTGTAGTAAAGAAAATGGGTCACATGTTCATTAAGAGAAGAGGCTTCAAAAAGAGAAATAACAATTTCAAGAGCAATGAGCAACGAAGGAAGTGCTTCAATTGTGATAGCACCGAACATCTTCAAGCCGAATGTCCCTATGACAAGAAGAAGAAGAACAAGAGGGGCAAGTTTGAGAATAAAAAGAGAGAAGCCAAGATGACTTTCAAGAAGGGCAAGAATGGAGCCTATGTGGTCACTTGGGAAAGTGATGAAGAAGAAGAAGAAGAATCATCCAACAAGGCTTTTGCTTCCATTGTTATCAACAAGAAGCCATCACTATTTGATTCATTCTCTTCATGCCTCATGGCTAAAGAAACTAAGGTATTATATGATGAGAGTGATGATGAAAGTGAAATGTAATATGCTCATGATAGCGATAGTGATAATGATAATGATAATGAAAATGATGATGATAAACCAACTAAAGAACAACTATATGACTTGATGCAACAAACTAGAGACATAGCTATTGCCAAGAACAAGGAGTGTAAGAAGCTTTCAATAAAAGTAGCAATACTTGAGAAAGTTCTTAGTGAGCTTAAGACCACTCATGAGAGTCTAGTGGAAGACCATGAGGATCTTGGTAAGGCTCATTCCAAGCTTGAAAAAGCTCACTCATTGCTACTTGAGCAACAAGCAAATAAGGAGGTTGTTGTATCATGTGATATAGGTGTTACATGTGATATAATTGATGAATCCTCTTATGAACCTATCATCATGTCATATGCTAACCCTTCTTGTAGCTCTTCATCCACCACCACCGACTCTACCTCCACTACTAGTGATGGTTTCACTTGTGATGCCTCACTAATGGTTGAGAATGAGACTCTCAAGAAAGAGGTGGATGCGCTCACTCACGCCCTAGGCAAGGCCTATGGTGGTGAGGCCCGCTTTCTTAAGTGTTTGGGTAGCCAAAGGTTCTCTCTCAACAAAGAGGGATTGGGCTACACCCCCAAGAAAGGCAAGTCGGCCTTTGTAACTCCAAAGCCTAGCTTTGTGAAGGGTAATGGTAGGTTTTGCAATAGATGCAAGCAAGTTGGGCACCTAGAGCATAATTGCAATAAAAAGAAACTTGTTAATGATATACCTTTTGATTCTTGCTATGTGCTTACCAAAGGTGTGAAGGGTGTGAAAGCTAAGTTTATTGGTACACCCATTGTTGGCCCAAAGAAGAAGGCTATTTGGGTACCAAAGAGCTTAGTTACTAACCTACAAGGACCCAAGCAAAAATGGGTACCTAAGCTTCATTGATTTGCTTGTAGGTCTATTACAAAGCCGGAGAAAGGCATTAGATTATTGATAGTGGGTGCACTCAACACATGACCGGTACATCAAGAATATTTGACTTAATCAATGACAATGATAGTGGTGTTGATTCTATCACATTTGGCAATAACAAGAAAGGCAAGGTTATTGGCTTGGGCAAGATTGCAATATCAAATGACTTGAGTATCTCCAATGTGTTGCTAGTTGAAAGCTTGGATTTCAATCTTCTATCCATGGCACAAATATGTGATCTTAGTTACAAATGTATCTTTGGGGTTGATGATATGGAAGTCATTAGTATGGATGGTTCAAATGTGGCATTCAAGGGCTTTAGATATGAGAATCTCTACCTAGTTGACTTCAATGCTAGAGAAACTTCCTTGACAACTTGCTTAATCTCCAAATCAAGCATGGGTTGGCTTTGGCATAGAAGGCTTGGTCATGTTGGCATGAAACAATTGAAGAAACTTACAACTCACAATCTTGTCAATGGTTTGAAAGATGTTGAATTTGAGAAGAATAAGCTTTGTAGTTCATGTCAAGCCGGGAAGCAAGTTGGAAGCTCACATCCAAAGAAGAGTACAATGAGCACATGCAAAGTATTTGATTTGATGCACATGGATCTATTTGGCCCAACAACATACTCAAGTATAGGTGGTAATAAGTATGGATTTGTCATAGTGGATGACTTCACAAGATTCACATGGGTATTCTTTCTTAGTGACAAAAGTGAAGTGTTTGACACCTTCAAGACCTTTCTCACTAGAGTTCACAATGAGTTTGAGATTAGAATCAAGAAAGTGAGAAGTGAAAATGGAAGTGAGTTCAAGAATACAAGAATTGAAGAACTTTGTGATCACTATGGCATTGGACATCAATTCTCGGCCAAGTACACTCCACAATCAAATGGCCTAGTTAAGAGAAAGAATAGAACATTGCTTGATATGGCTAGATCAATACTTCATGAGTACAATGTGAGTCAATCATTTTAGGATGAAGCAATCAATACCGCTTGCTACTACATTAATAGACTATATTGTCATCCATTGCTAGAGAAGACCACATATGAGCTACTTCATGGAAGAAAGCCCAATATTTCTTACTTTAGGGTGTTTGGTTGCAAATGCTATATCTTGAAGAAGGGCACTAGATTGGGTAAGTTTGACAAGAGATGTGATGAGGGGTTCCTACTTGGTTATTCAACTACAAGCAAAGCTTATAGAGTTTGGAACAATTCAAGTGGCATTCTAGAAGAAGTCCATGATGTGCAATTTGATGAAACCAATGGGTCACAAGATGAAGAAGAGAATCTAGATGATGTTGGTGGAACTCTATTGGTGGAAGCAATAAAGAACATGGACATTGGGGACATTAGAGCAAAGCAAGTAATTGACATTCAAGATGATGATAAATATCGAGTGCTCAATTCTCCATTCAAGCTAGCTAGTGACTCTCAAGTACAAGATCATGGTGCTAGTTCATCTCATCAAGATACATCAAGTGATCAACCAAGCTCAAGCAGTCAAGTGCAAGTACTCCAACCACAACATGTTGTAAGAGATCACCCCCATTGATAGTGTTATTGGTGATATTAGAAGTGGTGTGCAAATAAGATCAAGATTGGCTATGTTTTGTGAGCATGCATCATTTGTGTCAACCATAGAACCAAAGAAAATAGAAGAAGCTTTGAGGGATGCCGATTGGATCATGGCTATGCAAGAAGAACTTAACAATTTCACAAGAAATGATATTTGGGAATTGGTAGAAAGGCCAAATGACTACAATGTGATTGGAACCAAGTGGGTATTCAAAAACAAGCAAGATCAAGATGGCATTGTGGTGAGAAACAAAGCAAGACTAGTTGCTCAAGGTTACACTCAAGTAGAAGGTCTTGACTATGATAAGACATATGCTCCCGTGGCAAGATTAGAGGCAATAAGGATTCTATTGGCTTATGCTTGTGCACACAACATCAAACTATATCAAATGGATGTCAAAAGTGCATTTCTCAATGGAATCATCAATGAGTTAGTCTTTGTTGAGCAACCTCCCGGATTTGAAGATGACAAGAAACCCAACCACGTATACAAGTTGAAGAAGGCTTTATATGGCTTAAAGCAAGCACCTAGAGCATGGTATGAGAGGCTAAGGGATTTTCTTCTCTCTAAGGGATTCAAGATAGGCAAGGTTGATACAACTCTATTCACCAAGAAGATTGGGAATGATCTATTCATAGTGCAAATATATGTTGATGACATCATCTTTGGATCAACCGATCAAGCATATTGTGAAGAATTTGGTGCTATGATGGCCAAAGAGTTTGAAATGTCTATGATTAGTGAACTTAGGTACTTCCTTGATCTCCAAGTCAAGCAATTGAAGAATGGGACATTTGTGAGTCAAGGGAAATACATAAGGGACATGTTGAAGAAGTTTGGAATGCAAGATGCAAAGCCAATTTCAACTCCAATGGGTACAAATGGCAATTTGGATAGTGATCTTGATGGCAAAATGGTGAATCAAAAGAAATATCGGTCTTTGATTGGAAGTCTACTCTATGTCACCGCATCAAGACCGGATGTCATGTTTAGTGTTTGCATGTGTGCTAGATATCAAGCCTAACCTAGAGAGAGTCATCTCACGGCGCAAAAAGAATATTGAGGTACTTGAAGCAAACAAGAGATGTTAGACTATGGTATCCCAAGGGGTCAAAGTTTGAATTGATTGGATATTTGGATTCCGACTATAGGGGTTGCAAGATCAATAGAAAGAGCACAAGTGGCACATGACAATTACTTGGAAGATCACTTGTGTCATGGTCCTCAAAGAAGCAAAATAGTGTGGCAATCTCTACCGCCGAAGCCGAATATGTGAGTGCGGGGAGTTGTTGTGCACAATTGCTATGGATGAAATCAACTTTGAAGGATTATGGCCTCAACTTCAAGAATGTGCCATTGCTATGTGATAATGAAAGTGCAATCAAGATGATACAAAACCCGGTTCAACATGGAAGAACAAAGCATATTGACATAAGGCATCATTTCATTAGAGATCATCAACAAAAGGGAGATATTGCCATTGAAAGTGTTGGCACCGATGATCAACTTTCCGATATTCTCACCAAGCCACTTGATGAAAAGAGGTTTTGTAAGCTAAGGAATGAATTGAACATTCTTGATTTCTCAAACATGAGTTGAATGCATCCCACCCACTTATTGACATGCCTCTCCTTCGACATTGCAAGGTAAAGTTGATTGACATGTCATTCATCCTATGCTAAGGACTTGCTAGAGCATGTAGACAAAATAAGTAGTACGCATAAGCATTCATGATAAATCAAATGAATTTGATGGATATATGTTACCACTATTGCTTCTATGCTTGTTTTGATCTAGTGGTGGCATATGACATGTTTGTGAGCTTGCAAACCTAGTGTTCAATCTAGAAGATTTGCTATAAGTGTTTAATTCAACATAGGCAAGATAACCCTTATTATGAGGAGTGAAGAAGCTTGTCTTTGGTTCAAATCGAATTAAATATCTTTGGCAAGTATTCTAGGTTGAACCAATTTTGATAAATTCTAACCTACTCCATCAAACATTATTTTTCTCTCTACAATTTGATCCCATTTTTGGGTAAGTTGTTGACAAAGGGGGAGAGAAAAAGATGATTCAACATGATAAAGGGGTAAATAAATTTTTGATGCACACAAGTAGGGGGAGCAAGCTCATAAATAAAGTTGTTGCATTTGTTTATGCATTCTCATATGACTTGCTCATTGCACATGTATTTAAATTCAATATACATGCTTGTGTGGTGCAATGCTAGTATAGAACTTGAATGATGAAATGATCTACTAGCATGCATAGGAATATTTTATTTGTGGTATCTAGACGTGCCTTAATCTTTACAAGTGGTCCAAGAACCTTTACTATATTGTTGATCTCACGGGGTTCTTGAGTTGTGATGGATGTCTAGTTACCTCATGATGCTAAGGATGGTGTAAAAGGCAACTCCGATTGGTGTCACGCTTCAAAGGTCCATTTCTTACACCTTAGCATCATTTTGGTAGAATTACCCTCTCAACACTTCTATCAATGCATATGTGCAAAGCTTTCAATCCAAACTCTATGCACATATGTAGGGAGAGCTAATGCTACCAAAATCGAGCTTGTGATAAATGTCCAAACTTTACTTATGAGCAAAATGATTGGACAAGTATGACAAGTTCAAAACTTTTATTATCAAAATCATCTTTGTGAGGGTTGTCATCAATTACCAAAAAGGGGGAGATTGAAAGTCCCTAGTTTGGTTTTGGCTAATTGATGAAACCTAGGACTAACCTTTGTATCTAAGTGGATGATTTAGATAAAGGTGGTCATTGAATATGAGACATGACATTGACTCATGTGGCCAAGAAGACCAAGATGATGCTTGGCTCGATGGACCGGTTGTGAAGGTGAAGGGCAAGTCGAGGCTTCGAAGCGAAGGACCATGCGATGGTGAAGCTTGAGCAAGACTTGGCGCCGACGGACCGATGCAACGGTGAAGAGCAAGTGAAGTCAAGGTCGATGGATCAAGACGGTGATGTGATGATATGAAGTGGATCATATCTTTTGGAAAAACAAAATGGGCTCAAGGCAAAGGTATAACCATAGGGTCATTTTGTTTTGCACTCAAGACACCATAGAGGGTGTGAGTTGTTTAGGATCTATAGCCAAACTATTAAGAGGGGAAGTCTTATCGGTTATTCGATGCATGGGTGCCACTAGGTGAATTTATGAAGTGCATTGCATGTAGGGCCTAGTGAGCTAACTGGAAAACCTTCGAAAATGTTTATGAAAATGCTAACACACGTGCACAAGGTGGTGATCACTTGTTGGTGTTGGCACATTTACGAAAGCGTTGAAGTTTAAGCGGTAGAGAGGGTTTGGGTCTCTCTCTCCCTCCCGCCGAGCTTGCGAACGCGGGATTCAGGCGTTTTCGAGGAGTTGAAATGCCTATTTTCCACTACGCCGGAAGTCGGAAAAGAAACGGAGGCGAACGGAGGTCACAGAGGTGACCAGACGCTGCACCGGACGCGGTCATGGTATGACCGGACGTGTCCGGTCAGTACAACGCAGCAGTCAGGCGCGCGGGTGCTAGGGTTTGCAACCGGCGCGTCCGGTCACTCGCGGGACCAGCGCGTCCGGTCAGGCGCCCAGAGGGAACTGAGGTTCGCAAGGTTGATCGGACGTGAGGCACATCCGGTCACATGCGATCGGACGCGTCCGGTCGTTGAGGGAGCTTACTGGACTCTAACTGGACGTTGGCACTGTCGCGTCCGGTCGTTGCCTGGAGCGCGTCTGGTCGATGCTTCGCGGGCGCGCGGTACTGTGCGATCGGCGCGTCCGGTCGTTTGACGGGCACGTCCGGTCATTTGACAGATGCGTTCAGTCGTTTTCTAGGGCGCGTCCGGTCATAGGTTTGACCGTTGGGGTTCAGTGACCGTTGGAGGATCGGACGCGGTTGAGCGCGTCCGGTTAGTTTCGACCGGCGCGTCCGGTCATCCCGAAAAGTATCCAGTGAAAGGGTATAACGGCTCTATTCGGATGGGATGCTTATAAATACTTGTTGGCCGGCCCTTGGGGAGGTCTCTCGTGATTTCTAACATTCTTGTGCATCCTTTGAGCTAGAGCTTCTCCTCCCACTCATCTCTCTTGCTTGATTGCAAATCAAAAGTGAGATTGAGTGATCCCAAAGTGCATTGCATAGCTTGAGGGCATCTAGTGGCACTTGTGGGTGGTTTAGCCGGTGGATTTCTTGTTACTCTTGGAGAGTACCGCTCCTAGCCGGCTTGGAGATTGTTGGAGGCGTTGGCAAGAGAAGGAGATTGTTCTTGGCCACCTCCAGTTGATTGTAAGAGGTTCTTGTGCTTTCCTCGGCGGAGCGCCAAAAGCAACTCTAGTGAATTGCGCGTGTCATTGAGTTACCTCACTTGAGAGTGGTGTCTTGTGGTGCCTTGCGGGGCGTGCCTTGAGGGGCAAGTGACTTGAGGGTCACACCGAGGAACCATCTAAGTGTTGGTCGACACAACTGGTGACGTAGCTTGTCAGTGCACAAGTGAACACCGAGTGAACAAAAATATTGTGTCACTTATCTCCCGGTGAATGGTCTTCATATTGTGTTGTTGTCAATATTGATTGATTGTATATCATCTTGGTGATTGGCAACATCTTCACTCCACCGTCGGTATAAGATTCACAATCCTCTCTCTCGTATTTACTTTACTAGTTTATCTTGTGTAGCTCTAGTAGTAGCTTTGCTAGTAGTGTTGTTAGCTTGCTCACTAGTGTAAGATTAGTGACATTGCCCTTGTGTGAACTAGAGATCTTAATCCACTAGACTTGTGCATAGGAGGCTTGCATCACAACCGTAGGCTAAGCAAAACTCGCTTTGCGCCGTTTGTTTTTCTAACAAGTTTGCTTAGTGGTTCTTGTAGAATTTTTTATAGGCTATTCACCCCTCACTAGCCATCTAGGACCTTACAAACGTACGGTCCTTAACTGACAAGGTGGGAACACTACATTGAGACTCCTTTCCCAATGCAAGTTAGCAGTGGCCAAACCACCCGCCCGATCTTCTAATTCATTCTCATACTTCAATATTCATTAAGTATGCCGTTATGGCCATGTAAACACTCATTTAAAAAGCTTAATTCAGTAAGCATGGCAAAGCATACTACGCATTTTTAGTAAAACAGGTATCAAGGGTGATATCGCAATAATCAAGGATGATAATGCAGCAATTGGGTTATCACTCAACTCATAATTACTTAATGTAGTAAACCATAGTATAAAATAAAGGTTTGTAAAACTCAAGGTAGGGTTTAAATGCATCGGGGCTTGCCTTGCTCTGACGCGACGACTGACTCGGACTCGAAGACTCTGACTTCCGGTCCGGAACCCACCGACCGGCCATGGCGCCATGACGGCCGGCCGATGGCCACGGCCCTGACGATGAGGCTCTGACTAATCTACCACGCACATCACGATCTACATCACCTACCGCACTCCCACGAATTCACTACCTCCTCGCAGATGCCTTGGACGAAGCCGTATCCGACCATGGCGGCATGGTGGCCGTGGTGCCCGGCGCCCCGACGATACAGGCCATAATCGACCAAATTGAAGGTGTGGGAAGCACCAGTGGCTCACCACGAGCTTAGACGTGGAGTTGGTGGACGCAGAAGAGCGACAGATATGGCTGACCATGAGAGGCGGCACGGCGGCCTAGGTATGGCGACCGCCGCTCTGATGAAGACTTGGACGTTCCGGCGTGTCTCCCCGTGCGCCCGGATGACGGTGACCCGAGGTTGAAGACGACGGCTCCCCGGCGATCCCGAGCGGTAGCGTCTGTGCTAGGAGGCGCAAACAGTTCGCGAGGTGATGGCGGAGCTAATGGCAAGATGGAGAGGGCTGCGGTGGAGTAGAGAGGACGAATTTTGCCGGCGAGGTGAGGACGGTGGCGGCGGTAATGGCGAAACAAGACGGCGACAGTAGCTGTGGTGGGCTTTATATAGAGCTGAGAAAACAGAGAGGAGTCTGGAGAGCGCGAGGCGGTCCAGTTGATCGTGGTGGCACGCTGGAAGGTCGTGGAAATGGCCAGCGCGACGTCGGCGGCTCACCGGCGCCCATGCCGCGCGCTGTCGGACGTTGATTCGCCGTGCACTGTAGCTCCCCCCCCCAAACTGCTCCAACTCAAACTGTTTTCTCAAATTACTCCCAAAACCATGTAACAACTTAAAAAATTCCCAAGATATGAAATCTTTAGAATTTCAAGCTCTACAAGTTTTGTATAGAACACTTGTCCAAATTCGAACTGTATTTTTAAATTTGAGTTTAAATTTAAAAGGGGACACTTTTTGGAAATTTGATAATTTAGAAATTACATTGGATTTTATATTGAAACTTTAAAAACTCCAAACACCAAAGTTGTACATCTAGCCAAGACCTACAACTTTGCTAAACAAACCATTTTCAAATTCTACCTCTATTTTGATATTTGAGATTGGGGATAAAAAGGGGTCAAATTTGAAATTTGCTTCTTTTCAAAATTGCTCCACATTTTACACTAAAACTTTGAAAACTCAAAACACCAAAGTTGTAGCCCTTGAAAAGTTCTACAAATTTGGTTTTAAACTTTTTCCCAAATTGTTCTTAGATTTTGAATTATTTCAAAAGGGGTAAAACAGGGTTTTGGATTTTAAGGTTTTCGGAGGAATTTTCAATTGGAATTTGTTGCTACGTTACTTGGTGATTACTTAATGATCAAACCATCATCCAAGGGCATCATTTGGACAAGCATGACATGGTTGACCAAAAGCCACTCTTGGTTGACCAATTTAGCTTTTGAAAATCTTTTAATATTTCCCTAAATTTGAATTTAAATTCGAATCGGAAAACTCGTGACAAGTTTTTGGATTCCAATTCAAACTCAAGCTTGGAGCTTCATTTTATATGTTGTACTTGAGTTCATACCCTACACTTGACACTAGTGTGTAACACAGTCACACACCTCAAATTACGCAGGGCATGAACTAAGTATTTGCGGTGGCATTCGAAATTAGGGTTTTCAGTTCGGATCACACCACTAAGAAGCACATCCAACCTAGAAGGTAAACTCATTTTAGTTAATGCATAACAGGGTTGACCTAATCATGGATGTTTTGCGATGCAGTATGAAGACATGGCAGGTTAATTAGCAACTATAACACCCGAGGTGTTACAACAGTGGCGGAGCTAGGGGTCCATGGCCCCCCTCCTAAGATATGACAACATTTTCTATTAATATAATATTATAATTTTTATTTATATTTAGTGCAATAATTTTGTTGTATTCTTTCACATAATAAAGTTATATCATTAATTTGACGCTTAGGACACACAATAGTAACTTAACACTAGGAATACAAAATTGTATTATGCATAATGATATAAAATTTATAATGTATTTTTTAAAAGTAATTTATGGTATCCACTGTTACCTCATAAATTTTGAAATTTAAATTCAACTTGTATGTAGAGAAATAAAAAAGACAAATCTTATTAAGGGGTAAATCAAACCGATTTAAATAGTTAAGGTGACTAAACCAAACCAAATATTAGTTTAGAGGGTTATCAGGACATAATAAGCCATACTTGGAGGCATTAATGTGGACTTTTCCTTTTCTTTGTTGCTGTATATATATATACTATTGTGGCCTATGGTATCTCTATCCTTGACCTTTTTTCAAGCACGTAGCTAAATGTATTAACTGCATACATTCATAGAGCATTTTTTTACGACCACCATAAAACTTGTAAAACAGTTTTGTGATACTCTCGACATTATTAGTTGAAGCTCATTAAAGAAAAAATAAAGGCTAACTTTAATTTGCAAGGAGGATGAGATAGAGATGACAATAGATTTAAGCCAAGAAATATATCGACAATAGGTACATGAAGTTTGTGCAATAGGGTTCATGCATGGAGAAAGGATCAACACAATAAAAAAGAAATTATTATTTTAAAGGCAGAAAAATCTAAATATATTATGAGAAAAACACGATATTTGTGCAGACCATCTTGCTAGTTTTCCCCTGACGTGGCCCCTGCATGGCAACCGTAGCCAATTCAAGGATGTGAAATTACCTAGTTACGCTTTATAATTTTTTTTTAAAATGAAATAAAATACTTGAAAAGTATGTGTGCTGATTCTACATGTTTTGGTAGTGTCTCTACCTATTTGGTATTTTATGGTACATTTCCCTCTGCACCTGTTATTTTCCACCATTTGGTCTCTCCAGATGGATGGTCCATATTTTTATTACTGCATAATTTGTAGAATGTTTATACTTACATACAATAGAAATTATTTTTTTGTGGCAAAGGAAGAGGAATTATATTAATACTCAGCACAATGCATCCCTAAATGACACATGAAAAATTCGAAAATAAAAAATATGCAATATTCTATTCATATTCTTCCATTGTCTTCTTTTCTAGTGATTTTCCTCGTTTCAGAACATAGGCTTATTGGATACCAAAGCCAAAGTTTAGTCTTTATATATGCTGAATCGGACGTTCAACACCCAAAAGCATTGGACATGCCGTAAGATGCAACATTCCGGAGGCCATCCAAAATGCAAATGAAACATTGAAAAAGAACATCGACGGTTGCATCTTTGGATACAACATAGACAGCAAATTCATCACCTCTAACCAACGATTTTTTTTGAAGGTCACCGGGGGGGAGAGGATCCCCACCTGAATATATATTGATTGCTTTGAGCCAGAAGGCTACAATGTTCAGAAATTACATCTTTTAAACTCTGGTTTTCTTTAGCTACTTATAACATAGAACTTCTGAAAACACCAGCCCAATGATCTGCTGTTGCAGCGTCCCTCTAACCAACGATTCATCATGTATGCCTGTTTTTCTCTCCGTGGCCATTGACAATGATGAGGTTGGTGACCTAAAGTTACTGTCCTCGCGGGGAGTGTCGAGGAGCACCCCGCCCTTCGTTGATAATCCACACTTACCACTATAAAAATTCGTGTGAATTAGATCAAATTCTTTTTAAAAGAAAACACACCTTACATTGATGAACGACGGGAACGCCGTTTATAGTTCGTATTTAAAGCACTTTCTAGATCTTATGATCTTTAAAACATCTTCGAAGAGACTTCCTGTCAGATGGATTTTTTAACCATCCAATAAATAAGCGTGTAAAGACTCAATAACCGACAAAGATGGTGGACTCAAATTTCGTAAAGTCAACAATGAAGTCACCCATAATAACATATAATAAAATCGTGGAACTTAGATACCTACTGTATATAATTTGAATTAGCCACATGACACAAACTAGTAGGTACTGTAGTACGTATGAGTATTAAGACAGCCTGCTGCCCCTTGACGATCTGCATCGTGCATGGACCGATATGACTATGATGGTGTTCTGTATACATCGATCATTCTATTTCTATGGGTGAGTACTGCGTGACACTCGTGAAGTATGATCGATCACAGCAGCTTACCTAACGCGTCCGGCCGACCAATGCAGTGCAACCCAGCAGGCAGTGGCAAAGAGAATCTCAGTGAGTGTCGCGCGCTTAAATTAAACTAAACATCGTGACGCTTGCTTGATTGCGACGTAGTACGTTAATTAATATAAGGCGCAAAGTCAACGGCGTTACCATAGTTATTATCATTTTGATTAAAAAAGTACGTAGCCTCCTCACGGAATAATGAAATTGGGTAGAGTAAGTAAGGCCGGTGTGAGTTACGTGTGCATGATTAACATTTGTTTTTGTTCCCAACAGAAGGTTGTTCTAGAAAATTAACAATGCATAACACAGTTCCAGAAATTAAATTTGGAATAATATGACATTATATGTTCTATAAATTTAGTCAAACATAAAAATGACTTAGAATAACTCTAAAAGTGATTTATTCAAGGACGGAGGGAGTACATTTTTATGAAATAGATTATGATGTCTGCTTTCATCTTACAAAATTTGAAGCTAAAAATCAATTTGTACAAGGAAAATATGACAAAAATAACACATGTTGTTAAAGGTTGAATTGGACCAATTAAAATAGTTGGACGAAGTAAATTGAACTAATTGATAGTACGTTGATAGTATATGCTAAACTTGAGGGGAAGTAATTTGGACTTTTTCATTTAAAAGAAACAAATTGGGGACTATAGATGGTCATGTTGCCCGCGGCCCGTTGGCATGACTTGAAGCCCGGTATTTTAGCCCGGCACGAGCACGGCACGGCCCGCTAACTAGCGGGTCCAGGCTGGCCTAGTGAAGGGTCGAGATGGCGGACTAGAGGGGGGTGAATAGTCCTTTCTAAAACTTAAATGCGTTGGCTAACCGAAACAAATGTGGAATTAAACTTATCGGTCTAGCCAAGACTACACCCCTCTATCTAAGTTATCTAGCACCTTGCAAAGATCCTAATTAAGCAACTAAGGTGTTAAGCTTACCAAGAGCTCACATAAATAATTCTAGAGCAAGGTCACACAAACCTATGCACTAGTACTTTGCCAACCGAGGGAGCTCCTACACAACTAGTGAAGCAAAAGCATAAAGCTCCTAAGCTCACTAGCAATGCTCAATAACAAGGCAACTAATGCCAAATTAGAGAGCGCAAAACACTTAACTACACAAACTAAGCAATATGACTAACAAGGTTACACAAATCAAATTAGTCACGCAAAGGAAAAGCTTCTAGCTACACAAGCAAGAAGACGACTAGCAAGCTACAAAAGCAAACTAGTACAAGAGCAACTACACAAGCACGATATATATATAAAAGTAAATACAAGCTTGTGTGCATGAAGGCAAATCACCGAGAAGAGTAGACAATGTTGACACGATGATTTTCTCCCGAGGTTCACTTGGTTGCCACCAAGCTACGTCCCCGTTGTGTCGACCAACACTTCGTAGTTCGGCGGCTAATCGGTCACACACCAAGCCTCTCAAAAGGCACCGCAAGAACCCACCATAAAGTGTGGTAGCTCAATGACACGCTCAACTAGAGTTGCTCTTCGCGATCCCCGCGGGGTGAGCACAATCCCCCTCACAAAGCTTCTCCAGAGACTCGCACAATCTTCTTACGAGCTTCGACAGAGCCACAAGCCACCAAGCCGTCTAGGAGGTGGCACCTCCAAGAGTAACAAGCACCACCGGCTTGCAACATGATCACCTAGTGCCACTCGATGCAATCCTCACGATGCAATACACTAGAATCGCTTTCTCACTCGATCCGATGAACACTATCAAGCATGAGTGAGTTAGAGGGCTTCCAAGCACTACCACATAAGCCACCAAGGCCAAAGTGTGCTCAGCTACCGGCCATGGCCGGCCACAACGTCTATTTATAACTCCACAACGAAATAGAGTCGTTAGTCCCCTTACTGGGCAAGTTTCGGGTCGACCGGACACGCCGGTCGAACGAACCGGATGCGTAGGTTAGTAGCGTGGTCCAACGGCTAGTTTTTGCGCGTATAAACTTGTATTGACCGGACACGCAGGTCACTAACGGGACCGGACACGCAGGTCGCAGCGAAACAGCGAACAGAGAGGTTCCAGTAAGCTCCCGAAGCGACCGGACGCGTCCGGTCATCACTGACCGGACTCGCTGCAGCGTCTGGTCACTTTCGCCCGTGAAAAACACTGACCGGACGCGCAGGTGCTGACCGGACGCGTCCGGTCACGAGTCCGGTCACAGACCACTCTTCGATAAAACGGCGATATCTCTTAGCTCCGAACTCTGATTTCGATGATCTTGGACATTTTGGAAAGCTTACTTAGAGGGCTATACAACCCACTAAAGCATTTGATCCAATTCACAATGGATCAAAGCAGTATTCCACTCCAAGAGCCATCCTAGTGTCCGGAGAATACCAAAAAAAATTTCTCTCTTCTCCAAGTTGATCAACACCAACTCCAACACCTTCTCCTTTGCAAAGGTGCCAACACCACCATGTGTAAAACACCATGTGCATGTGTGTTAGTATTTTTATAATTATTTTCTCGAAGAAGTTAGGCACTCAACTTGTCTCGCCACTTGATCCTAACACGTATGCAAAGTTAGATCGCTCAAGTGGCACTAGATGACCAATATGCAAACAAGTTTGCCCCTCTTAATAGTACAGCCATCTATCCTAAACTCGGTCATCAACTTCTCTACACACCTATGACCGGTGAAATGGAAATGCCCTAGGTTATACCTTTGACTTGCGCATTCCACTCCATCTCCTCCGACGTTGATGCAACACATGCACCAACCATTCACCAAATGATATGATCCACTTCATATCATCACGTGACCATATTGGTTTATCGATCTTGACCTCACTTGCTCTTCACCGTTGTCTTGGTCCTTTGGCGCCAAGCCATCACACAACTTGCCCTTCACCCTAGCAACCGGTCCATCAAGCCAAGCCTCATCTTGATCTTCTCCACCTTGGTCACATGACTTCATGTCATGTCTCATATGCAATGAGCTCCTTCATGACACCATCACGTGTGGACTAATTTTCTGTGTATCTCACATAAACACAATTAGTCCACCTAAGTTGTCACTCAATTACCAAAACCAAACAAGGACCTTTCACCTAGCCCGACGCATAGGGCCGTGCCTGGGCTGCTCCCTAGGCACGGCACGGCCCGATAAATACCCTCATCCCGATACTAGGCCCGGTAAAAATCTAACAGGCCAACGAAGGATAAAGCCCAAGGCCTCGTTCGGCTGGCTGGTGGCTGGTAGCTGAGGCTGATTCGTTGTGAGAGGAAAATACTGTTGGCTGGCTGGTGGCTGATGGCTGATGCTGAATTGGTGTGAGAGAAAAGCACTGCTGGCTGGCTGGCAACCAGCCAGCCGAACAAGGCCCAACTCTCAACCCTAACTGCTTTCACAGACTACTCACCATTCCCATCCGTGAGTCACACCCCTTCCCTGTTCCCCATTCGCGCGAGTTCGTACTTCCTTCCCACTCCGCATCGCGCCGCCGCCAGGTGCCTGCCGCCCTTCCCCATCTGCATCGCGTTCCTTCTCACTCGCGAGCGAAGGCGCAGACGCTCATGGGCGACGAGCCGGCTCCCGCCGCCGCCCAGCCAACTTCCCTCACCGGCTTTGAGTGTGGTTGCCGACCTCGAGCGGCTCCTTCAGCTTCGAGTGCCTGCCTCATTCACGTCTCCTCCGGATCCGATGTCAACCTCCTTGGGGGCGAGCGCGCCACCCTCCTCCAAATCCGGTGTCAAGCTCCTCGGGGCAAAGTCGTGAGCGCGTCGATGGCTACCACCTTCCCTCTCTCTCCATTCAGTGGGCCTTGGGCTGGTCCAGCCCGTTGGCCGCGGCGTGCCTTTTGGGCCAGCCTGGCACGAAAATCGGACCGAGGGGCTATGCCTAGGTCGATGTCCAAGAACGAAGCACGACCTTGGCACAGGCCGACGGCCCGTCATGCCCTACCTGGCCCGGCCCAGTCGGGTCGTGTCTGGCCTGGGGCCGTGCCGGGCCGGGCTGGGCGGTCCGAATAGCCATCTTTGTTGGGGACACGTTTAATACTACAACTACTAGAGTATAGTTTAATTTGTTGGACTTCCTAATTAATCTTTCTGATGATGCCTACTATACCTGATCCGTGGCATGAGCTAGGCTAATCCACCACGATCCACGATCTTTCTGGTCGTTGGGCGGGCGTGTATGAACCATGCTTTTTACAGGCCGATCGATGGGATTATTGGGGTCATGTGCTCTCACCAACTTTCCAGCTTCCAACCTTCTCCTGTCTCCCCTGCTGCATCACCCATCGATCTTTCCATATTTATTTCCGTGGGACAACTGCCTAGCTAGTGCCATGGTGGTCCCTACCGCATTTCTATACCGCTGGGACCCGCACAGCAAAAAAATGTGGTAAAATGCCAAAATGGAATAAACAGTAGTCCCAGTGTCAGAGTATACTATACTCCGTAACTGATGATTTGTAAAAGCAGCTCTCTAGATTGCAATTATGTAGACAGTATCATTCCAATTAATCTTCTCTATTACTACTAATAGTTGAGTCCCATGATAAAAAAAAAAGTAGTTCAGTTTCACTATTACAGCGATAGTGCAACTATGATATATACTCCCTCCGTCCTAAAATAAATGCACGTCTTGCTTCTCGAGGAATTGATTTTTTTAAGCTTGACTAGAAATATGAAAAATAGTATCAATATTTATATTTTCAAATATGTTTATTATGAAAGTATACTTTATATTCAATCTAATGATACTGATTATTGTACATCATAAATGTACTCCATGCAGTGCATAATAACATTTGGTAGTTTGATAAAAAAAATAGTAGTTTAAAGGAGAAAGTCTAGGCCTTGTTTAGTTACCAAAATTTTTGGCAAAATGCAACTGTAGCATTTTCGTTGTTATTTGGCAATTAGTGTCTAATCATGGTCTAATTAGGCTTAAAAGATTTGTCTCGTCCATTTCGCCTAAACTGTGTAATTAGTTTTATTTTTTATCTATATTTAATGCTTCATGCATGCGTCTAAAGATTCGATGTGACGGAGAATCTACTGTTCTTTTGCAAAATTTTCTGGATCCCTAGTAGGAGGACACTTGCAATTTTGTTGCAGTTTCTGCATTTTTTTATGATACCGTACACGCGATTGTAAATAAATAATGGAAATGTTACCGGCACGGCAAATGCCGGCCCAGATGTGTTACCATAATGTACGGAAGATGCTGTAGATTATTTAAAGCAAACATACATACGGAGTAGATGCTAGGGCCCTCTTGAAATGCAGAATTTTTTTTCTTGTTCCTGCGTTTTTCTCTGAAAAAAAATAAACTGATTTCTATGAGATTTGTATGTTTCAAAGAGCACCTACAAGTGTATGTACATTTTTGCTCGTATAGAGAGTCACACTACTACTCTTGGGTGCACAATAAGAGTATAAGACCTAGCAAGGCACACCTACTAAATCTTGTAACCTTTTCCTACGTTCTGGGCGAAAACAAAGTTGCAAGTAACCTTCTTCTTCTTCTTTTTTTTTAAGCATGAGCTCAAAACAAAAACACATCATCAGCCTCGTCTTTATTAAGGGCCGGTTTAGTTCCGAAAAATTTGGTAAAATGGCACTGTAGCGCTTTTCGTTGTTATTTGGCAAATATTGTCAAATCATGGTCTAATTAGGCTTAAAAGATTTGTCTTGTCCATTTCGTCTAAACTGTATAATTAGTTTTATTTTTTATCTATATTTAATGCTTCATACATGTGTCTAAAGATTCGATGTGACGGGGAATCTGAAAAATTTTGCAAAATTTTCTGGGAACTAAACTGGGCCTAAGACGTGCATGCATTCTAAGAGAAATGATGTGTAGGGGCCTGCATGCAAGAGTAAACACATCACATAAGAGTAAGCAATTCTAATGCGGACCAACAATTAGATCCAGTTTAATCTAAAGTTTAGATTAACTAAAACTTTATGTCGGTGTTCGGTCCCGTGAGGGTCCTAAGCCAACGAGTGAGTTTGTGCTGCGTGTTCTCAATCTGGATGGTGATGCAAAGAGAATACACGGGGGTTTATCCTGGTTCAGGCGAAAGAAGGCCCTACGTCCAGCAGGGGGAAGTATTATATTTCCTTACACCTAAGTGCTTTCGTAGGGGTTACAAGCTGTGAGAGAGGGAGCCGATCCCAGGTCTCAGAGAGAGAGAGTACAAAGGAGATTGCTTGAGATGTTGATCTTCTATGGTGGGGTGATAACTTGTTTCGCCTTGTTTTTCTTTTTTTCCCTTTCGTAGAGTCCCCTGCCTTCCCTTTTATAGGGTCAAGAGGAGGCAGAGACGTCGGGGATGCCTTAGAAGTGAAGTTTGTCGAGCGCTGTGGAAGGCGCTGTAGCGACGTGGTCCGGGAATGGCCGGCCATCCCGGACACCATGGTGACGTAGAGGATGAGACGGTGAAAAGACCCCGGATCCTGTGGCATGCAGGGCTTGTTCCTTTGTTGACCGGCGGTTGGTCGAGGCGCGGTCGAGGCCGGGTCGACGAGGAATGGATAAGGCCGAGCCCCGGGAATTTCGGGGTACGACACTCGTCGTATTCTGCCTCGAGGGGAATCAGTGGCGGAACAGTATCCGGCATGGTGTATACAGTGACAGGTTGTCACCGCCTATTCCGGGATGGGCAGTAAAAAGCAGGATTTGACACTGGTACTACTTTCATGCTGGTATCGCTGCAGCTATGGGGGTAGGAAGTGGTTAGCGGTTGCATTAAATGATTTGACCTTTGTCTGAGGGTTGGTGAGTGAGGCGGGTCGACCGGCTCGACCCAGGGTCGTACGAGTCGGAGATTTCCCCGTGGTCGAGGCAGTCCGTCGAGCAAGCCTCGTGCGAGTCGGAACGTGGTCAAGGTGTTCCGTGCGTGGTTTTGGCTCGTTTTGCCTTTGTGGACGGGGCCTTTGGCGCGGTTTTCTCAGGGGTTTGTCTTTCTTAATCGTTGAGTGTGGGTACCCCTGTTTAGGTACCCGACACTTTAAATAGCACTTTAGACTATCCGTTTGGAGCCCGAAGCCCAAACAGTACCCTAGTCTTATTTAGGCAAGGGAGAGCCATATTGCTAGAAAAATATCTCTAAAATTCTTGTAGCTTTTAGATGATGAAAAAGAAAAGGAGAAAACAATCCCATTTCCTCTAAAAGAAGCACAAATTAAACGTCCTTCCAATCCTTGTTCTCTAGTTGAATCATTTGGCATGCATGCATGTAGGCAAGCACATATGTCGTAAATTTTCTTTTTTGAAAGAAAGAGAATGACGACCCAAATCAATCCACTGGGCACCAATTTGCACCCAACGACTCTTAATTTGTATTCCTAAACTAGTAACGTCAGGGCATTTTTTTATAAGAACAAGATTAACTATGTTTTTTACAAATCAATGAAGCTAGTTCAAAACTAGGGAAGGATGGCAACCAGTATCCGGTTCGCTTCGCTGAAAAGTCAGACTGAAAAGTACCGTTGGCTGATTTATTGTGACAGAAAAACACTATACCATTACTGACCGATTCATTGAAAAGTCAAACTAAAAAGTATTGTTGACTGATTTATTGTGATAGAAAAATACTATGCCATGACTCAATCTGATAAGTTCAAGCGAGGAGTCCAGAGAAGAGCCATTGCAGCATCCGTCAGCGTAGGTTCATACGGCTGCGTGAAAGAAACTCCATGATCCAGGTCCTCAGCACGTTGACGACACGTCCGTCCGATTCCGATTTCTGCTCAGATGGCGAGGCCGAGCCCGTGAAAAAAGGAACTTTTTTTGTGCATACTCTAAATTTTGGCGCTAATAAATTAATAATGCAACGACAATGCTTGTTCTGCGTCCTTTCTTCAGCTCGGGTTAAACCCATGAATTCTCCAATGGACCGCCTTTCGTCCTCCTCCACGCTAATGACTGGATGATCGAAGATTGAAGGAGTCAGACGCACGTAAGTGGTTTCATCAATCCTACACACAAACACCATCTTTTTGTGCTCCCGGGAAACCCTGACCGGGTTTCCGGAAAGAAGAATCACAACAGCCTCGCCGGCTCGGGCTCACACTGACAGAGTGGCAAAGCCCACCTACCAAAAACAACAAGAAGAAAATTGCCCAAAACCCCACACCACGTCGCGTACTGAAAGTGGATACAGTAGAGAGTAGTTGGCCTTGCCTTGGCGCGCTGAATTCGCACTCCACGCGCCAACCCAGCTCATCCCTCCCTCCGCATTTCCCTTTCCCTACTCCCTTCCTCTGATCCTCTCCCGCCGCCGGCCGCCATGACCATGCCGCCGTCGCCGCCGGAGGACGAGTCGGCGGGGGACCACCCGGGCGTCGCGGAGTGCCTGCGCCTGCTGGAGGCGGTGCCCGCCGCGGCGGCCTCGTCCCCGGCGTTCCGCCGCCACTGGCCGTCCATCTCCGCCTCGCTCGCCGCGCTGTCGGCGTCCCTCGCCAGCCCGGCCTTCCCGCCCGCCGCGCCGCTGCTGGCCCCGCTCGCCGCCGCGCTCCGCGCGCTGCTGTCCGTGTCCGTGTCCGCGGGGGACGCCGGGGACGCGCCCAGGCTCGGCCACCTCCACACCGTCTCGCTGCTCTCCTCCACCGCCGCCGAGCTCGCCCAGCTTGCCGCCGACGCGCGCCTCCTCGCCTCCGCGCCCGCGCCAGCGGGCCCCTCCTCCTCCACCGCCGCCGCCTTCGGTTCCGCCGCGGAAGACGCGCTCGTCTCCCGGCTCCGTCTGGGGTCCGCGGCCTCCCGCGCCGCCGCGCTGGAGGAGCTGGCGACCACCGCGCCCGCGCTGCCGCCGCCCTCCGCGGCCGCGGCCGTCTCCGCGGTGGCGGCGCTGCTCGACTCCACCACCCCGGGCGGGGACCTCCGCGAGCGCGCCGTGGCCGCGCTGGCCGCCCTGGCGTCGTCCGACGCCGCGCGCCCTTCGCTGGCGCAGGAGGCCGGCGCCGTGGTTCCGCACCTGTGCCGCGCGCTGGAGTCCGGGTCCGCCGCCGAGCACGCGTGCGCGGCGCTGCTCCCGCTGACGGCGTCGTCGCGTGACGCGGCGGCCGCCGTGGCCGCGCGCGGCGGGGTGGCGGCGCTCCTGTCCGCCTGCGCCGGCGGGACCCCGGCGGCGCAGGCGGCCGCGGCCGGGGTGCTCCGCAACCTCGCGGCCTTCTCGGACCTCCTGCCCGCGTTCCGCGACGAGGGCGGCGCGGTGCCGCTGCTCCTCCTGCAGCTGGTCTCCCTGGGCACGCCGCGCGCGCAGGAGCAGGCGCTCGGGTGCCTGCAGCGCCTCACCGCGGGGGACGGCGACGAGGCGCAGCGGCTTAAAGTCGAGGTCTTCCAGGCGGGCGCGCTAGCGTGTGTCAGGGACTTCCTCGACGGCATCGGCAGCGGCGGCGACGAGCCGCCGGGATTGGCGCCCGCGCTCGGCCTCCTCCGCAACATGGCCTCGTTCCGGTACATCGCCGAGATCGCCGCCGCGGCGGCGTCCGGCGGCGGCGGCAGCTTCGTGGCGCACGTGGCCGCCGCGCTGGGCAGCGACCGGTCCGCCACCCGCACGGAGGCCGCGCTGGCGCTCGCGGAGCTCTGCGGCAACGCAGGCAACGGCAGCATAGGCAAGGCCGCGCGGCGGCAGCAGCAGCAGCACTACGACGCCGTCGTGGCGGACGCCGCCGTCCCGCGGCTGGTGTGGATGATGGAGGCGAAGGCCGCGGGCGAGCGCGACGCCGCGGCGCGCGCGCTGGCGGCGGTCCTGGCCGCGTCGAGCGCGTGCCGCAAGGCGTTCCGGAAGGACGAGCGCGGCGTGGTGAACGCGGTGCAGCTGCTGGGGGACCCGTCGGGTTCCCGCGTGGAGGAGAGGCGGTTCCCCGTGTGGGTGCTGCTGGCCGTGGCGCAGTCCCGGCGGTGCCGGAAGCAGATGGTGGCCGCGGGCGCGTGCGGGTTCCTGCAGGGCCTGGTGGCCGCCGAGGTGGAGGGCGCCAAGCGCCTCGCCGAGTGCCTCGGCAAGGGGAAGATGCTGGGCGTGTTCCCGCGGACGTGACGCTGGTGACGACGCCGTGGTCTGTTCGTCGGTGTTCCTCTAGAGGAGCTGCTGCTGCTGCTGCTGCCTCAGTTCAACTGTACGTATGTGCAGCTACTGCTGCTACTCCTACTGCTATAACCGAATCTGATTCCCCACCTTGTGCTTCTGCTTCTGCTTCTTTTGTGTGATGAACGGATGATGGTGATGGTGATGGTCTTGTACATGTCGCGGCGTGCGTGCTGCTGTTGGATAGCTTAGGTTGCTTCTTTGGTAGATTATTACGAGTGTTGCTGGAAAACAATAAGATGGAAACATTCTTGTATGTAGTAGTAATCTGAAGGAATTCAGATTCAGTTTTCTGACCGACTCATATGGTGCATGCATGGACCGCTGCTCACTGCTCCTCTGCTCGGTATCAAATTCGAAGCAGTTTCTATGCATCAACCAATGTTTCATAACGCTCTGGCAGTTGGTTGGTTCTCCTGTTTCATCAGGATGTTCAACGATTTCTCCATCCGCCCGGTGTCACTGTCCAGGCGCGGGCGGTGTAGCGTGAAGCTGACCGCATCGCACCGATAATTGCGGATCAGAATGAATGAGTGGCCATAGTTATGGTTAGCGTTTGCCTTCTCGTCTTGACGGTGGTCAGGTCAGCACTGCATTATTTATTTATTCTGTTCGGTTCAGCAGGGCCAGGGAGCAGCCAAGGGAGTCCGGCATTGTCCTGCACTGTTCACTGTTGCTTGGGAGGGCAACAGGGTTAAAAAAACCGCTCGGTAAACCGCGGTTTACCGCGGTTACCGGCCTAACCAGGCCAGACCGGTTCCGGTCCGGTCCGGTTAGGTATTCCCCAAATTCAAATTTAAAAATTGAAAAAAATGCTGAAAAAATTCCTAAAAATAGTTCATGATTTATAGAAGCCAATGGTGTAAAAATTTTTCAAATTTGAGTGCGTTTAGTATTTATTTATACGTATAGAAGTTTGAAAAAAAAAGAAAAAAAATCCCGGTCCTGCCCCGTTAAGGCCCCCAAATTCAAAATTAAAATTTGAAAAAAAACAAAAAATGCTGAAAAAATTCCTAAAAATAGTTCATGATTTATAGAAGCCAATGGTGTAAAATTTTTTCAAATTCGAGTTCGTTTAGTATTTATTTATACGTATAGAAGTTTGAAAAAAAAGAAAAAAGAAAATTCCAAACTCAAACCGAGCGGTAAACCGCTCAAACCGAGCGGTTACCGCTCTAAACCGCCCGGTAAACCGGTGACAAACCGAACTGAAGGCACGTTTGAATTCAAATTCAAATTCGACCGGTTACCGGTAAACCGGACCGGTAAACCGAAACCGGAGGCCGACGGTTTGGGGTGACCGGTCGGTAAAAAAAACCTTGGAGGACAAAGGCACACAGCGCAGGTCCTGACGGCCGAGGCCATTTCCTTGCCGCATGAATGAATTCTCAATGCCTACAGGTACAGCGACTTGAATAAAGGCAGTCCAGGTTGTACGACTGGTACAGTAGAGGTTGGTGAAGTCATACAATGGAGTACGGACTTGGCTTTCTGCAGGCCGGTGCCGGTTGCTCTGCTCGTGCGTTGACAGTAGCTTTGACGACGCTGTCGGTGAAGCTGTTACCGTAACCGGCGCTGTTAGTTCTGCTAAAGATCCATCCATCCATTGACCATTGCTAAACCTGGATGGGATGGGACTGGAGTGAACCCACTACTAGTACCAGTACCATGTGCGCAACAGCCTATTCCCATGACGGTGATCGATCCGTCTAGGCGGGCGAGGCGAGCGGCGTGCAATCATGCAGGGGATCATGGCACCAGGGAGCGAGGCCATGCATGTCCTAACCTTCATTTCATTTCATATTGACGGGTTCTGTTCTCGGCTGTCACTTGTCAGCTCCGGAGGACCGTAGCCGTGGCGATCGCTACCAAGTGCTGTAGCCCTGTCTGTTTGCGCATCCGTGCCTCGTCATGGGCCTTTATCTGGGCTCCTGTCCCAACATGTGTGCACGCCGGGGTCACCATTTCTATTGTACTATAGGCAGGGAAAATGGCCCAACAAGGGAGCCAAAAAGAAGACGAACTCTACAAACCTTCTTCCCCCCATCAGTATCAAACGTCTATAACTCTACAAACCTTCTTCCCCCCATCAGTATCAAACGTCTACAAACCTTGCTCTGCCGCGTCAAACGTCTATAACTCATATTCTAGGTTCACTCATAAAAGGTTCCATTCTCTGGAATATCCAACACATAATAAAAATTTGAGGTATGCGTAGAGCATGTCAAGCTATACGGAGTTGCTTAAAACATAGGACGCTCTGTTGACCTACCTCCGTGATTAAAAAAAATTCTCCGTCCGCACGCTTACCACGCTGTGCACCTGGGCTCCTTCCCCCCATCATGTTCCATGCGCTCGCCTCGCGCGCCCACGGTGGAGCACCCCATGCTCGGTGGAGCACAACCGCGCACCAGCCTACAACCTCATGCTTCACCGCCCAAACATGGTAGAGAAGAGGAGGAAGAGAGATATGGTTGCAACATTAAACACACAGATGTTGCAATATCTTGAATCATCTTATTATACAACTAGAGAAAACCTACTTCAATATTAAAACATAGTTGTTACAACATCTTGAATCGTCTTATGAAACTAGAGAAAACCTGCAACAACACGATAGAGAATGTTTGAAAAAACTAGGTCGCTTGTTGCACCATCCAAAAACATGCAACTGCAACATAGGAAAACACATGTATACTCCATCTCGATCTCGACCAAACAAACCAGCAACATGCGGAGGAAAGTCATTGGCGAGGAGCTCTAGCCCTAGCCACAGGCCCGTCGCCCTCCACTCACGAGCGCAACACTGCTTTGCCTCTCGCTCCTTGCCCACAAATGTGTCAGAGCTTCATGCTCCTCCAACGTAGCAACATAGATCCATCCAAGAGGGGGAGGAGGGAGGGAGGGGCTAGTCTCAAAGTCAGAGGGGCGCATGCTCGGCCTGTGTGCTGGAGCTCGTCGGCACCAGTGCTGCCCTCACCCTTTATCATAACGTTCACTTCCAAGCTACACCGTGAGGAATCGCTTCGTCTTGAGATGGCAAGCATGGCCGAGCTCGTTGTGAATCACTTTGTCATGAGATGGCAAGCATGGCTAACCACGTGCTTGGCTTGGTGTGAGAGGAGAGCAAGGAAAATGTGAAGTGAGAGTGGTGTTTTGGGTGTAGATAGTAAAGACTGGAAGTAGAAGATAAGACGAGAAATGTGAGGCTGGGCCTTCAACAAGTGGAAAAGAATGAATGGTTGGTGGGCAGGGAGAGGAGCGTGAGGTTGGCTACTGACTGCAGTACTGATCTGAAGAAACAAATATGCATCTACCAATGTTCCATAATGCTCTGGCAGTTGGTTGGTTCTCCTGTTTGATCAGGATGTTAAATCAAATTATGCGATGTACTAGTAGAAGTAGTAGTCGATTTCTCCATCCTGTGTCACTGTCCGGGCGCATGCTACACCGCACCACGCCGATAATTGCGGATCAGAATGAGTGAGGGGGCCGCGGTGGTTATGCCGCCTTATTCGTTTGAGCTTATCAGCGGAATCAGCAGCCATCCAGCAGTGTTTTTCTCTCACAACAAAACAGAGAACAGTACTTTCAGCCACAATAAACCAGCGAAACGAACAGACTGATGGTTAGCGTCAGCCTCCTCGTCTTGACGGTGGTCAGGTCAGCACTCGATCAGCACTGCATTATTCATTCTGTTCAGTTCAGCAGGCAGCAGCAGCCAAGGGAGGCTTTGTCCTACACTGTTGCTTTGCTTGGGAGGACAAGGGTGGCACAGGTCCTGACGGCCGGGGCCATACAGGTAAAAGGGATCGGGGTTGTATGACTGGTACAGTAGAGGTAGGTGAAGCCATACAATGGAGGTGCCGAGGTACTAGTTGTGGCTTTCTGCAGGCCGGGGTCTTGAATACGCGTCCTCTCGTTTGCCTGCTCTTGCTAATGCTGCTCTCTGCTCGTGCGTTGACAGTAGCTTTAACGGACGACCCTGTCGGTGAAGGTGTTACCGTAACGGGCGCTGTTAGATCTGCTAAAGATTTATATTCGTTTGAATTTATCAGCCATGATGTAAATATTTTTCTTTCATAACAAAACAGCACCAGTTGACTTAGGGCGTGATTGGAATGCAGTGTCACGCTGTTTGATTGGCTGGCCGACGAGCCAAGCCTGGCTCAGCGGGTGCAACAGACGCTCAGCGGAAACGCGGATGAGTTCCGTTTCTCGCGAGCCAGGCCCGCGCCTTGCAGCTTGCACGTGGATTGTGAAGCAAAAAGTGCTGGCACAAGGCATAAACAGGCAACCAATCGTCTTCTCGCAGCAGCCGGGCCAAAAGTAGACGCGAACCAATCACCATCGCCTCGCATGCGTTCAGCCTGGCCAGCGGCGGCCTGGCACCCACGGACCATCTAGGCTGCTCACATACGTGAATCAATCACGTCCTTATCAGTAAAAACCATCAGCCGAACAATCCAGATCCATCCATCCATTGCTAAATCTAGACGGGACGGGGATTGGGATGGGACTGGAGTGAACCCACTACTTAACTACTAGTACTACCATGTGCTAAGCAAACAGCCCATTCCCATGACGGTGATCGATCCGTCTAGGCAGGGGAGGCGAGGGCCGAGCGGCGTGCACTCATGCAGGGGATCATGGCATCAGGGAGCGAGATCATGCAAGCCCACTTGTCAGCTCCGGATGACCGTAGCCGTGGCAATCGCCGGTTCGCTACCACGTGCTGTAGCCTGTGTAGCATGTAGCGGCGGCGGCGGCGGATGCTTTGCAACATAGTCACAAAGTTTCTGGGTCGATGGGGTCGAGGTACGGGGTCGCGGTACGTGGTACGCTATTTACGAGAGATTTTTACACTTCGGGTCGAAAATGAACCCGGGTCAGGATCGACGAACCCGGGTCGAGGGTCGAAGGTGGTGAACCCGTTTTACGTGACTACGCTCTGCAAACCCTGCAGCAGTTTCATTGCACACCCGTGCCTCGTCATGGGCCTTACCTGGGCTCCTGCTCCAACATGTGCCGGGCTCACCCGTTGTACTGTACGTAGAGAAAATGGCCCAACAGGAAAAGAAGAAAACTCTACAAACCTTCCCGCATCTCTCTCAAGTTCTCAACCTGCTCTGCTGCGTCAAACGTCTGTAAAATCATATTCTAGGTTCTCTCATAAAATTTCATTCTCTGGAATCCAAGACATAATAAACATTTTGAGGTATGGGAGAGCATGTCAAGGCCGGCTAAAGGAAAGCCATAGTTTGGGGGGCCTACCCTACTGCACCTGTACTTACCGAGTTCAGGGGGTGTTTGGATGCATGCCACCATTCGCCTCGTCACACTTTATGGCCCGCCACAACTCAGGAGGCCATCATTTGGTTGGTTATGCATGTTAGGCAGCCACATGCACCACTCACTCAATTCCTGCCTCACAAGTGTGGCGCTCAAATTTGCTACCACCTCCTCAAACTTTCCTGAATACAAAAATTAGATCTTTCCAGAACTGTCAGCTTTCGGCCAGGCTTTTCTTAATGGGCTTTTGTATTTTGGGCTTCATCAACATGGCCTTGTCCACTTCATCTGGACCACCACCATTATTGGGGCACTTGGACGGAGTTGGGCCTATCAGCACAAACTCTCACTTGTGTTAGCAACGCGCTTTTGCCTCCCCACAAATGAAAAAATATTAAACGCACACATACCAGTGGCATCCTAGAGAATTTGAAGACATTGAGCGAATAAATAACAATGTTAAATGATAATGTATATTGTATAAAAAATAGGACAATATGAATTCGTGGAAGACAAAAGATCAAATACAACTAGACTCTAGACATCAAGTACCTATTTCCTTGATTCATTTGCCAAGAACCGAGAAACACACAAACGCAGAAACCATCAATCCTCACGATGGACCATGTAGTATTAGATTTAGCTTGGACCTGTTTAGGCTTTACGGATGCATGTGACTTGAGACAAAGCCTAGTACATAATATGGACTCTACTAGCAGACGCACGTGTGAAAGCTCTAGTTTGGTTTGGTGAATTGATGAAACCCTAAGTGCTAACCTAGTTTATCAAAGTGATCATGAGATAGGTAGCACTATTTCAAGTGGTGGAGCAATGGTGAAGATCATGATAATGGTGTGGTGACCATGGTGATCAAGTGCTCGGCTTGAAAAAGAAAAAAGAGAAAAACAAAAGCTCAAGGCAAAGGTGAAACTTGATAGGAGCTTTCTGGTTTGGTGATCGAGACACTTAGCGAGTGTGATCACATTTAAGATCGATAGCAGTACTATTAACAGGGGTGAAACTCATATCAAAATGCGGTTATCAAAGTGCCACTAGATGTTCTAACTCATTGCATATGCATTTAGATCTAGTGGAATGCTAACACCCTTGAAAATGTTTGTGAAAATATGCTAACACACGTACACATGGTGATACACTTGGTGGTTGGCACATTTGATCAAGGGTGACGAAGTTGGTGAAGTTGGAAAGCTCACTGAAGCTGACCGGACGCTAGACCGGTGCATCCGATCAGTGGTCGTGAAGTGGCTCGGTCTCGGTCTATTGACTGGACGTTGGAAGTAAAGGAGGACCTGACGCATGGAGAACACTGTTCCCATGTCCGGTCAGTGCTGACATGGTGACTTCTGGTGCGTGGAGTGGAGAGAGTGAGAGACTAGATGCTGACCGCGTTAGGTTACCGACGACCAGACGCGTTAGGTCATGATTTCTCCTCTTTGGACTGTCTCTGGAAGTGACCGAACTCACGACGATGGAGCGTCCGGTCATCAGGCAGCACGTCAGCTCAGTAGGCTCGGGAGCGCGGGCGTTTGCGTGACCTGACGTGGCTTGGGCACGTCCGATCACCTGGTCGGTGCATCCGATCGTTCTTTGACCGTGCGGGTGCTGGAGGCGACTATTGGAGATTGGCGGCTGGCGTTCGAAGGCGGGGCCATGTGGCGCTCATCGGGCGACTGGACGCTGGAGGTGTGCATTTGGTCATCTCTGACCGACGCGTCCGGTCATCCCGCAGTGAGCTGCCTGTGGTGCCCAACGGCTCTATTCGTGGGGGCTCTCTAGTTAAGTCCCATGGTCAGCTCAAGCTCACTCTCTTGACCATTTGCATTGACATAGCAACCTTGTGAGCTTAGCAAAGCCCTCTCACTCATCTACATAATTGATTCATCATCTTTGTGAGATTGTGAGTGAATCCAAGTGCATTGCTTGAGTGATTGCATCTAGAGGCACTTGGTGTTCGTGTTTCACTGTGGGATTCGCTTGTTACTCTCGGTGGTTGTAGCCACCTAGATGGCTTGGTGCAACAAGGATCATCAAGCGGAGATTGGTGATTGTCTCCGACTTCGATCATGAGGGGATCTTGACCTTTCCCCGACAGAGAGTCAAAAGGTACTCTAGTGGATTGCTCATGGCTTGTGTGATTCTCATCTTGTGTTGGTTGTGCAACACCCTATTGAGGGTTTGGTGTGCGATACCAATTAGCGCGTGAACCTCTAAGTGAGTGAATCGCCATAATGAGGACTAGCTTGCCAGCAAGCAAGTGAACCTCGGTAAAAATTTTTGTGTCATCTTGTTCTGAGGATTTCATTGGTTATCTTGTGATTGATTGATTGGTTCCATTGTTGATTGGCTCATTTCTCTACACGGCGGTATAACCTTCCATCCCTCTCGTGTATTTACTTTCCTAGTGTAGCTAGGCCCTTTAGTGTAGTTAGTTTTGAGGACTAGCAAGTGTCGGTCTAGATTGGTTAGTGAGGCTCTTTAGTTTGTCTTTGAGAGCTCACTAACTTAGAGTAGTGACTTATCCTTTGTGTGCTTAGAGACAATAGCAACTAGAATTGTGGTAGGTGGCTTGCATTTTTAGTAGGCTAGTGCAACATTCGTTTCGCCTCATATTTGTCTAACCACTTTGCTTAGTGTTGTTGTAGAAATTTTTATAGGCTATTCACCCCCCTCTAGCCTTTAGAACCTTTCAAGTGGTGTCAGAGCCGTGATCACCGTGATTTGAGGCTTAACAACCTTCGGTGTCAAAATGGCTTAAATCAACAACACCAAGAAGCCACCCTAATTTGATGGCACAAAGTATCCTTATTGGAAGGCTAAGATGACAACATATATCAAGTCAATCAATAGAAATGTTTGGAAGGTGGTGGAGACCAAGATTGAGATAGAGGATCCGAAGAATTCCACCATGGCCGAAGAAGTGCTTCTCCAAAACAATAACATTGCTCTTAGTCCTATTCATGATGCTATTGATGAGAGGACATTTGAGCAAATCAAGAACATTGAGATGGCTCATGAGGCTTAAAAGAAATTGGAGGAATCATTTGAGGGCACCAAGGCAATAAAGGGTGCAAAGGCATATATTTTTAAGGTGAAATTTTCTAGCTTCAAGATGAAGAAGATAAGAGTGTGCCAGACATGTTCCATCGAATGTAGGTGCTTGTCAATGATCTCAAAGCACTTGGTGAGAATATGGAGGACAAGGACTTCTTTCATAAGTTCTTGAGATGCTTATCCGCAAGATTTGGCATGTTGGTCACCTTGCTAGTGAGGACCGGTTTAGACACAATGACACCAAACCAAATCTTGGGAGATACCATGACCGATGATGCCTATAGAGATGATGATGAGAAGGAAGAAAAGAATAAGGAGAAGAAAGATGAGAAGAAGGATGAGAAGATGAAGAAGAGTATAGCATTCAAAGCCACATCATCATCAAAGGGCAAGGCCAAGCAAGACACATCAAGTAAAGATGATGATTCAAGCTTTGATGATATGGATGATGAGAAGATGGCTCTCTTTGTGAAGAGATTTGGCAAGTTAATGGTGAAGAAGGGCTACCGTGCTAGAAGAAAGAAGTCTTTGTTGGTGGTCATTATCGACAGATATTTACCACCAACATAAGCCTAAAAAGGATATAATTACACATCAATACACACATATACATTTACTATTGACCGAATTCCACTTGTACTAGTAGAATTATAACTATGCAGGAATACATATCAAATACAAGTGGAACACAAAAAATACGCTTTCAGGAAGGCATAAAAAGGCAAGAGAGGAGCAACAGGCCAATCCAGCGTAGAACCAGGCCAAGCCCACCTTGGCACTATGATCTAGGCCCAACAGGGAAGTAGCAGAGCGAAGACGGGGCCGAGGGGCGCCGGACCTGGCGCGCGCTAGGGGCACGACCGCGCCCTCTAGGCCACCGCCTTGGCCCCACTTGCTCGTGCCGACAACCATCAATGCCAGGAGGATGGTGCGGGGGTGTGCTACCAGGTTCAGTGAACCTAGCTCCCGGAGTGACCCCCCACACTCCTTTATAAGGTCGAGGAGACCCCCTCACTCACACACACCACACTTGGGCTCCTCGCTCCTCTCTACCTCCCTTCCTCCTCCTTCCTCCTTCTTCTTTCTTCTTTCTATATAATAGGATTAGAAGTAGGAGTAGTAGTGGAGAGGGTTGAGCTACAAGGAGAGCTTGGCTCGTTGGAGGATTTGGTGAGAATAAAGGTTTACCTTCTTCCATCTTGTTCCTCCAACTAGCTATGTTCTTATTCTTTTCATATAGTTGTGCTATAGAACTAGAGTATAGTTTGCATGTTATAATCTTGACATATGAACTAGCATATAGTTTGTGTGTGATGATTGTGATATGTTCATATGACATGATCGTAGTATATGAACTAGTCCATAGTCCATGTGCTAGGGTTTCGTCATATGAAACTTTATGCTTAAACATTCATGCCATATGTTTGTTGGGGTTTAGAGCTAAGCACATGTGGTGGTTCATCATGCCTTGAGGTACACCCAAGTTCTTTACCTATCGATCCGCAGGGTCAGGGACCGCGGGGGACTTGGGTGGTCACTATATACGTGGGCAAGGTGCCCAAGTATATAGTGGCGGGTGATTGCATGCCCTTTTCACAGTCGAGGGGTAGGTGGGCAGGTGGTGACAGCCCTGTCCATACCTTGTATTCCCCCACGTTCAACTGGGGTGTAGGAGTTCATAAATATGGCACATGAGGTTGCTGGCAGACCAGTACTCAGTGGTCTCCCGATCCATTCTCTTGTATAACTCTAACTCTATACCATGTATGTGCATGATCATTCACTATTAATTGCATGACTATATTAGACATGCCTGTTCCACTTAGGATCATTCTTTCATTCTTTGTTTTCCCTTTATCCTTTGAGGTTAGCCCATGAGTGTGTGTCACACTATCTTGAGCCTTATCATGTCTTACCCTAGTATCGAGTAGTGGTCTATTGTGCATTCATGTTATAGTGTCTATGTCCCTATTAGATACTTTTACACCATGCATTCCTTAGCTTAAATATAAATAACGATACCCTAAATACTTCCGAGTGAAATGCTACAACGATAGATCCATGCGCTTGCGGATAACATCTGTAAACGTAATGACCTATCGGTTGACACTCCTTAGTATTGTCGCTAGGATACACCAATCCTAGTGGTGATGCTAGGGAATGCCAATAAGCATTTCTGACACCGTTGCCAGGGATGGGTTTTATACCTATTCTTAGTAACGATGTTAAGAAATGCCAATAAGCATTTCTGCCGCCGTTGCCGGGGAAGGCATTGGTTAGAAGAATTTAGTAGGGCGTGTTCATTATGATATGCATGTATGGTAGCCATTGCTCATGCTGGGTAACCTTTCATGTTTTCTCCTCCTGAGGATGAAAACAAGATAGTGCTTGGAAGTCTTGCCAACAGACTATAAATGCTAAGCTCTTGGAAGTCTAGTCAACAGACTATAAATGTTGAATCCTTGTCGAAGGTAAATTGGTAGTTATCCCAAAAAGAAAAGAAAAAAAGAAGATATGTTGGAAGTCTTGCTCAACGGACTCTAAAAGGTGAGCCCTCGCCGAAAGGTAATCGGTAGTTATCTTTTCATACTATTATGAATAAACATTGCTAGTATAAGTAATGATAAAAACAACATTTTGTTTTCAAAACAAAAATAAAACTTCACTTCTGTATGAACCATCTTAGCTTGGGGGAATGGTGCTGGATCCACCATCACCCCATAGGCTCTATAATGCATGCATGGTGTTTGGGTTATTTAGCTTGCTATGATCATATTAAGATTCTTAGTCTAGTCATTGAGCTAAACATTGTTTGTATAAGAAGTGGACTTAAAAATATTTCATAAATATGATAAAATTTTGGCTAATCTTCCAAGTTTTATATAAAGCATGTTTTAGTTTGAAGCATGATTTTGAATCCATCACGTCTTCATAGGCTTTTTAAACTAGCATAGTGCTATGGTTAATTTGCCTACCTTGATTAAATATTACATTTGATCATTGTTCTAAAATTTGCCAAATATGAACTTTGAATGATAAACCAAAACAAAAAAAATTACCTTTTAAATAAAATCTTATTTATACTAGCATGCTTGGGTTTGAAAATATGTTTTATCGCAATCATGTTTTCGTAAGACTTTTCAAATTGAGCATGGTGCTTAGGTTGATTAGTCTACCTTGATCAAATTGAACTTGCTTATTTTGGTCATTGTCCCAAAAACTGTTATGTATAAAACAAGGATAAAAATGGATTTTTTTAAAATAAAATACCTACCTTGGAGTCTTCATCAAGCAACCTCGGACAACTGTCTCGAGCTAGCTTGGGGGAGAACCCCACACAGGTATCATGCATGGCATATTAATTTTGTCGCATTAGTTTTTATTATCATATTTACTTTATCATGCATGGAAAATACAATAAATAAATAATAATAATACTAAAAAAATATGATTATCATAAAAGAAAAAAATAATAATAGAAAAAAAGAGAGAGGAAAGAGAAGGAGGATTCTCCTCCTTAGGTCTTTGTTATCACTGAGGACCATAGTTCACACGCGCTAGATGTGTAGCCTTGCCTTGGTGATAACCTGAGATGGCCTACTTATACAACCGCTGCAGCAACTTCCAAATCTTCATCAACATACTGCAGGTAAATAAAACTTAGGTATGCAAAGGTAAGCTCACCAACTCCCTTGCTCATAATTGTCTCCATGAACTCATACACATTCATGCCTCACTTGTTTATGTTACATGCTCTAGTTTGGGTGTATTATATATAGGTATACCTATAGGCCTTTTTGAATTAAGCAAGGTGCTTAGGTTAAAAAGACCTCCTTTAATCAAAATTTAACATGGTGTTGAATTCTGGTTAAAGAACTTAGAGTACTACTTTCATGAACAAAGGTGGTAATCAATAATGGAGATAAAACAAGGTGATAATTATCTTGCAAATTTCAGTTAGCCTTGTTTGAGTATACCGAGTTTGGTGAATAATAATAAAGTTAAAAAAAGAAGAGGAGAAAATAATAATAATAATGTTTCCAAAACCCAAGTATGTTTGTCTTGCCATCTCGATGACATCATGAAGACAAGCTTGGGGGGCCTCCTAGCACGCTCAAACAGAGGCCACGAACATCAGACCACAACATCCACTAGCTAGCGACATACTACAGACTGTAAGTTCAAAACTAGCTTGGGGGAGGACTCCCACAAAGGTAACTTGTATCTCAAATTCTTTCAACTATTTTCTTATCTTATAGAATATCGAGATATGATAAAAATTCCACTCTATACATATGTGTTGTAGAAATGTTTAGTTCTATCCTTGTTGAAATGATGAATAGTTGCTATGTCTTATGTTTCATACTATGCCTAGCTTATAGCTTAGTTTTCTCCAATGTTTGAGTTTATTGGCTTTAAAATGTCTTGCCCTGAAAAAAAACTTGAAACTTGTGGGTAGCAAAAGCTTAATCTAGTCTAAGTAGTTGCCTGCCATGATATATTAGAATATACCTTACTATGCCCTTGTTCTAAGAAAGACTTGATATCCAGAGATTTCAATTTCAAAATGCTAAAATCAAAAGTTCCTCAATGATTCAAAAATCCTGCCAAAGCCATATGACACAATCTTTACATTTACAAAAGCCATAGTCATATGCTTCTTGTATTCATGGTGAGCTTTGCCAAATTATTGAGACCTATGTTGAGATTCTTCTCATGCACCAATGATCAAGATTCACATACACTTTACATCCATCAAAAATAAAACTCTATGTCAAATACTTCTCTATTGAAGTTATCTAGAGAGTGTGGGCTATAAATACAAGACACCATGCCAAAGAAGCATGAGCCAGAAAAGATGCCATACCAAAAAGGTATGAGCCAAAAAAGAAGAGAGAATAAAACAAGGGGTGCAAAGACACCCGCCTGAGCAAAAAAATGGGTACACGTGTACCCGCCAAAAAGTGAGGATAGCCCATACTCTCAAAGATTTCAAAAGGAGAGAAGTATGACATTTGAGACCATGAAAAATACAAAAAATATTCCACTCACTTGCACATATCTTGATCAAAAGTGTATGATTAGTCTCTCCTATGGTCCGGTTTTTGACTTAGCAGCATGACATGTTGCAAGTATGCTTTCTATCATCCATACTTGAGCCCCACAAAAAGCATACTAGGTGGTAGGATGAAAGAAAGGCACCTTTGGTGAGGAATAAACATATACTTTGAGCGATCGAGTGTATCATTTGAGGAACTACATTTATCTTGCAAAAAAAACTTTCAAAACCTCCAGAATGATAGTCGATCAAAAGAGCAAATGATAAGTAGGTCTGTTCGTCTGTTCTGTCTTGCAACCACCCAAGACTAGAGAAGGCCAAAAGGCTCCATGAGCAACAAGGTAATAACGGGTAAGTATATAGGCCAATTCATTCAAATTGTGGTAGAAAATTTTGCTATAAAACCTGGCATATTTGAAATGTAATTGGCATGGTAGCAACATCTAATCAACATCTAATGCCTTAGCTTTTGCTCGAGGACGAGCAAAGGGTAAACTTGGGGGAGTTTGTTGGCGGCCATTATCGACAGATATTTACTGCCAACATAAGCCCAAAAAGGATAGAATTATAGATCAATACACACATATACATTTACAATTGACCAAATTCCACTTGTACTGGTAGAATTGTCACTATGCAGGAATACATATCAAATACAAGTGGAACACATCAAAAATACGCTTTCTAGGAAGGCGAAAAAGGCAAGAGAGGAGCAACATGCCAATCCAGCATAGAACCAGGCCAAGCCCACCTTGGCACTGCGATCTAGGCCTAGCAGGGAAGCAGCAGAGCGAAGATAAGGCCGAGGGGCGCCGGCCCTGGCGCGCGCACGCTAGGGGTGCGGCCGCGCCCTCCAGGACACCGCCTTGGCCCCACTTGCTCGTGCCGACAACCATCAATGCTAGGAGGGCGGTGCGGGGGTGTGCTACCAGGTTCAGTGAACCAGGCTCCCAGAGTGACCCCCACACTCCTATATAAGGAGGAGACCTGATATGACCACGACAACCAGCAACATGTTACAACCTCCAAGTCAAGTTATACCATCACCAGTCCAAGTCTTTGATTGACCAATTACACGTAGTCGAGCCAAGAAGCTACAACAAGAGGTGCACGCGCTACTTTCTAAAAATCATTTTAATGTTAATGAGAATTATATACTGCCTAAGTCGTGCACATTGCTATTGCTTAGGTGCACCACGGAGGATGACAAGAAGACACCAAGGGTGAACCAAAGAGGAGGATCACGTTCGAGCTAGTCCCGTGTGACAGAACCATCAGAAAGAATCAGTCACAACGTTTTGCTCGCAAAAGCTATGAAGGCCCATGAGGACTTGTTGGAAAGCTTATCAAGTCTAGTTTCAAGCCCAAGTTCTCTCACTTGATTTGGATTCTCCAATGTTGAGATTCGACTGATTTAGTACAGACTGGTCAGCTAGTCAGCAGTCAGCCTGATGTCCAAGTTCCCATGCAAAACTATACCAATCTACAATATTTCGTGGTACATGCTGCACATGGTGTGAAAGGTTATCAAGTTAACTTTCCAACCCAACAAACCGCATGTCATTTGGAGTTTCCAAGATAGAGTTATTGCCAAAACACTGAAGACTGTGCTGAAGACCAGCAGCCACGCGAAAACTCTCCAGGAAGGCATCTCGAGGAGGCCCGTTCACATAGTGCATCTTATATTTTTCTTTTCGAGTTTCCACCTATCTAGCAGGGCTGTTGCTAGTATAAATACCTCCTAGACTCATTGCAATCTCAGACTTTTGATAATAGAATACAAACCCCCCTTTTGTTCAGCTGTGTGCTAACAAATATTGAGAGAGATCTCTACCCCTTTGCTCTTGTGATTTCCTTTGCGAGATTTACAGAAGCGGCGGCTTCATCCGCTCCCAATTGGTGCTCCTACTCCCTTCAAGGTTTCCTCGATTGATTGTAGGCTGTGTTGGTTGGTTCTTTGAGAGTGTGGTTGGGCGAATCCTCGATTCAGGTTGCCGATTAAAGACGGTGGTTGGCTTCGAGTTTTATTTGCCAGGTTGCACTAGTTATCGCTGCCTGCAGCAAGTTATCCGGCTGTTCTTCAGCTAGTTATCGGTGATCATCCTACGTCGTGAAGATCGGGACCCCCTGAGCGTATCAAGACCCCCTCACTCACACACACCACACTTGGGCTCCTCACTCCTCTCTACCTCCCTTCCTCCTCCTTCCTCCTTCTTTCTTCTTTCTGTAGAATAGGATTAGAAGTAGGAGTAGTAGTGGAGAGGGTTGAGCTACAAGGAGAGCTTGGCTCCTTAGCGGATTTGGTGAGAATAAAGGTTTACCTTCTTCCATCTTGTTCCTCCAACTAGCTATGTTCTTATTCTTTTCATATAGTTGTGCTATAGAACTAGAGTATAGTTTGCATGTTATAATCTTGACATATGAACTAGCATATAGTTTGTGTGTGATGATTGTTGTAACAGAACCGCCCAATTATACAAGATTAAGTAGGAAAATCATCCAACGGGAGGACAATTTAACAAACTTAAGCCCGTATAACCCGGTAGTCCGTGAAATCTCGACGGATTTCAAACCATTTCACATAACAGCCAAGATCGTACTAAGTTTAGCGGTCACCATCATAAGTTACATAAAAGTTCATGGCATAAAATACATCAGAGTTTAAACATAGTTATTACAAACCAGGTTCGAATAAAAGTAGCGGAAGCAGTAGTTCAAATCACGCACACACACAGCGTTTTGAAATAAAGTGCCAGCTTGTGATCATCTCCAGCAAAAGCATCAGACGAGAAGTAGCGAATGACCATTGCCCATGGTCCTAAGCTTTGCCCATCGCAGGATAGAGGCAGTTGATACAGTAGCCATAATACATCTGCACATCTGCAACAAGTGGGAACGAAGCCCTGAGTACGAGAAGGTACTCAGCTAGACTTACCCGACAGAACCAAAATAAAATGACACCAAGGATCATGATAGGCTTTCTGGTGGGGTAGCTGACTCGTTTGCAAGAAAAGCATTTTCATCTTAACAATTCTTTTCTAAAAGTATGCAGTAATTTAATCTTTATTACCCTGTCAACTATGTTTGCATCTGTGTTAGAGTAATATATAATTAAGCAAGTAAGGATTACCAATGCTTATTAACAATAATTACCATGTCATCTTCCACATAACTATCCAAGTGTTTCATCAATATTACTACGATGAAGTAGCTCAAGTCAAGTATTCACTATCCAGTGAACGATGGCGATTCGAATCGATTATTAACCAGCTGGTAATTTATTCCTCACACAAACCTCACTCACCCGCTAAAGTGAGGTATTGGTCACCGAGTCAACCATTCAGGTAAAGTCTCGAGCTTGCCAGGAACCACATGTACCCGGGGCCGCCCGACTGCTCTTTGGCCTTATCATCGCGCCCCCGTATCCTGCTACTACTGCTCCAGTACAGTGCGTTGCGGGCAATCCACTCGGCCCGAATAAATCTCCTAGCTTCGCGGTCGAAAGGTACATTATTCGGCCAGCTAAATGTGAGGCATGCGTTCAACATGACTCGAGGCCCAACAACGGTCGGTCCTTAATCAACACGGATGAAAAACACTACAATCCGAAACCTTGCAAGTTTCCGTCCGGTCTCAGGTTCATTTCGACACTTAGTTATTCTCATATGACATACTTTCACATAAATCCAGGTAATCCCCTATAGCTCGCAGATGACAGGCAATCACCCGAGTTCTACCGGTCTAAGCAAACTAAGCAATTATTGACCGCGGACACTAGGTTGACAAGGATCGGTAAAGCAAGGTGAAACAAGGTATAATGCAGCAACGGTTGCAAACAACTCCTAAACTTAATGCAGCAGTTTAAGTAAAGCATTAATAAAATATTTGCAAACCAGGGGAGAGAAATGCTCTAGGGCTTGCCTCTCTCAAAAGAGCTCGGACGGTGGTCGGGGCACTCTGGAAGATCTTCACCGACCTCCTCTTCGGCTTCGGTCGCCTCCTGCTCTAGCACCTCGGACTGCTCCTCCGGGTCCTCGGGAACTGCTACCGGGGTCACTTCCTGTGATCCTGTATGCTGCAGAAATATAAGTGCTCATGCCTAGGTGCATTGCAGGGATGACATGAGATGATGATGAATGAATAAGATGTAATGAGCATGTTACTTTATTTGGATTACGTGGAACTTACGACTCTTCTACAAGGTAGTCTACGCCAATCAAGAACATGTACTCAAAAACTACCACCACTAATCTCTACCATGCAAAGGCACACTAACACTTAGGATGCTTCAAAGATACACCAAAGCATAGTTTACTAACTAATTTTGCATTAAAGGTTGAGTGTAAACCCTAATGAGCACTATGCTTGAACAACAACACATATTTTGGTAGCACAAAAAAATCTTAGAAAATTACAGCGGATTACTAACATCAATTCTAGCATGCCATAAAATTTTCATTGCATTTGGATTATTAGAACTGTCTATACAAAAATAACAAGCTAAGGCCTAAAAACGAGCATGAAAATACTTTGCATTATGAAAAGTATCAAACAACAGATTTAGTAATTTTCCTACTTTCTACACAGTAAATAATTAGTGTAGAAAAATTATTACTTGCATGTTTTATTCACATTTATTTAATTACAAAAATAGCAAATACTAGTGATAGAAAGCATTTGAACTACACCTACACATTTTTCTATAGAACAGGCATGATATATAATTTTCCTAGCAAGTATATGGCACAAAAAGATTAACAAACTTGGAATCACATTTTCCTGATTTTTCTATAATTTATTATCAATTTTTCAAGAAAACACCAATTCCAAGGATTAAATAAAACACTACAGAAAAGTAATGCAATATTGACATGCAATATTTTTATATTGTAGATCTGGTTCCAATGAGTCTATAGAAATTTATTTCACAATTTTTAGAGCTGAAAGGACTACAAAACATTTTCCAAAGTATTTTTTATCATGAATAATAAAAGAAAACAGAAATTGATTTTTCAATATTGGTACTGGGCCGACCCGTGGGAGTTAACCGGCCCGTGGCCGTTCTCGGCCTGGTTCGCGCGCGTGGGGAAAGGCGAGCTGGCCCGCTCGAAGGCGCGGCCCACAGGCGCGGCGGCCCAGCGGAACCCGAGGGGAAAACAGAGGGCGGCCTCGCCGGCACTCTAGACCGCGGCAGTGCGGCGGTTGCCGGCGGCCAACGGCCATCTCCGGCCATGAGCTGACCAGCGGGCGTGCGCACGGTGTTCGCGAGTAGATGGCGAACTCAGGAGAGGGGTTCATCGGGATGGAGAGGGAGCGAGGGTGCCGGCGGGCGGAGCGCGAGCTCGGCGACCCGGCTCGGTGGCGCGTGCGGGAAGAGCTCAATTGAGCCTTACCGTAGGCGAGCAAGGCACACGGTGGCCCGTTCGGAGGAGAGGAGAAGGTGGCGGAATGTGGAGCGCAAGCAATCGGGCGGTGGCGGTTCACCGACGTCGGAACGCGACGGCGGAGACGGCAACAAGCAGTGGCGAGCGGGGTGAGCACGGCTCCCGTTCGGGTTTTCCAAAGGGAATGAGAGGGAGAGCGAGTGAGGAGGGGAAAGGAGGCAGGGGTGCGGGCGTGGCGTCAAGAAGCCGGGCGCGCGGGGGCCATGGACGGCCACGCGGAGGGCGTCGCCGGCATGCGGTCGCCACGCGGCGAGCGCAGTCTGCTGCGGGCGCCAGCGAGCCGCGCGCGCGGGCGGGAAGAGGAAGGGGGCTAGCTTGGGCCGGGCCGAGGTGGGGGAGTGGGCGCGGGCGTGCGCGGGAGTGGCGCGGGCCGTTTCGGCTAGCGGGCCGTAACCGAGGCGGCGGCCTGCTTAGGTTAGGTTTTGATTTTTCAAATTTCTAAATTCAAACCAATTTCAAATACAATTTTCAAACCCTATTTTGAACAAGAAAAAGACCTTTTCTGGAAATGACCCAAAAATAAAAGTTGCTTAGAATTTAATTCTCTACAACTTTGATTAAGGGGCCAACTAAAATTTCTCAACAGATTTTGAATTGGAGAATGGAAGCTAAAATAGGGAGTATTTTTGAATATTTTTAGAATACATTTTTGAAACCAGTTTTTGACAAAACTTTGAGTAATTTAGTTGCTCCAAAAATTTGACCTATAATTCTAAGTGATATAAAATTTGTAGTTGCACAATTTTGATGAAAGGTAATTAGCACATTAACATTTTACATCATGCATACCATTTTCCAAGCTTTTATTTCATCCAAGTTATAATATTACCATATATGATTATGGATGATATGAAATGTCATGCTTATGATTGCCATGCAAAAGCTTGCGTAACACCGGGGTGTTACAATTGTGATATGTTCATATGACATGATCGTAGTATATGAACTAGTCCATAGTCCATGTGCTAGGGTTTCATCATATAAAACTTTATGCTTAAACATTCATGCCATATGTTTGTTGGGGTTTAGAGCTAAGCATAGGTGGTGGTTCATCATGCATTTGGGTACACCCAAGTTCTTTACCTATCGATCCGCAGGGTCGGGGACCGCGGGAGACTTGGGTGGTCACTATATACGCGGGCAAGGTGCCCGGGTATATAGTGGCAGGTGATTGCATGCCCTTTCCATGGTCGATGGGTAGGTGGGCAGGTGGTGACAACCCTGTCCATCCCTTGCATTCCCCCACGTTCGACTGGGGTGTAGGAGTTCATAAATATGGCACATGAGGTTGCTGGCAGACCAGTACTCGGTGGTCTCCCGATCCATTCTCTTGCATAACTCTAACTCTATACCATGTATGTGCTTGATCATTCACTATTCTTTACATGGCTATATTAGACATGCCTGCTCCACTTAGGATCATTCTTTCATTCTTTGTTTTTCCTTTATCCTTTGAGGTTAGCCCATGAGTGTGTGTCACACTATCTTGAGCCTTATCATGTCTTACCCTAGTATCGAGTAGTGGTCTATTGTGCATTCATGTTATAGTGTCCATGTCCCTATTAGATACTTTTACATCATGTCACACCCCAAAAATTTTGGTTTTGGGATGTGACTAGAAAACACTAAAATATAATAGAAGATCTTTACTGTTCTCTAAAATATCCAACTTTACTTAAGTTGTCCACAATTTAGATGTTGGAAAATGTAAGTTTCTAATTTTTTTTTTGGAATTTAATTAAATGGTTGTTGCTATCATTAGAAGAAAGCTATACAAGGATGATCTAGAAGGAAAGTTGGACAAGTTTGAGCACTATTTGAGGCAAGTGTAACATGAGTTCCCTTGTTACCTAATAACCTTATAATCACTTTCATATGCATGCGTCTAATATGATGCTAAGGATCTTACCTAGTACTTTTGATACCCTATACTCCTTGTTTACCATGGGCTCATGCATGTGGGTAGCTTTGCTTAGCTTGCAATTACCAAATATTGTAATGTTAATATTGGTTAATGACTTATGGAATCAATGGTTAAAATGATGCTTCTGGCAACATGGACACAAGGGGGCTAGAGCATTAGGCCCTGTTGGGTGCTCTAGTCTGCCTCCGTAAGGACTAAATCTTAAAGCGGCAACCCAGGACTTCCGTACAGCCTTGAGAATCAAAATGGGCATGATCTTAGTCATATAGCTAGTTTTCTGTAGCTTGTTAGTAGTTACCGAAAGTTTTCGGCGCAAGAGGGGGGACTAGGTTGCAGAATGTCTTCTTGCCTGTCAAGATCTGTACTAGGCTGTGGTCAAGGTGTGCCAGTCTTGAAAGGGGGCTACTAACTTGTTAGGGTAATTAGTGAAAGGCTTCATAGTGGACCCTGCTGACTTACCTTGGAAGTGAGTCAAGAGGTTGGCCACCTCGGGCATAGGGGTATTCATGACTCAAGGTGAAAGTGTACACACTCTGCAGAGTTTGATCAAACTGATATATTAGCCGTGCTCATGGACACAAGTGGCCTGGATCCTTTTCAAGATAGATGGTTCTATGGATAGTTTGGGATATGATTAAGCCTAATGATGATAATTAACTATATTCACATGGGAGCCTTAAGCATAACTTAGAAACATAGGCATAATAAATAAAATATGACCAACTAAAAATGCTTACCGCAGTACAACCGAGTCAAGCCTTCTTGAGCCTTGCATAACCTCATGGTATACTTGCTGAGCATGGTGAGCTGACGCTTGTTGTTGTCACCAATAAAAATCCCAGATGGATACCAGATGGTGATTCCAGTGAAGAGTTTCTTGAAGGTTTCCATGAGTACTAGGCGAGTGTTTCCCCCAGTCAACCGTCCTCGTGGAGTATGGAGCCCCAAAGAGAAGATTAAGAATAGTTTCCGCTATACTTTTATAATAGTTGTAAGTCTTGTTGTAACTATGTTTGATACATAATAAAGCATTGTTCATGATATTCTCCATATTTGTCTCTATATGTGTCATGTGGACATCCTAGGCACACATATAGTTAGCGCCTGGTATTCTTCGGAAAACTGGGTGTGACACACCATGCCTTCCATAGCAAAAATATAAATAACGATACCCTGAATACTTCGTGGTGAAATGCTGCAACGATAGATCCGTGCGCTTGTGAATAACATCTATAAACGTAATGACCTATCGGTTGACACTCCTTAGTATTGTTGCTAGGATACACCAATCCTAGTGGCAATGCTAGGGAATGCCAACAAGCATTTCTAACACCGTTGCCGAGGATGGGTTTTATACCTATTCTTAGTAACGATGTTTAGAAATGCCAACAATCTTTATCTAAGAACAAGGAAGAGCAAGAAGGTGCTTTAAGTGTGGAAGCAAGGATCATTTTGTTGCAAAATACTCATACAATAGTGACAATGATGATGATGACAAGAAGAGTATGAAGAAGGACAAGAAGGAAAAGAAAGAGAAGAAGGATAAGATGACCATCAAGAAGAAGAAGAAGAAGGGTGGTTCATATGTGGTCACTTGAGATAGTGATGCTTCCTCAAGTGATGATGATGATGACAAGACCTGATAGTGATGATGACAAGACCACCAATAAGAAGGCTCTTGCAAGCATTGCCATTCAAGAGAAGCCTTCTCTCTTGGACACTCTATTTGGATAAGGACACTAAGGTACAAACTTGTGATGATGGATGTGATGAGGAACATGATAATGAAAGTGAAAGTGATAATGATGATGAACCCACTAAAGATAAACTAATTGACATGTTAGAAGATGCTAAAGAACATTTTGACATTAAGAGAAGGGAATACAATGACTTGCGCAAGGAACTAAAAGCCCTTAAACAAGCCTTTGATGAGCTCAATGTATCTCATGAGAGACTAGAGGAAGCCCATGAGAAGCTTGGCAAGGCTCATAAGAAGCTTGAAAAAGCTCATTCCTCTCTACTTAATGAACAAAATGAGAAGGAGCATGTTGTAACATGTGATAAAGGCTTAACTTGTGATATAATTGATGAATCATTCTATAAGCCTATCATTGTTGCTCCCACTAACCCTTCTTGTAGCACTTCTACTTCTACCTCATCTAGTAGTGATGGTTTCACTTGTGATGCCTCACTAATGGTTGAGAATGAGACCCTCAAGAAGGAGGTCAATAAGCTCACTCGCGCCTTAGGCAAAGCCTATGGTGGTGAGGACCGCTTGCTTATGTGCTTGGGTAGTCAAAGGGCTTCTCTCTACAAAGTGAGATTGGGCTATACCCCCAAGAAGGGCAAGGCGGCCTTTGCTACTCACAAGACTTGTTTTGTGAAGAATAATGGTCGGTTTTATACTAGTTGCAAGCAAGTTGGTCATAAAGAGCATGAGTGCAAGACCAAGAACAAGAATGCTAGTGTATCCTCAATTAAGCTTGATTCTTTCTATGTGCTTACCAAGGGTACAAATTGTGTGAAGGTTAAGTTCATTGGTGCACCATGGATGGGATCAAGAAAGAAAGCCATTTGGGTGCCAAAGAGCTTGGTTACTAACCTTCAAGGACCCAAGCAAGTTTGGGTATCTAAAAAGAATTGATCTTCTTTTGTAGGTCAATTAAGCTAGAGGAAGGCATTGGGTTCTTGATAGTGGGTGCACTCAAGACATGACCGATGATGCAAGAATGTTCAACTCAATCAACACCAATGATAGTAATAGCTATGATAGTATCACATTTGGTGACAATGGCAAAGGCAAGGTCAAAGGGATTGGTAAGATTGCAATATCTAATGACTTGAGCATATCCAATGTGTTGCTAGTAGAGAGCTTGAACTGCCTATCCGTGGCTCAATTGTGTGATCTTAAATTCAAATGAATATTTGGTGTAGATGATGTAGAGATCATAAGTGTAGATGACTCTAACTTGATCTTCAAAGGCTTTAGATATGAGAATCTATACTTGGTTGATTTCAGTGCTAGTGATGCTCAATTTTCAACATGCTTGTTCACTAAGTCTAGTATGGGTTGGTTATGGCATAGAAGGCTTGGTCATGTTGGAATAAAATAATTGAATAGATTGGTTAAGCATGATTTGGTTAGAGGCTTGAAGGATGTTATGTTTGAGAAGGATAAACTTTGTAGCTCTTGTCAAGCTAGCAAACATGTTGGAAACACCCATCCTAAGAAAAGCTTGATGAGCACTAGTAAGGCATTTGAGTTATTGCACATAGATTTATTTGGGCTAACACAATACACTAGCATTGGTGGAAATAAATATGACTTTGTTATAGTGGATGACTATACAAGATATACTTGGGTATTCTTTCTACTAGACAAAAGTGATGTGTTTGCAACATTCAAATGATTTATCAAAGGCATTCATAATGAGTTTAAAACAACCATTAAGAGAGTCAGAAGTGACAATGGTAGTGAGTTCAAGATCACTAGAATGGATGAGTTGTGTGATGACTTTGGAATTAGACATCAATTCTCGGCCAAGTACACTCCACAATCAAATGGCCTTATTGAGAGGAAAAATAGAACACTTATTGATATGACAAGGTTGTAACAGAACCGCCCAATTATACGAGATTAAGTAAGAAAATCATCCAACGGATGGACAATTTACCAAACTTAAGCCCGTATAACCCGGTAGTCCGTGAAATCTCGACGGATTTCAAACCATTTCACATCACAGCCAAGATCGTAATAAGTTCAGCGATTACCTTCATAAGTTACACAGCAGTTTGCGGCACAAAATACATCGGAGTTTAAACATAGTTATTACAAACCAGTTTCAAATAAAGTAGCGGAAGCATTAGTTCAAAGCACACACACACACACATCTTTTCCAAAATACAGTGCCAGCTCGCGATCATCTCCCACAAAAGCATCAGGCGAGGAGTAGTGAGTGACCATTGCCCATGGTCCTAAGCTTCGCCCATCGCAGGGTAGAGACAGTTGATACAATACCCATAGTACATCTGTCCATCTGCAACAAGTGGGAACAAAGCCCTGAGTACGAGAAGGTACTCAGCTAGACTTACCCGACAGAACCAAAACAAAAGACTCCAAGGATCATGATAGGCTTTTTGGTGGGGTAGCTAACTCATTTGCAAGAAAAGCATTTTTAGCTTACCAAATCATTTACAAAAGCATGTCATCTTTTAATTCTTTATTCTCCTGTCAACTATATTTGCACTTTATGCTAAAGTAACCATGTAATTGAGCAAGCAAGGATTACCATTGATATTTGACAATAATTACCATGTCATTTTCTCATAACTATCCAAGTGTTGTATCCATATTACTACGATGAAGTAACTCAAGTCAAGTGTTCACTATCCAGTGAACGATGGCGATTCGAATCGATTATTGACCAGCTGGTAATTTATTCCTCACACAAACCTCACTCACCCGCTAAAGTGAGGTATTAGTCACCGAGTCAACCATTCAGGTAAAGTCGCGAGCTTGCCAGGAACCACATGTACCCGGGGGCCGCCCGACTGCTCTTTGGCCTTATCATCGCGCCCCCGTTTCCTGCCACTACTGCTCCGGTACAGTGCGTTGCGGGCAATCCACTCGGCCCGAATAATCTCCCGGCTTCGCGGTCGAAAGGTACTTTATCCGGCCAGCTAAATGTGAGGCATGCGTTCAACATGACCCGAGGCCCGACATCGGACGGTCCTTAATCGACACAGACGGAAGACACTACAGTCCAGAACCCTGCAAGCTTCCGCCCGGTCTCACATTCATTTCCACACTGAGTTATTCTCACATGACATCTCTTTCACAAAACCAGGTAATCCCCTATAGCTCGCGGATGACAGGCAATCACCCGACTTCTACCGGTCTAAGCAAGCTAAGCAAGTATTGACCGTGGACACCAGGGTGACAAGGATCGGTAAAACAAGGTGGAACAAGGTATAATGCAGCAACGTTTGCAAACAACTCCTAAACTTAATGCATTAGATTAAGTAAAATTAATAAATAATTATTTGCAAACCGGGGAGAAATGCTCCGGGGCTTGCCTCGCTCGAAGGAGCTGGGACGATGATCGGGGCACTCCGGAAGCTCTTCACCGGACTCCTCTTCTACTTCTGCTGGCTCCGGCTCCTCGGGCTGCTCCTCTGCGTCCTCGGGAACAACTGCCGGAACCACTTCCTGCGATCCTGTATGATGCAGAAGTATGAGTGCAACATGCATAGGTGAAATGCAGAAGTGACATGAGATGATGAAGATGCGGAATGCATACGATGTAATGAATGTATTATGTCATCGGATTATGTGGAACTTATGACTCTTCTACAAGGTAGTCAACATCATCCAAGAACATGTACTCGGAAACTACCAACACTAGTTTCTACCATGCGAGAGTATTAAACAATTAAGATGCTTCAAAGATACACCAAAGTATTTTTTTTTTCTAACTAACTTTGCATTAAGAATAAATAGAAACCCTAATTAGTCCTATGGTTGAACAGCAACACATATTTTAGTAGCTCAGAAAAATCTCATAAAATTACAGTGGATTACTAATATCAAGAATAGCTTGACATAAAATTTTTACTGCATTTGGATAATTAGAACTTACTATACAAAAATAACAAACTATGGCCTCAAATAGATATTTAAAATACTTTACATTATGAAAAGTATCAAACAACAGATTTAGGAATTTTTCTACTATCTACTACCTAAACAAACACTATAGAAAAATTATCACTTGCATGTTTTATTCAAATTTATTTAAATAACAAAAATAACAATTATTGGTAATAGAAAGCATTTGAACTGCAACTATACATTTTTCTACAGAACAACCAGGAAATAAAATTACCCTAGCAAGTACATGGCATAACAGGATTAATAAACTTGGAACTACATTTTTCTGATTTTTCTACATTTTCTTATCAATTTTTCAAGAAAACACCAATTTCAAGGCTTAAATAAAACACTACAGAAAAGTAATGAAATATTGACATGCAACATTTTTATATTGTAGATCTGATTCAAATGAGTATGTAAAAATTTATTTCACAAATTTTGGAGCTAAAATGACCAAGAAATCATTTTCCAAGTGTTTTTCATCAAGAATAATAAAAAGAAAAAGGAAATGGATTTCTTTTTAAGACGCTGGGCCGGCCCGGGAAAAACAAGCGGCCCACGGCTGTCGCGGCCCAGCTTGCGCGCGCGGGGGAGAAGACCGAGCCGGCCTGCTCGGGGCTCGGCCCGCAGGCGCGGTCCAGCCCACCGAGAGGGGGGGGACCCGAGCGCGTCGCGTCGCCGGCGTCCACGCGCTCGATGTCGCGGCGGCGGTGGCGGCCAACCGGCCATTGCCGGCCAAGTCCCGACCACCGAGTGAGCGCACAACAATCGCCAGGAACTTGCGAACTTGAGAAGAAGGATTGGGAAGACGGAGAGGGAGCGAGCGAGGCGATGAACGGAGCTCAAGGCCGGCGGCACCGACGCGGTGGCGCGGCGAGGAAAGCTCGATTGAGCCTTACCGATCCAAACGAGGAGACGTCGAGGCTCGTTCGGAGAAGAGGGGGACGGGGCGGAGCTTTGGGCACAGGCAATCGAAAGAAGGCGGTCTACCGATGCCGGAACGAGGCGGAGATGGGGGCGGTGCGCGGTGGCGAGCAGTGCTCCGCGGTGGAGGGCGCCGGAGGGAGGAAGAGAGGGAGTGCGAGCGCGGGCGAGCTGGTGCGCGGGCCGCGGCAGGTGTAGGCGGGCGCGTGGGTGCGGTGGCAGGTCGCGGAGGACGCGCGGCAGGCGCTGCAGGCGCGGGGCCGCCACGCGGCGGTGCGCCTCTGCCGGAGCGCCAGCGCGCGCGGGCGAGGGCGCGGGCGGAGGAGGGAGACGGCCGGCTGGGCCTGGGCCGAGGCGGGGCAGCGCGGGCGCGCGCGCGCGGTAAGGCGGGCCGCATCCGGACGTGGGCCGAACAGGAGGCGGCGGCCTGCTAAGGAAAAACCGGATTTTTGATTTTCCAAATTCAAATTTAAATGTATTTCAAACTTCAAACCCAATTTTGAACAAGAAGAAAGCATTTTATGGATTTGGCCCAAAAATAAAAGTTGCTCAAAATTGAATTCTCTACAACTTTGATTAAGGGGCCATCTCAAAATTCTTAATAGATTTTAAATGACAAAATAAAAGCTAAATTAGGGAATAATTTTGAATATTTTTCATAATTATTTTTGAACAAGTTTTTGACAAAATTTGAGCTCCAAAATTTGAACTAAAGTTCCAAGTGATGTAAGAATTATGGTTGCAAGGCTTTTGATATAATGTGATTATCATATTATCATAGTCCATTAAATATAGCATGTTTAAGCTTTTATTTTAATCGAATTATACCATTATCATACATGATTATAATGATATGAATGCTATGCAATATGATTGCCATGCAAAAATGCATTGCTTAACACCGGAGTGTTACAGCCCTCCCCCCTTATAAAAATCTCGTCCCGAGATTTGGGTTACGAACCATTTATTATAAAAATCTTCATAGGCGTTCTTTAAGTATTCACCCGTTTCCCAAGATGCATCCCCTTCATCGTGATGACTCCATTGTATCTTATACGTTTTCACCACACTGTTTCGAGTAGCCCTTTCCTTGGTATCCAATACTCGAACTGGTTGCTCACGATACACCAAATCTGACTTTAGTTTTATGCCTCGAGGTTCAATCCTTTCCTCTGGAACGCGCAAACATTTCTTGAGATGTGATACATGAAAAACTGGGAATATAGCACCCATTGACTCTGGTAAATCCAATTTGTAAGCCACAGGACCCTTCCGTTCCAGGATTTTATAAGGTCCCACAAATCTGGCGGCCAGCTTTCTGCGCACACCAAATCTTTTCTTTTTCATTGGCGTAACTTTTAGATAGACATAGTCACCAACTTCGAACACAAGCGGTCTCCTTCTCTTATCTGCATAACTTTTCTGACGTGACTGGGCTGCTCTCATATTCTGCTGGATGATATGAACTTTCCTTTCGGCTTCTTCTACGAAGTCAATACCATAATACCTTCTTTCTCCGGGCTCAATCCAGTTTAACGGTGTTCTACACTTTCGGCCATACAGAGCCTCAAAAGGTGCCATCTTGATACTCTCTTGATAGCTGTTATTGTATGAGAACTCTGCTAATGGTAACCATGACTCCCATGAACCTCTGGAAGACAACACACAGGCTCTTAACATATCTTCTAGAACAGCATTAACTCTCTCAGTTTGACCATCTGTTTGAGGATGATAGGCAGTGCTACGAATCAGACTAGTCCCCAAACCTTTGTGCAAGTGCTCCCAAAAGTGAGCAGTGAACTGTGACCCTCTGTCAGACACTATAGTCTTTGGTATGCCATGCAACCTCACAATCTCCGCAATATACTTCTCAGCATATTGAGGTGGTCTATGTTCCGTTTTGACAGGCAGAAAGTGGGCTGTCTTAGTAAGACGATCCACAATTACCCAAATGGAATCGTGACCTTTTTGAGTAGTGGGTAGACCCGTGATAAAATCCATACTTATGTCATCCCACTTCCAACTCGGTACTGACAAAGGTTGTAGCATTCCGGCAGGCTTCATGTGAATTGCTTTTACTCTACAACATGTGTCACATCTGGCTACATACGCTGCAATTTCCTTCTTCATCTTGGTCCACCAATAACGAGGTCTTAGTTCTTGATACATCTTACTGCTGCCAGGATGAATAGACAGCTTAGAGAGATGAGCTTCATCCAAAATTTTATTCTTAAGCTCTCTATCCTTTGGAACAACAAGACGGTTGTCGAACCACAACACATCCTGCTCATCCACCCTGAAGTGTTTCGAGGGTTCTTCTTGAATCTTCTTCTTGATGTGGAATATCCCCTTGTCTGTTTTCTGACCTTCTATAATCTTACTCTCCAAGGAACAACTGACCTGAATACTTTGTAGCACGGCAGGGTGCATTAGATCGAAACCATCTTCAAGCAAGGGTTGCACATTCATACAATGTGACTTTCTGCTTAAAGCATCAGCTACCACATTGGCTTTCCCAGGGTGATACTGTACATTCAAGTTGTAGTCTTTGATCAGTTCTAACCATCTTCGCTGTCTCATGTTCAATTCGGGTTGGGTGAAAATGTACTTGAGACTCTTATGATCGGTGAAAACATTGCACACATTACCCAGCAGATAGTGTCTCCAAATCTTTAAGGCATGCACAACAGCGGCAAGCTCAAGATCATGTGTCGGGTAATTGATTTCATGTTTTCTCAACTGTCGGGAGGCATAAGCAATTACTCTTCCTTCTTGCATTAGCACACACCCTAATCCTGTTTTTGATGCGTCGCAGAACACATCAAAAGGTTTCTCGATGTCGGGTTGTGCAAGAACTGGAGCAGTGGTCAACAGTTTCCGCAAGGTATGGAAAGCTGTCTCACACTCCTCTGTCCACACAAACTTGTGATCTTTCTGTAACAAACTTGTCATAGGCTTGGCAATCTTCGAGAAGTCTGGGATAAAACGGCGATAGTAACCTGCTAACCCTAGGAAACTTCTGACTTCTGACACTGTGGTTGGAGTCTTCCAATCCATAACCTCTTGCACTTTACTCGGATCTACAGAAACTCCATTCTCAGATAGGATATGACCGAGGAAAGGAACTTTCTTCAACCAAAATTCACATTTGCTGAACTTAGCATATAACTTATGATCTCTCAGCCTGGTTAGGACAATTTTCAGATGCTCTTCATGATCTTTCTCGTTTTCGGAGTACACTAGAATGTCATCAATGAAGACAACTACAAACTTGTCCAACTCTGGCATGAAAACCGTATTCATTAGATACATAAAATATGCAGGAGCATTTGTTAGTCCAAATGACATAACAAGATACTCGTACAACCCGTATCTGGTAGAAAAGGCGGTTTTCGGAACATCTTGAGGTCTAATCTTTATCTGATGATACCCAGACCTTAAGTCTATCTTGGAGAACACTCTGGCTTTAGCTAACTGATCAAACAGAACATCAATATGAGGCAAGGGATATTTATTCTTGATGGTTACAGCATTAAGAGGTCGGTAATCCACACACATCCTGAGAGTACCCTCTTTCTTTTTCTTTACAAACAAGGCAGGACATCCCCATTCAGACTTACTTGGGCGAATAAACCCCTTTTTTAACAACTCTTCCAACTGTTTCTTCAACTCAGCTAACTCATCCGGAGGCATCCGATAAGGTCTCCTCGAAATTGGAGCTGTCCCGGGGATCAACTCGATTCCAAACTCAACATCTCTGTCTGGAGGAAGGCCAGGCAACTCGTCTGGAAACACATCCGGGAACTCACATACTACTGGGATCTGATGGATAGGAGCAACTTCCATGGCACAGGTCACACTCACAAGATCTGTTCTTTTAGGCAATGGTACCTGGAAAGTACCCTCTGCCTGGGGATCTTTAAGGGTAAGCATCCTACTGCTTGTATCTATGACTGCTTCCCAGTCTTTCATCCAGTTCATTCCTATTATTACATCCAAAACTAGTCCAGGCATAACTACCAGGTTCACTCGGAACTTCCGACTACCTAACTCAAGGGTTGCCCCTCTAACCATCTTATTGGTTAACACATCAGCTCCTGCTGAACTTATGCGATAACCATAACTCAATTCTGTGCATAGCTGTTCATGCTTCCGTGCAAATGCTTGACTCATAAAAGAATGCGAAGATCCAGAATCAAAAAGAACAACTGCAGGGTGATGGTTCACAAGAAACTTACCAGCAGTTACGGGCTCTCCCTCAGGAACTTCATCAATGGCGGTGTGGTGTACACGAGCATTGTAAGTCTGTTGCTTCTTTTTAGGCGGATAAGGGCAGAACTTGGAAAAGTGGCCTGGCTGACCACAGTTGTAGCAGGGCCCTTTCACTGTACCAGCAGACCCTATAGCTCCCTTGGAGTTGCTCTGTTCTGTAGCTGCATTGGTCTTTGTTGGCGGCACTGCCATCCTGTACGGTTTCTGTGGCCCCTTGTAGTTCTGGGTTTTATGCTGCGGCGGCCTGAACCTCGCACCAGGTGCAGACGGACGATAAGATGAACGGTTGACAGGGACAACTCTGGACTGGGATGGTCCTGACTCGAACACTCTCTTGCGGTTCTTGGATGCGGTGTAAGCATTATTGTTCTTCTCTTGCTTCAAACAGTCACTGATAAAGTCGTTGAATCTGTTGCGGGTATTGGTACCCACATGCTTCATCATCTTCGGACTCAACCCTCTCTTGAAACTAGCAATCTTCTTTGCATCTGTGTCAACCATGTCTGGGGCATAGCGGCACAAGTTATTAAAGGCATGCAGATACTGTGTCACCGTCTTGGTACCCTGATTCAAGGCTAAGAACTCTCCAAGCTTCATCTCAACCAACCCTGGGGGAATATAAACTCCCTTAAAAGCTTCAGTGAAATCCCTCCAAGAGATCTGGGCATTAGGAGGAAAAGTACTGCGGTGATGCTTCCACCACATTCCTGCTGGTCCTTGTAACTGATGTGCAGCATACTCTACTTTCAGAACTTCTGTCATCCTTAACACACGGAACTTATCTTCCATAGTGTTAATCCATTCTTCGGCATCAAGTGGCTCTGCTGCTTCTTTGAAAATAGGTGGCCTCGTATCCATGAAATCCTTGAAACTGCTGTACTGGTTCACTCCATGGCCACCACCTTGATTATTTCCTCTTTGAACATTTTCCGCGATGGTACGCAGAAAGTCTTCCATATTCCTCTGTGATTGTTCAGTACTGCGTTGACTTCCAAGAAACTGTGTGAAGAACATTTCTGCGGTAAGCGGCGGAGGAGGGGGCAAATGTGGTTCTGGACGTGGTTCCTGGTGGTTGACATTGTTGGCACCACTTCCACCAGCTCCTGCACCGTTGCCACCAGTCTCAGCGGCTTCGTACGTAGCACGACGAGTGTTGGCCATCTGCATATTTCAGCAACAAGCACCATTGAGTGAAGTTGTAGAAATTGTATTCGAATGAACAATCATGCCATACCGAATTCATTGGAGAGAACAAGTCATACAAGAAAACAGAGGCGCAATAATTTCATTCCAATTGAACAACAGCATCAATTAAGTTACTTCAAAAGCAACATCGCGTTCCATACAACCACGTTGCCAGCATACATACACTGGACTTTTATGCGTTCGGCTATCGCATACACAACCAAACTCCAAAGATCGTCAGTCTCAAGGTCGAACAGGATACATCATGATACATGAAAACCAAAAGAAGGCCATCGCGTCAAGCCTAGCTACTAACGCAGGACACTATCCTACTCCTCGGGGCCATCGTCGATGTCGGAGGCGTCGCCATCGCTACCCTCAGCTGCAGCGTCGTCGTCGATGTCCATCTGAGCGGCGTTCGGAGGAGCATACGGGCCTATCCCGTTGTAGAGGGCATGGAACTCTTCATGCAAGTTGGCATTGTACCCTTCTAGCTCCTCGACCCTCTGCCTCAGAAGGTCTCTCTCGTTCCAGGCTTCATTCCTTTCTTGTACTAGCTGCTCCAACAAGCGATCTGCATTCCTGTTGGCCTGAGTCAGCCTCTGTACTTGCTGCATGGAACTCTCGCCTCTCTCGAGAGCTCGGTCCCGCTGCAAGCTCATATCAGCCAACTGCTCCTGCAAGCTAGCTATGGCACGCGCTTGCTTTTTCTTCTGCTTCCTTGCTTCAAGCCGATCATCACCACGTAGGCCAGTCAAGGTCCAATAGGTATTCTCCAGACCTTGGTATGCTCTGATGGCTGCATACATGGCACTCATGGTGTGATTGTCGCTAGCCAGTCCTTCACTGGGGCCTCTAACCAGGGCACTTCCTTGCGGCTGTACCCAAATGGCGTCGCGAGGATCATCTCTCGGGAAGGTACCGGCCAAAGCTGCTGCTAACTCATTGGGAAATCTGCTCATGATGTCTCGGATGACGCGAAAAGCTGCGCCCTCTGCACCCTCGACTGGAGTGCGTCCTTCGAACTCCAAATGCCAACCATCCCATTCTGGCGCATCACCAAGAGCAGGGACGGTGATCTCTACCACAGCAAGTCCATCTTCAGCTAGCTGGCTCTCGCTCCAAGAGTAAACTGGCTCTTGTCCCTCCGGGTACCCCACATCATGGAGCACTCTCCAAAGCAAGGTGGGCATGCCAAACTCGCTTAGAAAAGTGTCCGTGTTGCGGTGCTCCCGCGGGGCTAGCTGACGACGGGGTGCTCTTCCTCCAGTGGACTTGCGGGCAGTCTGCTTCGTGCGGGCCATCTGTAGCACAAGTTTTAAATTACCCGGTGAGAACATATTTTAGTTGAGGTCACTTTTATCGAAATGGGATAATCCTTTTATAAGGGGAGGAATGCATGCCATGAATGGAATGCACAAACAATATGATGCATGCACGAGTCTTACGTTCTCACAAACTTAAAAAAACATCTAACGGTGAATTCGGTGGCATACAACGATCTCTCATATACGTAACTAATTCGGTCTACACGATACGCTGTTATGTACCTGCAGAAAGCTCATTTCAGCCCATTCCCCATGAATGCATGAAAGCAGTAAATCTACCTACACGCTTTACACGAATCCCCAGATGCGTGTACAACGGTAGTGACTACCCAAACACATCGTCCTATTGACGGCATCGCCTCAACGGACGGAACACCCACACATGCGACACTTTTATAAAAACATGTGTAAAACATGTAATTATCCAAGTATCATATAAGCACTTTTCCCTAGATCGGCGGTGTATCCGATCATGCTCTCACAACTCACACTTACCGAAGCGTAGAGGTAACTGATCCATACATTACCACTCAATTAAGTGGCACTCATACAATAGCACGCCGTATGAGCAACGAAAAAGAAATATGGTGCAGAACCCCAAGTTAGTACTTAAATAGCCACCTAGAGTCCTTAACTGGGCATACAGGATATGACCACTGGCACACTTTTTAGTTTCAAAATCACACTTTTTAAGCAAGGTTTTGGTTTAAATACACTTATGAACAGTAATTACGCTAAACCATGCTCCGATGCCAGCTGTAACAGAACCGCCCAATTATACGAGATTAAGTAAGAAAATCATCCAACGGATGGACAATTTACCAAACTTAAGCCCGTATAACCCGGTAGTCCGTGAAATCTCGACGGATTTCAAACCATTTCACATCACAGCCAAGATCGTAATAAGTTCAGCGATTACCTTCATAAGTTACACAGCAGTTTGCGGCACAAAATACATCGGAGTTTAAACATAGTTATTACAAACCAGTTTCAAATAAAGTAGCGGAAGCATTAGTTCAAAGCACACACACACACACATCTTTTCCAAAATACAGTGCCAGCTCGCGATCATCTCCCACAAAAGCATCAGGCGAGGAGTAGTGAGTGACCATTGCCCATGGTCCTAAGCTTCGCCCATCGCAGGGTAGAGACAGTTGATACAATACCCATAGTACATCTGTCCATCTGCAACAAGTGGGAACAAAGCCCTGAGTACGAGAAGGTACTCAGCTAGACTTACCCGACAGAACCAAAACAAAAGACTCCAAGGATCATGATAGGCTTTTTGGTGGGGTAGCTAACTCATTTGCAAGAAAAGCATTTTTAGCTTACCAAATCATTTACAAAAGCATGTCATCTTTTAATTCTTTATTCTCCTGTCAACTATATTTGCACTTTATGCTAAAGTAACCATGTAATTGAGCAAGCAAGGATTACCATTGATATTTGACAATAATTACCATGTCATTTTCTCATAACTATCCAAGTGTTGTATCCATATTACTACGATGAAGTAACTCAAGTCAAGTGTTCACTATCCAGTGAACGATGGCGATTCGAATCGATTATTGACCAGCTGGTAATTTATTCCTCACACAAACCTCACTCACCCGCTAAAGTGAGGTATTAGTCACCGAGTCAACCATTCAGGTAAAGTCGCGAGCTTGCCAGGAACCACATGTACCCGGGGGCCGCCCGACTGCTCTTTGGCCTTATCATCGCGCCCCCGTTTCCTGCCACTACTGCTCCGGTACAGTGCGTTGCGGGCAATCCACTCGGCCCGAATAATCTCCCGGCTTCGCGGTCGAAAGGTACTTTATCCGGCCAGCTAAATGTGAGGCATGCGTTCAACATGACCCGAGGCCCGACATCGGACGGTCCTTAATCGACACAGACGGAAGACACTACAGTCCAGAACCCTGCAAGCTTCCGCCCGGTCTCACATTCATTTCCACACTGAGTTATTCTCACATGACATCTCTTTCACAAAACCAGGTAATCCCCTATAGCTCGCGGATGACAGGCAATCACCCGACTTCTACCGGTCTAAGCAAGCTAAGCAAGTATTGACCGTGGACACCAGGGTGACAAGGATCGGTAAAACAAGGTGGAACAAGGTATAATGCAGCAACGTTTGCAAACAACTCCTAAACTTAATGCATTAGATTAAGTAAAATTAATAAATAATTATTTGCAAACCGGGGAGAAATGCTCCGGGGCTTGCCTCGCTCGAAGGAGCTGGGACGATGATCGGGGCACTCCGGAAGCTCTTCACCGGACTCCTCTTCTACTTCTGCTGGCTCCGGCTCCTCGGGCTGCTCCTCTGCGTCCTCGGGAACAACTGCCGGAACCACTTCCTGCGATCCTGTATGATGCAGAAGTATGAGTGCAACATGCATAGGTGAAATGCAGAAGTGACATGAGATGATGAAGATGCGGAATGCATACGATGTAATGAATGTATTATGTCATCGGATTATGTGGAACTTATGACTCTTCTACAAGGTAGTCAACATCATCCAAGAACATGTACTCGGAAACTACCAACACTAGTTTCTACCATGCGAGAGTATTAAACAATTAAGATGCTTCAAAGATACACCAAAGTATTTTTTTTTTCTAACTAACTTTGCATTAAGAATAAATAGAAACCCTAATTAGTCCTATGGTTGAACAGCAACACATATTTTAGTAGCTCAGAAAAATCTCATAAAATTACAGTGGATTACTAATATCAAGAATAGCTTGACATAAAATTTTTACTGCATTTGGATAATTAGAACTTACTATACAAAAATAACAAACTATGGCCTCAAATAGATATTTAAAATACTTTACATTATGAAAAGTATCAAACAACAGATTTAGGAATTTTTCTACTATCTACTACCTAAACAAACACTATAGAAAAATTATCACTTGCATGTTTTATTCAAATTTATTTAAATAACAAAAATAACAATTATTGGTAATAGAAAGCATTTGAACTGCAACTATACATTTTTCTACAGAACAACCAGGAAATAAAATTACCCTAGCAAGTACATGGCATAACAGGATTAATAAACTTGGAACTACATTTTTCTGATTTTTCTACATTTTCTTATCAATTTTTCAAGAAAACACCAATTTCAAGGCTTAAATAAAACACTACAGAAAAGTAATGAAATATTGACATGCAACATTTTTATATTGTAGATCTGATTCAAATGAGTATGTAAAAATTTATTTCACAAATTTTGGAGCTAAAATGACCAAGAAATCATTTTCCAAGTGTTTTTCATCAAGAATAATAAAAAGAAAAAGGAAATGGATTTCTTTTTAAGACGCTGGGCCGGCCCGGGAAAAACAAGCGGCCCACGGCTGTCGCGGCCCAGCTTGCGCGCGCGGGGGAGAAGACCGAGCCGGCCTGCTCGGGGCTCGGCCCGCAGGCGCGGTCCAGCCCACCGAGAGGGGGGGGACCCGAGCGCGTCGCGTCGCCGGCGTCCACGCGCTCGATGTCGCGGCGGCGGTGGCGGCCAACCGGCCATTGCCGGCCAAGTCCCGACCACCGAGTGAGCGCACAACAATCGCCAGGAACTTGCGAACTTGAGAAGAAGGATTGGGAAGACGGAGAGGGAGCGAGCGAGGCGATGAACGGAGCTCAAGGCCGGCGGCACCGACGCGGTGGCGCGGCGAGGAAAGCTCGATTGAGCCTTACCGATCCAAACGAGGAGACGTCGAGGCTCGTTCGGAGAAGAGGGGGACGGGGCGGAGCTTTGGGCACAGGCAATCGAAAGAAGGCGGTCTACCGATGCCGGAACGAGGCGGAGATGGGGGCGGTGCGCGGTGGCGAGCAGTGCTCCGCGGTGGAGGGCGCCGGAGGGAGGAAGAGAGGGAGTGCGAGCGCGGGCGAGCTGGTGCGCGGGCCGCGGCAGGTGTAGGCGGGCGCGTGGGTGCGGTGGCAGGTCGCGGAGGACGCGCGGCAGGCGCTGCAGGCGCGGGGCCGCCACGCGGCGGTGCGCCTCTGCCGGAGCGCCAGCGCGCGCGGGCGAGGGCGCGGGCGGAGGAGGGAGACGGCCGGCTGGGCCTGGGCCGAGGCGGGGCAGCGCGGGCGCGCGCGCGCGGTAAGGCGGGCCGCATCCGGACGTGGGCCGAACAGGAGGCGGCGGCCTGCTAAGGAAAAACCGGATTTTTGATTTTCCAAATTCAAATTTAAATGTATTTCAAACTTCAAACCCAATTTTGAACAAGAAGAAAGCATTTTATGGATTTGGCCCAAAAATAAAAGTTGCTCAAAATTGAATTCTCTACAACTTTGATTAAGGGGCCATCTCAAAATTCTTAATAGATTTTAAATGACAAAATAAAAGCTAAATTAGGGAATAATTTTGAATATTTTTCATAATTATTTTTGAACAAGTTTTTGACAAAATTTGAGCTCCAAAATTTGAACTAAAGTTCCAAGTGATGTAAGAATTATGGTTGCAAGGCTTTTGATATAATGTGATTATCATATTATCATAGTCCATTAAATATAGCATGTTTAAGCTTTTATTTTAATCGAATTATACCATTATCATACATGATTATAATGATATGAATGCTATGCAATATGATTGCCATGCAAAAATGCATTGCTTAACACCGGAGTGTTACAAAGGTCTATGCTTAGTGAGTACAATGTGAGTCAATCTTTTTAGGCCGAAGCAATCAACACGTGTCAGTATTTTGTAAACCAGACTAGTAAATATTTATGATTGTCATGCTGCTCTAGGAAGATGATGGTAGCATCCAATAGACACAAGGATTTATGCTAGTTTAGGCTAGATCCCTACGTCTAGTCTCAGAGAAGATCGAGTCCATGTTCCTCACTTGAATGCTCTGAAGTTCTTACAACGGGGGGGGGGGTGCAAGAATGGTGGAAGAGGTAGTAGAACCTATGCCAGATGAGGGCAGCCCAAAGAGAAGCTCTAGGAGCCCTACTGCTATGGATGGAATGGTAGAGGATGAAGAATCAGAATGTGTCCCAAGATGGGAGCCCTGACTGCCCTTATATAGAGTTCGGGGCTAGGGTTTGTTACAAAGAGAAGGTTCCCCTGATTAAAGGGTTGAGAGCTCGAGGGAGGTCCTAACTAACTTGGCTTGCAAGCAACGCCGTCTTCTGGTGTTCGTCAGGGCATGGCTCTCGTCCTGGTCTTGTGGCCACGTCATGACAGGGGCTAACATGGTGCTACTATGCTGGCCATGGCAGCACTGTAACACGATGATAGTTCATTAGTTGTCCCGAGGAACGTGGCATCCATCATGGTCTTCGCCATCATCTCTATGTTTTCAGGGCATTGTACCCATAGTAGGTAGATGCCCAAGTCATCATTCACCTGGTCACCTCGTGCGGCTGACGGCTATGACCCTGATCATTGGGGTCGGTGCATTCCGCCAGCCAGGAAGGTCACTTGGTCGAGACCCTTATCGTGGATCCCATCCTTGAGTGGGTGGGATCGTACGTGTATCTTGTCTATCCGTATTCGGACGGTGGGTTTCATACCTGTTGCCACCGTCGTGCAGTGTTATTTCATTGGAGCAGTGTGGCTTAGGGATGGCGTCTGACCAGGCCGAGGTGACTGCTGTCACATCAGTCCTTGTGAGGTCAGTGCAAAGCGCCAGCTCTTGTCGGAGCAGGCACACTGGGCTATGCTTGACCTCTCCCTGTCCCGCCTAGGGGTCATGATGGGGTAGAGGTCACGTCTTCCATGTGGCTAAGGTAGGAGAAGGGGTCATGGCCAACCCTGGCCTAGGCGTTGGCCTGGCATGCTCATCCTAGCTGGGCCTCAGTCGTTTGGGCCATCGTTAATTCGACGAATTGCGGGCCACGTAGCCCGCTAACTAGTCGGCGCCTTGAGACACCCTAGGGTTACAACCCTAATAGTAGCCCCTAAGCGTTTTTGCGATCACGAAGTGATCATGAAAGCGCTGATACGTATGTGCGCTGGCGCGTGGGTTGGTGGTCGTGGCCTGCCCGAGCTTCATCGCTCGACCCCTTATAGGTTGGCGCATTCAATACGGAAGGTGGCCATTTTGATTTGTCCTATCAGGATGTCTTGTCATCGTGGCACATGACCGTCGTGCCTTGTCATGTCAGTGGGCTATGTACTGGGGTTTGTGATCTAGGCGGGGCCGATTAAAGGTTCTAATTGGCTAGAGGGGGGTGAATAGCCTAATTTAAAATCTACAAAACACTAGGCAAACTTGTTAGACAACTAATTGGATGTGAAGCTTTTTGCACTAGCTCTAACAAGTGTTGCAAGTCACCTATCCCACTAATTATATTTGCTATAATCTCTAAGTCAATCAATGGCTAAGTTACTATGAGCTCTCAAAAGCTAGCTACACTAAAGAGCTCAACTAGGTGAGAAGCTACACTAGCAAAGATAAGACAAGCTCTCAAAACTAATTACACTAAAGAGCTTGTTACAACTAGTTTGCGGAAATGTAAATAAGAGGAATGTGATTTGATATCACCGCGTCGAGGAATGAACCAATCACAATAAGATGAATACCAATCACCGTGAGAAATCCAATGAATCAATCACAATGGAGGCACACGATTTTTCTCCTGAGATTCATGTTCTCGCTGGCACGCTAGTCCCTGTTATGTCAACCAACACTTAGTGGTTCGGTGGCTAACAGGTGTAGCACGAACCTCGTCTACACATTGGACACAGCAAGAACCGACCCACAAGTGAGGTAGCTTAATGACACGCGCAATCCACTAGAGTTGCCTTTGGCGCTCTGTCGGGGAAGGCACAAGAACCCCTCACAATCACCGGGAGGTGGCCAAGAACAATCACCAACTCTTGCCACAACTCCTCCGCTGCTCCAAGCCCTCTAGGTGGCGGCAACCACCAAGAGAAACAAGAAATCCGCAGCCACAATGATCCCCAAGTGCCACTAGATGCATTCACTCAAGCAAATGCACTTGGAATCACTCAATCTCACTTTCAATTCGCAACTAAGCAAGAGAGATGAGTGGGAGGGAGTTTGCTCATTTCAAAGGATGCTATCGCAAGTAAGAATGACCAAAAGAGAGTGAGCAAAGGCCAGCTAACGAGCTTATATAGACATCCCAAGAAAATAGAGCCATTGGTGCCCTCACTGTGCTGATTTCATACTGACTGGACTCACTACAGTATGACTGGACTCACTACAGAAGCATCCGGTCATAGAGTCTAGTCACAGAGTTCAGTCGCTCTCCGAGCGCCACGAGTTTCGACCGTTTGAATATTTTTGTTGCCGCCCAATGGCTAACTGCACGCGTGTCAATGCCCTCGGACCGGACTCGCCGATCCCTTGACCGGACTCGCGCTCACCCAGAGTTCGGTCATGAACAGAGAGGTTCTAGAGAGGGTTTTATCGACCAGACACATCTGGTCAACATTGACCGGACTCCCCATAGCGTCTGGTCACTCTTCCTCAGCTTTTCTAGGCCCAAAACAGTGGCACAGGCGCGTCCGGTCATGCCCCAGAGCTAGAGTCCGATCGCAGCCCCGAAACAGCCCACTCTTAGCTCCGAAGTACGATTTTGATGATCTTGGACATTTTGGAAAGCTTATGCAGAGGGCTACACATCCCACATGCTTATTTGATCCAAGGAACAATAGATCAAAATAGAATTCCAATCCAAGAACCATCCCTTCTCTTTTTCAACTCAAGTTCCTCCAAAACTTCTCTAACTTCTCCTTTGCAAAAGTGCCAACACCACCAAGTGTACACCACCATGTGCAAGTGTGTTAGCATTTTTCCAAGCATTTTACAAGGGTCACAAGTTAGCACACTAGGTTCCTAAATGCAATGCGTGAATGATGTCACATAGTGGCACTCGATCAACCATTTAGCCAAAGATTTCCCCTCTTTATAGTATGGCTATCGATCCTAAATGTGATCATACCCTTTATGGTGTATTGATCATCAAAACTAAAACCCTATGCAATACCTTTGCCTTGATCTCCATTGGGTTTTGTTTTTCTCTTTCTTCTTTTCCAAGTTGAGCACTTGATCATCATTTCATGTCCACCTTGCTCACCATGGACTTGAATCTTGCTCCACACTTGGATTGTACCAACCTCATCTAATTCACACACTTAGCATAGAGGTTAGTACTAAGGTTTCATCAATTAGCCAAAACCAAACTACAACTTTCAATCTCCCCCTTTTTGGTAATTGATGACATCCTTTTTCACAAAGATTTTCAATAAAATTCTTTTGGATTCATGTGGCTTGCCCAAGCATTTTACCATGTGTAAAGGATATGGACAAGTTACATAAATCCAAATTGGTAGCAATTGCTCCCTCTACATATGTGCTAAGAGTTTGGATTTAAAAGCTTGCACATATGCTTAGATAGGAAATATAGGAGTCAATTTCTACCAAATAATCCTAAGGTGTAAAGAATGGACCTTTGAAGCGTGATACCAATCGGAGTTGCCAATATACACCATCCTTAGCACCATTAGTAACTAGACATTCACAAAAACTAGAAAACCTCGTGAGATCAACATTATATGAAAGGGTCTAGTTTTTACAAGATAAGCACTAGTTTAGTTACTCTACCTATGCATACTAGTAATTCATTTCATCAATCATGTTCTACTTCTAACATACACCACGCAAGCATGGATATGGAATTTTAAGAACTTGTGCCATGCAAGCAAACATATGTAATGCACATACAACTGCAACATACAAGTTTATGAGCTTTCTCCCCCTACTTGTTTGCTTCAAATTTTAATTGATCCCCTTCCCTTTACCTATCTTACTATCTTTGGGTTTTCTCCCCCTTTTGCTTATCTTTGGTAATTACTTCTCCCCCTTTGTCATTAATTACCACAAAAGGTGAGCTCAAATTTTAAGGTTGTGTGAAACCATGATAAGTGAGGATCATCTTCCCAAATTTGGTTCAATCTAGATTACTTGCAAAAGATATTTAACTCAGTTTGAACCAAGGGCAAGCTTCTTCACACCTCCAAATAAGGGTTATCATGCACCATGTTGAGTTAAACACTTATAGCTCATTTTCTAGATCAAACACTAGGTTCACAAGCCCATAAACATGTCATATGCTACCACTAGATCATTTCAAGCATATAAGCAATAGTGGTACCATACAAGCATCAAATTCATTTGATTTTCATGAATGAGCCTAAGACATGATAGAATGACTAGATGCACTAAACAAGTCCTTAGCAAAGGATGAATGACATATCAAACAACTTTACCTTGCTTTCCTCAAAGGAGAGGCATGTTATATAATGGGGGTGCATCAACACATATTTGAGAAGTAAAGTATGTTCAATTCATTCCGTAGCTTGCAAAAGCTTTTCTCATCAAGTGGCTTGGTGAAGATATCGACAAGTGGATCATCGGTGCCTACATTCTCAATTGAAATGTCCCATTTTTGTTGGTGATCTCTAATTAAATGGTGGCGGACATCTTTCTGCTTTGTTCTTGAATGTTGAACCGGATTGTTGGTGAGCTTCACGACACTCTCATTGTCACATAGCAATGACACTTGTTTGAACTTGATTCCAAAATCATTCAAGGTGGCCTTTATTCAAAGAATTTGTGCACAACAACTACCAGTGGCTATGTATTCAGCTTCGACGGTTGAAAGTGCAACACTATTTTGTTTCTTTGAGGACCAAGACACAAGTGAACTTCCCAATAGTTGACATGTGCCCAATGTGCTTCTTCTCTCAACTTTGTATCCGCATAATCGGAGTCTGAATATCCAATTAACTCAAACTTTGCTCCTTTGGGATACCACAATCCAATATTTTGTGTATGCTTCAAGTACCTCAATATTCTCTTTATTGCCTTTAAATGACTTTCTCTTGGTGAAGCTTGAAATCTAGCCCACATGCATACACTAAACATCACATCCGGCCTTGATGCGGTCACATAGAGTAGGCTTCCAATCATAGACCTATACATCTTTTGATCCACCATATTGCCACTTGTATCACTATCCAAGCTCCCATTTGTCCCCCTTGGTGTACTAATTCCCTTTGCATCCTCTATGACAAACTTCTTGAGCATATCTTTGATGTACTTGCCTTGACTCACAAATGTATCATTCTTCAATTGCTTGATTTGAAGACAAAGGAAGTAACTAAGCTCTCCAATCATAGACATCTCAAATTCATTTGCCATCATCTTTCCAAACTTTTCATAAAAATCTTGATTGGTTGATCCAAATATGATATCATCAACATAGATTTGCAACACAAACAAGTCCTTTCTAATTTTCTTGGTGAAGAGAGTGGTGTCAACCTTGCCCATGATGAACCCTTTAGAGAGTAGAAAATCCCTCAACCTCTCATACCATACTCTTGGTACTTGCTTCAAACCATACAAAACCTTTCTTAACTTGTAAACATGGTTGGGCTTCTTCTTATCTTCAAAACCAGGAGGTTGCTCAACATACACATGCTCATTGATGTACCCATTGAGAAATGCACTTTTCACATCTATTTGATACAACATGATGTTATGGGCACTGTCGATGAAACCTGGTCGGCAGTCCATTGAGGGGTATGCCCGTGATGGTGATTTATCGGTAGACAGGTGCGCAAGACACGAATCGGATGGTAACAGGACACAAGACATAAGATTTATACAGGTTCAGGCTATCAGCATGACGTAAAACCCTACATCCTGTGCTCTGTTATTTTGTATTGATTGAGGATTAGATAGGTTGTGTCCTCTAAGGGACCCCTGCCTCTCCTTATATACTCTGGAGGAGGAGGGTTACAAGTAAAATATTCCATCTGGTACTATTACAATATCTAGTACAACCTATAATCTTGCGATGTACGTCTTGATCTTGCGGGCCGGGCCATCTCAAACGGTACGGCCCATGTATCATCTTGTGGTACCGAGGGTTTATACCCCCATAGCTAGTCCACGAGCGCCATGTATTCTGATGCGACAAACGTCATCTTAACCTTCTCCGAACAGTGAGGTTTGAGTTGTTGACGTCTTCGACCAGTCGAAGCGGCATCCGAGCAGTTATTGCAAGCGTTATTGCCGAAGAAGTAGGTTGTCCGAAGAATGTATGGTGCTCTTGAGAAAACAAAAAGATTTCTCCTTCCTAGGAAGTGTGCCCACTTGGATTTCTGTGAAGAAACGTAAGTCTTGAAGCGTAGCGTCTTTGATCATTAGAGGCGTAGGGGTCGAAAAACAAGCACATTCACCGCAAGGTGAAGTGTGCCCACTTAGTCCCTAAGCCTGGTAGTAGGTGACGTAGGCACGTGGTGCCAGGGTCTAAAAGAATAGAGCCCAAAGTCTTTAAAAACTCAATACTGAGATGCACTGGCAGGTGCATCGTACCGATGTAGGGTCCCCGAGCTTGCTGGAAGGCGAAGAATAATCCTTGTAGCAAGGTCTAAGAAAATAATGACCTCTCAACTGTATGTGAGTCAAATTTCACATGTAGCCGAGGAAATCAGGCCTCGAGCTGTGGGCCTCAAGCTATGGTCGGAGAGTGGTCGAAGCAGTCCCTGAGCACAGCGTGAGACACGGTCGACGAATCCTCGAGCGCTAGTTGGGTGGTCGAGGAAGAAGTCCCCGAGTGCTGGTCGGGCGGTCGAGGAAGAGGTCCCCGAGCACTGGTCGGGTGGTCAAGAAGGCGCACTGGTTGGGTGGTCGAGGAGTATAACATGCTCGATGGTCTGAGACAAGATGTGTTTGCCAGACCAGTCACTGAGCACGGCTAGAGGCGTGGTTCGAGCGGCGAGAGCTCGGCGACGAGCGGCGAGAGCTCGGCGATGAGTAGCGAGAGCTCAGCGAGGAGTGGCGAGAGCTCGGTGATGAGTAGCGAGAGCTCAGCGACAAGTGGTGAGAGCTCGACGAGAGCTCAGCGACGAGCAGTGAGAGCTCGGCGACGAGCGGCGAGAGCTCGGTGAGGAGTGCCCGACATGGCCGGAGATGTGGTCGACCAGTGAGAGCTCGGTGACGAGCCTGACGAGGAGTGACAAGAGCTCGGTGAGGAGCGATGAGAGCTCGGTGAAGATCCTGCAATATAAATATGTAGAGCGGTAGTACGTGATGTAGGAATATATGAACTCCGGAGAGAATCAGTAATGATGAAATAGTATATGACTCTCAGCAGTTAGTTGCAAATGAGCATGATGTGATAAAGCAACCGGTGCTTTGTAAACATCAGTGTTGATGTGAGGTTTGTGTTTACACTTAGCACAAACCGCATGACCAGTTAGTATGTAGCTGAGTTTCTAGCCCTAGCTTGCCCGCGTTATGCTGAGCGTGGAGCCCGTGTGCGTGTGGATGGTGTCGCTAAGGAGCCGCTGCCGACCACCCATAACGCAGAGGGCAGATGCTCGTGCACGTGTGGGGAGAAGCCGGAGACAGGGCCGTCTCTAGAGACATCGAGCGTCAACATGACTGCTGAGGGATTTGCGTTAAGCATGGATGTATGCCATCTTTAAGATGGTCTACGTGGACAAACGTTATTTGAAGAATAACCATGATGAGGACGTTGTGGAGAAACATCATAGCGAAAACATGACAAGGATGTTATGGAGAAACATCGTAGCAAAAATTGTATTAAATATAAATATTAGAAGTGTACTTTGCTTTAGTCGAGACGTTGTCTAGTCGGTGGTGATGAAATTGTCCGGTCCTCGAGCTTTCCGATCCGTCATGACGACGGCGTCGCAGTTGTCGTAGCGCCTTTCCTTGTAGCGATTATTATTGCGACGTGGTAGGTGGTCGGGGCAAGAGGCCTTGGTCGTAGTCAGAGCATGTTGGTACTGCTCTCCTGCTACTGAAGCCGCCGAGTCCGTCGTTGTTGAGTTAATTCTCAATATTAATCCCAGTGGGCTCCAGGGTGATGTTAGCGAAGTAGATCGTGAACGAGGGAGATGTCGTTACATGCAGAAAAATCGATCTGTATTAGATATTTGAATAAAAGACTGATCCAATCAATAACGTAGAACGACTCACCCAATTTTTAGTAGAGAATTAACGAAAAAATTCTCATATGGCTCGCCTGGGAGTCTATACACACACCCCCTACCTGGCGCGCCATTGTCGATGAAACCTGGTCGGTAGTCCATGGAGGGGTATGCCCGTGATGGTGATTTATCGGTAGACAGGTGCGCAAGACATGAACTGGATGGTAACAGGACACAAGACACAAGATTTATAAAGGTTTAGGCCGTCAGCATGACGTAAAACCCTATATCCTGTGCTCTGTTATTTTGTATTGATTGAGGATTAGATAGGTTGTGTCCTCTAAGGGACCCCTGCCTCTCCTTATATACTCTGGAGGAGGAGGGTTACAAGTAAAGTATTCCATCTGGTACTATTATAATATCTAGTACAACCTATAATCTTGTGATGTACGTCTTGATCTTACGGGCCGGGCCACCTCAGACGGTGCGGCCCATGTATCATCTTGTGGTACTGGGGGTTTATACCCCCATAGGCTCAAGCATAGGCTAACAAGATCCTAATTGCTTCCAATCTTGCAATCGGGGCATATGTTTCTCCAAAGTTAAGACCTTCAACTTGAGTGTATCCTTGAGCCACTAATCTTGCTTTGTTCCTTACAACTATCCCATCTTGATCTTGTTTGTTCTGAAAAGACCCATCTAGTTCCAATCACATTGTGTCCTTTTGACCTCTCAACTAACTCCCATACTTGATTTCTTGTGATGTTGTTTAGCTCTTCATGCATAGTATTGACCCAATCAATATCCTTCAAAGCTTCATCTATCTTCTTAGGTTTAATGAATGACATAAATAAGAAGTGTTCATAAAATAATGTCAATCTTGATCTTGCTTGTACACCTCTTGAGATATCACCAATTATGGAGTGCAATGGATGATCTCTTGCAACATTGGTAGGTTGGAGCACTTGCACTTGATTGCTTGCATTTGATTTATCATTTGGTGGAGATGATGTACTAGCCACTTGTTGATCTTGCACTTGAGATGATGAACTAGCTTGATTTTGATCATGTGAACCACTATCATCTTCAACTTCAATCACTTCTCTAGGCCTTATGTCACCAACATCCATCTTCTTCATTGCATTGGACAATTGAGTGCCCCTCACATCATCTAGATTTTCATCATCCTCTTGAGAACCATTGGTTTTATCAAATTCCACATCATGAACCTCCTCAAGAGTACCACTAGACAAATTCCAAAGTCTATAAGCTTTGCTAGTAGTGGAGTAACCAAGCAAGAAGCCTGTATCACATTTCTTCTCAAACTTGCTCAATCTTGTGCCTTTCTTCAATATATAGTATTTGCAACCAAAAACTCGAAAGTATGCAATATTGGGCTTTCTTCCATTCAATAGCTCATATGGTGTCTTCTCCATCATAGGATGACAACAGAGGCGGTTGCTATAGTAGCAAGCCGTGTTGATTTCTTCGGCCCAAAATGAATGACTTAAATTATACTCACTCAACATTGATCTTGCTGTTGACGATAGATAAGTGTCATTTTTAACCGTCAACATAGCATGAAAAAGGACCTAAATATAAATATCATCTAGCTATAGGGGTTACACTGACAAAATTCCAAGAGTTTTGGTGAATATCTATTTCTGCAGGGGGTTATCAGGAAATGACCAAAGAAGGCCCACATGTAAGATTTACATGGAGAGAAAGACCTCACACACAAGAATACTCTAGAAGACTCCAGAAGACACCAGACCAGACCGAAGGCTGGTTGGCCATGTAGGCAGGGCACTCGCCCTGTCCATGTGGGCGCCCGCCCACCTACGTGGACCAATCAGGTCCAGTCTGGTGGATCCTGCCCCCACCGCCTTTGAGGATAAATCTACACCGTGTATCAAGGTCAGTTTGATCTGATGGCTATGGTGCTTCCTAGAGGGCTATATAAGCAAGGCCCTTGGCCCCTGGAGGAGGCAATCCCTTAAACCCTAATTCATTTTCTCTAGTTGGGATCAGCTGAGAGGGGTCCCTCGAATGGATCTCCTCTCCATAGCTGGCCATCAAGAGAAGATTAGTCCTCATTAGGATCTAGTCTTAGCAAAATAGAGAGATAGAGAGTGAGAGAAGAGTTGGAGGTGGTACCGGCATGTCGGTGCTCCCTCTCCGGCTTGTACTTCGACGGATTTAGGCTTCTCCAAGTCTGCATCCACGATACTTCTGGTAATTGATCTTTATTCAAGTATTTATCTTACTCTTTTGTTCATTGGTTCACAATTCTTATGATTGCTCTAGTTCTTGTTAGTGCTCTGAATTAGAGTAGTAATTGTTAGCATAAGCGTGGTGCTTAGGCTGTCGGTTACCTGTGTTTGCGCCCTATTCTCTAGTTGTGTGGTAGTTATGGGAGGTGATAGCCCCATCCACACTAAATTGAGTAGGTTTTTAAATTAGTAGGACCATAGTCGCGTCGGTAGAGTTATCCTAAGTGGTGCTTTCCCGTCTAGCGGCGTTCCAAAGTGAACATTAAAATGACATTTGAATCATAACCTTGGATAGGATCATTACCATAGGAATCCTCTCTACACATCAATCTTAAACCTTGATTGCTATCCTTGGATAAACTAGTTGTTTGGCGATCCACACATGTTTCTCTGTGCATACGATATTTGAAACCCTCTGGGTGAAAGCTACAACGGTATCCATGCGCTTGCGGATTTATCTGTGTGCGTTAAAAATACCAACACTTGCCATATCAATCAAAGTTCTATTCTTTCTCTCATCTAGGCCATTTGATTGAGGAGTGTATTTGGCCGAGAAAATTGATGCCTAATGCCAAACTATCACACAAATCATCGACTCTTGTATTCTTGAATTCACTTCCATTGTCACTTCTTACTTTCTTGATGGTGGTCTCAAACTCATTGTGAATTCTCTTAACAAATGTCTTGAAGGTTGCAGATACATCACTCTTGTCAACTAGAATGGACACCCATGTATATCTTGAGAAATCATCTATAATCATAAATCCATATTTGTTTCCACCAATATGTGGTTGGTCCAAACAAATCCATATGCAACAACTGAAATGGCTTGGATGTGCTCATCATGCTCTTCTTAGGATGGGTGTTGCCAATTTGCTTTTCGGCTTGACATGCACTACATAGCTTGTCCTTTTCAAATGTGACATCTTTCAAGCCTCTAACTAGATCATGATTAATCAACTTGTTCAATTGTTTCATTCTAACATAATCAAGCCTTCTATGCCATAACCAACCCATTCTAGACTTAGTGAGCAAACATGTTGACAATTGATCTTCTCTAGCATTGAAATCAACCAAGTATAGATTCTCATATCTAAATCCTTTGAATATCAAGTTAGAGCCATCTACCCTTATGATCTCTACATCATCAACTCCAAATATACACTTGAAACCAAGATCACAAAGTTGAGCTACCGACAATAGGTTGAAGTTCAAGCTTTCTACTAGTAGCACATTGGAGATGCTCAAGTCATTGGATATTGCAATCTTACCAAGACCTTTGCCTTGCCTTTGCCATTATCACCAAATGTTATACTATCAATTCCATTGCCATCATTCTCATTGATTGAATTGAACTTTCCTGAATCATCGGTCATGTGTTGTGTGCACCCACTATCAGGCACCCAATGCCTTTATTGACACTTCTTAACGTCACTCGTGTTAGGTTGTCATCCCCAACATGACACCAAGAGTGTGGTTGTATTATACTCATGCCATTTAACTAAATAAAGATATTATAGTATATATCCCCAAGCGCACAGATAAATACACCCATTGTAGCATTTCACCCAGGTTTTCCTAAGTATCATTATTTATAATTTTACCAAGGAAAGGAAAATCAAAACGGGACTATATAAATAGTTGCAATGGCAATAGAGATAATCACTTGCACTTACTCAATAATAAATATCAAAACAACTAATCACTTGTCATCAAAGGGGTAAGACAAATAAGATAAATGGTAAATGATAATCATGGGTGTTCCAGAGACAAGAGGGAGTTAACATTATTCAAGTCAAGTAGTCATGGAGATTAATTTGGAGATGTAAATCATAAGTGTTTAAAATGATTATACGATACAAATAAAAATACCATCATTAGACTTTTAAAGTATTCTTGTAAATCATAAGAGATAATCACTTGCACTTACGGTACAAATAAAAATACCATCATTAGAATTCTAATTCTTCATAGTTTCATAAAAGTAATTTTTCTTTGCATACTTGTGTGATTATACGGTACAAATACGGGAGACATATGGACCCATGTGACCCACCTCAATCACCTCACATCACTTCACTTCGCTCCACCACCTTCACTATCCTCCATTCTTTTTCAACCACTACATCACATGTAGCATCGGTAGGTGAAGGCATCTCTTAATAACAAAGCAAGGAAGTTAGAGAAGGAAGGGATGGAATGAGTGGGCCCCACATGGGGCCGGTCGGCCCCACCACCAGGCCGGCCGGCCTCCCTCTCGCACGCCTATAAAAAGGCTGCTTCTCTCTCTACTCCACACACCACAAAACACTCAGAAAACATACCCCCAACTCGAAATTCCAAAATCCAAGTACGGTTTGAGAATTCTTAGTTTTTGAGTAGATTCTGGAAGTTCTTGAGTGGAGAGAAGTATTCTGAAATTTTTAGAGCCACATTGAGATAAGAATTAGTAAGAGAGAAGAGTTAGAAGTTGTTTAGAAAATCATTTAGTAAGGAGAAGTGCTGCCCGAATAATCTAAGTACTAGGAGAAGTCAAGATATAAAATTTCCAACTTGAACGACTGACTTCTGGACGACTGACTTTCGGATCATTGACTCCTAACTATTTATTTATTCTAACCCCTCATTATTTCCACCAGTTGTGTTTGTGTTTCTATCTATGTAACAGGATGAGTGGACTCAAGAAAACACTTAGGAGTGCGGCTGGAGCATTCTCTTTTCGTAAGAGAACCCGCTCCCAGACCGGATCATCATCACGGGCTGGTTCTGATTCAGACATGTAATCCGTGCCCCGGTCCTCGTCTGCCAGCCAGCTAGAACATCACGTACTCCTTCAAGAGCATCATATAAAGCTTCACACCACCTATGAGAAGGATCTGATGAGATTGTACAAAGATCATGAGTTCGAGCATACCCCAACCTTTGACCCCTACTTCTTACAAAAAACATGTATGGATGCTGAATTCGATCTTATTTTTCGCAATATTGGATGAGATAATAATTGGATTATTTCAGAGGATGGATGCAAATTACTTACTTTAGAATTCCTCTGCACTCTATCTTTCACCGAGACTTATGTTTCCTTTAGGCTTTTTAACGAACAATATGAATTTACTTGGAAAGAATTCAGCCTCAGACTAGGATTCCCTAATGCTTGCGGAGTAGAAATAGATGAACTTTTGAGTGATTTTCATAGAGAGCAATTTTGGGAAGATATTTCGGGCAAAGACTACTATTCCGACTCATGCACGAATGACATTCACAATCCCACTTTAAGAATTATGCATAAATGGTTAGGGATCACTTTCTTTCCTAGGAGGGGAGGTCGCATAGTTAGGATCGAGGAGATGAAATTAATGTATGCTATGATCAAGAAACGTAAAATATCTCCTGTTAGGCTCATGGTAACATTCTGGGCTATCCTTCACACTTTGCGATGCCCTATCACCATCACTTCTTGGATTACACGTCTTGCCAGAAACCTGAATTTGTTAGGGAATGCTAGTATTACCTACATCTCCACACCCCGCCGATCTCTTGACATTTACTTTTTCAGTCAAGCACATCTGTTGAAACAAAAGGGCAATAGAATCTTTGTAACATACAAGGGGTTTGTAAATGAATATGAACTGCCGAACATACCACTTGGTCTATATGCCATGGAGATATTTTTGCTTGATTTGCAGAGACCGACTAGGGGATTTGGAAGAAGTCCGTCCGCCAGAACAACGAGAAACACTGTCCCTAGGTACATAGGGGAAGATGGTGCACCCTCTGCACCAGCTTTCACTCACTATCAAGGATTTGACCAACCAGGACCATCTGAACCGAGACACCGGGCATGGGAAGATCAAACTTCCTATGATCCGCCCACGCCAGAAGAAAATTGGGGGCAAGGTAATTTTTCTAATTATGTTCCACAGGAATACGAAGATTCGACGTACATCCAGAGAGGACACATGTCTTTTTCTATGAGGAGAGTCCATGATGCAGCACCTACACCACCACCGTACTCATACCACGCCTCTTATGGCTAACACGGGTACCAGCCGGAGCAATACCCGCCTCATCCTCAGCCTTAGCCGTACCACCAGCCAGACTTCCAGAACTTTGATACCCGTCTCACTCATCTTGAGACGGGGCAACAAGGTATCATAAACACGCTACATCAGCATACACAGTGTAGGAGAGCACGAGCAACATGCTTGGGGAGATGCGTGAACAAGGGACACAAATGTATGAAGGCCTCCTCTACTTCTTCGAGCAAATGGGTGTCGATTACCCGCCACCAGCACCACCTCAGTTACCGAAGTTGAGCCAGCTTGGGGGAGGACCCCCTCAGACAGTAAGTTTTTCTTACCCACATTATTATTAGTATTAATATTACTATTACTACTATATCTAAAAAAATAGGGAATATGATAAAAATACAAAAATATATATTAATATGTTTAGATTATTTTTCTTTGCAAGCCTTTTGAAATAAAAATAGAGTGTGTATGAACTTGTTTTTATGTCAAATAAAAAACTTGAACTATCATAAATAGTTGCTTCATTTGTAATTCTTCTGAAGTACCTAGCTTCATTTAAAAATTATTCCTCTGTTCCAAAAATATTCATTGCCAAATCTTTAAACCTATGGAGGAATATGCTTGATCCAAAGCTTAGGTAGTTGGGAATAAGAAGTGAAAGAGTTTTGAGCTGCTATTTATCTTGTTCTAAGTTTCAATGAAGTCCTGAAGAGTTCACTTTTGAAAAAATTTAAATGCACATGATGAGTCTTTGTATGATAGAGAGATTAAATTCCTACCACAGCCATACATGCTAGGACAGAAAACTAGCACTTATTTTATTGCTACTTGTATTTACATTGAATACTGTCAAACTTTGTTGACCTTTAGAGACCTGTCATACTCTTAAAATCAAGATCACGTACACTCCACTTAAATTTGCTGCTTCTACACTAGAAGTACGCAACAACATGCCTTTCCATTTAGAACCACCATAAAAATGTTTTACTCCTACACTGGGAGTGAACAAAAAACATGTCTTGTAGGATTTTTCCACCTATTCATACATTTCATAGCCTTAGTTATTATTGCTCCAAATGTTTATTGTTATTATCTCTCAATTGTTTCATGATAGACAAGAAGTCTGAGCTATGTAAAAATAAATAAATAATATATAGTGAGTAAAACATGGACAAGTGTCCTACCAAAACAATGGGTGCTAGACACTCACCTCTCTGAAAATAATATATATATATATATACACACACACACACACAAGACTTTCTTTGTCTAAGTTCTTAAGTTTTAAGAGAGATCAATCTTTCTAAAGGAGCAAGGTAGAATTAGGATTCATTATTACTTCCACCATATATTTAACCTATTCCTTGTATCCATACACATACACATCTTGATTTGATTGTATGACTAGTTTCTCTAGATCCATTGTTTGACTTTACAATATATGTTTTGCAAGTATGTATGAGTGATCTCACCCATAAACTCCATATAAGCTTCTTAGTCATACGGTGAGAGAGAAGGCACAATGATATTCTGCCTTATTCCAAAATATCTTGAGAGAAGGCAAAACACCATCATTGCCTTGGTAAGGAATTCCAATGTCACATATTGAGAGATTTGTAAGTGTCATACAATACAGACTCTGAGTTTTATTTCAAAAATATAATTAAAAACTTCAGGATGGAAATAGAGATGAAGAATTTGAGACATAGTGCTTGACTTGATTACTTCTGTTTTCTAATTATCTAAAGCTCAAGTGAAAGTTGAAACCCCATGGGTAAGGAACTAGAGCAAATTTTCAAAATCTTTTTGAGGATAATTCTTTTCTGATGGCTTGTGTATTTTTGAAGGATGATAATTTGAAGTAACTTAGTTATCTCTAAATTTAGTTTTGCTAAGGGACTAGCAAAAGTTTAGCTTGGGGGAGTTGTTGACGGTAATTAACTATCATTTTAAACCATCAACATAAGAGGAATAAATGATAAAAAGGATCACCATAGTAGGTTTAGAGGTTTAAACTAACAAATTCCACAAGTTTTGGTGATTCTATGTTTTTCAGGGGCTAAGCTGCATAATACAGAACTAATCTCCTTCCAAGAGAAGAAACCGAGGCAATCAGCCTAATCTCCACATCACGGATGTGGATAGGGATTCTAGAAGACCTAAACCGACTCCACGAGGTGACACGAGCCAACCCGCCATCAGGTGGGGCCGACTGGCCCTAGGGCCAGGCCGACCGGCCCTCCCCTGCACTGCCTCGGCTCCTTCTCTTGCAAGCTACCTATACTGCCTCTAAGGATGCATCTAAACCCCACGCCAAGGTCAGTTTGATCCAAGGGCTGCGGTTCCACACCCTGGGCTATATAAACAACCCCTAGGATCTCCTCTCAAGGAATCAGTTGAAGAATTAGATCATCTCTTCCTCATTTGTGAAGGCAAGGCCAGAAGTTAGGGTTTCCAAAGAGAAAGAGAGTTAGAGTTCAAGTTCAAGTTTAGAGTTTAGTCTAGATTGATTCAAGTAGAGGCAAGCAACTGCTTGGGATCAGGATCGTTCGTCAGAGACTTGGTAATTTCGTTGTAATCATCATTCAACTTTATGCTACTTCAATATATTTCTATATTTCAACTTTATTCTATTCTTGAGATTGTTCTTGTTCTACATCTTGATATGAATATGATTAGTAGAGAGTTTATGAATATGTTTCTAGAAAGCTTGATCCAATTCTGGATAGAATTGAGTGGCTGGCATATTGTAGGGGTGGTGCTTAGATTATGCTTGTCTGCGAATGCACTCTATGCTTTGGGCCATGTGGTAGATCGCGGGTGTGACATTCCTGTTGAGTCCTTTGTAGTCCACTCCTTGAGTATAGAACTTAGTAGAACGCGGTTACAGGGAATGGATCATTACTCTATTCTTGACTTTTCTCTCAGTAATGTTCCTTATTCATAGATGACATGTTGATTATATCATAGATGATTATGTATAGCTAGATTGATTAATAAACTGATTGAATAAGAAACACTTATAATTTACATCTCTAAATTAATCTCCATGACTACTTGACTTGAATAATGTTAACTCCCTCTTGTCTCTAGAACACCCATGATTATCATTTACCATTTATCTTATTTGTCTTACCTCTTTCATGAGAAGTGATTAGTTGTTTTGATATTTATTATTGAGTAAGTGCAAATGATTATCTCTACTGCCATTGTAAGTATTTATATAGTCCCATTTCAATTTTTCGTTCCTTGGTAAAATTATAAATAACGATACTTAGGAAAACCTGGGTGAAATGCTACAATGGGTGTATTTATCTATGCGCTTGCGGATATATACTATAATATCTTTATTTAGTTAAATGGCATGAGTATAATACAACCACACTCTTGGTGTCATGTTGGGGATGAAAACCTGACACGAGTGACGTTAAGAATGTCAACAAGCATTTCTGGCGCCGTTGCCGGGGAGACAGAAAACTTCACTTTTCGACACAGGATGTCATAGGGATTTACTTTTCAAAGGAATTACCTTTATGGCAATAAGAGATTAATCAATACCACTTACTCATAATAAAAATCACAACTAGTACCTCTATCTTGACAGGCTTACCCTTGTTTTGTCTTTGTTCATATCTTATGTAGGGTAATACAGGTTCGGTTTTGACTTATCCATTTCTAATCCAAGAGTCAACCAAATCTAGAGGAAGATCAACACCAGTAGTGAAGCTATGGCTAATAAGACTTTACTTGAATGTTTAGCTCCAAGTGTAAGGAACATTTGTACCAGACCAACACTCCAGACAGACAACCTTGAATTCAAGCTCAAGCCAAGTCTAATCAACCTAGTGCAAGCTACTACATTTGGTGGAAAGGAAGAAGATGCCACTAAACATCTGCAGAATTTTCTGGAGATTGGAAGCACCATCATCATCAAGGACGTTGCCCAAGACATCATACTCCTTCGTCTCTTTCCATTTTCACTAGAAGGGAGAGCGAAGCAGTGGTTCTACACCAACAAAGAAGACATCAACACATGGGATAGATGTTCGAAGGCCTTTCTGTCAAAGTTTTTCCCTATAGGCAAAACTCATACCTTAAGAGGAAAGATTTACAATTTTCAGTAGCAAAAAGGAGAAACCATTTCAGAGGCATGGGAACATTTTCAAGAGAACATCTTGGAATGCCCACACCATGGAATGGAAGATTGGTTACTCATGCATAGATTCTACTATGGATTAACCCAAAGATCGCATGAGCAACTAGATACTACTGCTGGAGGTTCATTCATCTCACTCACTCTTGGAAAAGCAGAATATCTGACGGAGAAGATAGCAAAGAACCAGAGTTGGAAATAAGACAACACTCAACGCTGTCGCCAGATTGAAGAAGTTCTAGAAGAAGTGTGTGCACTATCAACAAAGATGGATACACTATTGAACTGGCTTGACCAAAGAGCCAATTTCAAGAAAGATCGTCAAGCAATTCAAGATGCATTCGATGCTCAGACCAGATGTGAAGAGTACCTAGGAATGGAAATTTTGGAGAATCAAGAAGATGCAAACATCATCAATAACTCTTCCACGCTGTAAAAGCAAAGGTGGAATCAAAAGCAACAGACTACATATCCAGCTAAGTACTCAAGCAATTTTAATAATTCTTCCAATTTTAAGCAACCCCCTCTACGAAATTTAATTTTAGAACAAGATAGACTTAATGATACTATTATTAAGAAACTTGCTTCTAATGATAAAATTCTAGAGGATATAAATACTAAAATGGATGACTTTTCTTCTGCTATAAAAGACCAACTTGATCATAATAAAAAGGTAGAAATTCAATTATCACGGTTAGCTGCTTCTTTTGCCACTAACAATGAGCAGGTCAAGGGTATAACCACCAAACATGGTAAAACCACTAAAGACCCACCTTATCTAGAAGGGGCACAGAGAAGACAACCAGTACCAGTGATACCCACAGTGACAGAAGAAAAAGGATGATGAAGTAGAAGAAGTTTAACCACAAGTGCAAGATTTCCAAGACACCAATATCTTACCCTTCCCACGCAGAGATCGAAAACTCAAGATGGATGCACAGTTCAGTAAGTTTGTTGAGATTATTCAAAAATTATATATCAATGTCCCTTTGTTAGATGCGTTGCAGGTCCCCACCTATGCAAAGTATGTTCGAGAAATCCTCAACAATAAAAGACCACTGCCTACCACTGAAGTGATCAAGCTGATAGAAGAGTGTAATGCGGCCATCCTCAACACATCAATCAAGAAGAAGGATCTAGGATGCCCCACTATCGACTGTTTAGCTGGAGATCAACATTTTGACAATACGCTGTGCGACCTTGGAGCAAGTGTCAGTGTGATGCCCAAGGCGATCTTCGATAAACTTTCACATGCAAAGCTCGATCCAACCTTGATGTGCCTACAGCTAGCGAACCAGTCACTTTATTACCTTGTGGGAACCACCGAGAATATTCCAGTCAAGATCAGAGAATTCTTCATACTAGTCGACTTTGTGGTTTTGGACATGCAACCTGACTCAAGAGTGTCACTCATTCTTGGGAGACCCTTTTTGAGTACCCAAATGTCCACATCGATGTCGGAATTGGAGAAGTCAAATTCAACATTGATGGATGAGAATAGTGTTTTCCATTTAGACCAAGACCTGAGTTAAGCTCCACTGCGAAGATGATAGATGAAGGAGTCACACAGTCACCACTCATAGGGATGACTATGACCCCCGAAGAATAAATCTAGCTGGAGTAGTCTAATTCGGTGGACTTAAAAATCCCGAACCATCGCTGGGAGGTAACTTTTTCTAATTCTTCATAGTTTCATAAAAGTATTTTTTCTTAAAATAATAGTTAATTACCGTCAACAACCTTCCTCTAGCTTTGTAATTGACCTACAAAAGAAGATCAATTCTTTTTAGGTACCCAAACTTACTTGGGTCCTTGAAGGTTAGTTACCAAGGTCTTTGGTACCCAAATAGCCTTCTTCTTCAGGCCCACAATTGGTGTACCAATGAACATAGCCTTCACACCATTCACACCCTTAGTAAGCAAGTAACAAGAATCAAACTTGATAGAGGATACATTAGCATTCTTGTTCTTGTGCTTGCAATATTGCTCTAAGTGTCTAACTTGCTTGCATCTATTGCAAAACCGACCATTGCTCTTTAAAAAGCTAGCTTTGGAAATAGAAAAGGCCACCTTGCCTTTATTGGGGGTATAGCCTAATCCCTCTTTGTTAAGAGAGAACTTTTGGCTACCCAAGCACTTTAGCAAGTAGGTCTCACTGTCATAGGCCTTGCCTAGGGCGTGAGTGAGCTCATCCACCTCTCTCTTGAGAGTCTCATTCTCAACCATTTGTGAGACATCACAAGTGAAACCATCACTAGTAGTAGAGGTAGAAGTGGTGGTGATAGTGGATAATGAGCTACATGAAGGGTTAGTGGGAGCAATAACAATTGGTTAATAAATAGATTCATCAATCAAGTCACATGTTTTGCCCACATCACATGATACTATTACCCTTTCCTTATCTTGTTCAAGGAGCAAGGAGTGAGCTTTTTCAAGCTTGGTGTGAGCTTTGCCAAGCTTCCCATGGGCTTCCTCTAGCCTCTCATGAGTAGCATTAATCTCATCAAAGGACTGCTCAAGAGCATCAAGCTTCTTTTGCAAATCTTTGCACTTCTTGTTAATTATTGAATTAGCTTGTTCTAGCCTGTTCATAAGTTATTCATTAGAGAATTCATTATCATCATCGCTATCACTTTCACTTTCACATTCACTATCACCGCTCTCATCATATTTTACCTTAGAGCCCTTGGCCATGAAGCATGATGAAGAGTCAAATAGTGAAGGCTTATTGTTGATAGCAATACTTGCAAGAGCCTTCTTCTTCTTGGATGCCTTGCGTCATCATCACTAGAGTCATCATCATCTGAAGAAGCATCACTATCCCATGTTACCACATAGGAGCCACCCTTCTTCTTCTTCTTCTTGAAGGTCATCTTCTTTTTCTTCTTCTCCTTCTTTTCTTTCTTGTTCTTCTTCTTCTTCTTCTCATTCTCCTCATTATCACTATTGTAGGGAAAATCCACTATAATGTGATCGGGACTCTTGCACTTGTAGCATAACCTCACATATTCCTTGTTCTTGGAGTGATCTCTTCTCTTTCTTGTATGATAGCCCTTCTTCTTCATCTTGCCAAACTTGCGTACAAAGAGAGATAGAGCTTCATCATCACTATCATCATTGGAGCACTCCTCATCACTTGAATCTTCCTTCTTTGCTTTGCCCTTGCTCTTTTCTTGGAGGATGAAGTGCCGGCCTTGAATGCCACACTCTTCTTCTTGTCTTCCTCCTTCACAACCTCATCATCATCATCATTGTATTGATCTTCGGTCATGACATCTCTAAGTACCTCATTGGGAGATACATCCTTCAATCCACCTCTAAAGATGATAGTTCTCAATGTCTTGAATCTCTTGGGCAAGCACATTAAGAACTTCTAAGAGAAGTCCTCATCCTTCACCTTTTCTCCCAAACTCTTGAGATCATTGATAATTACTTAGAGCCTATAGAACATCTCTAGTATGAACTCATCATCCTTCATCTTGAAGTTGGATAGCTTGTCTTTGAGCATGTAGAGCTTGGCACTCTTTACCGTTGAAGTGCCCTCATATGTTTCTTCTAGTGTCACCCAAACTTCACTTGCCTTCTCAAGATCTTTGATTTGCTCAAACACCTTTGAATCAATGCCATTATATATGGTATTGAGTGCCATGGTATTGCATTGCTTGTTGATCTTGTCATTGTCGGTGAGATTGGTAGGGTCAAGAATCACAAACTCATTCTCTACCACATCCCACACCTTGTCATTGATTGAACCAAGCTACATCTTCATTTTTCTCTTCTAATAGTCAAATGATGTACCATCAAAGAACGGTGGTTTACCCCCAACATGGTTGAACACAATTTGAGCCATCTTTTATGCACCGAGGTGGTTAAGCCTTTATTAAACGGTGACCATGGCTCCACTACCACTTGAAAGGTCCTAATTGTCTAGAGGGGGTGAATAGCCTAATTTAAAATCTAAAAAACACTAGGCAAACTTGTTAGACAACTAAATGGCTATGAAGCTTTTTGCACTAGCTCTAACAAGTGTTGCAAGTCACCTATCCTACAAATTCTAGTTGCTATAATCTCTAAGTCAATCAATGGCTAAGTCACCACGAGCTCTCAAAGCTAGCTACACTAAAGACCTCAACTAGGTGAGATGCTACACTAGCAAAGATAAGACAAGCTCTCAAAACTAATTACACTAAAGAGCTTGTAACAACTAGTTTGTGGGAATGTAAATAAGAGGAATGTGAATTTTATACCGCCGCGTTGAGGAATAAACCAATCGCAATAAGATGAATATCAATCACCGGGAGAAATCCAATGAATCAATCATAATGGAGACACATGATTTTTCTCCCGAGGTTCACGTGCTTGCTAGAATGCTAGTCTCAGTTGTGTCAACTAACACTTGATGGTTTGGTGGTTAAGAAGTGTAGCACGAACCTCGTCTACACGTTGGACACCGCAAGAACCGACCCACAAGTGAGGTAGCTCAATGACACGTGCAATCCACTAGAGTTGCCTTTGGCGCTTAGCCAGGGAAGGCACAAGAACCCCTCATAATCACCGAGAGGTGACCAAGAACAATCACCAACTCTTGCCATAACTCCTCCGCTGCTCCAAGCCGTCTAAGTGGCGGCAACCACTAAGAGAAACAAGAAATCCATAGCCACAATGATCCCCAAGTGCCACTAGATGCAATAACTCAAGCAAATACACATGGAATCACTCAATCTCACTTTGAATTTGCAATCAAGCAAGAGAGATGCGTGGGAGGTAGTTTGCTCAGCTCAAAGGATGTTATCACAAGTAAGAATGACCAAAAGAGAGTGAGCAAAGGCCGGCTAACGAGCTTATATAGACGTCCCAAGAAAATAGAGCCGTTGGCCCCCTCACTGTGCTGATTTCGTACTGATCGGACTCTCTAACCAGACTTGTTACAGTATGACTGAACTCACTACAGTAGCGTCCGGTCACAGAATCTGATTGCTCTCCGAGCGCCATGAGTTTTGATTCATTTGAATATTTTTGTTCCCGCCCAATGGCCAACTGTGCGCGTGTCAGTGCCCTCGGACTAGACTTGGCGATCCCTTGACTGGACTTGTGCTCACCCAGAGTCTGGTCACGAACAGAGAGGTTCCAGGGAGCGTTTTTATCGACCGGACGCGCCCAGTCAACACTGACCGGACTCCCCATAGCATCCGGTCGCTCTTCCTCAACTTTTCTAGGCCCCAAAACAGTGGCACAGGCGCATCCGATCATGCCCTAGAGCCAGAGTCTGATCACAGCCCTAAAACAGCCCACACAGCGACACTGACCGGACTCCATGATAGGACTCCCTACAATACGAAAGTTTTCGATGCAAGAGGGGGGACTAGGTTGCAGAATGGCTTCTTGCCTGTCAAGATGTGTACTAGGCTGTGGTCAAGGTGTGCCAGTCTTGAAGGGGGGCTCCATTTGCCTAGACGCTGAAACCTTGCGGCTACTAACTTGTTAGGGTAATTAGTGAAAGGCTTTGTAGTGAACCCTGCCAACTTACCTTGGAAGTGAGTCAAGAGGTTGGCCACCTCAGGCATAGGGGTATTCATGACTCAAGGTGAAAGTGTACACACTCTGCAGAGTTTGATCAAACTGATATATCAACCGTGCTCACGGACACAAGCGGCCTAGATCCTTTTCAAGATAGATGGTTCTATGGATAGTTTGGGATATGATTAAGCCTGATGATGATAATTAACTATATTCACATGGGAGCCTTAAACATAACTTAGAAACATAGGCATAATAAATAAAATATGACCAACTAAAAATGCTTACCACAGTACAACCGAGTCAAGCCTTCTTGAGCCTTGCATAACCTCATGGTATACTTGCTGAGCATGGTGAGCTAATGCTTGTTGTTGTCACTAATAAAAATCCCAGATAGGTACCAGATGGTGATTCTAGTGAAGAGTTTCTTGAAAGTTTCCATGAGTACTAGGCGAGTGTTTCCCCCAGTCAACCGTCCCTGTGGAGTATGGAGCCCTGAAGAGAAGATTAAGAATAGTTTCTGCTATACTTTTATAATAGTTGTAAGTCTTGTTGTAACTATGTTCGATACATAATAAAGCATTGTTCATGATATTCTCCATATTTTTCTCTATATGTGTCGAGTGGACATCCTGGGCACACATATAGTTAGCGCTTCGTATTCTTTGGAAAACCGGGTGTGACACACCATGCCTTCCTTAGCGAAAATATAAATAACGATACCCTGAATACTTCCTGGTGAAATGCTACAACGATAGATCCGTGCGCTTTCGGATAACATCTATAAACGTAATGACCTATCGGTTGACACTCCTTAGTATTGTCGCTAGGATACACCAATCCTAGTGGCGATGCTAGGGAATGCCAACAAGCATTTCTGACACCATTGCCGAGGATGAGTTTTATACCTATTCTTAGTAACGATGTTAAGAAATGACAACAGTCTTCATCTAAGAACAAGGAAGAGTCAAGAAGGTGCTTTAAGTGTGGAAGCAAGGATTATTTTGTTGCTCAATACTCATACAATAGCGACAATGATGATGATGATGACAAGAAGAGTAAGAAGAAGGACAAGAAGGAAAAGAAAGAGAAGAAGGATAAGATGACCTTCAAGAAGAAGAAGAAGAAGGGTGGTTCATATGTGATCACTTGGGATAGTGATGCTTCCTCAAGTAATGATGATGATGACAAGACCTGATAGTGATGATGACAAGACCACCAAGAAGAAGGCTATTGCAAGCATTGCCATTCAAGAGAAGCCTTCTCTCTTCGACACTCCATCATGCTTCATGGCTAAGGCCACTAAGCTACAAACTTGTGATGATGGATGTGATTAGGAACATGATAATGAAAGTGAAAGTGACAATGATGATGAACCCACTAAAGATAAACTAATTGACATGTTAGAAGATGCTAAAGAACATTTTGACATTAAGAAAAGGGAATACAAAGACTTGCGCAAGGAACTAAAAGCCCTTAAATAAGCCTTTGATGAGCTCAATGTATCTTATGACAGACTAGAGGAAGCCCATGAGAAGCTTGGCAAGGCTCATAAGAAGCTTGAAAAGGCTCATTCCTCTCTACTTAATGAACAAAATGAGAAGGAGCATGTTGTAACATGTGACAAAGGCTTAACTTGTGATATAGTTGACGAATCATTCTATAAGCCTATCATTGTTGCTCCCACTAACCCTTCATATAGCACTTCTACTTCTACCTCATCTAGTAGCACTGTTGGCCTACACGGCCGTGTAGGCCGTTTACACGGTGTGTAAACGCTACTTGATGGGTAACCGTGTAGGCCGATTAGCTGTGTAAAGCCGTGCAAAACCGTTTCAACCGTTTAAAAGGCCATTTAAATGGCCGTGTATACTGACTTTTTGCTAAACGATGGGTGACCAACCATTCACCATTTAGGCTAACACTGTCTAGTAGTGATGGTTTCACTTGTGATGCCTCACTAGTGGTTGAAAATGAGACCCTCAAGAAGGAGGCCAATAAGCTCACTCGCACCTTAGGCAAAGCCTATGGTGGTGAGGACCGCTTGCTTATGTGCTTGGGTAGTCAAAGAGCTTCTCTCTACAAAGAGGGATTGGGCTATACCCCTAAGAAGGGCAAGGCATCCTTTGCTCCTCACAAGACTTGTTTTGTGAAGAATAATGGTCAGTTTTATACTAGTTGCAAGCAAGTTGGTCATAAAGAGCATGAGTGCAAGACCAAGAACAAGAATGCTAGTGTATCCTCAATTAATCTTGATTCTTTCTATGTGCTTACCGAGGGTACAAATTGTGTAAAGGTTAAGTTCATTGGTGCACCATGGATGGGATCAAGGAAGAAAGCCATTTGGGTGCCAAAGAGCTTGGTCACTAACCTTCAAGGACCCAAGCAAGTTTAGGTATCTAAAAAGAATTGATCTTCTTTTATAGGTTAATTATAAAGCCAGAGGAAGGCATTGGGTTCTTGATATTGGGTTCACTCAAGATATGTCCGGTGATGCAAGAATGTTCGACTCAATCAACACCAATGATAGTAATAGCTATGATAGTAATGGCAAAGGCAAGGTCAAAGGGATTGGTAAGATTGCAATATCCAATGACTTGAGCATATCCAATGTGTTGCTAGTAGAGCTTGAACTTGCTATTCATGGCTCAATTGTGTGATCTTAGATTCAAATGCATATTTGGAGTAGATGATGTAGAGATCATAAGTGTAGATGACTCTAACTTGATCTTCAAAGGCTTTAGATATGAGAATCTATACTTGGTTGATTTCAGTGCTAGTGATGCTCAATTTTCAACATGCTTGTTTACTAAGTCTACTATGGGTTGGTTATGGCATAGAAGGCTTGGTCATGTTGGAATGAAACAATTGAATAGATTGGTTAAGCATGACTTGGTTAGAGGCTTGAAGGTTGTTATGTTTGAGAAGGATAAACTTTGTAGCTCTTGTCAAGCTAGCAAACATGTTGGAAACACCCATCCTAAGAAAAGCTTGATGAGCACTAGTAAGGCATTTGAGTTATTGCACATAGATTATTTTGGGCTAACACAATACACTAGCATTGGTGGAAACAAATATGGCTTTGTGATAATGGACGATACAAGATATACTTGGGTATTCTTTCTACTAGACAAAAGTGATGTGTTTGCAACATTCAAATCATTTGTCAAAGGCATTCATAATGAGTTTAAAATAACCATTAAGAGAGTTAGAAGTGACAATGGTAGTGAGTTCAAGATCTTTAGAATTGATGAGTTGTGTGATGACTTTGGAATTAGACATCAATTCTAGGCCAAGTACACTCCACAATCAAATGACCTTGTTGAGACAAAAAATAGAACACTCATTGATATGGCAAGGTCTATGCTTAGTGAGTACAATGTGGGTCAATCTTTTAGGTCAAAGCAATCAACATGTGTCGGTGTTTTGTAAACCAGACTAGTAAATATTTATGATTGCCGTGCTGCTCTAGGAAGACGATGGTAGCATCCAATGGACACAAGGATTTATACTAGTTTAGGCCAGAGCCCTACGTCTAGTCTCAGAGAAGATCAAGTGCATGTTCCTCGCTTGAATGCTCTGAAGTTCTTACAATAGGGGGTGCAAAAATGGTGGAAGAGGTAGTAGAACCTATGCTAAATGAGGGGCAGCCCAAAGAGAAGCTCCAGGAGCCCTACTGCTATGGATGGAATGGTAGAGGATGAAGAATCAGAATGTGTCCCAAGATGGGAACCCTGGCTGCCCTTATATAGAGTTCGGGGCTAGGGTTTGTTACAAAGAGAAGGTTCCCCCGATCGAGGGGTTGAGAGCTCGAGGGAGGTCCTAACTAACTTGGTTTCCAAGCAATGTCGTCTTCTATTGTTCATTGGGGTGTGGCTCTTGTCCTGGTCTTGTGGCCACATCATGGTAGGGGCTAACATGGTGCTACTGTGCTAGCCATGGTAGCACTGTAGCACGGTGATGGTTTGTTAGCTATCCTGAGGAACGCTGCATCCGTCGTGGTCTTCGCCGTTGTCTCTAGGTTTTCAGGGCATTGTACCCATAGTAGGCAGCTGTCCGGGTCATTGTTCACCTAGTCACCTCGTGCGACTGACGGCCATGACCCTGATCATTGGGGTCGGTGCATTCCGCTAGCCAAGAAGTTCACTTGGTCGAGACCCTTATCATGGATCCCATCCTTGAGTGGGTGGGATCATACGCGTATCCTGTCTATCCGTATTCGGATGGTGGGTTCATACCTGTTGCCACCGTCATGCAGTGTTATTTCATTGGAGTGGCGTGGCTTAGGGATGGCGTCTGACCAGACCGAGGTGACTGCTGTCATATCAGTCCTTGTGAGGTCAGTGCGGAGCGCCAGCTCTTGTCGGAGCAGGCACACTGGGCTATGCTTGACCTCTCCCTGTCATATCTAGGGGTCGTGACGGGGGAGAGGTTGCGTCTTCCATGTGGCTAAGGCAGGAGAAGGGGTCATGGCCGACCCTGGCCTAGGCGTTGGCCTGGCGTGCTCGTCCTAGCTAGGCCTTAGTCATTCGGGCCATCATTAATTCGATGAATTGTGGGCAGCATAGCCCGCTAACTAGTTGGTGCCTTGAGACACCCTGGGGTTACAACCCCGATAGTAGCCCCTGAGCATTTTTGTGATCACAAAGTGATCATGAAAGTGCTAATACATATGTGCGCTGGTGCATGGGTCAGTGGTCGTGGCCTGCCCGAGCTTCAATACGGAAGGTGGCCATTTTGATTTGTCCTGTCAGGATGTCCTGTCATCGTGGCACATGACCGTCATGCCTTGTCATGTCAGTCGGCTACATACTGGGGTTTATGATCCAGGCGGGGCCAATGAAATGTCCTAATTGGCTAGAGGGGGTGAATAGGCTAATTTAAAATCTATAAAACACTAGGCAAACTTGTAAGATAACTAATTGGCTATGAAGCTTTTTGCACAAGCTCTAACAAGTGTTGCAAGTCACCTATCCCACTAATTATAGTTGCTATAATCTCTAAGTCAATCAATGGCTAAGTCACTATGAGCTCTCAAAAGCTATCTACACTAAAGAGCTCAACTAGGTGAGAAGCTACACTAGCAAAGATAAGACAAGCTCTCAAAACTAATTACACTAAAGAGCTTGTTACAACTAGTTTGCGGAAATGTAAATAAGAGGAATGTGATTTTTATGTCACCGCGTCGAGGAATGAACCAATCACAATAAGATGAATACCAATCACTGGGAGAAATCTAATGAATCAATCATAATGGAGACACATGATTTTTCTCTCGAGGTTCACGTGCTCACCGGCACGCCAGTCCCTGTTATGTCAACCAACACTTAGTGGTTCAGTGGCTAAGAGGTGTAGCACGAACCTCGTCCACACGTTGGACACCGCAAGAACTGACCCACAAGTGAGGTAGCTTAATGACACGCGCAATCCACTAGAGTTACCTTTGGCGCTCCACCGGAGAAGGCACAAGACCCCTCACAATCACCGGGAGGTGGCTAAGAACAATCACCAACCCTTACCACAACTCCTCCGCTGCTCCAAGCCATCTAGGTGGCGGCAACCACCAAGATAAACAAGAAATCAGTAGCCACAATGATCCCCAAGTACCACTAGATGCAATCACTCAAGCAAATGCACTTGGAATCACTCAATCTCACTTTGAATTCGCAATTAAGCAAGAGAGATGAGTGGGAGGGAGTTTTCTCATCTCAAAGGATGCTATCACAAGTAAGAATGACCAAAAGAGAGTGAGCAAAGGCCAGCTAATGAGCTTATATAGACGTCCCAAGAAAATAGAGCCATTGGCCCCTCACTATGCTGATTTCGTACTGACCGGACTCACTACAGTACAACTAGACTTGCTATAGTAGCATCCGGTCATAGAGTCTGGTCACAGAGTTCAGTCGCTCTCCGAGCGCCATGAGTTTTGATCGTTTGAATATTTTTGTTGCCACCCAACAGCTAACTGCACACGTGCCAGTGCCCTCGGACCGAACTTGCCAATCCCTTGACCGGACTCGCACTCACCTAGAGTTTAGTCGTGAACAGAGAGGTTCCAGAGAGGGTTTTTATCGACCAGACATGTCCGGTCAACACTGATCGGACTCCCCACAACGTCCGGTCGCTCTTCCTCAGCTTTTCTAGGCCCAAAACAGTGGCACAGGCGCATCCGGTTGCACCCTAGAGCCAGAGTTCGATCACAACCCTAAAACAGCCCACACAGCAACACTGACCGGACTCCATGATCGGACTCCCTACAATACGACCGGACTCGCTACAGTAGCATCCGGTCGCAGAGTCCGGTCACAGATGTTTGTTCGCTCGAACGACCATAACTCTTAGCTCCGAAGTCCGATTTTGATGATCTTGGACATTTTGGAAAGCTTATGCAAAGGGCTACACATCCCATATGCTTGTTGATCCAAAGCACAAAGGATCAAAACAGAATTCCAATCCAAGAGCCATCCCTTCTCTTTTTCATCTGAAGTTACTCCAAAACTTCTCCAACTTCTCCTTTGCAAAAGTGCCAACACCATCAAGTGTATACCACCATGTGCAAGTGTGTTAGCATTTTTCCAAGCATGTTACATGGGTCACAAGTTAGCACACTAGGTTCCTAAATGCAATGCGTGAATGATGTCACCTAGTGGCACTCGATAAACCGTTTAGCCAAAGATTTCCCCTTTTATAGTATGGCTATCGATCCTAAATGTGATCGCACCCTTTATGGTGTCTTGATCATCAAAACTAAAACCCTATACAATACCTTTGCCTTGATCTCCATCGGGTTTTGTTTTTCTCTTTCTTCTTTTCCAAGTTGAACACTTGATCATCATTTCATGTCCACCTTCCTCACCATGGACTTGAATCTTGTTCCACACTTGGATTGTACCAACCTCATATAATTCACACACTTAGCATAGAGATTAGTACTAAGGTTTCATCAATTAGCCAAAACCAAACTAGGGCTTTCAGCCGAGCGTTCTTATCGATGCTGCGTCGTTCCCGCCTTTGGGAAGATCTTGATTTTTTCTGACCTTGCACGAGTATCTGACGCTGGTTATGATTCCCAGTAGTTTTTCGCAGTGTGGGGTTTTAGGGTCCATCCTCAGACCTATAAATTGGGGTCTTCCTTTCATTGGTCATTATGTAGACATTTCGGTGAGTCGCTTCTCTAGCCCCTTCAAGGGGCATGAGTTCAAAGGGTAGAAAAGAGAGATGTTATCGGGGTGAACTGTGTGGTTCTGGCCATGCAGCCCTAGGGGATTGCTCCCCCCAGCGCCTGGTGTTAGAAGGCAGTTTGTGAGTCAGAGGGGACAAGAGAGGAGAATAGACCGCTTTCTAGGCCTAGTGGTTCCAGCAACCTCCAGACCCTCTGGGTTTGGGGTCGCTGAAACACTAGCCCCCCATGACCATGATTAGTGCTTTTAGGAGTTTGGGGGCACTTCATCGCTTCCCTCCTATTTCCCGGAGTGGGCCGGTGGTAGTCTCTGGCCTCAGTGACTCTGACCTCTCTCGCATGCCCCTATCTAGAGGTTGTCGAGGAGTTCTTCACCACCTCTCACGGCCGTGGCGCGTCCCTCTAGATTTTTTGTTGTAGCGTCACTATGGTGACGCTTGGTCTTAGCACCCTTCGGGCAGCGCGCCCGTTCAGTGGGTGCTAAGCGGGAAGTGGCTTTCCTTGAGTTTTGGGCTTTCCTTGTTGTGTGCCCTTAGGGCTGCGCTTTTGTCTAAGGTAGCCGGATAAGTTGTTTGATGCGAGGATCCGTGTCCTCGACCTCTTTTTCATATGGCCATGAGGTTTTTTATGGTCGTACGTCGGCTCATAGGTCTTGACCTTTGTTTCTTTTGCATGACTGAGCCACGATCACGCTTTGGGCTTCATATAGCATGTCACCCTGGCCTCTTAGCTTCGTTGATCTCTCCCGGAGAGGTCATGGACCCCTAACGGTTTGTGAGTCTTTGGAGCAGGCCTTAGGTCTAGGACCTAGGACGTAGGGAGGAGCTAGTCGTGGCTTGGCACTGACTTCTTTTGGGGTCACAGGGACCTAGCTCTATTTTTTCCTTGGCGTCCTTGCCGATCCCGAGGGGTCATGTTACCTTGTCACAGGCGGTTTTGGTTTCGCCCCAAATGAGGAGAGATATGTCCACCATAACAACATGGTCAGAGCGGTGCACCTCATCGGGGTCTATGGGTAATCCGAGCAGGACCCAATATCCTTCCCAATCGATGTGGAGTTCAGCTGTGCCTCACGTGAGATGTCCCATAAATCATCGGCTATCAATCCCATTGGTCCCCAACCGCCTCTGCGGCGGCTAGAGGGCAAGATGCCTTCCCTCCAGAGGGGGTCAACCTAGGAGACTTCGAAGCGGATGACTTGGACATAGGGACAAATGGTCATGTGGCTCCGCACCACTGATTTGAGCCACATGGGCTTATCTCCTCCTTGCCCCTATCTCTTTTGTGGCCTCGAGCCATTCTAAAGGTCGAGCCAAGAGGTGGTTTCCTAAGCACGATGCGGGGTCGTGGATGCGAAGGGTCGCTTAGCGTGTGAGCCTAGGGGACTATCGACCTCCCCTGGCCACATCGCATCTTAGCGGTGCCCTCTTCTAGATGGTTGTGTGCCATGAGGCACGTGCACAGAAATCGAAAGATGATGCGAGGTATGAGGCTTACTCGGGATGTGTTACCGCGTTGTCATCCGTTGTTTGGATTTTTGCCCAGCCGCCTCCCCTGCGCTAAGAGAAGGTGGTTAGTAAATGAAGTTAAATACACACGCACTTGAGGTGTCCTCTGCGGCCGGTTACTATGGCTATAAATCAGGAGAACTGATGTGGCGGAGGGAATCGTCTGCTCTTCGGTGTTTGCCCTGCTGCTCCTTCCTTTTCGCTTTTGCGTGCTCGCAACTTCCCCTCCTCTCTGAGTCGATGGATCGTGACAAGCATCCACGGGGGGAGGGGGAGGGGCGCCGGAGGCTAGTGATCTACCACTACATCTCTGAGATCTACCGCATGAACAGGGGTAAGTGTTTAAGCAATGTTTTGAGTTTTCGTATTAACCTAAGTTGACCGCGAGTGTTCTTCAGGGCCATCTCTCGTGCCACGCTGGGAGGGGCCGTCGGTGCTACCAGCATTGCTCCACCTGGGGCCCCACCGAGGGCAAGATCTAGCTCGCCTTCATCATCTTCAGGTGGTCACCAGGAGTTTTGCCACCACACCCATGAGGCAGATGAGGCTCACCGGTGGTTTTCTGTGGCCGCCCATGAGGCGAGGCAGCTGGAGCTCAACCATGACGCCATAATCTCGCTCTTGTTGCCTTAGAGGGTGAGTTTGCTGCCGCATAGGCAGCGACCACCGTTGCCTAGACCCGCATCACAGGTAAGGGTTCCCTTTATCTTGACGCTTGGATGGATGTCTGGAGTCGCTGATCTTCATGTTGTCTTGCTGCCAGCATTGGAGGAGCGGCTAGCGATTTCATGCCATGAGGAGGAGGCGACTTGCCTCTAGGGGTTCATCATGGCTGAGGATCATGAACAGGCGGTGGTGGCAAGGACACGACAAGGGGCTGGCGTCGCCCTTGCCACCATGCAGTTGCAGACTAGGGTGAATATCCGTTGGGTGGTGCCCGGGTTCCCGGGCGCATCCGGCCGGAAGAGCGGGTTGAGCTGGTTAACGACTTCACCACCACCGCGAAAGCTATTGTCGCTATCGTGGATGTGGAGGAAGTCATCCGTGGTGATGACTGAGAGTCCTGAGGTGTGCCTAGGGTTCCTAATGAATCTTTAAGTAAAGATGTCTCTTTCACATCATGTCTCGGAATTCGATTTGTCTGTGTGCTGCCATCTTTCTGTGACCGTCGTTGATCTGGTCATTCGACTACCGTGGCCAAGTAGCCATGCCCAAGGTTTGACCCATGGGGTTTGGTTTGGTGTGACCCCTTTGATAATTCTTAGCATCACTTCTAAGAACAGAGGTTTAAATCTGTCCCCGGCAACGGCGCCAGAAATACTTGTTGGTATTTATTAACTCCTCACTTGTTTTAGTAGCCACCCATTAATTACCTACACCTCTAACATTACTTGAACTAGGTTGTCATCCACAATGATGGTGCCAGAAATGTTTGTTGGTACTAGCTAGTATCACTACTAGAATAATACTAAGCAGATGTTTATCCTTTTTATGTGACTAGAAAGATAGAATATGAATGAAAAGGATTCTGCAAGCGGACAGATAATTATACTATTGTGGCACTTCACCCAAGAGTATTCTAGATATCGCATTTATATCTTACCACAGGGAAGGTGTAGTGTTGGACATGTATTGATAACTTATAACATTGATGGAGAAATAAATCATAACAATCTCTCTACTCATAACAGGGGTAAGTCACAAGATAAAAGATATATATGATAAGCACTGATCAAGCATTATAATAAATCTCTCAAAGCACTCCTATCTATAGTATTAGCATAGTCAGGTTAGAATATTAGAGGAATAATTCCTAAGTCATTCTTAATTACAAGTCAAAGCATACCTTGATTAGTGCAATTACACTTAGTAGTCACTGCTAAGATCATCATTGAATCTACACATAAGGGGCATTACTTTAGGAAGTTCGAGAATAGAGCTTTTCCTTCCTTTGCAACTAGGCCCTACTTCTTCAACCTATACTCTGGGAGTGGACTACAAAGGACTCAACGGTAATGTCACAACCACGATCTACCACATGACCCGGAATATAGAGTGTATTCACAGGTAAATAGCATATAAGCACCATGCTTACATGATCTCTACCACCCACCCTTGGATCCTTAATAGGGTGAATGCTATACAAACTTATGCATAAACTCAATGGTAAACTAACTATACTAAGCATATAATCAAAGTAGATGATGAACATTAAAACCAAGAACATGAACAAGATGAATACTAATATTGTCATAACGATTGTAGTAAGCATATAAAAATAATAGAGATACAACGAGAGAGGGGTACAAGAACTATACCGAACCAAGCTCTTGACAATGTTAGGAATCCAAGCAAAGAATTGATTGCCTCCATCTAGACCTAGCCTAATTAGCTAATGCCCTAGAAACTAGAGGAGCTCTGAGGAGATTAGGGTTTCTGGCTCTGGATGACTTGATCTCAAATGACTTGATGCCTCAGGGGGGCTGGGGTCTATTTATATAGCCCAGGGGTGCAACATGTGTCATTGGATCAAACTGACTTGAAGGACAGCGTAGATGCAATCCTATGAGGTGGTGAAGGAAGCTTCTGGAAGCTGACAGGTAGGGGCCCACCTGGCAGGTCGGGTGGCACCATGGTGGAGCCAGCTGGCCCCACCTGGCAGCCTCTTGGGGTCTGCCTCGGGGGATTGCCTCCTGAAGTCCTTTGGAGTCTTCTAAAGTAGTTTTCATCGTGATTACGTTTAGTTCTTTTTGACGTTTTGATCCCTCTTCCCGATTTTCTAGAATAATCTTGCTGAAAATACAGATTCACCAAAACTCATGGAAGTTGTCAGTTTAAACCCCTAAGTTTCTATTGGTGATCCATTTTAAGCATTTATTCAAGTTATGTTGACGGTTTATGATGAACAATAACTACAGTCAACAAGCTTTGCTAGTCTCTTAGAAAAGCTAAACTCAGCAAATTTAGATCTGGAGTTGCTTCTATGTTTTCACGTCTCAAAAGTACACATGCGTTCAAACAAAAATTCTCCTCCGGACTAGAATAAACTGATCTGACTTTCAAACTTCCCCTATTACCTTTAACCATGGAGCTTCTTAGCCTTCACTTGGGTCTTGAGCAATTGAAAGACAGAACAATCAAGTCAAGCACTATGTCTCAAGCTCTTTGCTCAACCGTTATTTCGGAGTCTTTGTAAGTTTTTAAAATAAAACTCAGAGCTTTCATTGTATGACACTCTCAGATCTCTCAATATATGTGGTATTTGTGGAGCCTCACCAAGGCAATGATGATGTTATGCCTTTCTCTTCCTACAACTAAGGCTTATAGTGGAGTTCATAGTTAGGGAGAAAACATGAAAGTGCATAATTGCAATACATATGTTGTAAAGTCAATCAATGGATCCAAAGAGAGTTAAGTCATACAATCAAATCAAGATGTGCATGTGTATGGATGTATAGGGGATATATATGGTGGCTCCTTAAAAATATATCTCTCTTTTTGAAACTTGGAAACAACTTTGCAAGAAGACATGGGCTATCTTATTCATTTTTTTTCATTTTTTCAATTCTTTTTTTTCTCTTTTTTATGAATAACTTTTGCATAGCCACATGCCTCTTCTCTGTAACAAAACTTTTAAGAGATAACAAGAAGTTAAAGCATTTATTTAGGGTATATCCTATAGGGTATATTTTTGGTGTTCACTCCTAGTGTAGGAGTAAAATATATTTTGGGTGGATCTTGATGGAATGGCATATTGTTGCGCCTACTCAGTGTAGGAATAATGCATATGTGGATGGTGTGTATTTAATCTTGATTTTAAGAGCATGACAAACCTCTTATAAGGCATCAACAAAGCTTGACTAAACTCAATGCAAAGCAAGCAGCATATATGACTGAAAGGTTTTCCTAGTCTAAGTATCATATATGGCTCTGGTAGGAATTCAGGCTTTGTCATACAGGAGCTCAGCATGAATTTTCATGTTTTTTAAAAGATAAATCTCTAGAACTTTAGTATCACTAGGAACAAGATAAACAGCAGCTCAGACAATCTCATATCATATCCATCAATTACTTAGACTTAGATCAATCATATGCTACCCACGAGTTTCAAGTTCAGAGTAAATTCTTATATCAAAACAGTTGTATCCAAAACTCAGGAGAATTCAATGCTGAAAACTAGGTACTGAAAGGAATTACGACAGAGCAACTATTCATCATTTTCATTGCAAGAGTTTATCTCAGACTCCATTATTTATTCAGCTTTTAAAACAGAAAACTAGACACACTTTCTTTTTATTTTGCTTTCAAAGTTTTAAGATCACACCAATATATATGTAACTATCTTAAGATAAATTTTTATTTTGTTTTAGGTTGTTATTCATCTTTTTATTTCTTTAGCAAACATATAGCAAACTTAAAAATATTTAAACTAAAAAGAAAGAAATATTTAGCTAGATACATGGGAGATGCTCCTCCCCCATGCTAGATATTGTTGCGGTTGGTTGTTGAATGTTGAGTGATCCTTCCTAGAGCACGGTTTGTCAGTGGATGTCCTTCTCACCTATGAGTAGAATGAGATCTCTACAGCTGAGTGAACTTACTCTTGATCATATGTATCATCCTGCAAAATACTCCAATAAGAACACAAAAAACTCAAGGCTTCAATCAGGATAAGGGGTTAGCGGTCAGCCATTCGAGGATTCGCTTCTTGTGAGTTCAAATAGATTTTTTAAATTGGTAGAATTTTAGCAGGATGTCTATCTAGTATCTTTTTGGATTTTCTATTTTTATAATGCAGAAAGAAAATATGTATGCATGGTGTATATATATATATTTATTTATTTTTATGCCACCACAGTGAATATTCCCATGGGCTTTTACACATTGCTTGTTAGTCACATGGGGCTTAGGATTTATATGATGCAATGTTGAGATGCAGTAATGAAAACTTTTTATTTTCTTTTCTAATATGCAACAATGGTGACTTGTAGTAAAGTAATCTTTTTATTTTTATTTTATCTAATGCAGTGCAAATGCAAAAAAGTAAATATTCTAAAAGGAAAATAATTAATGCAATGCTAGAAAGTAAATATGGATAACTACCGATGTTACCTCACAGCAAGGTTTCAGATTTTAAAGTCCTTCGGACAGGACTAGGTCAGAGAGAGTACTTATTTTTTAGGGGCATCATCTGATCTCGGTGATGGAGACTCAGATGACTGCTCTTCTTGTGATGCTGATGAGGTTACCTTCTCTTTCCATACTTGTTTAGTCTATGGGCTTGACTTTGGCGGAGTAGCTTCTTCTTTAGTGGGTGCTTTAGGCTCTTCATCATCCCATTTGTTCCATCGGGGTTAAAACTGGTCCTTCACCACTTCTACTTCATAGTCCTCCCATTCTTAAGGAGTTGATTCTCTTGTCGGTGGGATGATCGACGTCTCCTCCTGGAGTAGGACTTCTTCGGCTGCTCATAAGTAGTATAACTATTAAAGTAACAACGTATCTTTTCTCGAGGGAACTAGAAGTGGATTCACCTAGAGCCGACATAGATGACTGCATTGGTAGTGTTGAGGAACAGTCCTCCCAGGATGATGGGTGAATCATCTTCTTCTTCCATGTCCAGGATCATAAAGTCAACGGGGGCGTAGTGATCTTAAATCTTGACCATTATGTCCTTTGCTATGCCCCCCGAGAATCAGATTGATTGATCCGCCATCTGTAGCTACATATATGTCGGGTACAAAGGTTCGTTACCAAATAAACATTCATACATTACCTTGGACATTATGTTGACACCTGATCCAATGTTGCAGAAGGTCTCATGGAAGATCTTTTGACCGATGGTACACTCGATCGTCGGTACGCTAGGATTATGTTGATGGTGGAGCGAGGAGGTTGTCATACTCTGATTGGATTATGTTGATCATGATGACAGTCTCCTTAGGTGACTGGCTGGTCTTATTCTTTCTCCTTCTTCTGTTCTTCTTCTTCTTAGCCACTTCTATTGTCTCTTCAGGCAGGTATGCCTTCTGTGGATGAGTGGGAGAATATAGTATACGGTCCTTGAACGAGAACTTCTCCTTTTTATCCTTGATGGTGAAACAGATCTTGGCGGTGTCCACATAGATGATGGCCTTTGTGGTGCTCAGGAAGGGTCGGCCCTAAATGATGGGTGCTCTCTCATCTCCTCCTATTTCTAGAACCACAACGTCTACGGGAATATATGATTGTCCTACTCGAATGATGGCATCTTCTAGAATTCCTTTGGGGTAGCAGAGTGACTAATCTGCAAACTGTAATCGCATATTCATGTAGAACAATGGATCTCCTAGAATCTTATCATAAATTACCTTAGGAATGATGTTGACACTTGCTCCGAAGTCACAGACAACTTCTTAGAAGATGTGACGTCCAATGAAGATAGGAATGACGGGTCTCCCTAGATCACCTTTCTTGTTGGGAAGGGAGTAGTCAATCCACCTTCCCTCTGTCAGTTGAGTGTAGTAGAAAGCTGCATTATGAATATCAATAATATTTGCAGTTTCTAAATCTTTCGGCTGCCCTAGAATCTTACCTTTGTTGGATGGAGGAACAGCAGCTGCCAGCTAAGCTATTTGTGATTCTATCATTTTATTAAAGCTATGCTAGTTCTTAATGGCAAAAGCAACATTATCCATTCTAGTACTTATGTTCTCTAAGATTTTATCATTTTAAGCTATTTTCTTAGACATCTGATCTGTAAGTCTAGATTGGCCAGCAATGAATTCTCTCAAGGGTGGTTGATTGAAATTATTATAGTTATTACTTAAAAGTTACCTTGGTAATTTGGTCTCTGTTGCTGATTCCATCCCTGATTCTGTTGAGGACGATAGTTGTTGTTATTGATGTAGTTCACATCCTCTTGGGTTTCAGGGCAGTCGCTCCCTGAATGCCTAGTGTCACCACACACTTCACAAGTCATGCGGGAATCATTGATGTGCATGACTTCTTTCTTCTCACTAACTCGATCTTCAAGCTTCTTCATCAGCAGATCCATCTTGGCAGACAACATGTCTACCTCCTTGAGTTGATGCATACCTCCACCTCTCTTACAAGTTTGAGTACATTCTTCATTTTAGTTTTGGTTGGAGGCCATCTTCTCAACAAGAGTTGTTGCATCTCTATTGGTAAGTGACAAGAAAGCACCTCCAGCAGTAGCATCCATTGTCTCACGGGTGCTAGTGGTCAACCCGTGGTAAAAGGTCTGCATGAGTAGTCAATTCTCCATCCTATGATGAGGACATGCTGCTATGTAGTCTTGAAAGCATTCCCATGCCTTAGGGACAGATTCATCATATTGTTGCTGAAAACTTGAGATTCTCCCACGCAGAGCATTGGTCGTGCCTATAGGAAAGAACTTGCTAGGAAGGCGGTGGGGCAGATATCCCATATAGTATTCTTATCTTTGTTGGCGTAGAACCACTACTTAGCCTTCCCCAAGAGTGAGGATGGGAAAAGGCAGAGTAGAATAGCATCCTTGGTTACTCCCTTGATAGTGAAGATGTTGCAGATCTACAGAAAGTGTTGGAGATGTTCACTTGCATCTTCATGTGCCTTCGTAGAAAATTGGCTAGCTTGCACCATATTGATGAGCGCAGGCTTGAGCTCGAATCCATTCTCTCCAACATTGACTTCAGGTCCAGTCTAGATGTTGGTTGTAGTTGGAGCAGAGAATTCACGAAGACTCTTGTTAGCCATGGATTCAAATTCTGGTATTAAGCTTCGCCTTATACCGTTGTTCTCTGACTCTAAAGCTGATACTCTCTTGAGTTTAGCCTTAGTTCTCTTGAGTAGTGCTTCTAGATCATCAACGAAGTTTGTCGACAGGTTAAAACCAATCATACATTACCCTGTATAAGATACACAAGTAGACAAAACAAGGGCAAGCTTGTTTGAACAGAGGTCAATGGTTATTTCAATCACATCAAATAATATAAGTTTATCAATACTTCCTGTGCTAGCTACCTTCCCCGGCAACGGCGTCAGAAATGCTTGTTGACATTTCTTAGCATCGCTACTAAGAATAGAGGTCTAAATCTGTCTCCGGCAACAGCACCAGAAATGCTTGTTGATATTTCTTAGCATCGCTACTAAGAATAGAGGTTTAAATCTATCTCCGGCAATGGCGCCAAAAATACTTGTTGGTATTTATTAACTCCTCACTTATTTTAGTAGCCACCCATTAATTACCTACACCTCTAACATTACTTGAACTAGGTTGTCATCCCCAATGATGGTGCTAGAAATGTTTGTTGGTACCACCTATTATCACTACTAGAATAATACTAAGCAGATGTTTATCATTTTTATGTGACTAGAAAGATATAGAATATGAATGAAAAGGATTCTGCAAGCAGACAGATAATTATACCATTGTAGCACATCACCCGAGAGTATTCCAGGTATTGTATTTATATTACCATAGGGAAGGTGTAGCGTTGGACATGTATTGATAACTAATAACATTGATGGAAAAATAAACCATAACAATCTCTCTACTCATAACAGGGGTAAGTCACAAGATAAAAGATATATATGATAAGCATTGATCAAGCATTATAACAAATCTCTCAGAGCACTCCTATCTATAGCATTAGCATAGTCATGTTAGAATATTAGAGAAATAATTCCTAAGTCATTCTTAATTACAAGTCAAAGCATACGTTGATTAGTGCAATTACACTTAGTAGTCACTACTAAGATCATCATGGAATCTACACATAAGGGGCATTACTTCGGGAAGTTTGAGAACAGAGCTTTCCTTTCCTTTACAACTGGACCCTACTTCTTCGACCTATACTCTGGGAGTGAACTATAAAGGACTCAATGGTAATGTCACAACCATGATCTACCACATGACCCAGGCTATAGAGTGTATTCGCATGTAAATAGCATATAAGCACCATGCTTACATGATCTCTACAACCCACCCTTGGATCCTTAATAGGGTTAATGCTATATGAACTTATGCATAAACTCAATGATAAACTAACTATACTAAGCATATAATCAAAGTAGATGACAAACATTGGAACCAAAAACATGAACAAGATGAATACTAATATTGTCATAACAATTGTAGCAAGCATATAAAAATAATGGAGATACAACAAGAGAGGGGTACAAGACTATACCGAACCAAGCTCTTGACAATGTCGGGAATCCAAGCGAAGAACTGCTTGCCTCCCTCTAGACCAAGCCTAATTAGCTAATGCCCTAGAAACTAGAGGAGCTATGAGGATATTAGGGTTTCAGGATCTGGATGACTTGATCTCAAATGACTTGTGGCCACGTCGTGGCACGGGCTGACGTGGTGCTATTATGCTGGCCGTGGTAGCATTATAGCCACAGTGATGGTTCATTAGCTATCCTAAGCAATGTGACATCCATCATGGTCTTTGCCATCCTCTCTAGGTTTTCATGGTGTCGTACCTATAGCAGGTAGTCACCCTGGGTTATCGTTTACCTGGTTGCCTCATGGGGCTGAGGGCCACGACCCCGATCGTTGGGGTTAGGGCATTTCACTAGCCAGGAAGGTCTCTTTGTCAAGACCTTGTCATGGATCCCATCCTTGAGTGGGTGGGATCGTATGCGTGTTCTGTCTGTCCATATTCGGATGGTGGGTTTCGTACCCATTGCCACCACCGTGCGGTGTTATTTCACTAGAGCGGCATGGCTCAGGGATGGCATCTGACTAGACCGAGGTGACTGCTATCACATCGATCCTTGTAAGGTCAATGCGGAGCCCCTGCTCTTGTCGGAGCAGGCACACTAGGTTGTGCTCAACCTCTCCCTATCCCGCCTAGGGGACATCGTGATAGGGAGAGGTCACATCTTCCGTGTGGCTAAGGCAGAAGAAGGGGTCATGGCCAACCTTGGCCTAAGCGTTGGCCCGATGTGCTTGTCCTAGTTGGGCCTCAGTCATTTGGGCCATTGTTAATTCGATGAATTGCGGGCCGTGTGGCCCGCTAACTAGTCAGCGCCTTGAGACACCCCGGGGTTACAACCCTGACAACATGGCTTGCTATTGTAGCAACCACCTCTATTGTCACCCATTAAAAGAGAAGACACCATATGAGCTCTTGAATGATTGAAAGCCCAACATTGCATATTGTCAAGTCTTTGGTTGCAAATGCTATATTTTGAAGAAAGGCACTAGATTGGGCAATTTCGAGAAGAAGTATGATGAAGGATTCTTACTTGGATACTTAACCACAAGCAAAGCATATACAGTTTGGAATTTGGCAAGTGGTACTCTTGAGAAAGTTCATGATGTTGAATTTGATGAAACCAAGGGTTCAGAAGATGAGAATGAGAACTTACAAGATGTCAGAGGCATTCAACTTTCAAATGCCATTAAGAACATGGATGTTGGTGAACTAAGGCCTAGGAAAGTGAATGATGAAGATGATGATCAAGTATATGTTGAGCAACCGCCCAGTTTTGAAGATGACAAGAAGCCTAACCATGTGTACAAGTTGAAGAAGGCATTGTATAGCTCGAAGCAAGCACCTAGAGCATGGTGTGAGAGATTGAGAGATTTCTTACTCTCTAAAGGGTTTAAGATGGGCAAGGTTGACACCACTCTTTTCACTAAGAAGATTGGCCAAGACTTGTTTGTGTTGCAAATATATGTTGATGATATCATATTTGGATCAACCAATCAAGACTTTTGTAAAGAGTTTAGGAAGATGATGGCTAACGAGTTTGAGATGTCCATGATTGGAGAGTTGAGTTACTTCCTTGGTCTTCAAATCAAGCAATTAAAGAATAGTACATTTGTGAGTCAAGGCAAGTACATCAAAGACATGCTCAAGAAGTTTGGCATGAATGACAGCAAGGCCATTAGTACACCAATGGGAACAAATAGAAATTTAGATAGTGATGCAAGTGGCAACATGGTGGATCAAAAGTTGCATTCATCTTTGATTGGAACCCTACTCTATGTGACCACATCAAGGCCAGATGTCATGTTTAGTGTGTGTATGTGTGCAAGATTTCAAGCCATACCAAGATAAAGTCATTTGAAGGCAACAAAGAGAATATTGAGGTACTTGAATCATACACAAAATGTCAGATTGTGGTATCCCAAAGGAGCAAAGTTTGAGCTAATTAGATATTCTGATTCGGATTATGCGGGATGCAAAGTTGAGAGAAGAAGCACATTGGGCACATGTCAACTATTGGGAAGATCACTTGTTTCATGGTCATCAAAGAAGCATAATAGTGTTGCATTAGCAACCGCCGAAGCCAAATACATAGTCGACAACAGTTGTTGTGCACAAATTCTTTGGATGAAGGCCACCTTGAATGACTTTGGAATCAAGTTCAAGAAAGTGTCATTGCTATGTGACAATGAGAGTACTATCAAGCTCACCAACAATCCGGTTCAACATGCAAGAACAAAGCACATTGATGTCTGCCACCATTTCATAAGAGATCATCAACAAAAAGGGGACATTTGCATTGAGAGTGTGGGCACCAAAGATCAACTTGCTGACATATTCACCAAGCCACTTGATGAAAAGAGACTTTTCAAGCTAAGGAATGAGTTCAACATATTGGATTTCTCAAATATGTGTTGATGCACCCCCGCTTATATGACATGCCTCTCCTTCGAGCAATCCAAGGTAAAAGTTGATTGGCATGCATACAACCTTTGCTAAGGACATGTTTAGTGCATCTAGTCATTCCTCATGTCTTATAGGTTCATTCATGAAAATCAAATGAATTTGATGTTTGTATGGTACCACTATTGCTTCTATGCTTGACTTGATCTAGTGGTAGCATATGACATGTTTGTGGTCTTGTGAACCTAGTGTTTGATCTAGAAAATGAGCTATAAGTGTTTAACTCAACATGGTACAAGATAACCCTTGTTGGAGGTGTGAAGAAGCTTGTCCTTGGATCAAACCAAGTTAAATATCTTAGGCAAGTGCTCTAGATTGAACCAAATTTTGGGAAAATAATCCTTGCTCCATTAATTGACACTGATAATCTTAAACTATTTAAAATTGAACCTTTGTGGTCATTAATGACAAAGGGGGAGAAGTAATGCACAAAAATAGTGAAAAGATAACAAAGGGGAGAACTTTGACATAGGGGGAGAAATATGACAAAGGAAGTGGATCAATTAAAATTTGAGCACACAAGTAGGGGGAGCAAGCTCATAGACTTGATTAATGCATTTGAATGTGCATTTCATATGTATGCTTGCATGGCACAAGTTTTAAATTAAAATTCCATGCTTGTGTGGTGTATGCTAGTTGTAGGCTTGAATGATGAAATGAAGAACTAGCATGCATAGGTTGAGTAACTAGACTTGTGTTTATATTGTGAAAACTAGAACCTTGCTTCTAATGTTGATCTCATGGGGTATTCTAGTTTTTGTGTATGTCTAGTTACTAATGGTGCTAAGGATGGTATATTGGTGCACTCCGATTGGTATCACGCTTCAAAGGTCCATCTCTTATACCTTAGCATCATTTGGTTAGACATTGACTCCTATATTTCCTATCTAAGTATATGTGCAAGCTTCAATCCAAACTATTAGCGCATATGTAGGGGGAGCAATGCTACCAATTCGGGTTTATGAAACTTGTCCAAATCCTTTACACATGGTAAAAATGCTTGGGCAAGCAACATGGATTCAAATTTGAATTTATTTCATATCTTTGTGGAGGTTATCATCAATTATCAAAAAGGGGAAGATTGAAAGCCCCTGTTTAGTTTTGGTGAATTGATGAAACCCTAAGTGCTAACCTAGTTTGTCAAAGTGATCAAGAGATAGGTAGCACTGTTCCAAGTGGTGGAGCAATGGTGAAGATCATGATGATGGTGTGGTGACCATGGTGATCAAGTGCTCAGCTTGGAAAAGAAGAAAGAGAAAAATAAAAGCTCAAAGCAAAGGTGAAACTTGATAGGAACTTTTTTGGTTTGGTGATTGAGACACTTAGCGAGTGTGATCACATTTAGGATCAATAGCCATACTATTAAAAGGGGTGAAACTCGTATCAAAATGCGGTTATCAAAGCACCACTAGATGTTCTAACTCATTGCACATGCAATTAGATCTAGTGGAATGCTAACACCCTTAAAATGTTTGTGAAAATTTGCTAACACACGTGCACATGGTGATACACTTGGTGGTTGGCACATTTGATCAAGGGTGGCGAAGTTGGTGAAGTTTGGAAGCTCACTGGAGCTGACCGGATGCTGGACATGTGTGTCCAGTTAGTGGTGGTGAAGTGGCTCGGTCTCGGTCTATTGACCGAACACTAGAAGCAAAGGTGGACCTGACGCATGGGGAACACTGTTCCCGTGTACGGTCAGTGCTTACGTGGCGACTTCTAGCACGTGGAGTGGAGAGAGTGAGAGACCGGACGCTGACTGCGTCAGGTCACCGATGACTAGATGTGTCAGGTCATGATCTCTCCTCTCTAGACCGTCTCTGGAAGTGATCGGACTCATGGTGATGGAGCATCCGGTCATCAGGCGGCGCGTTAGGTCAATAGGCTTGGGGGCGCGAGCGTTTACGTGACCTGATGCGGCTCGGGCACGTCCGATCACCTAGTTAGTGCATCCGGTCATTATTTGACCGCGTGGGTGCTGGGGGCGACCGTTGGAGATTAGCGGCTGGCGTTTGAAGGCGGGGCCATGTGGCACTCATTGGGTGACTAGACGCTAGAGACGTGCATCCAGTCATCTCTGACTGACACGTCCAGTTGTCCCGCAGTGAGCTGCCTATGGTGCCCAACGGCTCTATTCATGGGGGCTCTCTATTTAAGCCCCTTGGCCAGCTCAAGCTCACTCTCTTAGCCATTTGCATTGACATAGCAACCCTGTGAGCTTAGCCAAAGCCCTCCCACTCATCTCCATCATTGATTCATCATCTTTATAAGATTGAGAGTGAATCCAAGTGCATTTCTTGAGTGATTGCATCTAGAGGCTCTTGGTGTTCGTGTTTCGCTACAGGGTTCACTTGTTACTCTTGGTGGTTGCCACCACCTAGATAGCTTGGTGCTGCGAGGATCGTCGAGCGTAGGTTGGTGATTGTCTCCAGCTTTGATCGTGGTGATTGTGAGGGGTTCTGTAACACCCAAAATTTTGCATTGTTTCAAAATAGATAAAATTGATTTAATTATGAATTTGTTTGTGCATTCAATTTAGGGAATAATAAAAATTGGTGAAAATAAAATAAATCATAAGGGTTAGTTACATGTTGATGCACTCATGTCGATGCATTTTATTTATTGTGGTGACTGGTTTTGACGAAATCTAAAAATGATTTCAAAATTTGGTTTAAAAATGAATTGGAAAACTTGATTTGGAAAAAGAAAAGAAATTCTTTTCTCTCCCTACCTCTTTTCTCCATTTTGGCCCGCTGGCCGATTCCCCCTCTCCCTTGTTCTCGGCCTGCTAGCCCTCCCTTCCTTCTCTCCCTCGTGTTCTCTTGTTGGGCTGGCCCAAGCCGAAGTGGAGAGCCTCCACTTCCCTTCACTCGCTGACCAACCGTCCCCGCCCGTCAGCTCCTCCCCCAACCTCCTCTCGCCATCCCGCCCCGCACGCACGTAGGCAGCAACCGCCGTCACCCCACGCTCTGCGTCGTGGGAGCGTCCCACCCCACTCCTTGGTCTTTTTGAAAGGGCGCCGCAACCTCCACCGCCCCCTTTGCCATTTTCCTCGCCCTCACCCATGGAGACCGCACCAAAGAGCTCCGCCAAAATCCACCGTCCGCCACTCTTCATGATTCACCGTCTCCGCTCTGTCTCCGTCCTCCTTCTTGCCGTGGTGAGCAACCCCGTGTTCCCCTCTATCTCCCCATGCCTCCCTTTCTTGTTTGGTGGTCTCTAGGGGTGAATTCACGTGCGCCGGTGAGCTCCTCGCCGTCGGCCATGGCGCGCACGCCGCGCGGGCCACTCCTCGACCGCGTGTTGTCCCGGGGTGAGCTCGCCGTCGTCCCCACATCATCCCAGTGATCTCGGTGGTCGGTTTGGTGGCCGTAGGCCCCGTTTCCCCAGCACCGGCGAGCTCTTCGCCGCCGACAATGGCTGTGCCGCCGCGGCCGCCACTGTTCCGACGACGGTAGCCTCTTCTCTCTTCCTCCCATCTTTTCTCGGCCGTCCATCACTTGATCAACGGCCCAAGATGGTCGATACCCCTTCGCGAGTTTTTCTTCTAAAGTGACCCTCGGTTTTCTGAAAATCAAACCCGCCGTCCTTAGCGTACTCCTAGAATACGCATTCTCATTTTGAAAACGTAGTTTCTTCGGTTTAAATGAAAAATACATTTTCAGATTAATTATAGAATTGCCATTGCAGTAAAACGCTTATAAAATCGTCGTTTTAGCTCCGATTCGACCCGTTCAACTTGCGTTAGGTTCGTAATTTCATAACCTACACATTAATGCCACTGTTATTTAGGTTTGCAACATTTAAAATTCTTGATTAGGTTAAGTTAATTAACTCGCTATAGGAATCTTGTTTAATTCATAACTTTCACGTTATAGCTCCGTTTTTCGTGCACTTTGCGTTGATGTGATCGTAGCGAGATGTAGGATATTTTCATAAACTTTTTATCTTGTTTTTATACTGCTGATGTACTGTTCTAATTATAGATTTGTTTGCTATGCATGAATGCTCCTGAAATGTGTATGTTGTCGTGTTGGTCGAGTTCAGACGGTGATGAGTACGTTGGGAACCCGGAATACTTCGAAGATCAACAGGACCAGCAGGAGTGTGCTAACCAAGTTAAGTATAGCATGGGCCTACCTTGATTCCTATTCATTATATAATCTACTCATTATGCATGTGTCTAATATTGCTCGACTATAAGGACATCCTAGCCATTGATGACTTATATCTCGATGCCTATGGGTTTTATTGCATATGGGTAGAATGCTAGTGCTCTATTCAAACATGATCAATACTATGATTAATGGAACAAATGGATAAATATGATGGTAATAATTGAAATATAGGGTGATGATGCAAATGATGTCGATCATGTTGCCCTAAACTCTCCGTAAGGACTTATCTGTAGGGCAAAAGCTGGGACATATAGTGCAACCGTGAGAGTTATATGGCTCTGACTTTAGCTCAGTAATAGGATCTTTTCTAGCTTGTTAGAGGTTACCCAAAAGGGCGCAAGAGGGGCTTGCCACTTTGGGTATAGAACTGCCTCTGTTCTTGTGTGTATAGCCTGTGGGAATTGTGCCACAGAAAGGGGGGTTCTCTATATCTGCCTGCCGAGGAAACCTCGCAGCCCTAACTTGTTAGACGAGACCTATGGAAGGCTTCATAGTGTACCCTGCCCGCTCACCTTGGAAGTGTTATGGGAGTAATTAACCCGGGCATATGGGCAACACGACTCACGGGTAAAGATGCACAACCTCTGCAGAGTGTTAAAACTGTCATAATAGTCGTGCTCACGGTCACGAGCGGCCCGGAAAACTCACAGAATAAATGGTTACTTATGATGATGTTGTTCATGGTGAACTATGATGGTATTATGATGATGATGACGATGATGATGATATAATGTTGATCAATGACTCTATTTAATTCTAGTATATGATCATGTGGGTTAATTTGGGAGCTTAAGCATAACTTGATGTTGATCAATAACAAAATGTTGACTTACTAAAATGCTAAATACAGTAAACTGTGTCTGCCTTTTGAGCCTCATGAATCCTCATGTTATGCTTGTAGAGTACGAAATGTACTCACGCTTGTTTATTTTCAATATTTTGGAAAAATCCCGGATGGGTACCAGATTGCCAGAGATTGGAGCAGACAGGCTTGTAATCAACCAGTCAGTTATCCCTGTGCAGTGGAGTCTTCACCTAAAGACCGGAGTTGTCTTTCCGTTATTGCTATCTAAGGTTATATTTTTTATAATAAGTACGTTATATATTAAGCATTGTCATTTGATATTACCCTTATTTGTAGCTATATGTGAGATTTGACTTCCTAGGCTCACATATGGTGTGTATCTGGTTTTGTTCTTAAACCCGGGTGCTACAAAGTGGTATCAGAGCAATGCTGACTGTAGGACGCAAGCCTAGTTAGGAATTGGCCGTCTTAAGGTTTAGGAATTGCTATAAGACCCTTGTTCTATAAACCTTGATATTCCTCCTCTATTATTTCTCTACCCTTGATATTCATCTTCTCTTTGATACTTGTTTAAGCCTTTGTTCTCATCTTCACTCCTTGCTTTGATATACTCTTAGAATCTTCTCTCTTACCATCTTCCTGCGACATCGGAAGCGAAGCTTTAGGATATTTGCCCTTAATATGAATAGAATGATAGTATCGCAAGCTGAGTCAATGATTGAAGTATGCCCTTAATTGCTTGTTGAATTGTTATTATGCATGAGCTTGTTTTGGATCTTTGTAATGATTGTAATGATCTTGTGTGGATTGTGCACAATTTCATTTAGTCTATAGGCCTAAGGCATAAGGATTAATGAAGTAAATATGCGGGTTTTGGTTTTCTCCTGTTTTATCCATCCTGTTTTCCAGAGCAGTATGTGTTCATCATGATATAACTCTAAATATGGACATCCAAAAGTTATGAAACTTTTACAGATAAAAGTAGACTCTTCTATGTTTCATCTGCCACTGGAATCACTTCTATATCTATTTTGGTTTGGGAGTTATGGAAATCACAAGATGATATAGCTGTGTTGTCTGAAACCTGGAGTAGTTTTGTGGTGCACAATTTTCGACCAAATTATGTTTGGAATCAGGAAAAGTGTTCTATACAAAAGTTGTAGAGGATTTCAACAGCTTTCCAACAGTATAAACTACAACTTCATTGGATTAACAGAATAGGAGTTACAGCTATTTTCCCGCGCTGCTGTTTTTCTACTCATGAGGAATTTCAGACTTCTTGCTCTTACTTATGCAGATGAGTTTCCGTGGGATATCAGAAGGTCATTATGATGGTTAACTCACTTGGAAGAAGATGCAAGCTACCCTTTGTTGTTCCCCTAGTTGATCTCTCTTAAGGGGGGTAGCCGAGTGAAGAAGTAACAAGATGAAGGTTTCTTACATTCAAGTACTCCACCTGGAAGAATTAGTTATCCCTATGGTTGAGAAGTCACCAACAAAGCACAGTTGGGTGTTTGAACTTCAACATACCCAAGACAAGTCAGCAACAATGACAAGGCAAGGAGATATGGTTCATCTACAGTTGGTTCTATGGAGACTCGGAAAACTCGTTGCGACATCAAATATGGCAAGAAATTTTTGATTCAAGGATGATCTCTCCTTGGATAAGTTATCTCAAATGGTGGAATTATGGGGAACTTAAGAAAGCTAATGATGTGTTGAGTTGGAACCCACCAAAGGATGTGAGTGAGATTCAAAGTTTTCCTAGGAATAGAAGATATCGTCAGAGGTTCATTGGAGGCATTATAATCTAGGATATAAGGGTGACATCTACAAGGATCGTAAGAATCTAAAGGATATCTTCACTAAGTTGGTTTTGATCTTATGAAATCATTGATGAATTAGAGCGATCAATGATTATGGCATGGAAGTGTGTTAATACCCGGATAAGCAAAAGTTGTTGCCGATGCTCCTAGCATAAAGAGTGTGCTAGGGAGGTTCAGTCGACACCAAAGTTGAGTTGTGTGAGAAACTTGAGTGATGTCACCTATGCTACAAAGTGTATCACCTTGGAACAAAAGGAATTGCAAAGGTCAGTTGGAGGTAATGGCATAAAGGACTAAGGGATTGTGCTTAAGAGTTGATCAAGCTATTAGGAGCAAGGTTGTAACAATGTGCAAGCTACAACGTGATCGTTGTGAGAAAATGAAGAAGATCCAAAGGCAGAGCATCTACATCTCTTGATAAACATCTCTCGAATCTCGAGGACGAGATTCCTCTTAAGGAGGGTAGAATTATAACACCCAAAATTTTGCATTGTTTCAAAATAGATAAAATTGATTCAATTATGAATTTGTTTGTGCATTCAATTTAGGGAATAATAAAAATTGGTGAAAATAAAATAAATCATAAGGGTTAGTTACATGTTGATGCACTCATGTCGATACATTTTATTTATTGTGGTGACTGGTGTTGACGAAATCTAAAAATGATTTCAAAATTTGGTTTGAAAATGAATTGGAAAACTTGATTTGGAAAAAGAAAAGAAATTCTTTTCTCTCCCTACCTCTTTTCTCCATTTTGGCCCGCTGGCCGATTCCCCCTCTCCCTTGTTCTCGGCCTGCTAGCCCTCCCTTCCTTCTCTCCCTCGTGTTCTCTTGTTGGGCTGGCCCAAGCCGAAGTGGAGAGCCTCCACTTCCCTTCACTCGCTGACCAACCGGCCCCGCCCGTCAGCTCCTCCCCCAACCTCCTCTCGCCATCCTGCCCCGCACGCACGTAGGCAGCAACCGCTGTCACCCCATGCTCTGCGTCATGGGAGCATCCCGCCCCACTCCTTGGTCTTTTTGAAAGGGCGTCGCAACCTCCACCGCCCCCTTTGCCATTTTCCTCGCCCTCACCCATGGAGACTGCACCAAAGAGCTCCGCCAAAATCCACCGTCCGCCACTCTTCGTGATTCACCGTCTCCGCTCCGTCTCCGTCCTCCTTCTTGCCGTGGTGAGCAACCTCGTGTTCCCCTCTATCTCCTCATGCCTCCCTTTCTTGTTTGGTGGTCTCCAGGGGTGAATTCACGTGCGCCGGTGAGCTCCTCGCCATCGGCCATGGAGCGCACGCCGCGCGGGCCACTCCTCCACCGCGTGTTGTCCTAGGGTGAGCTCGCCGTCGTCCCCACATCATCCCAGTGATCTCGGTGGTCGGTTTGGTGGCCGTAGGCCCCGTTTCCCCGGCACCGGCGAGCTCTTCACCGCTGACAATGGCTGTGCCGCCGCGGCCACCACTGTTCTGGCGACGGTAGCCTCTTCTCTCTTCCTCCCATCTTTTCTCGGCCGTCCATCACTTGATCAACGGCCCAAGATGGCCGATACACCTTCGTGAATTTTTCTTCTAAAGAGACCCTCGGTTTTCTGAAAATCAAACCCGCCATCCTTAGCGTACTCCTGGAATACGCATTTTCATTTTGAAAACATAGTTTCTTCGGTTTAAATGAAAAATACGTTTTCAGATTAATTACAGAATTGCCACTGCAGTAAAACGCTTATAAAATCATCGTTTTAGCTCCGATTCGACCCGTTCAACTTGCGTTAGGTTCGTAATTTCATAACCTACGCGTTAATGCCACTGTTATTTAGGTTTGCAACATTTAAAATTCTTGATTAGGTTAAGTTAATTAACTCGCTATAGGAATCTTGTTTAATTCATAACTTTCATGTTATAGCTCCGTTTTTCATCCACTTCGCGTTGATGTGATCGTAGCGAGATGTAGGATATTTTCATAAACTTTTTATCTTGTTTTTATACTACTGATGTACTGTTCTAATTATAGATTTGTTTGCTATGCATGAATGCTCCTGAAATGTGTATGTTGTCATGTTGGTCGAGTTCAGACGGTGATGAGTACGTTGGGAACCCGGAATACTTCGAAGATCAACAGGACCAGCAAGAGTGTGCTAACCAAGGCAAGTATAGCATGGGCCTACCTTGATTCCTATTCATTATATAATCTACTCATTATGCATGTGTCTAATATTGCTCGACTATAAGGACATCCTAGCCATTGATGACTTATATCTCGATGCCTATGGGTTTTATTGCATATGGGTAGAATGCTAGTGCTCTATTCAAACATGATCAATACTATGATTAATGGAACAAATGGATAAATATGATGGTAATAATTGAAATATAGGGTGATGGTGCAAATGATGTCGATCATGTTGCCCTAAACTCTCTGTAAGGACTTATCTGTAGGGCAAAAGCTGGAACATACAGTGCAACCGTGAGAGTTATATGGCTCTGACTTTAGCTCAGTAATAGGATCTTTTCTAGCTTGTTAGAGGTTACCCGAAAGGGCGCAAGAGGGGCTTGCCACTTTGGGTATAGAACTGCCTCTGTTCTTATGTGTATAGCCTGCGGGAATTGTGCCACAGAAAGGGGGTTCTCTATATCTGCCTGCCGAGGAAACCTCACGACCCTAACTTGTTAGACGAGACCTATGGAAGGCTTCATAGTGTACCCTATCCGCTCACCTTGGAAGTGTTATGGGAGTAATTAACCTGGGCATATGGGCAACACGACTCACGGGTAAAGATGCACAACCTCTGCAGAGTGTTAAAACTGTTATAACAGCCATGCTCACGGTCACGAGCGGCCTAGAAAACTCACAGAATAAATGGTTACTTATGATGATATTGTTCATGGTGAACTATGATGGTATTATGATGATGATGATGATGATGATATAATGTTGATCAATGACTCTATTTAATTCTAGTATATGATCATGTGGGTTAATTTGGGAGCTTAAGCATAATTTGATGTTGATCAATACCAAAATGTTGACTTACTAAAATGCTAAATGTAGTAAACTGTGTCTGCCTTTTGAGCCTCATGAATCCTCATGTTATGCTTGTGGAGTACGAAATGTACTCACGCTTGTTTATTTTTAATATTTTGGAAAAATCCCGGATGGGTACCAGATTGCTAGAGATTGGAGCAGACAGGCTTGTGATCAATCAGTCAGTTGTCCCTGTGGAGTGGAGTCTTCACCTGAAGACCGGAGTTGTCTTTCCGTTGTTGCTATCTAAGGTTATATTGTTTTATAATAAGTACGTTATATATTAAGCATTGTCATTTCATATTACCCTTATTTGTAGCTATAAGTGAGATTTGACTTCCTGGGCTCATATATGGTGTGTATCTAGTTTTATTCTAAAAACCGGGTGCTACAGGTTCTTGACCTTTCCCCGGTGGAGAGCCAAAAGGTACTCTAGTGGATTGCTCGTGGCTTGTATGATCCTCATCTTGTGTTGGTTGTGTGGCACCCTATTGAGGGTTTGGCATGTGATGCCAATTAGCGTGTGAACCTCCAAGTGAATGAATCGCCACAATGAGGACTAGCTTGCCGGCAAACAAGTGAACCTCGGTAAAAAATCTTGGGTCATCTTGTTCTGAGGATTTCATTGGTTATCTTATAATTGATTGATTGGTTCCATTGGTGATTGGCTCATTCCTCTACATGGCAGTATAACCTTCCATCTCTCTCGTGTATTTACTTTCCTAGTGTAGCTAGGCCCTTTAGAGTAGTTAGTTTTGAGGGCTAGCAAGTGTCCGTCTAGTTTGGTTAGTGAGGCTCTTTAGTTAGTCTTTGAGAGCTCACTAACTTAGAGTAGTGACTTATCCTTTGTGTGCTTAGAGACAGTAGCAATTAGAATTGTGGTAGGTGTCACACCCAAAATTTCTTATTTTGGGTTGTGCATGAAAAACACTAAATAAAATAAATAATTTCAATATTTGAATAATTTTATTAGATAAGTTAAGTTGCTGCTAATTTAAATATAGAAAATTGTGGTTTTAAAATTTTCATATTAATTTGATAATGTGGTGTTTGTGTGATGCTTGTCTTTGGTGTTGGTGAGTGCTATTATTTTCAAAATACCATAGGGCGACGTTTACTTCTCACCGGAAAACTTTTTGGTATTTTCTAGATTTAAAATTTCAATTTCTGTGAGCTTAATCTTTTTCCTTGATCTCTTCATCAATCTTTTCATGAGCTCCAAATAATTTATTTGGGTTTGTCTCATTCTAAAATATCTCTGAGAATTTTCCCTGAATTTTTGGAGCCTTCGGAGTATTTTTCGTGGCTTAAAATTCAATTCTGGACTTTTCTAGAATTATTTTATCCATGAAATTAATTAATTCTGAAAATAATAAAATATCTCAGATTTCCTCATGCCCAAAGGCCCATGTCTTTATTTACTAATGGGCTTTAATAATTAATTAGGCCTATTAGTAAAGGTGGAGGGTGCAACATCGATTAGTACCATATTACTAGTTGATGTGAAGGTGGAGAGTTTTCCTCCCTATAAGTATGTACCTACCCCATGGGCAAAGCACACCAAAATTACCGTAAGAGGAGCCCCTAGTTTGGGAAATCTCTCGTGTAGTAAATTAAATATTTTTCCTCCTTCTCGTATCGTCCCTAGGCCGAGGCCCTTCAGATGGATGGAGGTAGAAGATGAAGTATTTACGGTTTTGCCACTGGTTCGTAATATCTTTATCGTTTCTTCGTTTTAACTCTGATTTGACCCGTTCAAGTTACGTTAGGTTCATATTTACGAACTCTACATGTTAGTGTAGTTGTACAGTAGGTTTGAAAGATTTAATTTTCGAGTTTATATTAAAGTAATTATTTATCTATAGAAAATCTTAGAAAATTCATAACTTTCACGTTTTAAATCCGAATTTTATGATCTTTACGTCTGTGTGATCGTAGTAATGTGTAGAAGAGTTTTACAAGCTTTTTATACTATTTTTCTACTGTTGGTGTACTGTTTTAATTATGTCTCCTTGTTTGCTTCGTGTATGATTGCTCGGATGATTGTGTGTTGATGCTTGATGATCGAGTATAGACGGTGAGCAGTTTCTTGACGATCAGGAGTATTATTTTGAGCCAGATCAGCAGTATCATCAGGAAAACTTTGATTAAGGCAAGTATAACATGGGACCATCCTTGTTACCTATTCACTGAAATTAATCATACATATACACACTATAACACAACATACTTTTGCCGACACTTTCTATTGTAGGCAAAGGGCACCTTTGCCGACAGATAACCTCCCGCGAAAAGTTTTCCCGACAGTTTAGAAACAGTCGCGCTAGAAGCCGTCGGCGAAACTTTTGCCGACAGTTAACAGAATCCCCGACACTTTATGTGTAGGCAAACGGTTTACCTACGCCGACAGTTGAAACCTTTGCCGATAGTTAACCCTTTGCCGACAGTTAAGACCTACGCCGACAGTTAAAACCTTTCCCGACAGTTTGTATGTTGGCCAAACCATTTCCAAGATATTTTACAAACCATACCCTGCCCAAAAAAAACTATCGGCAAAAATGCATAGATATAATTACAATTAAAATAATTTGACAAATCCACTTTTGCTCATATAGAAGGCATCACATTGAACAAATTCACTTGATTTTTGTATAAATAATATATTAGATCTTCCATACGGCACGCGCAAAAATACAAGGAAATTTGACACAAGATCTCCTCTCCAGCTCTCCTGACACAAGGGTTCAAACTTTATCAGAAGCATCATCCTCCGCGTCCTCCCGCTGCTTCTGCTGCTGCTTCGGCGGAGGCGTGCCCTCCGCGTTCCTGACCGCGGCCAGCTTCTCCGCCAGTCTCTGCTCCAGTGCCCTCTGACCCCTTTCTCTGCAGGGAACGGACAATAATCAAATCAAATGAGATGCCCGAGATAAGAACATCAAGACTGATCAATGGGTAGCAATCATTTCGTGATGGTGCTCAACGGGTAGGAAACCAAGAGCATGTGCTCTACTAAGCAAATGGTTTCAGTGATGGATGGCTAAAACGATGAGAAAAAAAAGGAATTCGCACCTCCTCCTGTTTGCCTCAATGGACCCTGAACCAGGGAACTGTGACCCATCCAATGTCTGGCCTGTGCCTTCAGGTCTTGCAGATCGCCCACAGAAGAGTTTGTGGAATATGGAAGCAATAGGGTCCAAAATTGGCCTGCAATATTTCAATAAGTTTATGAAATAAAAAACAAAGTTTAGGTCTATTTATTTCTAGATTTGTTGAGTCTTGTACTGTTTGTAAAGTGTTTAGCAATCGTAACTTTCAGAAAAAAAAATCCAAGGAAAATTCTTCTGCAGAACCTTAGAGCTAGGAATCAATAAAATGATATGGTTGGTTGGTTAGCATTAGAGTTCTGCGTTATTACTAGGGACCAGGAGCCACCTCTAGCATCGAAAAAAAAAGGTTGGATGAGCACCTATATCTGATATCTCTACAGCCATTTCCTAACTATATCTCTTCATATATGCTTTCGAAGGTAGAGTTAGATGTTATGTTTAATTGCAATGGTAATCCAACATTTTCTTCTAACATCTTAAATTAGGGATTCACACATCGCTGAGCAAGGGGTCCTCTAAAATGTTCTTCGCTTCGCAGAATTATTGCATTGCATTTCCCACTGCTTTACACCAAGATCACTTGTGAAAAATAGTACCTTAAAAATCTAGGGAAGAAGCTTGAAAATGAGAATTCATCACTTGGGTCCCCCTTAAGTCCTACTTCTAATCTCCTTTGGAAGTAACGTAGGTAAATCCAGCTCATGTAGATGCCAAATAATATGATGGGAAGGTATGACATCGATTCCTTTATGAAGAAGCTTACGGCAACAGAGATAAATGCAACAATAGATGGAATCCACTGAATAAACAGAAAAAAAAATGTTAGGAAACCTTGGGAGATAATCAAAATTGATTGCACAATTAGACAAATTTAATTACAGAAGTGATCAAACACCTTTGCATACTCTATTTTATTTGAAATCGATGTCATTCTAGCAGAACAATCTCTATAGAACATTTAAATAACTGGAGGATGGAATAAGACACTTTGTACCTTAAATCTGCTACCGTATCTAGGAGGGTCATTTAATCGAGTATCAAGAATGCTTAATTGTTTTAAAAGCATATTCTCAAGTGTATCTAAGTACACAGCTGGACAGAGATTGCAGAGAGAACATTCTGAGAGCACAAAAGTGATGCAGTAGCTGTGGTTTCTTGCTGCACTAATTTCGCCGAGGGTTCAGCTGCTATTATTTTCCTAAAGTCTAGGAGTTCATAACATGTCAGGCATTTGTACTTTCCTGTACCTATTTGGAAATTTCTCTCTGTGGCAATGAAAAGATCATGCTTGCCATTGACATATAACCTCTATGTCTGAAATTGAACCAGGTAATTCTTCTATGAGATTTTAGTAAGGTAAAAATACTAATACCAATGCAATATGGCCCGATTCAGCTTAGAGGAGTAGCAAGAACACATAGGCAGTGAGGACGAGGACAAGGAAATTACCTCATTATGTTGCTCCCCTCGAAGGACCACTCGTCTACTCAGAAAGTCATCATCATCATGTAAGTGCATATCAGCCATATCATCCCCTGCATATGATCTAGCATCTTGTTCTTCTTCTTCTTCAAGTACTTCTTCATCACGATAGGTTGGTGCAGCCCTCAAGTTCTGCACAAATGTGTGTTCAGCTGAGTTTGTTCTGCAACAGTCACATTATGTATTTCTCAGACAACTTGATGCGTCGATGCATATGCAACATTATATTAGAATGTTGCAACAACTGGAATTTGAAATTTAAATTAACATATTTGCAGTGTTAGATATATTGCCCATCAAAGTGAAAGGAGAATCTAGTATTTCTAAAAACCCCACATGGACTTGCATTATTATCTAAACAATTCACCGGCCCTACTGCACCTCTAAGGCTACTAACGACTTGTCGGTATTCGCATGTATCATTAGCAACTCTAAACTTAGAATCAGCCAAGCAATACGTTCATTAAAATATATAAGGTATTCTATGTAAGCCTTAATTGGTTCCTAATGCAAAATGAAGTAAACAAGAGATAGAAGCAGCAGACACCTCATATTTGTACTGTTCTGCTCCTTATGAATTCAGTAAACATACCCTTCTGAAGCTGCTCATATGTTTTTTCCCTGACATCTTTACTATGATAGCCACAACAACGACCACCCACACTAAGTTCCCATCTGGCATCAAAAAACTTAAAACTGCAATATACATCAAGCATAAAAAAGGAGATCATGCTCTGCATCATGAAACTCACATTCAGGAATGGATATCAAAGTTGCACTGAAACTGACCAAATAAACAGATACACATGTTGGACATATGGGAGAAGGAAACAAAACAAAGCTAAACCTCCTATTGTCATCCCTTACTGCCAAGTGAAATCTGAACCACTATATGGTGATCCTATGCACTGAAATTGGGCATAACTCACATCATGGACGTATGAATTTACCAAACAGAAACATAATTGTAATCACAGATACCAGCTCTGTAGATAGATAGATCCAATTTAAATCACCACAGAGATGAATAAAACAGTTGTACATGTGAGCTCAATCCTATGCCATTACCTTTCTGAATGGAGAAGCCAGATGTTGTAGAGCTATGATTCTCTGCCTGAGCGTCTCCCTCCTCACCTAATAAAAAACTAATTCAGTAATTTTCAGTACAACGACGCTAGCTTGTAATTTTCAGTACAACTGCACTAGTCCAAGTTCAGAGCTTTCATCAGTAGTGTTGCTCATAGGTTCTAGTGGCAGTAAGATACAGTAAGGACATGTTAGTTGGTAGTTATATAATTCACAGGAAAACTCTGTGTACATCTCCACTTGGACTTGTGCAGTTGTGAGAGAGCTAGTGGCAACAATAAGTAGTTAGCAGTCAATTTCATACACAAAAATATATCACTGCAAACTCATAAATCCAGGTCTAAGCCCACCTATCTAACAGTTCAATCCACACAAAAAAAAAGATATGTTCTTGACAAAAACAACAGCAAGGGAAAAAATGGTACACTACTTAGGCTATGTCTGGACAGCATTTTGAGAAACAAAGAAAGAGCCCCTTTCCATGCTGATGGATATTTTGAAAATATAGGTTATACAATCCCCAGTTTGATTAGATTTTCAGGTTATGCTGATAGTATAACAATCAATTCCGAAAATCATTGGGCAAGAAAAACAAAGACTAAGCAAACTTACAGTGAAGCCAAGTTGTTAATTTTTCTATTATATTTTACAAGTGCATTATTAGCTTTTTTGAGAGCGCAGGCAGCAGCAGGATCCTCTGTGACATATATACCTCTTTGGAATGAGGGCTCTATTCAGATCCAGGGATACGGATGAATGGGGCCGAATCAAGGAGAGTGCGGCCTTCAGTAGCAGGGGGAGCCTCTTACCTGGAGCGGATGAGGAGAGCCTCCGGAGTGGAGCCCTTCGCGCTAGCAGCGGCGGTAGGATTTCGTGCCAGCCGTGGAAACTCCAAACCCTAACGGATCCTGTGCAGATGTGGAGCTGCAAGTGATGGGGAAGATGCGCCGCAGCTTGCGTCGATGCGGAACTACAGGCGACGGCGGAGCCGCGTCGAGCATCAATGGAGTGCACCGGCGACGGCGACGGCGGATGGTGGGACCATGGGTTCGACATCCGGCGGCACGTTGGGTGTGGAGCTCGGCAGGCGGCGATGTAGCGGGGCTCGACGCTGAGCTTGCATGGGTGGCGGCCAAGGCTCGGCACCGGAGATGAGTGGGCGCGTTCGGGATTGGAGCTACGAACGCATGGCGGCGGCGGTGGGGTTGCTGCCAGGACGCACGAGCGGCGGCGGCTGGGTTGCTCATTCACGACTTTTTCTTTTCTTTTTTTGGGTGCGACTTGGGAGGATTCAGATAAGAGGGGTGCGTGTGGCCCCCTCTTCTGTTTTTTTTCTGCTATCCGTCATGTGCTTGATTGGCACAGGCAGGGCTCACCCTTCGCCGACACATGACCAGTAGCTAAGCTAAGGCTACGCCGACAGTTAGTCTGCCTAGTAAGTTTCCCTGACAGTTTATTAGTCATCACAGAAACGCCGACAGATAATCTGTTGTCCAACTACATAATTGCCGACAGATGAGTTGACACTAAAAGATTGGACTTTTGCCAACAGATAAGGTGTGCGCGATACTAACCCTTTCCCAACACATAACAGTGGGCAAAAGTGTGTCATGGTGTAGTGACATGTGTCTTCCTTGACAACCATAGAGATTATAACTTAGCTATTGATATCTTGTTTCCTTGTCACCTATGGTTTATGCATTTGGGTAGCTATTGCTAGTACTTAATTATGAATAATGATCTTGTAATTTGATTAATGGATTAAGCAACCAACCATTAAGATGAATTTATTACTGTTGAAAAGGGGGCTAGAGCAATGGTTATATTGTTGCTCTGGTTTCTCTCCATAAGGACTTACCTATAACTGATAACCGGGATTGACAGTACAGCTGTGAGGGCTATATGGCTCTGGCTCTAGTTGTTCAAGAGACCTTTTCTAGCTTGTTAGTGGTTACCTTAATTGGCGTAAGAATGGCTTGCCACGTTGGGTGTAGGACAGCCTCTAGTTTATGAGTATAGCCGAGAAGGAATTGTGCCATTTGAAAAGGGTGGTTCCTACATCTGCCTGCCGAGTGAATCTAATGGCCCTAACTTGTTAGACGAACTTTTGAATGGCTTTATATGATTTTCGGTGTTTTGGGACTAGCTATCCCATGCATTTAGAAATTATGACTTACAGTGAAAGTGTACACCTCTGCGCAGAGTTTAATAAACTGGTATACTAGCCGTGCTCATGGATACGAGCGGCCTTAGGGATTCTTACAGAATAGTTGATCACCATTGTTATATTATGCTTAATTATTGTTGTTATTATTATGCTCGTATTAATGCTATTCATTATCCTTATTACAATTGATCATTGGTTCATTAATGGGAATTGAAATATCTTGATGCTACTCAATTGCTAAATATATGATGATTAAAAGCTAAATGCAGTCAAACAGTGTCTAGCCTTTTTGAGCCTCATGAACCCTGTGCTATACTTGTTGAGTTCAACATAGACTCACTCTTGCTATTTCCACCACACTCTAGTGTGTAGTAAGGTGCTATTCAGAAAAAGGATTCAGAGGTAGTGGAGTTTCCAGAAGTCTTTCAGAAGTGTTTGGCATACAGAGCCACCAGTCAACCATCCCTGAGAAGAATGGAGCCTGAAGTTTAGTCACTGTTCCACGATACTCTGATGTAAGTGTTAATATAGCTATGAATACGTTATATAATAACATTGTTTCTGATACTTTTTTATTCTGACATATGTGTAGACTTCCTGGGCACACATATGATTAGCCTGGTTTTGTTCTTTAGAAAACCGGGTGTTACAGTAGGTGGCTTGCATTTTTAGTTGACTAGCACAACATTCGCTTTGCCTCATATTTGTCTAACCGCTTTACTTAGTGTTGTTGTAGAAATTTTTATAGGTTATTCGTCCCCCTCTAGCCTTTAGGACCTTTCAACGTGCACGTGGAATACACCCACATGCTTTCTCTCTTCTCTTCCTCAGGAGTTATCTTCCTTCTTCTTCCTCATGCCTTGTCCAGCTCCGGCGTCGTGGACGTCGCCTCCGCTGCCACCGTCGACAATAGCCACCCCTAACTCAAGCTTCTCCTCTAGATTTGGCGTGAGCACCCTGCCTCCACCACCTCCCAGGCTCTGTAACACCCTAAAATTTTGGCATGATTTTAAAATTAGTGAATATGATTTTTATGTATTTTTGTGAGCATAAAAACTTAGAAAAGTAATAATTTTTTTAATTTAAAATCAAATATAAGGGTAGAAACATGATTGAGCATTCATGCTGCTGCATTTGAATTTTTGTATTGAGTGGTTTGATTCAAATTCAAAAGAGGATTCAAAATCTTTTGGAAAATGGCTTTGAAAAATTGGAAAAGAAAAAGAAAAGGATATTTCCTCTTCTTTCGGCTTTTGGCCCAGCTCAGCCTGAGTGCCCCGCTCTCTTGGGCCGTCTAGGTCGCAGCCCAGCAGCTTGCGCGTGCACCCGCGTCCGCCTCCCACCGCGCTACCGGCCTAGGCGGTCACCCCTTCTCCCCGCTTCGCGTCACGGGCCGAGCCCAGCCGCTGGCCCAACACGCGCCCATGTTTTCCTTTCCCCTCTCTCTCTGGCTGGCACTATGGGCCCACACGTCAGGACCATCTTCCTCCCCACGCCAGCATCGGATTTGCTTTCCATGTTTGCCACCGACTGAATCGGCGCCCAATCTCCTCCTTCCTTACTTAGGGGCCACCCCAGGGCTATATAAGCCGAGCCGTGCACCCCTCCGCATCCATCTCATCTTCTAGTAGCAGCTGTGGTGCTCGAGAGCCTGGTAACCATGAGCGTAAGCCCTAGACGCCGCCATCCCGAGCCGCATGTCGCATTGGGACTATCTTCGCCTCTGATTTTGCCCTAGGTGAGCTCGCCATGTCCCGCTCTTCCTTCCTGTACTTCCCGTTTATCGAATGGTGGTCGGAGATGCCGCTTCGTCGAACTCCAGCGAGCTCGGGCCAAGTCTGGCCACGGCGCCGCCGTCAGTCCACTGTAGCCGGCCGGCGTTTTTCTTTTTCTCTCTCCTGATTAGAGTCGATCCGTCCAAATCGGATCCAACGGCCGAAGATTGAAGATACTGGTTCGGTCGTCAATTTAGTTAAAGAGCCCCTGTACTTTTTATATATCGAACCCATAGTCCATAATGTAAAACCCAAATCCGTTTTCTTCTTTTGAAGGCGTATTTGATCGCGGTAACTTTAGAAATACGTTTTCACTTATTTACAATTTTGCCACTAGATTAATTCATGCATAGAATCTTCGTTTTAACTCCGATTTGACCTGTTCAAATTGCATTAGGTTCATATTTGCAAGCTCTACATGATAGTACACCTGTACAGTAGGTTTGTTACATTTTAATTTCGAGTTTGAATTAAAGTAATTATTTATCTATAGGAAATCTTAGTAAATTTATAACTTCGTCGTTTTAGCTCCGTTTTTCGTGATCTTCGCGTCTATGTGATCCTAGCGAGTTGTAGATTCGTTTTAAAGACTTTTTATCTTATTTTATTACTGTTGGTGTACTGTTCTAATTATAGTCTTGTTTGTTTTTGCATGATTGTTTTTGGATGAATGTGGTTGCCATTGTTGATCGAGTATAGACCGTGAACAATTCGTTGGTGACCAAGAGTTTTTCCCCGAGCAAGATCTTCAGGACCAGTTTGAGCAAGGCAAGTATAGTATGGGATTGTCCTTGTTGTCCTATTCACAATAAGCAAATATAATCATTATGCATATATTCCCTTGATAAGGATGACTTAGTTTTGATCTTGTACCTTGACACCTATTATATTGCATTGAGTAGCATTGCTAGTGCTTAACATGAACTATGATCACGTAATTTGACTAATGGAATATGCAATAAACATTAAAAGATGACTTTTTAGTAATATGATAAAAGGGGGCTAGAGCATTGGGCTATTTTATAGTGCTCTAGTTTCTCTCCTTAAGGACTTATCTGTAAGCGAACATCCGGGATTTATAGTACAACTGTGGGGGCTATATGGCTCTAGCTTTAGTCATATAGAAGGACCTTTTCTAGCTTGTTAGTGGTAACCTTTTTGGCGTAAGAATGGCTTGACGAATCAGGTATAGTGCGGTCTCTGTCCTTTTGTGTATAGGCTGCTTGTCATTGTGCCATTTGGAAGGAGGGCTCTATATCTTTTTGCTGAGTGAATCTAATGGCCCTGACTTGTTAGACGAACCTTCGAAAGACTTCATAGTGTTTCCCTGCCTGCTCACCTTACAAGTGTTTTGGGAGTAATTAACCCGGGCATATGGGCAACATGACTCACAGTGAAAGTGTACAACCTCTGCAGAGTGTAAAACTGTTATAACAGCCGTGCTCACGGTCACGAGTGACCTTGGACCCATATGGAATAGTTGGTCATTAATAATAAATATGTTTTTGCTATTCGTTAATCATTTCACATGGATCATATGTTTATTGTTTAGATTGAGACATCTTGATGCTATTGATATGCTAAAATTATGCCAACTAAAAGCTACATGCTGATAAACCAATGTCATGCCTTTGAGCCTCATGAACCCCATGTTACACTTGTTGAGTACGAGATGTACTTACGCTTGTTTATTTTTCTTACTTGGATAAAAATCTCGGATGGGTAACAGATGGTGCAAATAGTGACTACTACTCCTACTTTCCTGAAGATTACTAGACTTGCAGTCAACCAGTCAATGTGCCTGTGCTTGGACCTACCACGAGAGATTTACTTTTTTACTTTCTGCTACATTTGTGTAAAGACTATGTGTTAATAATCGTGATGTAATAACATTTGTGATGATACTCCCTTTATGATTTGTCAGCTTATGTGTGATTGATCTCTGGGCGCACATAAGAGTATGCATTCCATTTGGTCTTTAAATGGGTGTGACAAATTGGTATCAAAGCCTTTGTTGACTGTAGGACACAAGCCTAGTTAGAAATGGTCGATTTCGTATTTTCTTGTTCACTATTTTATGCTTATTATCTTGCTCTTGTTATTTGATAAATTTTTATGCTTCTTATGTCTCATTCTATTATGAATTTTGCCTCTATTCTAACTACATCTAAAACTCTGTAGATGGTTCGTGCCCATAAGACTGCCCGCATCACCACTGGAGGCCACTACCCACCTTGTGCCTTGCTTGCACCAAAAGAGCCACAAGAGGAAGCACCCCAGGAATAGGAGCATGCCCCTGAAGCACCAATCCAAGTGCCAGCACCTTTCCAGGAAGAACCAGAGCCTGAAGAAGATCCTGAGATCATTGAGATGGAAGATGATGAAGAGGAGGAAGCTAATGGAGGAGAGCAACCCCCGTCTCCACCACAAGATGAAGCTGATGATGATGTGCCACCTCCTCCAATGGGGTGGACTGTGAGGATCTACCACAAGGCTAGGGGAGACTCTGTCTCTCACCATCGACTGGTGGGAATGCTCGCTGCCTACTTCACTGATTGGCACCCAGCTGTGGAGAACGTCTGCTGGGAGTATACGCATCCGTTGGAGGACACCTACTGGAAGGCAAGAGCAAGTATTTTTCCTAAGGACGAGGAAAAAGGGGCATACCAGCTAGACATGACGTATTCTCACTTGGGTCATCGAGCTCCCATGGAGGCTAACATTGAAGATGCCGCCTTTGAAGCATGTATGGACCTCCGCTACCTTCGCTTTGACAACATGAAGCATGATGTTCACCGTTACTTCCTTCGTGCACACCCTGACCTTGGATGGGCCATGATGGACCCAGTACAATTGGAACCACTTCCTCGGGTGATGGTGAACCTTGTCTATGATATGATGGAGATGAAGCTGCAGTTAGAGGAGATGGTGAAGGCACAGGGGAAGACCATCAAGAGGCGCCAGGTGACGATTGATGAACTCAGAGCAAACCAAGGCATGGCCAAGATTTATGAGACATTAGAGCATGAGCCATGTCCTTAGAAAATAGGAGTCCTTTATGTAATAAGAACGTTCTTAGTAACGTCAGTTGAGTCTTCGAGTCTGTCGTGTGGTTTGAACTTTGGTGTGATAGTTGCTTTGTCATTATGTTTATGTGTGAGTTGGATTTTTATGAGTGTTGGGGCTTGTAGGCATGTCTACAAGTTCCATTTCTAAGAACAATAAGTTTAATAGTCAAGGAAATAATAGTTGGGTTTGGTATTTTCATGTTTCTGTCCTTGCTGTTTTCTGGAGTGGTCTGTAATGTTTCTGCTATGGTTCAAAAATGGTTCATGCAACATTTATGACATTTTTATGAGAGAAACTAGACTTAAGAACCTTTCAAATGCCACTAGAATCACCTTTTTATCTGATCTGGTTCGAGAGATATAACTGTCACAAGTTAAAGTTTCTGCACAGTATGGAATCTGGAATAGTTTCTGTTGCGCCTTATTTTTCATTAACTTAACGACAGAATCTGATCTTGGGGTCTAAATAAAAGTTGTGGATAACTTCATAAGTTTTCCAACTATATAAAGCAAGCCTCTATTGGACTTCTGTAGCTCAAGATATGATTGATTTACTGAACTGTTAATGTTGATACTCGCCCAGAAAACTTTTAGATCTCATTCTTTATCGTATAAGTGGTTGATAATTTGGAAATCTCAAAGTTTGCATTTTTATGGATGGTAGATGTCCGAAAGAAGAAGAGGTAGGGGTCATGGAGGTGTTCCCCCAAATCCACCACCACCACCGCCACTAACTATTGAGCAACTATTGGCAGTGCAGAGACATCTTATGCAACAACTGGTACAGAACCAACAGAATCAGCTGGTTGCTGGGGCACCCCCACGTGATAAGCGTGGTGAATTTTTGAAGGGTCGTCCCCCAGTGTTCACGCATGCCGTAGATCCATTGGAAGCTAATGATTGGCTTCATGCCGTGGAAAAGCAGCTCAACATTGCACAATGTGAAGACCGGCATAAAGTGTTGTTTGCTTCTGGACAACTCTAGGGAGAGGCTCAGCATTAGTGGGAATCGTATGAGTATGGCCGCCCCGCCAATGCTCCCACGGTCACTTGGCAGGAGTTTAGAGAGAACTTCAGGGCTTACCATATACCAGAAGGGATGATAGAGCTGAAGGCAGAGGAATTTAGGAGCTTGACCCAAGGGTCATTGTCTGTAGCTGAGTATCGTGACAAGTTTGCTCAGTTGTCATGATATGCTCCAAATGAGGTGGCTAGTGACAGTGATAAAGCAGCGCCGCTTCCTGAAGGGATTGTATGATGGCCTACAGCTGCAGCTGATGTCCAATACTTATCCCAATTTTCAAACGCTTGTGAACCGCACTATTGTGGTGGATAACAAGCGCAAGGAGATGGATGCCAAGAGGAAAAGGCTTCAGGGACAGGCCTCCACCTGGTCAGTGGAATCATGGTCAGTTCCCTTTCTGCAATCAGTTTCCGCAACGTCCCCCATTCCAGCCGCAGAATGGCAACCCACGCCCTCAGCAGCAGAGTGGGAATCAGACTCAGCGTCAGAGCCCTTCCAACCATACTCCCATGAAGACTAGTGTTCCCAATACCCCTAAGAGGTGTTTTCAATGTGGGAAAGAGGGTCATTTGTCTTACAATTGCCCTGAGAAGCCCAACCAGCAGACTCCCCAGAGGCAGAGCAGTCATCAGAAGCCAAGCGCCTAACACTGGAAATGTGAACCACTTGTCTCAAGAAACAGCAGTGGAGGAACCGGAAGTTATGCTTGGTACGTTTGATGTCCATTCCACTCCTACCACTGTTCTTTTTTTATTCTAGAGCATCACATTCTTTCATATCACAAGCATTTGTTAGGACACATAGAATTCATTTGTGTGCCATGAAGAACTCTATATTAGTATACTCACCTGGTGGAAGCATGCCAGCATCTTATCGTTGTCTCCCGATTAGTCTCATTTTAAGGAGGGTAGAGTTTAAGGTGAGCCCTATAGTATTGAGAACAGCTGAGATTGACCTCATATTGGGAATGGATTGGATGATGCAACAACAAGTAGAGATCCAGTGTAAGGAGAAATCAGTAGTGCTGACAACACCGAAGGGAGATAGAATCAGGGTTGAGGTGAAAGTGCAGAAACAGCAGACTGCTACAGTGAACCAGGTTAATGATGGTGCCAACAAGGAGGACCCATGTAACACCCCTGGGTGTTAAGCATGCATCATCATTTCAAAGCATAAGCATTCAACATCATTGCATGTTTAACATTTTGTGATTTGTAGCCCTTTTCAAATATAACTTGAAAAGCAATAAAATGGAAACCCTAAATTTAAAATGAATGTTAAAAAGTTGGTGTACTTTTTAGAAGTAGCAATTTTAAATAATTTAGAATAAACCAACTTGATTATTGGAGCAAAAATTTGGATTCAAATTCTCCTCAAATTCTGTTTTAAAAATTTTTCTAAATAAATGAGTTTGATTTTTAAATTAGCTTTAAATCTCAAATTTAAAATCTATTGGGAATTTGGAAAAATGTTCTATATGAAAGTTGTAGAGAATAAAATTTTGAACAACTTTTGTTTTGGGACAAATTTCTGAAAACCTCGTTTTCATCCTCAAATTTGAATTTCAAACAGAAATGTAAAATCTGGAAAATATTTGGAAAAAGAAAAATCGAAATTTCGTTACTGGGCTTCGCCCTCACTTCTCGGCCCACGGCCAAAGCCGGCCCGGCCCGTGTCCGCGTCGTCCCCTCCCGCTCGCCCGCGCGCGCGCGCGCGCGCCCGCGCATGGCGTCGTGGCGCCGCGGCAGCGTTCGGCCGCCGCGTGTCCGTACGCCGTCGAGCCGAGCGACACGCGCCCTGTGGCCCCCGCAACGTCCGCGCTCGCCTACTCCCCCTCCGCGCGCTCGTCCGCCTCGCTGCTCCCTCCATTCTCGCCCGCAGCAGCAGCCGCAGAGCTCCGCCTTCGCCATTGCCGGCTCCCGAGCTCCGCCACCGCCCTAGCCTCCGCTCCGGCTCACCGCATCCGCCTCCGTCTTCGCCATCGCCGCGCCTCGTCATCGCGCACCCGGTGCTCGCCTCGGCCCGCGCTGATTCGGCCTCCACCCGCGGTAATGCCTCGCCGGAGTTCCGGCCAAGCTCACCGGAGTAACCCGCTCCGTGGACCGCACCCCTCCGCACCTTTTCTCGCCCTTTTCTCGAGCGCACGAGCACCGCGCTTGCATCGCGAATCTCACCGACCTCACCGCACGGCCTATCTCGGTCGGAGCTGGCCGGCCGACGGCGTCCCGTGCCGCCGAGCCGCCATGCTCGCCGGCGAGCTCTATGCCGAGCTCGTCTGGCCACCCACTAGATACCACTGAGTTCGCGTCGTTGAGAGGGTCACATTGGTGCCCTCCCCGTCGCCGGAGGACTCGCCGGCGGCGAGATCACGGCCGTCCGCGCCGCCTCTGACCGGCACCGGCTGACGGGTGGGCCCGTCTGGCGCATGGGCCCCGCCTGTCTGTCGCAGTGTTTCAGTCTCGGGTGTCACAGCGGGGTGCGCGTAGCATTTAAGTCCGATTTTGAATTTCGTTTTAAAGAAATGAAGTTCCAGAAAATCTGAAAAAGCTTCCAAAAATTCTATCTCAATAATTATAGCTCCAAAAATCAGGAAATAAATTTTAAAATGTTCCTTGTGAATAGATCTACAGTTTAAAAATATCCCATGTTATTTTTGTGACACTTTACTGTACATTTCTATTTAATTGTTATATATGCTGTTATCTTAGAAAAATTGTAGTAAATAAACTAATAAAGAGAAAAATGTGATTCTTGTTGAATTAATCTTCTTTAGTGATATACTTTCTAGGAAAAATGCTAGTGAAGCATGTTCTGTGGGAAATTTTTGAAGTGTAGTTCAAATGCCTTTATTTGTTAATATTTGTTATTTTTAGTAGAAAGCAATATTTGTATATAACATGCTTATGAAAATTTTTGTAGCATATTAGTTTACTGTTGGAAACCTAGGAAAAATGGGGAATCTGTTGTTTAATACTTTTCCTAGTATAAAACAATTTCATGCTCACATTTAAGCCTTAACTTGTTTATTTTGTATAAGTAGTTTTACAGTTCCATTTACCTTGAAAATTTAGTGATAGCTTAGTTAGGGTAAGAATACTCTACTGTAATTTCTGTAGATTTTTATCTACACCAGAGATAGGTGTTGCAGTACAACCCTAGTTAAATAAGGAATAAATGATTATTCTTTATGAGAAATTAAGAAGAATAAAATATGTTTGGTGTATCTTTGAAGCATCACTAGGTCTTGCTGATGTTGTGAGTGAGTTAGGGTGGTAAGGTTTGGTTAATTAAGGTTACTTGCTTGTGTCAGGTGTACGATAATTAGTATAATCAAATTTAGTAAACCTTGGGATACATGTTCTTGGATGACATGGACTACCTTGTAGAAGATGAAGTTTTGCACTAACTGCTCATTCCATGTGCTCGTCTGCATCTCATGTCACTTCATCATTCCATCATATTACGATGCATCATTCACATGCCCTTATGCACTTGCATCATACAGGATCGCAGGAGGACTCGCAGGCAGCAGTACCGGAGGAGCAGGCTTGGACGGACCAGCAGGAGCCCCAGGCACAGGAGGTGCCCGAGGAGGAAGAGCCAAGCGAGGAGCTGCCAGAGTGCGTCGACCACCATCCTAGCTCGTTCGAAAGAGGCAAGCCCCGGAGCATTATAAGTCTCCTATTTTATAAAAGCTATTCTTACTTACCTGATTTATAGTTATATATTGTTGCATTAAAGTTATAGGAGTTGAGTGAAACCGTTGTTGCATTACTATCCTTGTCCACCAGAATAATGTTACCTTATTAGTTCAGGATCGAGTAAATCGCTTAGCCATGCTTAGATCGGTAGAAGCCAGGTGATTTCCTGTCACCTGCGAGTTATAGGTGAATACCTGGCTATGGTTAGCAGTATTTGTGAATCTTGATAAGTAACCAAGTGTTGGTGAATAATTGGAGACCGGACGAAAAAGTTGGAGGCAACCAGACAGGGTTCTGGGGTGCTGTTAGTTTTCTGTCTGTGTCGATTAAGGACCGATCGTTGCTCGTCCCTCTTGTCATGTTGAACGCATGCCTCACATTTAGCTGGCCGAATAAAGTACCTTTCGACCGCGAAGCTAGCGACACTTTTCGAGCCGGGATAAACTCGGGTTGGCAGACTGGTGTTGAAGGGAGTGTACGGGGACGCGAAGAGTAAGCCCAAGGTGCGTCCTGGCAGTCGGGCGGTCCCTGGGTAGTGCGATCCATGATTGTTATCCCGCGGCTTCTTGGAAAGTGTCATTGGTGATCTACGCGACCCTGACGGGGGAAGCATGGTTTGTGTGAGGAATAAATCTCCAGCTGGATAGGAATTCGATTCGAATCGCCGTCGCTCCCGGTTAGTGAGCACTTGACTCGAGCTACGGCATCGTAGTGTTAACGATGGAACACTGTTGGTTATGTGGATAAGGTTGAATATGCTAAACATGAGATAGTAACCTTTGATGCTAATGGTTAATCAAGTGATTGTTTTAGTAATAGGTGCTTACCTAGCATGAATAGGTTATCATAAAATGATGCTAAAAGTACTTATTATTAGTTATTCCTAATAACTTATGCCTTTCGCAAATGAGTCAAGCCAGTACACTATATAAAGCCTTGCATGCTCCTTGGTGTCATGTTGTTTCTGGTTTATGACGGGTAAGTCTAGCTGAGTACATTCTCGTACTCAGGGCGTTGTTCCCATTGTTGTTGCAGATGGTCAGATGTACTACGGGTACTGCTCCAACTGTCTGTATCCGGCGATGGGTGACAACTAGGACCTTGGGCAGAGGTCGTTCCGTTTGTCTTATCTACTGCTTTTGTGGACCATGACTATCTACTGGCAATGTAATTGAACTAAGGGTGTGTGCGTAAAACTATTTGCTTCCGCTACTTTATGTTGAACTATGTTGTAATAACTTTTATTTCTGAACTCCGATGTATTTTACCTTATGGTCGACTTCATGTATCGTGTGAACTGTGGCTGCTAAATCAGTACGATCTTGGTTGTATGTTGGTTGGTTTGAAATCCTTCGTGATTTCACGGAATCTCGAGTTATACGGGTTTAAGTTTGTTAAATTAACCGCCTCGGTGGGAGATTGGCTTACTTAATCTCGTATAATTACGTTGATCCGTTACAGCTGGTATCGGAGCATGGTTTAGCATGTGACTGTTCACATGAGTATTTAAAAACAAAACTGTGTTTTCAAATGAGCTTTTGAACTTAAAAGTGTGCCAGTGGTCATATCCCTTATGCCCGATAAGGACTCTAGGTGGCTTATTTAAGTACTAACTTGGGGGTTTGCATCATATTTAAATTTCGTCGCTCATACGGCGTGCTATTGTATGAGTGCCATTCACTTGAGTGGTAATGTATGGATCAATTACCTCTACGCCTTGGTAAGTGAGAGTTGTGAGTGCATGGTCGGATACACTGCCGATCTAGGGGAGTGCTTAAGTGATTCCGAAGTACTCACGTGCCATGCGCATGTTTGTATGAGGGTATCATTGAGGGGGAATTCCGTCATGCCGTGACGATGCCGTCAATAGGACGATGATTCGGGTAGTGGTTACCGTTATACTCGTATCTGGGGATGCGTGTAGAGCGAGTAACTTACTTTACTGCTTTCTTGCATATTTTCATACTGTGAGGTTTGGGCTGAAGTGATTTTCTGCAGGTACATAACAGCGCTTTCGAGTAGCACGTATTAGTTACGTTACAAGAGATCGTTGTATGCCACCGTCTATTCCGTTAGTAGTTATTGATTTTCTAAGTTTGTGAGGACGTACGGAACGTGCATGCATCATGTTATGCATTTCATTCATGGCATTGTTCCTCCCCTTATAAGTTGCTTATCTCATTTCGATAAAAATGCCAACTTAAAAATTTGTTCTCACCCCTGTAATAAAATTTTGCTACAGATGGCCCGTACCAAGCAGACAGCCCGCAAGTCCACCGGCAGAGCTCCCCGTCATCAGCTTGCTCCGCGCACTCGCCAGCGCCACACTTTTCTTGGAGAGTTTGGGATGCCTACACTTTTGTGGAGAGTGCTCAGTTATGTAGGTTATCCTGATGGGATGGAGCCCCGCTACTTTTGGTCAAATGAGCGGATGGGCGAAGGACTTTTGGTGACTGTGGAAGCGGTAGTTCGTTCCCGAGGTGATGGTTCTGAGTGGACCGGTTGGCATTTTGAGTCAACTGGCAGGACCCCTGAAGAAGCAGCTGAGAGGGCAGCCTTTGGGATCCTGAGGGATATCATGGATCGCTTTCCTCAGGAGTTGGCAGCAGCTATAGTTGGAGTCTTTCCGAGGGGCAACCCCTCCACTGACTCGTGGCAGCAGGCAAGGGGCAGATCTTTGGAGGTTAGCGCAGCAGAGGCACAAAACAGTGACAACCCTGCTATGAGTGCCATGTTCGCAGTGATGAGGGCCTTCGATGGAGTGGAAGGTAGTCTGAGACGTGTTTCTAGTGCTCTTGGTCAGGCTCGTGATGACCGCCGTCAGCTTCAGAGAGATCACGACGCCGAGATTGAGAGGCTCACCGCTGAGATGGCTCAGTTGGCTCGTCAGAGAGATCAGGCCACTCAGAGGACTGTGGTTTTTGAGGGAGATGTACGTGCCCTGAGAGAGCAGCTTGAGCGACTGACCACCGCCCACAGGAATGCTGAGAGCATGTTGGCTCATGTGCTCCATCAGAGGAATGAAGCCTGGTCCGCAGAGAATGTGTTGAGAGCTAGACAATTTGAGCTAGAGCAGCGGTTGGCCGATGCAGAGGAGTACAATGATAACTTGCATGAAGAGGTCCATATGCTAAACAATCAGCTTAACCCTTATGACCTCCCTGGCGCAGCCGAGATGGATTTGGATGTGGACGAAGATCCTGCAGAGCCCGTGGCGCCAGCTGAGGAGCACGACGACGCTGCAGTTGGCGGCAACGCCGACGTCTCTGACCTAGACAGCGACCACGATGAGTAGGCTAGTAGTTGTTGCGCTAGCTACTAGGTCCCGCTTGCATGATCTTTTGCGTTGTTGGCACTTGAGCATGTAATAATGAGTAGAAAGACTAGAGCTTGATGTAATGTTGGAAAGCTTGGATGTGTTTGTGACGATATCCGAACGTCAAAAGTCCAGTGTATGTATGCTGGCAACTTGGTTGTAATGGACGCGATGTGTGTGCTTTAAGTAATATAATTAAGTGATGTTGTGTTAATTGGAATGACTTATTGTGCCCCTGTTTTATTGTATGAATTTGTTCTCTCCAGTGAATTCAGTTCGGCATAATTTTTCATTCGGTTGCAATTTCTACAACATCACCTAATAATTACTGTTGCTGAAACATGCAGATGCCGAACACTCGCCGTACCGTGTATGGTGCCGCCGAGGCTGGTGGCAGTGCAGCTGCTAATGATGACCGTGATCCACCACCGCCTCCTCCACCCTACACGGCAGAACAGTTTTTCGCCCAATTCCTGGGAAGCCAACGCAATATGGAAAGTATGCAACAGAATATGGAAGCTGCGCTGCGCAGTATCGCAGATAATACCCGTCGGGGGATAAACCAGGGTGGCCACGAAGCAAACCAATACAGCAGTTTTAAGGACTTCATGGATACTCGTCCACCGATCTTCAAGGAAGCCGCAGAACCTTTAGATGCAGAAGAGTGGATTAATACGATGGAAGACAAGTTTCGTGTTCTGAGGATGACTGAAGTGTTGAAGACTGAGTACGCAGCTCATCAGCTCCAAGGTCCGGCAGGAATGTGGTGGAAGCATCACCGCACCACTTTTGCTCCCCACGCCCATATCACTTGGAGGGAGTTCACTGATGCTTTCCGTGGAACATACATTCCACCAGGTCTGACCGAGATGAAGCTTGGAGAATTTCTGGCGTTAAATCAAGGCACGAAGACTGTGACTCAATATCTGCATGCATTCAATAACCTGAGCCGTTATGCCCCGGATATGGTGAATACTGAAGCCAAGAAGATAGCTAGTTTCAAGAGAGGCCTGAGTCCCAAGATGATGAAACACGTGGGTACAAACATGAGAACTAATTTCAATGACTTCGTTAGTGATTGTCTGAAGCAAGAGAAGAACAACAATGTTTATGCCGCTTCCAAGATCCGTAAGAGAGCTTTTGAGTCGGGTTCATCTCAGTCCAGGGCCCCAGTGACCAATCGCCCGGCTTATCGATCGCCCGTTCCCGGTGCAAGGTTTAGGCCACCGCAACGGAAGAATCAGAATGCTCAGCCTCCCCAGAGAAACCAGAAGCCGTTCAAGATGGCATTACCTCAAACAAAGACAGGACAAGGCAGTTCATCGGGAACCGTGGCTCAAGTGAAGGGACCGTGCTTCAACTGCAACCAACCTGGGCACTTTGCAAAGTATTGTCCCTATCCTAAGAAACAACAAACGCAGTATCAAGCCCGTGTGCACCACACCACTGTGGAGGATATCCCTGAAGGAGAACCGGTAACAGCTGGTATGTTTTCTATCAACAATCATCCTGCAGTAGTCTTGTTTGATTCCGGATCATCTCATTCCTTTGTAAGTCAAGCATTTGTTAAAAGGCATGAGCAAAAGATAGTTGAATTGGAATGTGCATATAAAATTAGTTCAGCTGGGGCTGATCTGTTGACTAATCAGATAGTTCAGGGAGTAACCCTAAACATAGCAAACCGGCAATATAAGCTTAATCTGATAGTCATGCCAGGGTTAGTTTTGGATGTGATCATGGGTATGAACTGGATGAATCGCATGAGAGTTGTAATTGATGTTGGAGGAAGGAGTATCTCTCTTAAGGAACCCAATGGGGAAGGCACCTTTCGAGTGGTCCTACCTAGGAGGGTAGACCTAGCTAGCACATCTTGTGCGGTCCAAACTACTCTGCTAGCCCAGATTCCAGTGGTCTGTGAGTTTCCAGATGTGTTTCCAGAGAAGTTACCTGGACTGCCGCCAGACCGAGATGTCGAGTTTGCCATTGAGTTAATTCCAGGAACAGCACCGATCTCGAGAAGGCCTTATCGGATGCCTCCCAATGAGTTGGCAGAATTGAAGAAACAACTTCAGGACTTGCTAAAGAAAGGGTTGATTCGTCCCAGCTCGTCCGAATGGGGATGCCCCGCTCTGTTTGTGAAAAAGAAGAAGGATAACTCCTTACGCATGTGCGTGGACTATCGGCCATTGAATGCAGTGACAATTAAAAACAAGTATCCTCTTCCTCGGATTGATATCTTGTTTGACCAATTGTCTAAAGCCAAAGTGTTCTCTAAGATAGATTTGAGATCAGGGTACCATCAGATAAAGATTAGGCCGCAAGATGTGCCTAAGACTGCATTCTCGACCAGGTATGGTTTGTACGAGTATCTCGTCATGTCTTTCGGACTGACAAATGCTCCTGCATACTTCATGTACCTGATGAATTCGGTTTTCATGCCCGAATTGGACAAGTTTGTGATAGTGTTCATTGATGACATACTAATATACTCAGAAAATGAAGAAGAACACGCAGAACACCTCAGGATAGTCTTGACTAGACTCAGAGAACACCGACTGTATGCTAAGTTCAGCAAGTGTGAGTTCTGGCTCAGGACAGTTCCTTTTCTCGGCCATGTGTTGTCTGAAAATGGTATTTCTGTAGACCCTAGTAAAGTACAAGAGGTTATGGACTGGAAGTCACCAACTTCAGTTCACGAAGTTCGCAGTTTCCTTGGTTTAGCCGGTTACTACCGTCGCTTCATACCAGAATTCTCGAAGATTGCCAAACCAATGACAAGCCTGTTACAGAAGGATCACAAGTTTGTATGGACAGAGGAGTGCGAAGCAGCTTTCTGTACTTTGCGGAAGTTGTTGACCACTGCTCCTGTTCTGGCCCAACCAGACATAGAAAAGCCGTTTGACGTTTTCTGTGACGCCTCCAAGAGTGGGTTAGGATGTGTGCTGATGCAAAATGGAAGAGTCATTGCTTACGCGTCACGACAGCTGAGGAAACATGAAGTTAACTATCCTACACATGATTTAGAGCTTGCAGCAGTGGTGCATGCTCTGAAGATTTGGAGGCACTACCTGTTGGGTAATGTGTGTAATATCTTCACGGATCATAAGAGTCTCAAATACATCTTTACCCAATCTGAGTTGAACATGCGACAGAGGAGATGGTTAGAGTTGATAAAGGACTACAATCTGAACGTGCACTATCACCCTGGAAAGGCTAATGTAGTAGCAGATGCACTGAGCAGAAAATCTCATGCAATTGATGTGCGACCGTTGTTTGAAGAAGGGTTCAATTTGTTACATCCAGCTGTGTTGCATAATATTCAGATCAGTTGCACTCTAGAAAGCCAGATCATTGATGGTCAGAAAACAGATAAGGGAATCTTTCATATCAAAGAAAAGATACAGAGAGAACCCACCCAACACTTTCGCTTGGATGAACAAGGAGTGTTATGGTTCAAGGATCGACTGGTAGTACCTAAGGATAGAGAGCTCAAAAACAAGTTGATGGATGAGGCCCATCGTTCTAAGCTATCTATTCACCCCGGAAGTAGCAAGATGTACCAAGATTTACGACCCCGTTATTGGTGGACTAAGATGAAAAAGGAGATTGCAGCATACGTTGCTCGATGCGACATGTGTTGTAGAGTTAAAGCTCTTCACATGAGACCTGCAGGACTTCTACAACCTTTGTCGGTACCCGATTGGAAGTGGGATGATATAAGTATGGACTTTATTACTGGTCTCCCCACCACACAGAAAGGCCATGATTCCATTTGGGTAATAGTCGATCGCCTTACCAAGTCAGCTCACTTTCTGCCAGTCAAAACAAGTTTCCGACCACCTCAATATGCAGAAAAGTATATTGCTGAGATTGTCCGATTGCATGGAATACCAAAAACAATAGTGTCTGATCGTGGTTCACAGTTTACCTCTCACTTTTGGGAACATCTTCATCAAGGTTTGGGCACTAGTTTGATTCGTAGCACGGCTTACCACCCACAGACTGATGGGCAGACAGAAAGAGTTAATGCAGTACTAGAAGATATGCTTAGAGCTTGTGTGTTATCATCCAGAGGTTCATGGGAATCCTGGTTACCGTTGGCAGAGTTTGCTTATAATAACAGTTACCAAGAGAGTATCAAGATGGCACCATTTGAAGCTTTGTATGGCCGGAAGTGCAGAACACCGTTAAATTGGGTAGAGCCCGGAGAAAGAAGGTTTTACGGAATTGATTTTGTAGATGAGGCAGAGAAGAAGGTCCGTGTTATTCAACAAAACATGCAAGCAGCGCAGTCTCGTCAGAAGAGTTATGCGGATAAGAGAAGAAGACCATTGGAATTCCAAGTAGGTGACTATGTCTATTTAAAGGTTACCCCAATGAAGAAGAAACGGTTTGGAATCAAGAAGAAACTGTCTGCTAGATATATAGGGCCATACCAGATTTTGGAGAAAAAGGGCCCCGTAGCATATAAGTTACAGCTACCAGAAGAGATGAGTTCGATCTTTCCCGTCTTCCACGTATCCCAATTGAAGAAGTGTCTACGTGTTCCAGAGGAGAGAATACAACCTCAGGGTATTCGGATCAAGACAGATTTGGAATATCGCGAGCAACCAGTCCGAGTCCTGGATACCAAGGACCGAGTCACTCGGAACAAAGTGGTCACAACCTACAAGGTTCAATGGAGTCACCATGACGAGAGCGATGCTTCTTGGGAAACGGGAGAATACCTTCAAACTGCTTATAAAGATTTTTACGATAAATGGTTCGTAACTCAAAATCTCGGGACGAGATTCTTATAAGGGGGGAGGGCTGTAACACCCCTGGGTGTTAAGCATGCATCATCATTTCAAAGCATAAGCATTCAACATCATTGCATGTTTAACATTTTGTGATTTGTAGCCCTTTTCAAATATAACTTGAAAAGCAATAAAATGGAAACCCTAAATTTAAAATGAATGTTAAAAAGTTGGTGTACTTTTTAGAAGTAGCAATTTTAAATAATTTAGAATAAACCAACTTGATTATTGGAGCAAAAATTTGGATTCAAATTCTCCTCAAATTCTGTTTTAAAAATTTTTCTAAATAAATGAGTTTGATTTTTAAATTAGCTTTAAATCTCAAATTTAAAATCTATTGGGAATTTGGAAAAATGTTCTATATGAAAGTTGTAGAGAATAAAATTTTGAACAACTTTTGTTTTGGGACAAATTTCTGAAAACCTCGTTTTCATCCTCAAATTTGAATTTCAAACAGAAATGTAAAATCTGGAAAATATTTGGAAAAAGAAAAATCGAAATTTCGTTACTGGGCTTCGCCCTCACTTCTCGGCCCACGGCCAAAGCCGGCCCGGCCCGTGTCCGCGTCGTCCCCTCCCGCTCGCCCGCGCGCGCGCGCGCGCGCCCGCGCATGGCGTCGTGGCGCCGCGGCAGCGTTCGGCCGCCGCGTGTCCGTACGCCGTCGAGCCGAGCGACACGCGCCCTGTGGCCCCCGCAACGTCCGCGCTCGCCTACTCCCCCTCCGCGCGCTCGTCCGCCTCGCTGCTCCCTCCATTCTCGCCCGCAGCAGCAGCCGCAGAGCTCCGCCTTCGCCATTGCCGGCTCCCGAGCTCCGCCACCGCCCTAGCCTCCGCTCCGGCTCACCGCATCCGCCTCCGTCTTCGCCATCGCCGCGCCTCGTCATCGCGCACCCGGTGCTCGCCTCGGCCCGCGCTGATTCGGCCTCCACCCGCGGTAATGCCTCGCCGGAGTTCCGGCCAAGCTCACCGGAGTAACCCGCTCCGTGGACCGCACCCCTCCACACCTTTTCTCGCCCTTTTCTCGAGCGCACGAGCACCGCGCTTGCATCGCGAATCTCACCGACCTCACCGCACGGCCTATCTCGGTCGGAGCTGGCCGGCCGACGGCGTCCCGTGCCGCCGAGCCGCCATGCTCGCCGGCGAGCTCTATGCCGAGCTCGTCTGGCCACCCACTAGATACCACTGAGTTCGCGTCGTTGAGAGGGTCACATTGGTGCCCTCCCCGTCGCCGGAGGACTCGCCGGCGGCGAGATCACGGCCGTCCGCGCCGCCTCTGACCGGCACCGGCTGACGGGTGGGCCCGTCTGGCGCATGGGCCCCGCCTGTCTGTCGCAGTGTTTCAGTCTCGGGTGTCACAGCGGGGTGCGCGTAGCATTTAAGTCCGATTTTGAATTTCGTTTTAAAGAAATGAAGTTCCAGAAAATCTGAAAAAGCTTCCAAAAATTCTATCTCAATAATTATAGCTCCAAAAATCAGGAAATAAATTTTAAAATGTTCCTTGTGAATAGATCTACAGTTTAAAAATATCCCATGTTATTTTTGTGACACTTTACTGTACATTTCTATTTAATTGTTATATATGCTGTTATCTTAGAAAAATTGTAGTAAATAAACTAATAAAGAGAAAAATGTGATTCTTGTTGAATTAATCTTCTTTAGTGATATACTTTCTAGGAAAAATGCTAGTGAAGCATGTTCTGTGGGAAATTTTTGAAGTGTAGTTCAAATGCCTTTATTTGTTAATATTTGTTATTTTTAGTAGAAAGCAATATTTGTATATAACATGCTTATGAAAATTTTTGTAGCATATTAGTTTACTGTTGGAAACCTAGGAAAAATGGGGAATCTGTTGTTTAATACTTTTCCTAGTATAAAACAATTTCATGCTCACATTTAAGCCTTAACTTGTTTATTTTGTATAAGTAGTTTTACAGTTCCATTTACCTTGAAAATTTAGTGATAGCTTAGTTAGGGTAAGAATACTCTACTGTAATTTCTGTAGATTTTTATCTACACCAGAGATAGGTGTTGCAGTACAACCCTAGTTAAATAAGGAATAAATGATTATTCTTTATGAGAAATTAAGAAGAATAAAATATGTTTGGTGTATCTTTGAAGCATCACTAGGTCTTGCTGATGTTGTGAGTGAGTTAGGGTGGTAAGGTTTGGTTAATTAAGGTTACTTGCTTGTGTCAGGTGTACGATAATTAGTATAATCAAATTTAGTAAACCTTGGGATACATGTTCTTGGATGACATGGACTACCTTGTAGAAGATGAAGTTTTGCACTAACTGCTCATTCCATGTGCTCGTCTGCATCTCATGTCACTTCATCATTCCATCATATTACGATGCATCATTCACATGCCCTTATGCACTTGCATCATACAGGATCGCAGGAGGACTCGCAGGCAGCAGTACCGGAGGAGCAGGCTTGGACGGACCAGCAGGAGCCCCAGGCACAGGAGGTGCCCGAGGAGGAAGAGCCAAGCGAGGAGCTGCCAGAGTGCGTCGACCACCATCCTAGCTCGTTCGAAAGAGGCAAGCCCCGGAGCATTATAAGTCTCCTATTTTATAAAAGCTATTCTTACTTACCTGATTTATAGTTATATATTGTTGCATTAAAGTTATAGGAGTTGAGTGAAACCGTTGTTGCATTACTATCCTTGTCCACCAGAATAATGTTACCTTATTAGTTCAGGATCGAGTAAATCGCTTAGCCATGCTTAGATCGGTAGAAGCCAGGTGATTTCCTGTCACCTGCGAGTTATAGGTGAATACCTGGCTATGGTTAGCAGTATTTGTGAATCTTGATAAGTAACCAAGTGTTGGTGAATAATTGGAGACCGGACGAAAAAGTTGGAGGCAACCAGACAGGGTTCTGGGGTGCTGTTAGTTTTCTGTCTGTGTCGATTAAGGACCGATCGTTGCTCGTCCCTCTTGTCATGTTGAACGCATGCCTCACATTTAGCTGGCCGAATAAAGTACCTTTCGACCGCGAAGCTAGCGACACTTTTCGAGCCGGGATAAACTCGGGTTGGCAGACTGGTGTTGAAGGGAGTGTACGGGGACGCGAAGAGTAAGCCCAAGGTGCGTCCTGGCAGTCGGGCGGTCCCTGGGTAGTGCGATCCATGATTGTTATCCCGCGGCTTCTTGGAAAGTGTCATTGGTGATCTACGCGACCCTGACGGGGGAAGCATGGTTTGTGTGAGGAATAAATCTCCAGCTGGATAGGAATTCGATTCGAATCGCCGTCGCTCCCGGTTAGTGAGCACTTGACTCGAGCTACGGCATCGTAGTGTTAACGATGGAACACTGTTGGTTATGTGGATAAGGTTGAATATGCTAAACATGAGATAGTAACCTTTGATGCTAATGGTTAATCAAGTGATTGTTTTAGTAATAGGTGCTTACCTAGCATGAATAGGTTATCATAAAATGATGCTAAAAGTACTTATTATTAGTTATTCCTAATAACTTATGCCTTTCGCAAATGAGTCAAGCCAGTACACTATATAAAGCCTTGCATGCTCCTTGGTGTCATGTTGTTTCTGGTTTATGACGGGTAAGTCTAGCTGAGTACATTCTCGTACTCAGGGCGTTGTTCCCATTGTTGTTGCAGATGGTCAGATGTACTACGGGTACTGCTCCAACTGTCTGTATCCGGCGATGGGTGACAACTAGGACCTTGGGCAGAGGTCGTTCCGTTTGTCTTATCTACTGCTTTTGTGGACCATGACTATCTACTGGCAATGTAATTGAACTAAGGGTGTGTGCGTAAAACTATTTGCTTCCGCTACTTTATGTTGAACTATGTTGTAATAACTTTTATTTCTGAACTCCGATGTATTTTACCTTATGGTCGACTTCATGTATCGTGTGAACTGTGGCTGCTAAATCAGTACGATCTTGGTTGTATGTTGGTTGGTTTGAAATCCTTCGTGATTTCACGGAATCTCGAGTTATACGGGTTTAAGTTTGTTAAATTAACCGCCTCGGTGGGAGATTGGCTTACTTAATCTCGTATAATTACGTTGATCCGTTACAACCCAGTTGTGGAGGAGTTCCCCGATGTGTTTCCTGAGGAATTGCTAGGTATGCCACTAGACCGTGACATTAAATTTATTATTGAATTATTACCTGGAACTACACCCATAGCTAAGCGTCCATATAGAATGGGAGTAGATGAATTAGAGGAACTTAAGAAACACATTAAGGAGTTGCAGGATAAAGGTTTCATTCGTCCTAGTTCTTCACCTTAGGGAGCACCAGTGATTTTTGTGGATAAGAAAGATGGCACTCAGAGGATGTGTGTAGATTATCGGTCTCTCAATGAGGTTACTATCAAGAATAAGTACCCGTTGCCTAGAATTGATGACTTGTTTGATTAGTTAAGAGGTGCTTGTGTATTCTCCAAGATTGATCTTCGTTCTGGATATCACCAATTGAAGATTCGTGCTAGTGATATACCAAAGACAACTTTTACCACACGGTATGGTTTATATGAGTATACAGTGATGTCTTTTGGTCTGACTAATGCCCCTGCATACTTTATGTACTTGATGAATAAGGTGTTCATGGAATATCTGGACAAGTTTATAGTGGTATTCATTGATGATATCCTAGTGTTCTCCAAGACTGAGGAGGAACATGCTGAACATTTAAGGTTGGTCTTGCAAAAGCTTAGAGAACACCAGTTATATGCCAAGCGGAGTAAATGTGAGTTTTGGTTGAAGGAAGTTTCCTTTCTTGGCCATGTTGTCTCAAATGGAGGAATATCAGTAGATTCTAGCAAAGTGAGGGATGTGTTGAACTAGAAGCCACCAACCAATATAAGTGAGATCCGTAGTTTCTTGGGATTAGCTGGCTATTATAGGAGATTCATAGAGGGATTCTCTAAGCTTGTGAAGCCAATGACTGCACTGTTGGAGAAGAATGCCAAGTTTGTGTGGTCTGAGAAGTGTCAGGCTAATTTTGAGGAATTGAAGAAAAGATTGACCACTGCACCAGTATTAATCTTGCCAGATCTGAGTAAAAACTTCTCTATCTACTATGATGCATCTCGTTTGGGTTTGGGATGTGTTCTTATGCAAGAAGGTAGAGTTGTGGCATATGCATCGAGACAATTGAGAAAGTATGAATTAAATTATCCTACTCATGACCTGGAATTAGCTGCAGTGGTTTATGCACTAAAGATATGGAGACATTATTTGATTGGACATAAGAGTGATATATACACTGACCACAAGAGTCTGAAGTATATCTTCACTCAATCAGATCTGAACTTGAGGCAGCATAGATGGTTGGAGTTGATAAAGGACTATGATCTAGAGGTGCATTATCACCTAGGAAAGGCCAACGTCGTTGTTGATGCTCTTAGTAGGAAAAAGCTACGCTAATGAGGTGCAAATAATGCCTATGCCAAGAGAGTTGTGTGCTGACTGTGAGCATCTGAACTTAGGGTTTACCACCAATGCAGTAGAATCGGTACTAGAACCTACTCTAGAGCAAGAAATACGCAGGAGTCAGTTGAAAGATGAAAAGTTGAGAGAGATAGCGGAGAATATAGCGAAGGGCAAATCACTAGGATTCCGTAAGGATGATAATGGTATGCTATGGTTTGGAAAAAGGTTATGTGTGCCTGAGGATAGGACTATAAGAGAGGCAATTCTACGTGAAGCTCACGAGTCAGCTTATTCCATACATCTTGGGAGTACTAATATGTATCTGGATCTAAAAGAGAAATATTGGTGGTATGGTTTAAAAAGATATGTTGCCGAATATGTTGCTTTGTGTGACACTTGTCAAAGGGTGAAAGCTGAACATCAGAGGCCTACAGGATTGTTACAGCCTATGCAGATACCCGAATGGAAATGGGAAGAAGTTGGTATGGATTTCATAGTTGGGTTGCACGTACTCAGAGAGGGTACGATTCGATTTGGGTAATAGTAGATCGTCTAACAAAGGTTGCCCATTTTCTGCCAGTTAAGACTACATATAGCAGTGCAAAGTTGGCTAAATTGTATATGGAAAGAACAGTGAGTCTACATGGAGTTCCTAAGAAAATTGTGTTTGATCGGGGTACCCAGTTTACATCTCATTATTGGCAAAAGATACATGAATCACTAGAAACCAAGCTGAACTTTAGTACAACCTACCATCCGTAGATAGATGGACAGATGGAGAGAATTAATCAGATATTGGAAGATATGTTGAGAGCTTGTGCTTTACAATATAGAACTAGTTGGGATAAGAGTTTGCCATACATGAAGTTCTCTTATAACAATAGTTATCAGAAGAGTCTTCAGATGACACCGTTTGAGGCTCTGTATGGATGAAAATGTAGAACCCTGTTGTTCTAGAACCAGACGGGGGAAAGTCAAGTGTTTGGGCCTGATGTACTCAAGGATGCTGAAAAGAAAGTAAGGATGATTAGAGATAATCTAAAAATAGCTCAATCCTGACAGAAAAGTTATGCTGATACTCGGAGGCGAGAGTTGACTTTTGAAGTAGGGGATTATGTCTATTTGAAAGTATCACCAATGAGGAGTGTGAGAAGGTTCAACATGAAGGGAAAATTGGCACCAAGGTATATTGGGCCTTTCAAGATCATAGAGAGATGTGGTGAGGTGGCGTATCAGTTGGAACTACCTGAGAGTTTGGTAGGTGTACATGATGTGTTTCATGTGTCCCAACTTAAGAAATGTTTGTGAGTACCAGAGGAGTAGATTCTATTAGAGGAGCTCACTGTTAAAGAGGATCTCACATATGAAGAGTTTCCAGTTAGAATTTTAGAGACTGCTGAAAGAGTCACGAGGAGTCAGACTATCAAGATGTGTAAGGTTCAGTAGAATCGGTATACTACAGATGAGGCCACTTGGGAAAGAGAAGAGGATCTGAGGAAAACATACCCGCAACTATTTGAGTAAGCACTAGCCGAATCTCGGGACGAGATGCATCTTAAGGGGGTAGAATTGTAACACCCTAAAATTTTGGCATGATTTAAAAATAGGTGAATATGATTTTTATGTATTTTTGTGAGCATATAAACTTAGAAAAGTAATAATTTTCATTAATTTAAAATCAAATATAAGGGTAGAAACATGATTGAGCATTCATGATTGAGCATTCATGCTGTTGCATTCAGCCCGAGCGCCCCGCTCTCTTGGGCCGTCCAGGTCACAGCCCAGCAGCTTGCGCGCGCGCCCGCGTCCGCCTCCCACCGCGCTGCTGGCCCAGGCGGTCACCCCTTCTCCCCGCTTCACGTCACGGGCCGAGCCCAGCCGCTAGCCCAACTCGCGCCCGTGTTTTCCTTTCCTCTCTCTCTCTGGCTGGCACTCCGGGCCCACACGTCAGGACCATCTTCCTCCCCACGCCGGCATCAGATTTGCTTTCCATGTTTGCCACCGACCGAATCCGTGCCCAATCTCCTCCTTCCTTACTTAGGGGCCACCCTAGGGCTATATAAGCCGAGCTGCGCACCCCTCTGCATCCATCTCATCTTCTGGTAGCAGCTGTGGTGCTCGAGAGCCTGGTCACAACGAGCGTAAGCCCTAGCCGCCGCCATCCCGAGCCGCGCGTCGCATTGGGACTATCTTCGCCTCCGATTTTGCCCTAGGTGAGCTCGCCATGTCCCGCTCTTCCTCCTTGTACTTCCCGTTTGTCAAATGGTGGTCGGAGATGCCATTTCATCGAACTCCGGTGAGCTCGGGCCAAGTCCGGCCATGGCGCTGCTGTCGGTCCACTGTAGTCGGCCGGCGTTTTTCTTTTTCTCTCTCCTGATTAGACCCGATCCGTCCAAATCAGATCCAATGGCCTAAGATTGAAGATACTGGTTCGGTCATCAATTTTGTTAAAGAGCCCCTGTACTTTTTATATATCAAACCCGCAGTCCATAACGTACAACCTGAATCCGTTTTCTTCTTTTGAAGGCGTATTTGATCGTGGTAACTTCAGAAATACATTTTCACTTATTTACAGTTTTGCCACTAGATTAATTCATGCATAGAATCTCCGTTTTAACTCTGATTTGACCCGTTCAAATTGCGTTAGGTTCATATTTGCAAGCTCTACATGATAGTACTACTATACAGCAGGTTTGTAACATTTTAATTTCGAGTTTGAATTAAAGTAATTATTTATCTATAGGAAATCTTAGTAAATTCATAACTTCGTCGTTTTAGCTCCGTTTTTCATGATCTTCGCGTCTGTGTGATCCTAGTGAGTTGTAGATTCGTTTTAAAGACTTTTTATCTTATTTTATTACTGTTGGTGTACTGTTCTAATTATTGTCTTGTTTGTTTTTGCATGATTGTTTTTGGATGAATGTGGTTGCCATTGTTGATCGAGTATAGACGGTGAGCAATTCGTTGGTGACCATGAGTTTTTCCCCGAGCAAGATCTTTAGGACCAGTTTAAGCAAGGCAAGTATAGCATGGGATTATCCTTGTTGTCCTATTCACAATAAGCAAATATAATCATTATGCATATATTCCCTTGATAAGGATGACTTAGTTTTGATCTTGTACCTTGACACCTATTATATTGCATTGAGTAGCATTGCTAGTGCTTAACATGAACTATGATCATGTAATTTGACTAATGGAATATGCAATAAACATTAAAAGATGACTTTTTAGTAATATGATGAAAGGGGCTAGAGCATTGGGCTATTTTATAGTGCTCTAGTTTCTCTCCTTAAGGACTTATCTGTAAGCGAACATCCGAGATTTACAGTACAACTGTGAGGGCTATATGGCTCTGGCTTTAGTCATATAGAAGGACCTTTTCTAGCTTGTTAGTGGTAACCTTTTTGGCGTAAGAATGGCTTGACGAATCAGGTATAGTGCGGCCTCTGTCCTTATGTGTATAGGCTGTGTGTCATTGTGCCATTTGGAGGGGGGCTCTACATCTGTTTGCCGAGTGAATCTAATGGCCCTAATTTATTAGACGAACCATCGAAAGACTTCATAGTGTTTCCCTGCCTGCTCACCTTGGAAGTGTTTTGGGAGTAATTAACCCGGGCATATGGGCAACACGACTCACAGTGAAAGTGTACAACCTCTGCAGAGTGTAAAACTGTTATAACAGCCGTGCTCACGGTCACGAGTGGCCTTGAACCCTTATGAAATAGTTGATCATTAATAATAAATATGTTTTTGCTATTCGTTAATCATTTCACATGGATCATATGTTTATTGTTTAGATTGAGACATCTTGATGCTATTGATATGCTAAAATTATGCCAACTAAAAGCTACATGTTGATAAACCAATGTCATGCCTTTGAGCCTCATGAACCCCATGTTACACTTGTTGAGTACGAGATGTACTTACGCTTGTTTATTTTTCTTACTTGGATAAAAATCCCGGATGGGTAACAGATGGTGCAAATAGTGACTACTACTCCTACTTCCTTGAAGATTACTAGACTTGCAGTCAACCAGTCAATGTGCCTGTGCTTGGACCTACCTTGAGAGATTTACCTTTTTACTTTCTGCTACATTTGTGTAAAGACTATGTGTTAATAATCGTGATGTAATAACATTTGTGATGATACTCCCTTTATAATTTGTTAGCTTATGTGTGATTGATCTCTGGGCGCACATAAGAGTATCCATTCCATTTGGTCTTTAAATGGGTGTGACAGGCTCTGGTCGCCGCCTCCACCACCATCATCCACCGCTACTGCCATGCTAATCCCAAGCTTCTCTTCTTCTCCAGCGCACCCCTCGCTGTCGGCACTGCCCTACCGGTCTCTCCCACCGCTCGGCGGGCAGTGTCCCTACCGCCCGCCCTCCATCGCTGTCTCAACCACACGACCACTGCCGGTCCGACAACCTCCCCCTCCCTGGCACCCCTTCTAAGCGTAGAAACCCCCCAAAACCTCTAACCCTAACACCACCACTTGCTTCATCTCTGGCGGCGGCAATTTCAAGTGAGTTCATCTGCTGCAAATTTTTTTTGTCTTTTAGTGTGTGCGTGTCCATGTCCTTCTGCACGCATGGAAAGAAGCATTTGAGACATAATATATATACTTAGCGTACTTATATTATCATAGTTCACCTTGTATTTCGGGGTACCATGCGGTCCCACAACCTGCACGGCCTAAGGGACACCCCTCGATATCTCTCACACACACTTGATTCTCCAAGAGCATGCATGAACAAGATTCATTTAAATATTGAGATGCATACAGATCAATCTCGCTGAACCTAAATTATTGTAATGAAAATGTTGAGTAAAGATCAAATTTGTTTCCCTAGCTTCATGTTCATGCCACTCTTCCTCCATCCTTATCCTCGTAATCTATATCTATATCAGGCGATCATATGGATCTTTCTTGCCATGCAATTGACCCTCATGTGAATGAGCTGAGTCATCTCACTAGCTCTTTAATCAACTTGCACTAATACATTTGGTCGAGTGCATGCATATCTATCTAATGAGATCAATACAGCAGTCAGTACATGCTATATATAGGAGTATGTGCTACTTTGCTAAGTTTAATTTCATATATATACTGTAGAGTACAGATACGTGCATGTAAATGCATGTGTCTCGACAGCTGGGGAGATATGGGGTATGAAGATTTGCAAGCCAATTGACGTATGCGCACACACAAATGACATGGGGACCTACATTCCTCTTGTTCATACATATGCATGCATATGGCATGTCTTGATCCTGGAAAAGGTAGCAACACCCAGTTAAATAGTGCACTAGCTTAGAACTTACGCCAGTCGTCTCATCGGTAGATTCCGATGGAATAATATATATAGTACTTATTAGATTATAAATATATATATATATATAATAGAATCATCCCATTTATAAGAGCACAAGTACAACGCCGGTCACCGAAGCGGTCACACTGTCATACTTGAGCCCATATAAACCCAGTAGTCCGACGAGTATCACGAAGGATCTTGAACCAACCAACGTTCAACCAAGATTATACATGATTCAACATACAAGTCACATGTTATAACAAGTTCATAAATAGTTCAACATACCTCGGAGTTCACATAAGTTATTACAACCAAAGTTCAATGTAGCGGAAGCAACATAGTTTTTAAACCAACATCACACGTAGTTCAAATACATGCCAGTTCAGGGTCATCTCCAAAAAAAGCAACTAAGATACGATAACATAGAAGGACCATGCACATGGTCTTACTCCTCATCTATAGCAGGAGTCATACAATTCTTGCAGTAGTCGTGATACATCGCATTATCTGCTACAAGTGGGAATAAACCCTGAGTATGAGAATGTACTCAGCTAGACTTACCCGTCATAAACCAGAAATAAAGTGACACCAAGGATTATACAAGGCTTTATAAGTGGAGCTAGCTTGGCAACATTTTGCATAAAAGCCCCTAGTTGAGCTATACATTTTATAATTTGGTCATCAAGTTAATTATAACTATTCCATTCTAGATTAGCAACTAACCTATGCCAAACATGCTGTATATCAATAAGTCATCACAATAGTAACCATAGCCATTGATTACATCATCATTAGAACCATTCCACTTCCATTTATTCACTACGATAGAAAGAAGCCCAGTCAAGTTTCTCACTATCCAGGAGAGACGGCGATTCGAATCAATTTCAACCAGCTAGGAATTATTCCTGACACAAACTCAGGCAGACCAGATCATTAGTCGCCTTAGGTCACCTTTGGTATAACTCAGGTCCAATTCACGGGTTCGGTCAGCGCTGCACCCTCAGGGACTCGTCGTTTGCCAGGACGTTCAGGCCCAGCCTGCCCTTGGTCTCACGTCCGACTCCCCGCACATCCTTGCTACCTCTAGTGTGCGCACTCTTACAGAATGATTCCCGGCCTGAGTTGAGCTACTCGGCTTCACGGTCAGAACGACTTATCTAGCAAGCTAAGTGAGAGGCATGCGTTCAATATGACCGAGGACCAACAATGATGCAGTCCTTAAGCGGCACAGACGGAGTCACATGAGTCAACCTATCACATAGACTCCACCCGGCCTCCATTTACATCATTACTTGGTTCTTTTCCCATGATAGCAAATATAGCCAACCGTGACTAGGTATCCACCTATATCTCATAGGTGACAGAAAATCACCCGACTTCTACCGGTCTATGCATAGCTAAGCATAAGTTTTGATCCTAGACCTACATAGGGTTAAGGTATACATTTCTGGACAAGGAAAGGAATATGCATCAAGTGTTTCCAACCAACTCCTACTACTTAATGCATCAAACATAAGGACTTAAGTTGGTATTTATAAAAACATGGGAAACTTAGAATGCTCTGAGGCTTGCCTTTCAAAAAAGCTGACAGCCGGTGATCGGGGTACTATGGCAACTCCCCAGGGTCCTGTCCTTCGGCTCCTTGAACCTCCTGCTGCTAGTCCTCCTGCTCCACGGCTTCAAACTCTAGAAGAGTGACTCCCTTGGGTGATCCTATTGCGTGCAGATGCATATAATAAGTAACAAGAATGCACAGGAGATGAATGTAGAGATGGTATGATGAAATGCATAAACATGGACATTCTAAGCTGCAGGATGACATGATGATAACTTGATTAACTTTTGTTGATTGAGTAGGTGCATATCTCCTCTCTAGTAACTTAACTTGATTTTACTGAGTAGGTGTATATCTCTTTTCTAGTATAAGAAACATACACTCACCAAGTTCTAGCAACCTAAGATATAACTGTTCATCATCAGTGAGAGGCTTAGAACCTGCAGCTAAAACTAATCTTAATTAGCCTAAGTATCTAATCAATAAGCATCACATAAAGCAAACAAGTTACAATCGGGAATTGATCATTTTCTGGACTGCAGGACAGCAGCTACTTGTTTCAGCTATAACTGGAGTTTTATAACTCCAACAAACATGGCACTTGACTTTCTAAAAAGCTTATGAAATTATCTAAAACTTTCTTATAATCATCTCAAGATGATTCAATAGTTAACAAGGTCAAACAAATCAATCTTTTAGATCTATCCACAGGACAAGCAAACCTGACAGCAAACTTCTAAAAGCTATAGCTCTCAAACCATCAGGCCTACAACCATAAAATTTTAGGAAAAGATAGATGAGAAATTTATCTACAACTTTGTTATTATCAAGATTCACAGAAAATTTCATCTTCATTATGAAAACACCATGACAACAGAAACTATACATGCAGCCATCCAATTGAATTATAGAGAAATAATTAACTAATTGCATACAACCAATCCATTTTTGGGCACAACCAATAACACCAACAGATCACATGCATCACAAACACCATAGAAAATATCATTGTTAAGCCCAATTAACTTATTTGCATGCATTTATTAATTTCCTTAGATAATAAGGTGAAATAAAGAACATATATTTCTAGCACATAGTAAATTCTAAGAAAATTACAGCAACCTATACATGCTTCTCATAGTCTACTATACAAATTTCAAGTCATTTGGATAAGTGTAGCAACCTCTACAAAAATGACAAGCTAGATAGGCTTATAATAGCATAAATGGTTTAGCATAGTGAAAAGTGTCAAACAACATATTTCATATTTTTCTTAGCTTCACCACAACACAAGAACAATGTGTAAATAATTTCATGCTCATAGGTTACATATATTTACCACAACAAATTACACAAGAAACTAGCATTTAATCAAGTTAAATAGCAAAGTCATATTCCAAGCATGCTTACTATAGGTTCATTATTTTTCCTAGCTACAGCATGTTAAAACATGACCAAAAAATTGGAATCACATTTTTCTCACACCCCTAACTCAAGTTATGCATTTTCTAAGTTTATTAGGCAGTAAACAAGATAGATATAAACACCATATAAAACTGTAGAACATGCCATATTCCATATTTTTATTAAATAGTACTCATCAAGATGAATCTAACAAAATTTGGTTCACTTAATTGGATACTCCTAACTCCATAAATGAATTTTTGAAGTTTGTATTCAAATCTGTAAAAACAAATAAAGAAAAACAGTCAAAAACCCGAAATCCACTAAATGCACCCGGTCTATGCAACACAGAGCGATTGGCGCTCGGGCTCCACGGTCAACTCGGTCCCACGCGTCAATCATCCGAGGCAGGACCGGATTTTGACCGGCGAGAACTCGCTGATGGCGAGGTCATCGGCGGTGAGGTCACCACCGACGGCTTCATCTTGACATCCCACATCAATTGGTATGGTTGGTTGGCCAAGTGGCTCACCGGAGCTAGCTCGACGGCGGCCATGGCAAACAACGGAGGTGTGCGGTGGCGGGCTCGCCATCTCCGGCGATGACACGCGCAGGCGAGCTTGGCTACGGCTCCAGGATGTCCTACCAGAGATCTAGGGTTAGGGTTAGGGGCTCACGGAGGTGCCGGCAGGGTTTGACCGCGTGCAAGGTGGCTCGGTGGTGAGAGCGCGGCGGTGCGACATGGCGTTCGCCTCCGGCGAGGCCGGCATTAACTCGACGGCCAACGACGGGAGCTAGGTCCAGACCTAGGCTACATTTAACACGGGAAGAGAGACGACGAGAGGGCTCCGATGAGCATGGCCATGACGAGCTCGAGCTCGGTGGCGCTCCGGTGACCATGGCAGCGATGAGTGCCCGAGGGGCTTTACCTAGGCTCGACTGGCTTTGTGAATGGGTCAATGCGGTAGAGAGTAGCACAGTGGAGCTCTGGGCGATGTGGATTGAGCGGTGGTGTTGCGGTTGCGGCGTATTTGGCCGGCGATGGCAGCACGGCACTGCTGCCGCTTCGGCGAGCACGAGAGCAAGCGAGATGGGAGAGAGCAAGAGTGAGCGCGAGTGAGAGCAGCGCCCGGCCTTCTCTCCACTTTGGCATCACTGTGCGGGCCAGCGCCTGCACACAGCCACCACGCAGCACGCGTGGCCTGCTTGCGGTCAGCCACTAGCCATGGCCGTTTGAATCGACAGGGGCCGATTCAGTCCCCAACGAAACTGACTGACAACCGATGTTTGCACCACTAGATCTCCCAAACCATGGCAAGTTAGCAAAAATTTCAATAATCAAAGTTGTAGAGCTATAGGAGATCCACAACTTTGCTTTAAGAATCTTTGCCTAATTCTCACTAGTTTTCAAACTACAAGGCTCCAAAGTGGGGTACAGTGAAACTAAAAACGCCATCTACACTTAGCAAAATTTCAAGGTTCCAAAACAACACTTTGGTCAAACTTGTGGGCTCTCTATTTGACTAGGTTAGGCACTGAATTAGCTCTTGACCATAAAACAAAGTTTGTTTCTCATGACATGAACTACAACTTTTATTTAGGTCCCACTGTCATGCAAACACTCTAAGCTATTAGTCAAGTTAGGTCAAAGTAGCACCTTTAAAATAGTATTTTGAAACAACCCAACACTTAAAAGCATTTTTGGACCAAGTCATGAATACAAATATTGTTCCATTTTTCATCCTAAGTGTGTCTAGGGTGTTTTAGTGACCAAACACAATCACTTGCATTAACCACTTGTTGGTGTTTCGAACTGCCAACTAGTAAATTTGTGTTGCACGTTTGACCCGGATGGTGTGCTAAGAAGACACAAGGATGTATACTAGTTTGGGCAGAATGTCCCTACGTCCAGTCGATGCTGTTGCTCGTGTTACTAGCACTGAAGTTTGTAGTAGGGGTTACAAACTAGTGAGAGAGGGATGAAGTCCCCAGTCTCTAGTGAAGGTGAAGTGGAGTTGAAGTGCTTCTGAGTGTTAAAAATCTTGCCCCAATGGGGTGCCTAGCCTTCCCTTGTATAGACCAAGGGAAGGACCTAGGGTACACGAGAGAGAGAAGAGAAGAAGAAAGAGAAAAAACAGAGGAGAAGAGAGCCCTGGGGCTGCGCCGCCCTTCTCCCCGCAGGCGAGTCCTGTTGGTCTTGCAGTCGACAATGAAGGTGTGCGCACATCACGACCTTGTTCGTCACCGGTGCTACAAGCAGGCGCCGCCGTCTTGGTCGTGGTGCCCCTATCCGTCACTAGCGCTATAGGCAGGAGCCACCGCTTGGTGCCTCATCCCGCCCTAGCATGCGGTATGGTCAACAGATCCCCTTGTCTAGAGTCGCACGAGGATTGAGCAGCATAGTGCTAGTCCACTCGATGCTGTTGGAGACGTGAGTGCCCAGGTATAGCCTGTGGCGGCCGATGGTAACATCAAGACTCGTCCGCCCCCTTCCTAGCGTTAGGGGCATGGTCCTAGGTCCACATCTCGCATTCGTAGCAGTCGCGGGTGGCGAGGGCCCTTGCGGGGGCCTGCGCCCCTGCCAGAGGTTGACTCTACAATCCCTGGGTCAGGCGAGACAGAATCCTCTCCAGGGGTCAGGCGGGACGGATCCCACGCCCCTAGGGTCGAACGAGGTGGAGCCTTTCCTCAGGGGTAGAAAGTGGTCGGACCCGCACCTAAGGGGTCAAGCGAGGCAGGGCCCATGTCCAAGGGGTCGGGCGAGACGGAGCCCATGCCCTTGGGGTCGGGCGAGGCGAGAGCTGCGCTCTAAGGGTCGGACGAAGCCATGGTCACACCTATGATCGTTTGGGCATGTTAATGATGGTAACCATTTGCTCTTTTTCTCCGGATACCCTAATATTGGTACCCGACACCACTCATGATCATATAGCATATACATGTATAAACAAATGATATATACAACACATGAAACATATGAAACATTACTAATGAAACATGAGTTGTAGGAATGAAACATTACTTATGCAACATATGAAACATTACCAATGCAACAAGTGAAACATCATTTATGCCACATATGAAACATCACTTATGTAACATATGAAACATCACCTATGTACATATGAAACATGACTTATGCAACATTCAAAAATGAAATTCACATGCCCATGCTCATGAATGGATGAATGGTGCTTATGCTCGTGCAATGCAAGTGCAAGAATGCAAACTTAACACCTGAGATGTTACAATATACTACCTCCGTCTAAAAAGAATGTAAACATCGCTTCATGAAGAGTCAAAAAAATCATAAATGTAACTAAGTTTATAGAAGATATTATTTACATTTAGATCTCCGATTAGATTTATTATGAAAATATATTTCATGTTTAATCTAAGTATATTTATTACGCGTCATAAATATTAATACTTTTTTTATATATGTATGGTCAAAATTAAGATTTTTTTTACTTCTCGCGAAGCGAGATTTACGGTTTTTTTTTTGGAACGGAGGGAGTGTATACATATATGTGCATATGCATCGTGAATGCATTGTTCTGTATGTATGCCCAATAATATTTGTACTACTTCCTTTTTTTATGTTGATGATCTGGGCTACTTGTACCACTTGAATAGATGAAGATACCGTACACTGTACTTTCTCATTTTTTTCTGAAAAGGAAAAAAGCCACACTTGAATCCGTCCAGTATGCAAGCATGTGTGTACGCAAGACATGTTCACACTTCACAGTGATCCAGGTGATGATCTCAAAAGAAAAGATCAATAGCAGCTTTAGCATCCAAAGCATATCTTTCTAGAGCCATGAGCGACTGTGGAAAAGTGGTCCTTAATAACAACACAGTAAGAGACACACTATTGAGAGAGAGAAAGCCAAGGTGTGGTGAGATTCTTCTTCTTCTTCTAATTTCGGTGTACTAAGCAAGTGGCCGGAGTGGCTGGCTTCGTCCTAGGCATAGCTGTGGCTGCACTTTGCAACTTGCATCCCCATCTGATCCTTTCAACGTGGCTGCATGCGGACTTGCGGAGGTATCATCAGCCGGTGGTGTTTCTGTCTGCAGCAGCAAGGACGATCCGCTTGGCGCTTGCCAACCACCTTGCATGGGATTATCTGGCTCGGATCTCCTGCAGTACGTGGCCCTGATCCAACAAATAGTGGCATGTACTATCAGTGGCTAGTCTAATTCAGATTCCAATATATACCCACACATATATATATTTTTGGAGGGACTACTATGCACTTTATATTGATATTATTTTGGTGTCCCTTGCATGGTTGTGCTGATGAGCGGTCTGTTAACAAAAATCACAGAAAAAAAAAGAATTTAGGGAAAGGCTAGCGCCGGACACCCATGCTGCTTCAAATGGGTCCTACGCCGCTCCGTGTCCTAGGCCTCTGTGTCCCATGCCGCTCCATGTCGATCTGCGCCGACACGGTTTCCCGCACCTACCGCTTGTGTCCCCTCCACACCCACGCAGCAGCTGCAGATGGGTTCCACCGTAACATGTGCAATACCAGATCTACTTTTGCAGCATCTAGAGGAAACATTTGCAACATACGTCCAAAACAGTTAAAACACTTGCAATATAGATCTGAAACACGTGTGCAGCCATTGCAAAACATATGCAACCTCTAAATGAAACACTTGCAACATATGTGTGAAAACATATGCAACCTCCAGATGAAACACTTGCAACACAACTGTGAAATATATGCAACACCCAGATAAAACATGTACAACATCCATCTGAAACAGCTGAAACATTTAGAACATGCGCTTGCAACATACGTGTATAGCCATTGCAACATATGTAATATTCTAATTTACTTTTGCAACATTCACATGAAACACTTGTAACATGTATATGAAACATGACCGGAAGCACTTGAAACATATGCTTGCAATATCCGAGGAAGGGAGTGCGAGGTGCAGCCGGAGAAGCTCGTTCCGGGTCTGGCCACTCCGGATCTCGTGATGTCATGAGCTAAGGTCGAGCATCGCAGTGGCGCTAGCATCGACAGCAGCCACGACCTCTTGGTGGGGAACGGCAGTGTCGACAGCATGTCGACGTGGTGAGGGATGGGGCATGGCGCGCAGGGGTGGGGACCGGGCACGGCGTGATTAGGCGGAGTGGGCGCGGTGGGGGATGGAGCATGGCGCGACGGCATACGTGTCACGGCGCGACGCGGGATGGGACCGCTACCGCGAGGCGACTTGGGACGGACAGACGGCGCGGTGAGCCGCAACGAGCGAAGCAAGGAGTTGGGGATTTATGTCGGCTATAACAATGTAGATAGCGTAGATAGAGGAGAGAACGTAGATGGGCCTGTTGGGCCAGTCGCTGCTGGAGCGAGCGCAAAGTAGAGCGTCCGATTTTTTTTAAGATTTAGGACATATGTTCTGTAGCATTTACCGTATAATTTAGGATGGATGGCTGCCATTGCAATCCACGCATACGTGTATGCATGTCTTGATACCGCATTTCCTGCTTTTCTTTCTTTATACTACGCCTTTCGGAGAAAGCTAGCTTCTTTCCAGATAAAATTTGGCAACGGATTGGGAGTTCAATCTCCATTATTAATAAGCTTTTGCCTTTTGCGTCCTTGTCTCTGCCAACATTCATGATCCATCCCAATGTCCTGCTATCTTTATACCTTTTCTCTTGAATAATGCAAGCTGTGGCAGAAGATATTGCTTCTTATGATTATGAAAGGTCGATGTTTCCCAAATCCCATTTTTTACTATCATATCAAGAACTGACGTAGGGGAAAAAATAGAGCCCAACATTTTCTCTCTGCAAAAATAAAATATTTTCTTTGATTGAAATATATAAATTTTCAATTTAGAACATCCATTTAACCTTTCGAACATTTCAGATAGTATCTGAATTGACCATACTAAGAAATCAAACCCGTGTTCCAGCATAGCCTAGAATCATTATCTTTAATTTCTCTCTTTATGTCCAAACACAATACTCATTCATACACTCTATAATCTTTTATCTAGTTGTGCTTGTTTCTATCCGTTGTGTATTTTAATATGCATTTAGTTGAAACCTCAGCTCAATTCATATCAGCTCTTCTTTGCCTCTATTCTTTTTAAATCATGAATCTATATTTCGCCCTTTCAACTTTAGATTTTATTTGTTCTTTCAATTTCCTTTTATATGTTAATAAAAATATATTTTAGGTTGTAGACTGGATTATTATATATTCATTACAATTGCACAAATAGCTATTTCACTCTACACCATGACAACCAAGATGCTGAATTACTCTTTCAAAGAATTATATAGTGTTAATGTCTTATAAAAAACTTCCAACAATGATGTATCATAATGTTTCAGCAAAAATATATAAACATATCTTAAATAAAACTTGACAAACTTATTATCAAAGAGTTTTAATATAATTTAAATAAATTGATAGTGTCATTGGCATATGGCCTACAATGTTTACTTAGAAAATTTGGTGACACATCCCATTTATATTGGTATTTAGATGCTGATTTTTGGAAAATATTTTAATTTACTATTTACAATGGTAGAGGTGGTAATTTAAATACAAGTGAAATTTGTTCCTTTGCTCTATCTTTCATAGTGACACTTGTGGGTAATCTAAAAGTAAATTTAGTGGTTACTTCATATTATCTTTCATAATGGTAAAGGTGAGTGATTTAGATAAAAAAAATGAGGGGGTTATTGTTCATTACCCTTAACAATTGGATATGTGGATAACTTTAATACAAATTTATGATTTACTTTTATTTTTTATAATGACACAATAGATGTGCAAAATTTTATAGAAATAAAATAGACTGTTATTGGTCATGATAATTAGAGTCTACAAATCAAATGTTAGATGTCTGATTATTATGATAATTTCTAGAGTTTAACTTTTTTTCTAGCCATGTCTTGTGAGGATTAACATGGACGCTCCTTTTGAAACCTCCAATTAGTAATATTAAGATAAAGGCACAATACCAAGATAATTTTATAATATTTAGTCTCGTAGCTTGGCCAAACATATACAACGCACCTCGTAAAACATATACACCGTCCATAGTACAAAATATTTGCAAGTCAACTATACTACGGGCATATGTATTGTGTTTCTTTATTATATTGCTTTGTAGCCAAAGACAAAACATTAAGATCGATTGAGGACAACTCACTGCTCCACTACAATTCTGGTGCTTCTAGATTTGTGCCACGTAGTTTCTCAATTTGCATGGAAGCACATCTCGAGGCAGAGATGTGTAGTACTGAAACTTAAAGAGATGTTTTTATTCAAATGTAAATTTTAGAGAGGTTTCATCACAATATTATGATTTTGGTCGTACATTAACATGTAGTATCATTCAATCTTCAGGGCGCCGACTGCAGCAGTAACTAACCTGACCACTAGCTAGACCTCTATCAATCTTGTTTGCCCATATCAATGAATAGCAAGTGAAAATTTTAATAGATGAAGTTGTTTTAGCTTTTGAGAATGTTTGTGACTTATTAGCTCGTGTACAACAATTGTTTTATAGCCAAGTTAATCAATACTCCAGTGCCTTGTGAGGCACAACAATTGTCTTCCACAAAATATCAATACCCTATGCAACCACTCTAGTATCTGGCTACAAACTATTGATCATCTTTTCGTGAAAACATAAACTTGTATGATCACATAGAATCTCTTATAATTTAGGATAAATCTTAAATGCTTAATGAGTCCTCTAACAATTTCTAAAATTTGTGACATATTTCCTTTTTTCTCCAACACAATTCATTATTAATAAGTGTAATTTCTAAAATATATATGCTAAAAGTTTAAAATACGGAATATAATTACCTCTAAATAAAGTATTGAGCAATATATTTTGAAATTGATGAAGTTACCACTGTCAGTACGTAAGTCACTCACCTTTAAAAGAATAATTCTATTAAATTGTAAAATAAATTTAGAAAAATGTAAATACTTAAACGAAATTGGGTGGATAGGTTCCACCATAAGGAAGCTAACAAAATATATTAGTGTTGGAAGCAAGAAAAATTAGTGTTCAACTATGCGCCTTGAATAAAGGAAATTAGTGTTCCAATGAAAAAAATTGGTCCACCTAGGCCTGATTTAGTTCGCAAATTTTTTTTGGAAAATAGTACTGTAGCACTTTCGTTATTATTTGGCAATTAGTGTCTAATCATGGTCTAATTAGGCTTAAAAGATTCGTCTCGTGAATTTCATCTAAACTGTGTAATTAGTTTTATTTTTTATCTATATTTAATGCTTCATGCATGCGTCCAAAAATTCGATGTGACAGGAAATCTTGAAAAATTTTGTAAAATTTTAGGAACTAAACCTACCCCTAATTTGTTGGAAGCAAAGTTCAAAACTCATGAGAAAATAACCATAATGCATTAAATTTCCGATCAAACGGCCAGAGACAGTTCTGAACAAGACGTTGAACCTGCCATCTCTCAGGCCGTGTTTAGATGCACCGATTCGGTGACGGCGGAAACACCGTTCTGCACTGTAGCGCACTGTAGCATTTTGTTTTTTAGTATAAAAAATTGTTCAAAAATTGATTAATTAGGCTTAAAATGTTCCTCTCGCAAAGAACAACAAAACTATGCAATTAGTTTTCGATTTCATCTACATTTAGTACTCCATACATATGCCGACATTTTGATGTGATGAGAATCTTCTTTTTGTATAGTAGAATTTGGGAGGGAAATTTGGTAACTAAACAGGGCCTCAGTCTCGCGCCCTTGATGCTTCTGAATTTAATAGCACTGGCGGTTGCACTCCTCCCACGACGGTGGCCATAGTTTAGTCGCTGCAGTACAGGCTCCACTTGGGGGCGAGGACGAGGAGGCGGGTGCCGCTCCTGTGGCCTCGCCATGTGCTCTCTCCCCCCGTCCTCGGCTCCTCCTCCCTCCTCGGTATCTACATGACATTATGCCAAGATCTCCCTCTCTGATCTGACCACCGCTGCCATTTGCGTCTGCTCCTCGCAAACCCCTGTGTCGCTTTGCCCTTCGTTTCGCCAACTATAAAACCGGGGGTCCTGCTGCGGGTGACCTTTTTATACCGATGTGCAGTGCAGGGTCAACTTCGTCAGGCTTCCTGGGTCACACTGTAAGTACACTGGGCTGGGGGAGTGAGTGCCTCATGTTCTTGTTTGACTGATTGTTCTTGGATGCTCATCGATCTTGGCTGCGGCTTTTGCTAATCCCCTTTCTGCCGATCTGTTCTGTTCATCTTTGCTGATCGTATACTTTTGGTTAAGCTGAGTTGTCATATAGTATTTCAGAGTGCGGGGGCTGAGATCCACAAGACCAGAACATGTTTGAAATACCTAGAATTATTTACTAATATACTGTCGAATTCTTTGATATGATTTTCAAAGTTGTATGATATGATGAGCTGAAAGAGTGACTCTGTATATTTGATTAGCTGACTCTCCCGAGCTGAAAGTATTCGAACTTTGTATATTTGATTCATTGCTTAGTTCTTTTCTGTGTTCACTGCATTCATAGTTCAGTTGTTTTGTTTTTTTTTTGTGTGACTCTGTTCTCTTCATTTGATTCCTACTGTTGTTAGTTCTCAGTCAGTCTCAAATGCTATTCAGTGTTTTAAATCTCCGGCTAAGACATTTTAGCGGATGACCTTAAAAACAGCTATAGCGGAGCTAAATGGGGATATAGCGGGCTATAGCGGCTAAGTTGTACATAGACACAAATAGCTTAATCTTTCTTAAACAGCTATATGAGATTTAAAACCTTGATGCTATTTCAGAACATTTGATGGTAACTCCACTCCTCTGAATTTGACTACTACTCAGAAACTGTAAAGATGGGGTGTGGCCCATCAATCCCTGAGAAGTACAGCATACGAGGGAAGGGGCGCAAGCGCCGGAGCATCATACAGGAGGTTGCTGTGTTCGTGCCCACCATCCGCATACCGTTGGCTTCTGACATAGCTCATCCGCTCAGGGGAATAGTCTCCAAGGATCTTGTGGATCGCCTCTCCACACTCCGTGCTCATGTCGTCGCACTGGCTGAAGAAATCTGTATGTTCATCACAGATCTGTGGTTACCACTGCCTGCTCTGCTCACCAGCTGAACTTGGTTATTGTAAATGGTTCTGATTTACTCTTTTAATTGGTGACCTCATGCTATGCGAAGATTCTGCGGACGTATCAGCTGTTCAAGAACTGCAACATGCGTTAGAGGAGTACCTGCCAGTTGTTCTTGGTTTAACAATGAAAGGTTTCAACTTTTTCTTATTCACTTCTGTATAATCTCTTCTGTATAATCTTCATGGTTAATTACTCAAAGATTTATGATGACACTTTCATTGATCGGAACAGAGAGCCGTCTTGAATCGTCAGTACAATTCAGATGGAAGACCTTAGACGATGACCAGGTGAGAGTTTGGCACCTTTGCTATTTTATTGCGTTGGAATGGAGGGAGTATTATTTGGATGCCTTCACTGATTGAATTACAAGAGGTTTATTTCTTATTCAGGAGTGTTGTTTGGCGAGTGCATGGTATGAGGTGCTCTCGGTGGTCCACATGATGGCCATGCTTGCATTGTTTGAGGCTAATCTATTACTCATTCCAAAGAACAGTCAAGTTGGTGGTGAAAGGAAGGTATCAGAAGGTCTGTTCATCTTTTTGTTACTACTAGCAAATTTTTTTCATATTTGTCTGTAATTTCTTGCCAATCTTGATGACGGCCACAAGTGAAGAAGATAGTTTTGATCACACTGGCAGTATTCAATTATGGACACCGTAGAAAGATTACTGTAACAATAGTACATAATACTTTTGGTAGCAACATAAGGACCTCATGAATACTCTGTCCCATATGTAAAATTGGGGAAATGACACTTTGTGATTACTTCTGCAGATGCAAAGAAGGATGTTGTCGATTCATTGCTCAGGGCTTCAGGATGCTTAGACTATTCCGTGCATCGCATACTTGCTCAAATACCTGCACAAGTCAAGTATGCACTCATCCTTCAATGCATGTTAGCCAGAAGTTTGAAGTCATCACCTCTGAATGTTCCTTTAAGCAAGTGCTTACTATACCTTGTGCTTTCAACTGCAGAAAGAGTTTTCCTAGTTACTTGCAGGAGGGTATGCTTGAGGCCATCTCAATTCAGGCATTGGCTCAGGTAAGTTCACCTGTTATACTTATATATCTATTTTTTTTATATTATGGTGCCGAATTTGTAATTATCTTGTACTGTCCCAACTGCACAGAACAGTGTGTAGAAATACAGCTTGGCTTGGCTTCTGAATGTGAAAAGGCAACATTGTCAGTAAAGAGGAGGCTAGCCTGTGAGCAAGTCAGTTATTTTTCTCAGGTCAGTAATGCGTAACAAAGTCCTACAATTGACATTTTCTTCAGTTATTTTGGCGTCTAACAATATTTCGACTTATTTATGCTCAGGCTCACTATTGTCTGTCGGGATGCGATACAAGTGACTCCTATGGAAAGAAGCTTCTGCTGTTCCTGAAGTGGAAATGCATGGAGGCTAAGGTTGTCTGAAGACAACATAATCCCTTCAGAGTACCCAAGACTGAATTTCTGATGTTAATTTGTTATCTTGCCCATCAGGCTGTAGCATATTACTACCATGGTCTCGTATTGGACAAGGGCGGTGAACCGGCCAACCATATCAGCGCAGTCTGCTGCCTCTCTGCAGCTGATGACCTACTTTCAGACAGCAAAAGGGCTTGCTTGAGTTTCTGCCTGGCAAATCCTGTCACTAGGTCTGATACTACATTACTACTCCAACATAACTAATAGATTAAATTAATCAAAATATGTGCTGACAAGATCTTTTACTTATTCAATTGTACGTAGGGTACCTCCTCCTTGGGGTGTCATGAAAAACATGCACAAAAAAATTCCAGATGTCGCTTACAAGAAGTTCCAAGTGTATGGGCATCTGTTTGAGCAAAACAAGAATAGGTAAATCCCAGGATCAACTCTACATCTGAAATGGCAAATTTTACAGTTGGAGGGTTGTTGTCTGTTGATGCTAATTGCTTTTGCTCAAAAACAATATTCAGAACATGTTGAAAATTGAAATGGTAGTCTGCTTGAATTAGGCTCAAGAACATAAATGAACAACCTATACCGTTCATATTTATTGTTTGGCTCTAGTGGCGATTTCACTACTTTCCTGGTGCAGCACACTTCAATCCGTTCCTGATCTACCAGAGTTTGCGCTGTCACTGAGACCGGAAGGATACGAGTTGCCAAGCACTGATTCAATCTGGGAGAATGTTAATGGCCAACCTCAGATTCAGAGCCTCAAGGAGCATCTGAACGATGGTGAAGATGAAGTAGATACAAAATGATAGTTCTCACTTCCAAATCCTTCCTTTCATTGTACCATCAAAAGTAGCAGAAGTTATACTATGGACTTCAAAATGCTTAATCCAAAATGTTTTGGATTCTGCATATGCCACAACTGCATCTGTATAATTGCCAGCATTGCCGTATGATATAGTAAAGTCTTTATGTATAATACAATAATAAATAATAGGAAAGAATAGTTGGTTTCTTACTGTAATTGCCTTAGTTTTACTTTCCCAACTGGAAGAACAGAGCATCACAGGGAAAAAAAACTATGGCACGCATTTCAATAGAACAATAATTGTCCATTAGCCTGGGTGTGATCATTCATCATGTGCATGAAAGTTAGAACTTGATCTGTAGTAGACAGTTTGAAAGGTCAGTCTCATGTGTTTACTAATCCAGTTGTCAGACAAGGTTATTTATGTACACTTCGTGATCTGAATGAGTCCAACCGGCCTGAACAATAAATGTGAAGAAATGCTTTAAGATCTACGTCAACAAAATGCTTCATTTGACTTTCAGATGTATAATATTATATGTACGAAGAAATAGTTAGGAAAGTTCCACTCACCATTGAAAAATGAAATGCTCCATTCAATCATTTTGACTCCAGGACTTGAACTCACGTCAGTTGGAAGGATCTATGGAAATGTTGTGGTAACTTACTGCCAAATGTTGACTTATGGGTAAGCATTAGTGACCGAAAGTCAGCCTGTTTGAAAGTTTTTGGGAAATTTTGCTATAGGACCCACAAAGAATCATGGTATTTGCTATGGGATCCATAGGAAATACCATAATTGTAGAGTGTCCTCTAGCAAAAATTTTCAATTTTTTCCTATTAAGGAATTTTATTTATTTGTAATAATTATTTCTAGTAATAGTTTGGCGGTCCGATCCTATCTGCCTTTATTTTGAAAGAATTTTTTTTTGCTACGAGGTTATCAGCTAATAATTTGAATCATGTACTTCAAAATGCAGCTGTTTAACAACATAACACATCCGACTCAACTACATGCTTACTCCTCTAAATGTCTAGAAAATTAACTAGTTGAAAGTTTTGACCTTTAGTTCCTAATTGAGACTAGTGATTTGTGTTGTGAATGACGGCGAATAAACGACGAAGAACACAAGATCAATCGTAGCGGAGACACAAGATTTAACGTGGAAAACCCTCCCAATGCGGAAGGGAAAAGCCACGGGCACCAGCCAGCAAACACTCCTCACTATCATCAAGAGTTTGGTTACAACGCCGTATGACGACTTACAAGAGAGATATTAAAGTGGAACCCTAATCAGGGTATATGGACCGTCAACGGGCCTCCGCTTCGCTCCGTCAAAAGTCGGCCAATATAATGTGCAACTGAATTTAGAACATATTCAACAAACTTCACCTTGCAACAAATTCCTCTTGTAGCATAAATCAACACCTTCATCCTGAACACAACAATGAAAAATATTTCTGGCGCCAAATAGCCTCTTGGGCTAATTCATTAAACCAACTAAGCTTGAGCAAAGTTCAAACTTAGCAACAGGAACTAGCTTTGTCATCATATCAGCAGGATTGTCATGAGCACTAATCTTGCATACCTTCACCTTACCTTCTTCGATCAAATCACGAACAAAATGGTACTTGATGTTAATATGTTTTGTCCTCTCATAAAACATCTGATCTTTAGTAAGGTAAATAACACTTTGACTGTCACGGTATAAATTAATGCAAGAATCAACTCTACACAGCTCAGCGTACAATCCTTTCAGCCAAATTAATTCCTTGCACGCTTCAGAAACAGCCATGTATTCTGCTTCAGTAGTTGACAAAGCAACAACGGACTGCAATGTAGCTCCTCCACGCCTCCCTGCCCTCACTCTCCCCCTCATGCGCTCATTTTCGCTTTCCCTCTCACGCTCTTGCTGCCGTGGCCGTGCTCGCCATTACCGGCCGAGCTGAGCACCGCGGGCGCCTCCCTCGCTCGTCCTGTGGACCTCCTCCGTCCCAACCATCACCACCAGAAGTTTCCCCGCCCCTCACTGCAGCCGGCACACCACTTCTTTGGCTAGCTTCGCCGCGGAACAGCGTCGTCACCGTCGCAGCCACGTCGGGCCGCCTGCTCCTGTGGCCATGGCGATGTGGGCTGCCTCGGGCTGAGCCGAGCAGCTCCGCGGGCACGCGCGGGCCCCCTTGGGCTCCCCTGTCCCTCGACCGCCACCGGCATGGCTCCCCTCCGGTGAAAATCGCGACGCCAACGGCCTGCTCTGCTCTGATTCGCGACCAAGGGTCTCATGCTCAAATTCGAAGAAAGGGAAGGACCTAAATGCATTGTCATAGACTCAGATGAATAGTGCTATAGGGACTGATTTGTATTTATTTTATAGGAACTTTGGAAATCCATAGTAAATCATAGAAAATTCGTAAAATAGCAAATGAGGACTTTTTCGAATCCTTGTGAAATTGTCTTTGTAGTGGATATATAATATGTCATATTTTAGTTTAAAATTTTAGCTATAAAAATAGATCTATGCTTCTAGGTTTTTAATGCTAGTTGTATTTGTCATTTTGATAACTGCAAATGCAGGGCTCCAAATAAAGTGAAATTTTTGTGGCATGCTACTCATGTGATGTTTGATGTGTGGTAAAAATTTCATAAATTTTGATTGTAGTATGAGTGAGTTATTGATTAATCTTGCTCTCACATGAATTCTTGCAATAGCCATTTGTCTTTTTCATAGAGGTTGATATACATTTCTAAATGGTTTAAAATTTGTACAGTAAACTATTGGGAGAATATGTAGGCCACTGTAATTTTGGTAGAATTTATTATGTACTTTTGATATGTGTTCATAATTCCACCTAATTATCTAAATAAATTAAGAAAATACATTATAAGAATTTATTTAGGAATGTACACTTTGTTTTCTGGTGTTCATTAGTCATGTGTGACATGTTGGTAAAGTTAATTTTGTCCAATTATATGTTTGCAACATAAGTTAATAATTATTCCTTGCAAATGAGGTTTCTGGACAGATCTGGGAACTTAGCAAAGTTCTTCATGATAATGTGCTTTGTTGTAAAACTTGTTTATACAAAAGTTGTAGATAATTTATGTACCTAACTTTTGTTAAAATTTGGTGGCATGTGTCCATGTGGTTTAGGAGTTATAGCTGTTTAAAGTTGGGTTACAGAATTGCTTCCTCTGTGTCTTGTTAGACCAGTTTCTGTGTTTGTGTAAATTCGACATGTTAAACTTTGGAATCATGCTGTGATGATTATAAATGAAATGTAGAAAATTTCATAAGATTTCTATAATGCCTTCTTGCAAGTCATTTGGATTTATAAAACTCCAGATATGATTGATTTATGGAGCTACTGTTTGCATGTACAGAAATTGATAAATTTCAATTATAGTTGTTTGCTTTATATTGTTAAGTGTGACTTATGCCTCTGAGAGTAGTTATGTTAATACACCTGAGACTTTGTAAATCTTGTGTCATGCTTGGTATTGTGTTCTTTGCTATCTTAGCATGATAGGTTGAGTGATGTTTAAGTTAAGCCTCGCAAAGTACTTAAGTGTATTTGGTGTAAACTATGCTGGTCTTGCTTACTGTTTGTGATGCATCATCCATTGCACTTCCATATATTCACACACTTGCATCTTGTATCTCATCTAGGTACACTAGATGCACCACGTGAAGGACAAGATGTGGAGCCTAACCCGAAGACGGTGTTTGGTGGACCTATATTGAAGACGGAAGGACCGGACAAGTGCTAGAATGGGAGGTGCTCGCCAAGCTAGTATCATCGGACAAACATTGACTTGTGTCGGATCCCAGACAAGCCCCGGAGCATTATAAGCCTCCTAATTTCTAAAAATGCAATTAAGTATATATGTTATATGTATTGTTGCATTAAGTTATAGGTGTTGAATGAAAACACTTGCTGCATTGATATCCCATCCTTGTCCAGAAAGTATACCATGAATCCTATTAGCTCAGGATCGAGTAGATGCTTAGCTCTGCTTTAAGCGGTAGAAGTCAGGTGATTTCCTGTCACCTGCGAGCTATAGGAATATACATGTGGCACGGTTGGCTATATTTGCTATTCGTGGAAAGAACCATGTGCTAATAATATGAAAGGAGACCGAGCGGGATGAAGATAGTGAAGCAACAAGGCATGGAGGTTTTGGGTGTGGATCTATCACCGTCTGTGTCGATTAAGGACCGAATTCTTGGATCCTTTACTAATCATGTTGAATGCATGCCTCTCTCTTAGTTGGTCGGGTCTGGAGACCGACTACGAAGCCGAGTAGCTCAACTCAGGCCGTGAGTCGGCAAGTATAAAGTGCGCCTTGGAAGGGAGCCGTAGGCGTGAGTCCAAGGGCAAGTGATTTAAAAGTCCTGATCATCCTGGCAGAAGGGTAATCCCTGAGAGTGCTGGCGCTGACCGAACCCGCGAAGTTGGTTCTTGAGTTGTACCAAAGGTGACTTAATGCTTTCCAACGGGGGAAGTCATGGGTGAGAGTTAGGAATACCGTCTCAGCTGAGTCACCGTCTCTCACCGGTTAGTGAGAACTTGATGGGATTATCTCCAAAGTAGATTCACTAAATAACTTGATGGTTCAGGAATGATGATATGATGATGGCCTTATTATACCTGCTATGGTTAATATTGTTTGCTCCTAATAAAGTGAGTGTTTTAGTATAGGTGCTAATATAGATGACAGGTTAATGATTATTAACTTGATGCTTAAGCATTAAATGATTACTTATCTGTACTAAGCTTTTATGTAAAATGTTGTCAAGCTAGCCCCACTTTATATCAGCCTTGCATGATCCTTGGTGTCACTTTATTTCTGGTTTTTGACGGGTAAGTTTAGCTGAGTACCTTCTCGTACTTAGGATTTTATTCCCACTTATTGTAGGTTGTGATATATCATGGATACTGCAAGAATTGGATGGCTCCTGCCATAGTGGCAGAGTGTGATCATGGGCATGATCCTCCTGAATTATCTTGTCTCTAATGCTTTTGATGGAAGTTGATCTTGGTACTGGCATGTATTTGAAATAAGAGTAATATTAGTTTCAAATTACTTTGCTTCCGCTACTTTTCAACTTAAGTTGTAATAACCATGTTGAACTCCGATGTATGTTGAACTACTTGTGAAATGGATGTGATATGTGACTTGTTATGTTGAATCATGTAACAGAACCGACCAATTATACGAGATTAAGTAAGAAAATCATCCACCGAGCAGACGGTTTAACAAACTTAAGCATGTACAATGTTTTAAAAAACGTTAGACGCTAGGCGTGCGCTAGCCTAAAGTTTAGAGTTTAGGAAGTTTAAACGAGATTAAACGTGATTAAACATTTTTGGTTTTTTATTTTTATTTTTGTGATGCTAAGAGCAAAATCAATACTAATAATACAACTTGAAGTAATAACAGTGATCATACATGTACACTTGTTTTCGACATCAGTTCCTTTCCTCCTTGGTTTCTTGCATTGAACAGCAACTAACAATCAAAGAGAGACAAGTTAATAATCTGAAAACAGAAAAATCAAAAAATAGGTAAAGAATAGAAACTCATCTATGAGGGCAGCAACACAAGGCAAAATTGATCTAGCAAACAATAGGGCAGCAACACGAGGCATCAATTCTGCTCAATATTGTACATGACTCCATGTACAGCCAAGCTTCCAAACAACAGGGCAGCAGGCAGCAGCACAAGGCAAAATATCACAAGAAGATATACACACAGCCGGCCTAGCATTTTACTTCAGTCCTGAGGCTGACGTGTGGCCCCTAGTCAGAGATAAGAGCTGACCATCACTGCGCTCGTGCACCCACACGCACCGATCGGTGGACTACTGGCCCTCCTCTCCTTTGTCTATGAGGATCGGGTCTACATAAGAAGGAAGAGAGAGTGGGCTGCCGTGCCATTGATAGGTGGGGCCCTGAGGACGCGGTGGCCGGCTCCCATTGGCTGCCTCGACGTGGCCATGTGCCCAGGCGGGGGATGGCCTTGGATGTCGTGGCCTCTGTCGTCCTGTCGGTCCTCACTGCCTCGTGTGGTCAAGAAAGAGAAAGAGAGAGAAAAGGAGAGAAGGAGAGAAAGGGAAGGCAGGAGGGAGAGCGAGCAGGGAGGCAGAGCGGAGGAAGAGAGGTGGGTTGCGGCAGAGAGAGAAAGAGAGAGCGGGGCTGCGGCGGGCGGCAGCACAGTTCAACAGCGGCGGCGGCGTTCGTGGGGAGGAAGAGAGGAGCAGAGCTGAGAGAGGGAGTGCGCAGAGGGAGGGAGAGAAAGCAGGGGAGGTGAGGGACGGAGAAGGCAGGGAGCCCAGCGGCGCTTCGGCACTCAACTCCAGCGAGGTGAACTGGAGGCGCGAGCGTCGGGCTGTTTCATGCGTCCGCCTGCCTGCGCTCCTACTCTGTTTCTACACGCCCGCCAGCGCGCACGCGCCCTTTTTTCCCGCGCTCCCGCCCGTGCGCCGCGCGCTTCCCCGCCCGCGAGCCGCTCGTTTCCCGCCCGCCTAAACGCGTTTTCCATCCGTTTCGTGCCGATTAAATGCCACCGCGCGTTTAGGCGAGCACCTAGACGCGCACAACGATTAATTGAGCATTTACCCCCTAAACGAGACGCTGGGTCAAAGTTTAGCATTTAAACTCGTTTAAACGACGATTAATGACGTTTTTTGAGCATTGAGCCCGTATAACCTGGTAGTCCATGAAATCACGATGGATTTCAAACCAACTTACATACCAGTCAAGATCGTAATAAGTTCAGCGGTCACTGTCACAAGTTACATAAAAGTTCGCGTCGCAAATACATCGGAGTTTAAACATAGTTATTACAAACTGAGTTCAAAAGAAAATAGCGGAAGCATTTAGTTTAAACCACACACTCACACAGAGATCAAAATAAAGTAACAGCTTAGGATCATCTTCCAACAAAAGCATTAGACGAGACGTAGTGAATGACCATTGCCCATGATCCTAAGCTTCTCCCATCGCAGGATAAAGGCAGTTGATATAGTAGCCGTAGTACATCTGCCCATCTGCAACAAGTGGGAACAAAGCCCTGAGTACGAGAAAGTACTCAGCTAGACTTACTCGACATAATCGCAAATAAATTGACACCAAGGATCATGATAGGTATTAACCTGTCAACTACATTTGCAAAGTATATTTTTAGTATTTAAAGAATCTTTTCCAGAAACTTTGCATCAAGTTAAATCTTTATTAACCTGTCAACTACATTTGCACCTGTACTAGAGCAACATGTAATTAAACAGGTAAGGTTGACCAATGATCATTAACAACTTCCATCATGTCATATTTCATATAACTGTCCAAGTGTTCCATCAAGATTACTACGATGAAGTAACTCAAGTCAAGTGTTCACTATCCAGTGAACGATGGCGATTCGAATTGATTATTTACCAGCTGGTAATTTATTCCTCACATAAACTACACTCACCAGCTAAAGTGAGGTATTGGTCACCGAGTCAACCATTCAGGTAAAGTCTCGAGTTTGCTAGGAACCACATGTACCCGGGGGCCGCTCGACTGCTCTTTGGCCTTATCATCGTGCCCCCGTATCCTGCCACTACTGCTCCGGTACAGTGCGTTGCGGGCAATCCAGTCGGCCCGAATAATCTCCCAGCTTCGCGGTCGAACGGTACATTATTCGGCCAGCTAAATGTAAGGCATGTGTTCAATATGACTCGAGGCCAACAACGGTCGGTCCTTAATCGACACAGACGGAAAACACTACAGTCCGAAACCCTGCAAGTTTTCGTCCGGTCTCAATTTCACATTAACACTTAGTTATTTTACGATGACATACTGACTCAAGTAGATCCAGGTGGTTACCTATAGCTCACAGGTGATAGGAAATCACCCGACTTTTACTGGTCTAAGCAAGCTAAGCATTTCTTGACTGCGAACACCAAGGTAACAAGGATATGGTCGAACAGGGTAAACAAGGTATAATGCAGCAACGGTTGCAAACAACTCCTAAACGTAATGCATCAGTTAAAGTAAAACATTAATAAAAATATTTGCAAACCAGGAGAGAAAATGCTCCGGGGCTTGCCTCTCTCGAAGAGCTCGGACGGTGGTCGGGATGCTCTGGAAGATCTTCACCGACCTCCTCATCGGCCTCGGGCACCTCCTGCTCTGGCACCTCGGGCTACTCTTCTGGCTCCTCGAGAACTGCTACCGGAGTTACTTCTTGCGATCCTGTATAATGCAAACGTATAACAGCTTATGACAAGGTGCATTTGCAAAGATGACATGTAATGATCATGATAAATAAAAAGTAGATGAATAGGTTTTTCTTTATTGCATAAAGTAAGAATACAACTCTTCTACAAGATAGTCAACATCATTTAAGAACATGTACTCGTATACTATGACCAACATTCTCTACCATGCCAAGTAACCACAAAAATCTAAGATGATTCAAAGATACACCAAAGTAAATCTTATTAATTAGTCATGCATTAACAAGGTTAATTAAACCCTAATTGCAACTAGGTTTGAATAGCAACACCTATTTTGTTAGCACAGAAAAATCTGAGAAAATTACAGTAGATTACTATCATCTAATCTAGCATGCCACAAAAATTTCATTGCATTTGGGTAACTAGAACTGCCTGCACAAAAATAACAAGCTAGGGCCTAAAAATGAGCATAAAAATACTTTATACTATAAAAAGTATCAAACAACAGATTTAGTATTTTTCCTACATTCTACACAATAAACAATTACTATAGAAAAATTATTACATGCATGTTTTATTCATATTTTTCTCTCTAGCAAAAATAACAATTATTAACAATAATAAACACTTGTACTATACATAAAAAAATTTCTACAGAACATGCATGGCACATATTTTTCCTAGAAAGTACATCACAAAAGAAAATTATTGCAAGTGAAACCATATTTTTCTGAGCTTTCTATGATTTATTACATATTTATCAAGAAAACAATAATTCTAGTGATTAAATAAAAACCCTACAGAAAAGTATTTCAAACTTGATATACAATATTTTTAGATCATAGATCTACTTATGAGAAACACAACAAAATTTGTTTCACAATTTTTGGAGCTAAAATGAGCAAGTTATAAATTTCTAAACCATTTTCATATTTTCTGAAAAATCATTTTTGAATTCCTTTTAAACAGCAGCCGCGGAAAACGTTAGATGCACCCGGTGCAGCGTACACGCGAGCGCACACTGAGACAGACAGGTGGACCCATGACCCCACGGGTCAATCACCCAGAGGAGGGGGCGCTGACCGCGCGGTTCTCGCCGCCGGTGAGCTTGCCGACGGTGAGGTCACTAGCAGTGGCTTCCCCGCGGAGAGGCGAAGCCGAGGGTGCCTAGCATGTGGCCAGACGAGCTCGGCATTGAGCTCGCCGGCGCGCATGGCGGGGCGGCGGCGCTGGCGCACAGTGGCCGGTTGGTGCAGGCCACGGTGGTGGCCGATGGGGCGCGCGCGAGATCCGTGAGGTGGAGGCGGACGTGAAAAGGGAAAATGGAGGGAGAAAGACGACGGAGGAGCTCTGGCTATGAGCGCCGGCCAACGGTGGCCATGGCGGGCAGCGGAGGAGGAACGCGGCCAAATTGTCCCTCACCTGAGTACGAACCGCGGAGATGGTTAGCGTCCGAGAAAGCCAAGGGCGAGGCGGAGCTAGGGGTGTGGCGAATCGAAGGGAGGTAGAGTAGCGAGAGCGGAACGGCGGTGGCAATGGCACGGCGACTGCCATGGCGAGCTGCGCTGCGGGCGGCAGAAGCGAGCAGGCGGAGTGTGGAATGGTGAAGATGGCGAGGGCAGGGGCTCGGGTCGGCTGCTTGGAGGCGTGGCGCGGACGTGGGGCCACTGCGGCCACGCGTCAGGCGGAGCTGTACGCCGGCGGCCACGGGGCGGGTGGCTCCTGACCGTGGCCGGTCGCGCTGGCACGGGCGAGCGCGAGCGAGCGGGGAGGGCACGGGCGAGCGGGGCCGGGCTGGCTTCGGCTCGTGGGCCGAAAGGGTGGCCGCGGCCCATTAAGGTCGGAGAAACGTTTTTCTTTTCTAAATAAATTTCTAGATTTTCTAAATTGATTCAAATTCAAATTTTGAAGATGAAAAAGGCATTTTCACAAGTTGTCCCCAAAACAAAAGTTGTTCAAAATTTAATTCTCTACAACTTTCATTTAGGGCACTTTTCAAAATTCTAAAGAGATTTTCAATTAGTGATTTAAAGTCCAATTTTTAAAATAAAAACTCATTTTTCTAGAATATTTTTAAAAGCAAAAATTTGAGGAGATTTTGAATACAAAAGCTGCTCCAAAAATCATGCTAATTAATTCTAAGTCATTTAAAGCTATAGCTAAACAAGTTTTACCACTCTTAGCTAACAATTGCAATAATTTATGGTTCAAACATATGTTTTTCACAATTTACTTAATTTCAACTTATATTGCAATGTGATGATGAACATGTATGAAATGCTAATTATCATGCTTTGGGATATGAATGCATGCTTAACACCCAGGGGTGTTATAGCCCTCCCCCCTTATAAAAATCTTGTCCCGAGATTTGGGTTACGAACCATTTGTTATAAAAATCCTCATAAGATTTTTTTAGATATTCACTCGTTTCCCAAGTTGCATCTCCTTCATCATAATGACTCCACTGTATCTTATATGTTCTCACCACACTATTTCGAGTAACCCTCTCTTTAGAGTCCAACACTCGAACCGGTTGCTCATGATATACCAAATCTGACTTGAGCTTTATGCCTCGGGGTTCGATTCTTTCCTCTGGAACGCGCAAACACTTCTTGAGATGCGATACATGAAAAAACTAGGAATATAGCACCCATTGTCTCAGGTAACTCTAAATTATAAGCGACTAGACTTTTTCTTTCCAATATCTTATATGGTCCCACAAATCTGGCTGCGAGCTTTCTGCGTACTCCAAACCGTTTCTTCTTCATTGGCGTGACTTTCAGATAAACATAGTCACCAACTTCGAACACAAGCGGTCTCCTTCTTCTATCCGCATAGCTTTTTTGATGTGATTGAGCGGCTTTCATATTTTGTTGAATGATATGAACTTTCTTCTCGGCTTCTTCCACGAAGTCAATACCATAATATCTTCTTTCTCCTGGCTCGATCCAGCTTAGTGGTGTTCTACACTTTCTGCCATACAAAGCTTCGAATGGTGCCATTTTGATACTTTCTTGATAACTATTATTGTAAGCGAACTCTGCTAATGGTAACCATAACTCCCATGAACCTCTAGAAGATAACACATAGGCTCTCAACATATCCTCCAGAACAGCATTAACTCTTTCGGTCTGACCATCTGTCTGAGGATGATAGGCAGTACTACGAATCAAACTAGTTCCCAATCCTTTGTGTAAGTACTCCCAAAAGTGAGCAGTGAATTGTGACCCTCTGTCAGACACTATAGTCTTTGGTATGTCATGCAATCTCACAATCTCAGCAATATACTTCTCTGCATATTGAGGTGGTCTATAATCTGTCTTGACAGGTAAAAAGTGAGCTATCTTTGTAAGACGATTCACGATTACCCAAATCGAATTATGTCATTTCTGAGCAGTGGGCAAACCTATGATGAAATCCATACTTATATCATCCCACTTCTAACTAGGTACGGACAAAGGTTGCAATAATCTGGTAGGTCTCATATGAATAGCTTTTACCCTACAACATGTGTCACATCTGGCCACATATGCTGAAATCTCTTTCTTCATTTTTGTCCACCAATAACGAGGCCTTAGTTCTTGGTACATCTTGCTACTTCAGGGATGGATAGATAACTTCAAAAGGTGAGCCTCATCCATAAGTTTATTCTTAAGCTCTTGATCCTTGGGAACAACAAGATGGTCGTCAAACCATAACACGTCCTGTTCATCCACTCTAAAGTGCTTGGATGGTTCTCCTTTAATCTTTTCTTTGATATGAAATATCCCCTTGTTGGTTTTCTGGCCTTCTATTATCTTACTCTCTAAAGAGCAACTAATCTGAATATGATGTAACATGGCAGGATGCATCAGATCAAAACCATCTTTGAGCAAAGATTGTGTATTCAGGCAATGTGACTTTCTACTCAAAGCATCTGCCACTACATTGGCCTTTCTAGGATGATATTGCACATTCAAGTTGTAATCTTTGATCAATTCTAACCATCTTCGTTGTCTCATGTTCAATTCGGGTTGGGTGAAGATGTACTTGAGACTCTTGTGATCGGTGAAAATATTGCACACATTACCAAGTAAGTAATGTCTCCAAATTTTTAATGCATGCACTACGGCAGCAAGTTCAAGATCATGTGTCAGATAGTTGATCTCATGCTTTCTCAATTGACGAAAGGCATAAGCAATGAATCTTCCTTCTTGCATAAGAACACAACCTAATCCTGTTTTTGATGCGTCGCAAAACACATCAAAAGGTTTCTCAATGTTCGGTTGCGCTAGAACTGGAGCAGTGGTCAACAGTTTCCGTAAGGTGTGGAAAGCTGTCTCACACTCCTCTGTCCACATAAACTCGTGATCTTTCTATAGCAGACTTGTCATTGGCTTGGCAATCTTCGAGAAATTTGGTATAAAACGGCGATAGTAACCAGCTAATCATAAGAAACTTCTAACTTCCGAAACTGTGATTGGTGTCTTCCAATCCATAACTCTTGCACTTTACTCGGATCTACAGAAACTCCATTCTCTGACAGAATGTGACCAAGGAAAGGAACTTTCTTCAACCAAAATTCACATTTGCTAAACTTACCATACAACTTATGATCTCTCAGTCTGGTTAAGACAATTCTCAGATGCTCTTCATGATCTTTCTCGTTCTCAGAGTATACTAGAATATCATCAATGAACACAACCACAAACTTGTCCAACTCTGGCATGAAAACTGTATTCATCAGATACATAAAGTATGCAGGAGCATTTGTTAAGCCAAAAGACATAACAAGATACTCGTACACCCCGTATCTGGTGGAAAAGGCGGTTTTCGGTATATCTTGTGGCCTAATCTTTATCTGATGGTAACCCGATCTTAAATCTATCTTGGAGAACACTCTAGCTTTGGCTAACTGATCGAACAAAACATCAATATGAGGCAAGGGATACTTATTCTTGATAGTTACAACATTAAGAGGCCTATAATCCACACACATTCTCAAAGTACCCTCTTTCTTTTTCTTCACAAACAAGGCAGGACATCCCCATTTAGACTTACTTGGTCGGATAAACCCCTTTTTCAACAATTCCTCTGGTTGCTTCTTCAGTTAAGCTAACTCATCCGGAGGCATCCGATAAGGTCTCCTTGAAATTGGAGCTGTCCCAGGGATTAACTCAATTCCAAACTCAACATCCCTATCTGGCGAAAGACCAGGTAACTCATCTGGAAACACATCCGGAAACTCACACACTACCGGAATCTGATGGATTGGAATGACTTCCATAGCACATGTCACACTCACAAGGTCTGTTCTTTTGGGCAATGGTACCTGAAAAATACCCTCTCCCTAGGGATCCTTAAGGGTAAGTACCCGACTTCCTGTATCTATAACTGCTCCCCAATCCTTCATCCAATTCATCCCTATGATGACATCTAGAACTAGTCCAGGCATAACTATCAAGTTTACTCGAAACTTGCGACTACCTAATTCAAGGATTGCCCCTCTAACCATCTAATTAGTTAAAACATCAGCCCCTGCTGAACTTATACGATAACCATAACTTAAATCTGTGCATAGTTATTCATGTTTCCGTGCAAATGCTTGACTCATGAAAGAATGCGATGATCCAGAATCAAATAAAACAACTACAGGGTTTTGGTTAACATGGAACTTACCTGCAGTTATGGGCTCTCCCTCAGGAATCTCATCCACAGTTGTGTGGTGTACCCGAGCATTATAGGTCTGTTGCTTCTTTCTAGGCGGATAAGGACAGAACTTTAAAAAGTGGCCTGGCTGATCACAATTGTAGCAGGGCCCCTTCACTGTACCAGCAGATCATATAGCTCCCTTAGAGTTGCCTTGTCCCATAGCCTCGACTATCCTTGCTGGCGGCACAGCCATCTTGTACGGCTTCTGTGGTCCCTTATAGTTCTGGGTTTTATGCTGTGGTGGCCTAAACCTTGCACCTGGTGCGGACGGACGATAGGCAGAACGATTAGCAGTGAAAACTCTTGGTTGTGATGGTCCTGACTCAAAGGTTCTCTTACGAGTCTTGGATGCAGTATATGCGTTGTTATTCTTCTCTTGTTTCAGACAATCACTGATGAAGTCATTGAACCTGGCGCGGTTATTGGTACCCACATGCTTCATCATCTTCGGACTTAACCCTCTCTTGAAACTAGCAATTCTCTTAGCATCGGTGTCAACCATGTCGGGAGCATAACGACATAAATTATTGAAGGCATGCAAATACTGCATCACGGTTTTGGTGCCCTGATTTAAAGCCAAGAACTCTCCCAACTTCATCTCGACTAGCCCTGGTGGGATATAAACTCCACGAAAGGCTTCAGTGAACTCTCTCCACGAGATCTAAGCATTTGGAGGAAAGGTGGTGTGATGATGCTTCCACCACATCCCTGCGGGTCCTTGTAACTGATGTGCAGCATATTCTGTCTTCAGTACTTCAGTCAGCCTTAACACACGGAACTTATCTTCTATGGTGTTGATCCATTCTTCAGCGTCAAGTGGCTCGGTTGCTTCCTTGAAAATTGGTGGCCTGGTGTCCATGAAATCCTTGAAGTTGTTGTACTGATTCACCCCATTGCCACCACCTTGGTTGTTACCGCGTTGAACATTGTTGGCAATGGTATGCAGAAAATCTTCCATGTTCTTCTGCGACTGCTCGGCATTGCGCTGACTTCCAAGAAATTGTGCAAAGAATACTTCTGCAGTGAGCGGTGGAGGAGGCGACAAATGTGGTTCCGGGTGTGGCTCATTATGGTTGACGTTGTTTTCACCACTTCCACCTGCCCCAGCACCATTACCACTAGTTTCAGCAGCCTCATACGTGGCGTGGCGAGTGTTTGTCATCTGCATATTTCAGCAACAAGTAATGATTAAGTGAAGCTGTAGTAATTGTGGGTGAATGAAAAATTATGCCGTACTGAATTCATTGGAGAGAACAAGTCATACAATAAAACAGAGGCACAATAATCGCATTCCAATTAAAACAACACCACTAATTAAATTACTTCGACTGCAAACATCGCGTCCATACAACCAGATTGCCAGCATACATACACTGGGCTTTTATGCGCTCAGATATCGCATGACCAATCAAGTTCCAATATTCTACCAAGTCTCAAGGTTCGAACGAGATACATCAAGGTACATGAAGCCAAAAGAGAGGTCATCACAACAGGGCCTAGTATCTAACGCAAAGCAACTAGCCTACTCCTTAGGGCCATCGTCGGGGTTGGAGACGTCACTATCGCTACCATCAGTAGCAACATCGTCGTCGGCAGGTGCAACTGCAGGCTCGTCCTCGTCGTCGTCGACATCCATACCGGCGACATCTGGAGGAGCATACGGGCCAATCCCGTTGTAGAGCGCGTGAAACTCCTCTTGCAAGTTGACGTTGTACTCCTCTAGCTCCTCGACCCTCTACCTCAGAAGGTTCATCTCGTTCCAGGCTTCATTCCTTTCCTGAACCAACTGTCCAATCATACGGTCTGCATTATTGTTGGCCTGAGTCAACGTATGCACCTGCTGCAGAGCACTATCACCTCTCTCTAGAGCCTGGTCTTGCTGCAAGCTCATGTTAGTCAGCTGCTCCTACAAACTAGCTATAGCACGTGCCTGCTTCTTCTTCTGTTTTCTTGCTTTGAGCCAATCATCACCACGCAAACTAGTCAACGTCTAATAGGTACACTCAAGACCCTGGTATGCTCTGATAGCTGCATACATAGCACTCATAGCGTGGTTATCGCTAGCCTGTCCTTCGTTTGGGCCTTTGACCAAGGCACTTCCTTGCGGCTGCACCCAAATAGCATCGTGAGGATCATCCCTCAGAAAAGTGCCAGCCAAGGCTGCTCCCAGCTCGTTGGGAAATCTGCTCATTATGTCCCTGATGATACGGAAAGTTGCGCCCTCTGCACCCTCAACCGGAGTGCGTCCCTCAAACTCCAAGTGACAACCATCCCCTCTGGAGCATCACCAAGAGCAGGGACTGTGATCTCCACTACTACAAGTCCATCCTCAGCTAACTGGCTCTCACTCCAAGAGTACACCGTCTCCTGACCCTCCGAGTACCCCACATCATGGAGCACTCTCCAAAGCAAAGTCGGCATGCCAAACTCGCTCAGAAAGGTGTCCGTGTTGCAGCGCTCCCGCGGGGCCAACTGGTGTCGGGGTGCTCTTCCGCCTGTGGACTTACGGGCAGTCTGCTTTGTGCGGGCCATCTATAGCAAAAGTTTTGATTACCCGGTGAGAACATATTTTAAGTTGGTACAATTTTTATCAAAGGGGATAATCAATTTATAAGGGGAGGAATGCATGACACGAATGAAATGCACAAGCAATATGATGTATGTACATTTCTTACGTTCTCACAAACTTATGAAATAAATAATATCTAGCGATGAATTTTGTGGCATACAGGCGATCTCTCATATACGTAACTAATACGTTCTACACGAGAAACATTGTTAAGTATCTATAGAAGATTCATTTCAGCCCAATTCCCCATGAATGCATGAAAGCAGTAAATCTACCTACACGCTCTACATGAATCCCCAGATACGCGTACAATGGTAGTAACTACCCAAAACATCGTCCTATTGACGGCATCACCTCAACGGACGGAACAACCACACATGCGACACTTTTGTAAAAATATGCGTAGAACATGTAATTACTCCAGTATCATATAAGCACTCTCCGAGGTGTAGAGGCAACTGATCTATACATTACCACTCAATTAAGTGGCACTCATACCATAGCACGCCGTATGAGCAACGAAAGAGAAATATGGTGCAAGAACCCTAAGTCAGTACTTAAATAACCCACCTAGAGTCCTTAACTGGGCATAAAGGATATGACCACTGGCACACTTTTAGTTTAGAAATCACGTTTTTCAAACATAATTTTGTTTTAAATACACTTGTAAACAGTAAACATGCTAAACCATGCTCCGATGCTAGCTGTAACAGAACCGACCAATTATACGAGATTAAGTAAGAAAATCATCCACCGAGCAGACGGTTTAACAAACTTAAGCCCGTATAAACCGGTAGTCCGTGAAATCACAACGGATTTCAATCCAACTTATATACTAGCCAAGATCATAATAAGTTCAGTGGTCACCATCACAAGTTACAAAAAAGTTCGCGTCGCAAATACATCGGAGTTTAAACATAGTTATTACAAACCGAGTACAAAAGAAAGTAGCGAAAGCATTTAGTTCAAACCACACACTCACACAAAGTTCAAAATAAAGTACCAGCTCAGTATCATCTTCCAACAAAAGCATCAGACAAGACGTAGTGAATGACCATTGTCCATGGTCCTAAGCTTCTCCCATCGCAGGATAAAGACAGTTGATACAGTAGCCGTAATACATCTGCCCATCTGCAACAAGTGGGAACAAAGCCCTGAGTACGAGAAGGTACTCAGCTAGACTTACCCAACATAACCACAAATAAATTGACACCAAGGATCATGATAGGCTTTATGGTAGGGTAGCTGACTCATTTGCAAAAGGCATTTTTAGTATATAAAGAATCTTTTCCAGAAGCTTTGCATCAAGTTAAATCTTTATTAATCTGTCAACTACATTTGCACCTGTACTAGAGTAACATGTAATTAAACAGGTAAGGTTGACCAATGATCATTAACAACTTCCATCATGTCATATTTCATATAACTATCCAAGTGTTCCATCAAGATTACTACGATGAAGTAACTCAAGTCAAGTGTTCACTATCCAGTGAACGATGGCGATACGAATCGATTATTAACCAGTTATAAATTTATTCCTCACATAAATCTCACTCACCCGCTAAAGTGAGGTATTGGTCACCGAGTCAACCATTCAGGTAAAGTCTCGAGTTTGCTAGGAACCACATGTATCCAGGGGCCGCCCGACTGCTCTTTGGCCTTATCATCGCGCCCCTGTATCCTGCCACTACTGCTCCGGTACAGTGCGTTGCGGGCAATCCACTCGGCCCGAATAATCTCCCAGCTTCGCGGTCGAAAGGTACATTATTCGGCCAGCTAAATGTAAGGCATGCATTCAACATGACTCGAGGTCCAACAACGGTCGGTCCTTAATCGACACAGACGGAAAACACTACAGTCCAAAACCCTACAAGTTTCCGTCCGGTCTCAATTTCACATTAACACTTAGTTATTTTATGATGACATACTGACTCAAGCAGATCCAGGTAACCACCTATAGCTCGCAGGTGACAGGAAATCATCCGACTTCTACCGGTCTAAGCAAGCTAAGCATTTCTTGACTGCGAACACCAAGGTAACAAGGATATGGTAGAACAGGGTAAACAAGGTATAATGCAGCAATGGTTGCAAACAACTCCTAAACGTAATGCATTAGTTAAAGTAAAAGCATTAATAAAAATATTTGCAAACCGGGAGAGAAAATGCTTCGGGGCTTGCCTCTCTCGAAAGAGCTCGGACGATAGTCGGGACACTCTAGAAGATCTTCACCGACCTCCTCGTTGGCCTCGGGCACCTCCTGCTCTGGCACCTCGGGCTGCTCTTCCGGCTCCTCGGGAACTGCTACCGGAGTTACTTCTTGCGACCCTATATGATGCAAACGTATAAGTGCTCATGACTAGGTGCATTGCAGACATGATATGTAATGATCTTGATGAATGAAAAGTAGATGAATAAGTTTTTCTTTATTGCATAAAGTAAGAATACAACTCTTCTACAAGGTAGTCAACATCATCTAAGAACATGTACTCGTATACTACGACCAACATTCTCTACCATGCCAAGTCACCACAGAAATCTAAGATGCTTCAAAGATACACCAAAGTAAATCTTATTAATTAGTCATGCATTAACAAGGTTAATTAAACCCTAATTGCAACTAGGTTTGAATAGCAACACCTATTTTGTTACATAGAAAAATCTGAGAAAATTACAGTAAATTACTATCATCTAATCAAGGATGCCACAAAAATTTCATTGCATTTGGGTTACTAGAACTGCCTACACAAAAATAACAAGCTAGGGCCTAAAAATGAGCATAAAAATACTTTATACTATGAAAAGTATCAAACAACAGATTTATTATTTTTCCTACATTCTACACAATAAACAATCACTATAAAAAAATTATTACATGCATGTTTTATTCATATTTTTCTCTCTAGCAAAAATAACAATTATTAACAATAATAAACACTTGTACTATACATAGAAATTTTTCTACAGAACATATATGGCACATATTTTTCCTAGAAAGTACATCACAAAAGAAAATTATTGCAAGTGGAACCATATTTTTCTGAGCTTTCTATGATTTATTACATATTTATCAAGAAAACAACAATTCTAGTGATTAAATAAAAACCCTACAGAAAAGTATTTCAAACTTGACATGCAATATTTTTAGATCATAGATCTACTTATGAGAAACACTACAAAATTTGTTTCACAATTTTTGGAGCTAAAATGAGCAAGTTATAAATTTCTAAACCATTTTCATATTTTCTGAAAAAATCATTTTCGAATTCCTTTTAAACAGCAGCCGCGGAAAACGTTAGATGCACCCGGTGCAGCGTACACGCGAGCACACACTGAGACAGACAGGTGGACCCATGACCCCACGGGTCAGTCACCCAGAGGAGGGGGGCGCTGACCACGCGGTTCTCGCCGCCGGTGAGCTCGCCAGTGGTGAGGTCACCAGCAGCGGCTTCCCCGGAGAGAGGCGAAGCCGAGGGTGCCTAGCATGTGGCCAGACGAGCTCGGCATTGAGCTCGCCAGCGCGCATGGCGGGGCGGCAGCGCTGGCGCACAGTGGCAGGCCGGTGCAAGCCACGGTGGTGCCCGATGGGGCGCGCGCCAGATCCGCGAGGTGGAGGCGAACATGAAAAGGGAAAAATGGAGGGAGAAAGACGACGGAGGAGCTCCGGCCACGAGCGCCGGCCAACGGCGGCCATGGCGGGCAGCGAAGGAGGAACGCGGCCAAATTGGCCCTCACCTGAGCACGAACTGCGGAGATGGTTCGCGTCCAGAAAAGCCGAGGGCAAGGCGGAGCCGGGGGTGTGGTGAATCGAAGGGAGGTAGAGTAGTGAGGGCGGAACGGCGGCGGCAATGGCACGGCGGCTGCCATGGCGAGCTCCGCAGCGGGCGGTGGAAGCGAGCAGGCGGAGTGCGGAATGGCGAGGATGGCAAGGGCAGCGGCTCGGGTCGGCTGCTTGGAGGCGTGGCGCGGACGTGGGGGCCACTGCGGCCACGCGTCGGCGCGGAGCCGTACGCCGGTGGCCACGGGGCGGGCGGCTCCTGACCGCGGCCGGTCGCGCTAGCGCGGGCGAGTGCGCGCGAGCGGGGAGGGCGCGGGCGAGCGGGGCCGGGCTGGCTTCGGCTTGCGGGCCGAAAGGGTGGCCGCGGCCCGTTAAGGCCGGAGAAATGTTTTTCTTTTCTAAATAAATTTCTAGATTTTCTAAATTGATTCAAATTCAAATTTTGAAGATGAAAAAGACATTTTCACAAGTTGTCCCAAAACAAAAGTTGTTCAAAGTTTAATTCTCTACAACTTTTATTTAGGGCACTTTTCAAAATTCTAAACAGATTTTGAATTAGTGATTTAAAGTCCAATTTTTTAAATAAAAACTTATTTTTCTAGAATATTTTTAAAATAAAAAATTTGAGGAGATTTTGAATACAAAAGTTGCTCTAAAAATCATGCTAATTAATTCTAAGTCATTTAAAACTATAGCCAAACAAGTTTTACCACTCTTAGCTAACAATTGCAATAATTTATGGTTCAAACATATGTTTTTGACAATTTACTTAATTTCAACTTATAATGCAATGTGATGATGAACATGCATGAAATGCTAATGATCATGCTTTGGGATATGAATGCATGCTTAACACCTAGGGGTGTTACAAATCACTATGATCTTGGCTGGTATATCGGTTGGTTTGAAATCCCTCGTGATTTTGTTGGACTACCGGAGTTATGTGGGCTCAAGTGTGAGAATTTAATCACTTCGGTGATTATTTTTGTACTTGTGCTCTTATAATTTGGACGGTTCCGTGACAGCTTAGAAACGAAGAATCGGCTCAAGAACGAGAGGGGAAAGAAGAAGAACGCGAAAAACACATCACAAATCAAACTTCTTCCAAATCCCAGAGGACACAAGGAGGATTCGGGACCTCCTTTCCCACTTGAATTCTTGTTTCTTACACTAAACACATGGATTAGTGGATCTCTCTCTCATAAGCACCTAAGGGGAGGGAAAACCCTAACAAGGATGAAGAAAAATGCAAATGGAGAAGATGAGGGAGATAGGGACTCGCTCATCCTATTTAACATGGCTATTACACAATCCCAGTTTTGCCCCTTGATACAAATAAGCCAAACCATTTAGTCTAAGGGCATAAAGGTCCAGCCCGGTCTTCATCTTGATCCGACGGCCACCACGCCTCCTCACCAGTAGCTTCGCCTCGACGCGAACTCCCCGATGCCGCCACGTGCTGTCCGTTCCTGCTCGGAACCTCCGTTCGGGTTTTGAGGCCCAAACCCGTAAACCCACCACCGATGGTTTTGAGGCCTAAAGTACCAAACCGCTCGCAAGTAGCGTACTCCATACGCGTCTTCGCCGATGGTTTTGAGGACGAAACCACCAAAGGCCCGATGTCGACGCGTGTCCGACCTCCCACCAAGCATGACGCCTTCGCCTTCCTCCTTGACTTGCCCACCGGCCTCCGCCAAGTGCCATGACGCCATCATCTCCATCTTGACTTGACCAACGCCGTCTTCATCACCATGTACACTTGTACTCGTCGATGTCCCAAGTGTCAGCCACCGCTGCTAGTTACCCGGCCTCTTGGTCCCTCGGTCCAAGCCTCACGTGCGTCCTTCACCACTCTCGGTCCGTCGGCACAGCACGTCCTCCTTGACCTTCACCTCGCCATCGACTACCGCCTCCGTGCTTTACACCTGCATACCACGAGCCAAGAGACATGCACACATAGCTTTCGTCATGGTAGGGTTAGTCACCATTTAACCTACTTCGCGGATCACATTGATAATCACTCATCACAAAACGAACACACAAGGGTACTTGTCAACCTTGTGTTCGCAGCGTCTAACAATATTGCTACTTATTTATGCTCAGGCTCACTATTGTCTGTCGGGATGCGATACAAGTGACTCGTACGGAAAGGAGCTTCTGCTGTTCCTGAAGTGGAAATGCAAGGAAGCTAAGGTTGTCTGAAGACAATTCACAAAAAAAAGGTTGTCTGAAGACACAACATATATAATCCCTTCAGATACACAAGACTGAATTTCTGATGTTAATTTATTATCTTGCCCATCAGGCTGTAGCATATTACTACCATGGTCTCGTACTCGACAAGGGCAGTGAACCGGCCAACCATATCAGCGCAGTGTGCTGCCTCTCTGCAGCTGATGACCTACTTTCAGACAGCCAAAGGGCTTGCTTGAGTTTCTGCCTGGCAAATCCTGTCACAAGGTCTGATACTACATTACTACTCCAACATAACTAATAGGTTAAATTAATCAAAATATGTGCTGACGGGATCTTTTACTTATTCAATTGTACGTAGGGTACCTCCTCCTTGGGGTGTCATGAAAACATGCACAAAGAAATTCCAGATGTCGCTTACAAGAAGTTTCAAGTGTATGGGCATCTGTTTGAGCAAAACAAGAATAGGTAAATCCCCAGATCCCAGGACCAACTCTACATCTGAAATGGAAAATTTTACAGTTGGAAGGTTGTTGTTTGTTGATTCTAATAGCTTTTGCCCAAAAACAATATTCAGAGCATGTTGAAAATTGAAATGGTAGTCTGCTTGAATTAGGCTCAAGAACATAGATGAACAACCTATATCATTCATCACCCCGTTCGCTTGAACTTATCAGCCAAAATCAGATAGCCATTCAGTAGTATTTTTCTCTCACAACAAATCAGCATCAGCATCAGCACCAGCACCGGCAACCATCCAACGAACAAGGTGCATATTTAATGTGTTTGCTCTAGTGGTAATTTCACTATTTTCCTGGTGCAGCACACTTCAATCGATTCCTGATCTACCAGAGTTTGCGCTGTCACTGAGACCGGAAGGATACGAGTTGCCAAGCACTGATTCAATCTGGGAGAACGTTAATGGCCAACCTCAGATTCAGAGCCTCAAGGAGCATCTGAACGATGGCGAAGATGAAGTAGATTTAAAATGATAGTTCTTACTTCCAAATGCTTCCTTTCATTGTACCACCAAACGTAGCAGAAGTTGTACTCTAGAATTCAAAATGCTTAATCCAAAATGTTTTCGATTCACCGTATGCCACAATATTGCAAGCACTACCGTATGACATAGTAAAGTCTTGATGTATAATAGAGTCATAAATTGGAAGTTAAAACCCAACAAGGGCAACACGCTTCTCATCCAGGAGCACCGTCCGCGTCACCCGAAATGTTCCCGCCGTCCGATCCGCGATCGTGTGGCCCAGAATTATTGAATCGGATTTTCCCGGAAGCGACTTCTCGCCCTTCTCGTTGGCTTCTCCACCTTCTCCTCTGCTTCCCCTGCTTCTCCTTAGAATCTAGACCAGCAAATATATATCTCAGCTTCCGATTCTCGTCGGAAAAACACAGCCGCATCTCTCCCCGTCATCTCTCCCGAGGTGACAGCGACCACGGCGACGGCGCCCCCACGGGCAGCGCACCGGCGGCCCTCTCCCCCTCTGTTCCCCGCGCTGGTGAGCCCCCATAGCCTCTACTCTTCCCCTCCCTCCCTGTCCCCATCTCTCCTGACGCGGGCGCGGCTAGGGTGGTGGTGCGGCCGCGGCCGCGTCCTTCTCCTCCTCCACATCCCCTCGCGCTGCCAGGCAGGGGCGAACGCGACCCCCACCGGTGACCGCCGGCGCTGGCGCCCCCGCAGCTGCCTCCTTCCGCCAAGTCGCCTGCGTTCATGTGCTCTACGAAACCCTAGATGATTCGTGTGTGTTCTTGTGGTCTACAAGGACAAGGAACAGCGTCGCCGATGGTGTGCCAGCAGAGGTGTCCACCGCCCAGCCAACAGCTGTGTTGGAGTCCGATGATGACTGTGCGGCTTGCGGCCGTTGACGAGCTGGCCAAAGATACAAGTATGGCCCTTCTTTGTTTTTTAAAGAATTGATTTAACCTATGCAATAAAACACTTTGTGTTTCCTATATATACTCGATTTGAGCATGCTTACTCCTCCAAATTTACTTACTTTGTGATTTTTTTTCCTTTTAGACAAGATTATTTGGGGAGAGAGATTGGTGCTCCTACGTCGCTTGCTGCCTTGCTGGCCATGGAACTTTGCGAGACCAAGCTATACAGAGATGACAGATGAACATTTTTTTCCCAGAAATTTGGTGCTCCTACATCTTTAGATGAATAGGTCATTTATTGAGCACCCATTTTTTAAATATTCAAATCAGTGCTGTTTCATATTTTACTTAAGAAATTATCATTTCATTATCCAGCCTACATAGTGTGTTTGCTGTAGAGGGAGCACCAAAGTAACTGAAACTAAAAGGCATCATCAAGGTATAACTTCTCAGGTGTCCTCTTCGTACTTAGCGATGCTACAAGTAAAATGTTCCCGCTGCTACTGACATTTTTTTCTTTTGCCCCCTTACATTGTTGGTTGTTGCAGCTTTGGTTCTCTTAGTTCTTCAGCATACTTTTCTTTGGCTATAATACTACGATGAATAGTGAGGGTACAAGGCTATTGGACATGTACACGTATTTTCTTCACGGCTTCAAATAATTACTCCACATTACAGCAGAGCTGCTAGCTGAAATAATGGTGTCAACATCTGGGTGAGTTCTATTTCTCATGCCAAATGTGGTGAGGCTAAGATCAGCGAGGAGTGTCACTGATCCCCTTCTATTGCACTTTCCAAATGTTTGTTACAGTAGTTTATTTAGTTTATACTACACATTGTATTGCCTATTGTCACAAACTAAAACTCATGCCAAATGTGGTGAGACTAAGATCAGCGAGGAGTGCCACTGATCCCCCCTTCTATTGCATTTTCCCAAATATTTGTTAGAGTAGTCCATAGTTAACACTGCAGGTTGGTCCTTAGTTTCTTATTGCAATGCTATTGCTAATTGACAGGGACCATGGTTATGGTGCCTGGTTAAACACCACCACCTATAGGTGGCAGTAGTATGCCGATGTTAAGAAAACAAAGGTATTAGTATCCATGCTACTTATTTGTGGCATGCACGATTCGACCTTGGAGATCAGTTAGGCCTTATAGTTTGAGCACAAATGATACTTTTTTTTTCTTCAGTTTTGTATTTTCATATTTGTGTGGTACATGATTCAACCCTGGACTTCAGTTACAACCTATAGTTTGAGCACAGTGATAATTTATTTCTTCAGTTTTATATTTCCTCACAAAATTTGTGCCTTTTTTCCCATGACGTTGTGCAATCTGCCACTGCGTTCAGTGTACCAGATTACTATGACTTAATGAGATGCATCTTTCCAATTTCTTGTATGTGTTATAGTCTGTACTCACATCCATAGTTACACACACTAAACGTCATTTTGCTCAGTTCATGTTACTTTGTTATCTGCTTATTTTCTTGATATACATCAACACATTTGCCACATTCCATGCTGACCAAACAGTAGGGGAAAAGAGTTGCTCTTGTCATCTTTGTTGTCGGTGACAATACCTACTGCATTTTACTGGAATTCATGTTATTGTGTATTTTATTTTCTTTAAATAGGTGGTTTTCATTCTGCAACTCTTCCTCATGAGATCTTGGAGATCACTAGCGAGTTCATGACTGCACCAGTCATAATCGTTGTGAGCGGTGACAAGATGACCGTGCAGGTAAATACCATTGAAGTTGTCTTCATAGGGCATCAAACAATTCTTTAATGCTGTTGACAAAGACAAATGTAAGTTACACACACTTTGCGATCTTTATGATACAGCCACCATTACCCGGCCTGCTATTTTCTGCAATACTAAGACAAAGGTACCTTGTTTGTAGTTTTGCCTATCCTATCCTGCTTTTCTCTTCCATAACTTTTGCTTACCTTCGTTCAACGTCTGTACAAGGACCAAGTTGCTTGTTAGTTAATTATACTATTTCTAATGCCATTGGTGCTAGGCTGAGGGACTACACTAATTTCTTGCCCAAATGGTTACCATGGGGCTCAATGTTCACAACTTCTAGACCTGTTTTCTTTTATGGTGCTAATAGGGCTCACTGGTTCTATGACCTTTTGGAACTATTATTAGTACTCATGAGTTTATATTAAGTAAACACTTTCAGATTCCCACGTTTGAAAGATAGCCCTTTTTCTTGAAAAGTTTTTTTTCCCTTCAATTCCATGCCATTCCTTCATCCTTATCTGTTTTGCATAGAGCCTGATGGCCAGACTGCATCGTTGATACTAATTAGTTTTTTGCCTTCCAGTTTTTGTTGAGCACACTTCAACATTGTCTTTACTCTTTAATTAATGACAACAAACCCCTGTGGTTTAATAGAAAAAAATTAGAGTAACTTCGGCCTCAATTTATTTGGTTTTATCATAATAGTTGTAACAGAACCGACCAAATTATAAGAGCACAAGTACGAAAACAAGCACCGAAGCGCTCAAATTTTTAAACTTGAGCCCATATAATCCCGGTAGTCAATCGAAATCACGAAGGATTTCAAACCAAACTGCTTACAACCAGGATCGCATCATTCAACATACAACATCATACGATACATTTCGCAAGTAGTCCAGAAATAAGTTTACACCACGGAGTAGCAAATATTACAAACCAAGTTTGAAAGTAGCGGAAGCATAACACACACATTAGTTAATTAAATACTGCCAGTCTGGATGATCGACATCTCGCAAAAGCATGAGGAAAGTACATAGAGACGATCACGCCCTTGTGATCTAGTCATCATCACCCGCAGGGTGGAGACACGTCTTGCAGAATCCCTGATAAAGCATGTCATCTGCAACAGGAGGGAATAAACCCTGAGTACTGGAATGTACTCAGCTAGACTTACCCGTCGAAAACCAGAAATAAAGTGACACCAAGGATTATGCAAGGCTTACACAAGAGGCTAGCTGACACCACATTTTGCATAAAGGCATAAGTAGTTGAAACTCTTATAACCTGTACTAGCAATTATTTTTAGCATTTACCTGTCATCTATCTTAGCACCTGTACTAAACATACACTTGATTATAATCAAACAACATGATTATTATATCCATAGCAGGTATATCATTATGGCAACATTGTATCATTCCCTTAACCACCAGTTTATTTAATGAGGTCTACGTTGCCGCTGCTCAAGTCAAGTGCTCACTAACCGGGAGCGACGGCGATTCGAATCGAATTCCTATCCAGCTGGAGGGGTATTTCTAACACTCACCGCGCAGGCCCCTGCCAGGGTCGCACAAGCCACCGTTTCATATAATTCAGGAATCGCGGGTCCGAATGATGTCGCGACCCCAAGGGCGACACTCTGCCAGGTGATAGGGACTCTAACCCCCCCTTGGTCTCACGCCAATGTCCCCAAGCACATCCTTTCTCTCCTCCAAGAAGCAACCTACCATTCGATTCCCGGCCTGAATCACATTACTCGGCTTCGCGGTCGGAACGACTTATCCGGCCAACTAAGTGTTAGACTGCGTTCAACATGACTCAAGGACGTACAGCGAATCGGTCCTTAAACGACTCAGACGGGCATAGCTCCACACCCCAGACGTGAAGTGTCTTGCGGCTGTACTATCGAACTCCCGCCCGGTCTCAATTTCATTTTTAAGCATGGTTCCATCCACGATAGCCATAAAGCCACTCGTGACTCCTTCCTACATCTCGCGGATGACCGGAAATCACCCGACTTCTACCGTACTAAGCAGGGCTAAGCATTGACACGTGCCTAAACCTAATATAGGATTAAGTACGATATCTGGACAAGGACAGGTATAATGCAACAAGTGTTTTCATATAACTCCTACAACTTAATGCAGTAAACAATTAAAAGTACTCAAGATATATTTATAAAACGATGGGTTCAGCATGCACCGGGGCTTGCCTTTCAGAAAAGTCGAGGGCCGGTGGTCTGGACACTCAGGAAGGTCGTCTGCGGGCACTCCTTCGCCTGCTGGATCCTCGGGCTCCTGCTGCTCCTGGTCCTCCTCCGGAATCACAGGCTCGAATTCGAGGAGTGTTATCCCCTTCGGTGCACCTATTGCATGAATGCACAATAAATATAATGGATGCATAAATGGGTGCAACATGCTCGGAATGAAATGCATTTCAGAATAAAATACTCTGTTCAAGTTATTTTACTAGTACGTGCAAATCTCTTCTCCGGTGGAGAAGTACTTACCTAAGCTACTTAACCTAAGATAAAGCTGCTCATCCTCAGTTAAGGCCCTAACACCTAACAATTACAAAAGTAGCATGTCTTAGGATATCACACCATAACAATCAGCAAAACACCACAGTAAGCATTCTGGACAGCAGCTACTTGTTTTTATCACAACTGGAGATTTATAATTTCAAAAGATATGATCTAAGACAATCTGGAAAGCCTAAGAAATGTACTACAATTCATTTTCAGACCTCAACTCCAAACTCCTAAGTTTTCCATGTCAACTTCACAAGTTCCAGAATCTGTCCTCTCCAAAACAGAGAGTAGCAGATTTTGAACTGCCACATTAAACAACAGTAACTCTCAAACTACTAAGCCAAATGCTTCCAAATTTTAACACAAGCTAGTTCATCAAGTTTACTCCAACTTTGGTATTTACAGGTTGTCCAGCAACCAATTTTATCAAAGCCAAATTTAGAATTACTACTTAGCTGTCCAGAAAACCTAAATTACAAAGGTTAAATATTTATTGATGTGGCAAACATTCTCTAAAACCAAACTAATGCTACTACAAGTTCACAAATATCACAAAGACACCAGAAAGTAAGGTGTGCCCACCTAGAACATTTATTTAAACCCATTTCTTAATTTACTTAAGTAATTAAGTGGAATTTTAAACATAAATATAAACTGCTCCTAAAATTCTACAAAAATTACAGGGAACTCTCTGACCCAAAAAGAGACCACAGTAAAAATTTGAACAAGTTTTATTCACAGAAACTCCCTACACAAAATTCACAAGCTAATAAGGCTGATTTTTGCATAATTAGGAAACCCTATTGAAAAGTGTCAAACAACAGATTTCATATTTTTCTTAGACACTTTAAGATACCAAGACATTCTCCAAAAAGTTATATGAACATTGCACATGTAGAAAAATTACAAAAATTCATTTAAGTATTTCCTAGAATCACAAGATAGCATTATAACTTGGAAATTAATTAAGCACTGATGCCCAAATTTTTACCAGAGCTAGGACTAGCATAGAGTAACCTACCCATCAAATTTTATGATTTATGGAACACTACAGCTCAAGTTATAATTTTAACAAATTTGCATGCATTCCAAAACACATTTAAAGGATCTATTAATTTCTCCTAAAAATTAAACATCACATTCCAGATTTATATTTTTCTAAAATACTACACATCATGTGGACCCTAATAAAATTTATCTCATGATTTTTGGATCATTAAAACCCTAGATCTATATTTTTCCAACTTGTACAAAAATCAGTGACAAAATAATAAAAATGAATTTCGTTTCAGACGAACTGGGCCGGCCCGGAAAACTCGGCCCACACTCGCGCGCGCGCGGCCCGTTCAGCGCTCCCGCCCGCGCGCGACACTGACAGGCGGGACCTGCCGTCAGAGAGAGAGAGACAGGGGCGCGGCGAACCGCGTGCTCCGGCGAGCTCAAGCTCGTCGGAGGGGAGCTCGCTCGGGAAACCAAGCACACCCTCGCGTTCTCCGTCACAAGGTGCTTCGATTCGTGCAAGAAGGAAGGCTCGGGTTGGAGTGGGAGGGGCTCGCCGTCGTGAGCGGCGGCCGGTGAGGGTCGGGTGGCGGTGTACTGCCGCCGGCGAGGCTGCACGGTCACATCTGAGCTCTGTACGAGCTTCACTGCAACTAGGCGGACTGATTGAGGTAGAGAAAGGAGATGGAGAGAGGCCCTAACCACCCCGGCCACGGAACGCCGTGATGCGGGACGGTGAGCGCGACGACTGTGGTCGTCATGTTCCGCTCCGACGAGGTCACATTCCCCGGTAAGGTCTCGCCACAAGCATCCCCACAGATGACGGAGGTGAGAACGAGGTTCATGACAGGAGTAGAATGAGGGAGGGGAGCTGGCCACGGTGGACCGTGGCGGCGGCGATACTCCGGTGAGCTCCAGTGGAGAGAAAATCGACAATACCTCCTCACCTCTACGAAATGGATCAAGCGCGATGTAGGGGAAGGTCCGGGAGCCTAAGGCGGAGCTGTGGGTGAAGTTAGGTAGGCTACCGTGCGGTGGTGAGCTCGCCCGGCCGCGGCGGGGTCGGAGTGGCACTGCTCGTCGGACCAGAGAGCGAGGGAATGGAGGAGGGAGTGGCGTGAGTGCTGGGGATGGAGGTGTCGACTCCTACTTCACTCCCGCGCGTGAGCTCGCGACGTGGAGACGACAGCAGCACGCACGCGCCACGCGGCCACCGGACTCTGCCTGGGCGCCACGACGCGAGCCAGCTGCCTGACGTCGTCGTTTTACTGAATGGAGGTTACCTCACTCGACTGACAGAGCAGTTTGGTCACCGATTAACTCCCAAACCAGTGAGAACCAGGCGTGGTTGATGTTGGCAATGTTGTAGAGCTACATGAGGACTTCAACATTGCCAATAGGGTCGTGAGCCAATTCGGCTTGGTTAGTGAGATACAACGCTCCAAAGTGAGGCACCCGAAATCTGAAACCGAGTTTCAGTTAACTAACCGCCTGAAACCCATTTTTCCAGGCACCATATCTCCTAAACCATTTAGAACTAGGTGATGGTGATGTTGACAATGTTGTAGAGCTACATGTGACTTACAAGTTTGTCAATATGAGTGAAAGCTGGTTTGGCCTGGTTGGTGAGTTATAGGGTGTCAAAGTGGGGTACAGTGAAACGGTTTTCAGCTCAACACTTAGCAAAATTTGCTAAGTCCCCAAACAGTCCCTAATACTGACTTGTGGGCCATTTTTGAGCATGTTCTGATCATTTTCATGAGATGGCCATATTAGAACTTTTGTTCCTCATGAAATTCTCTACAACCTTGCTTCAGGGTGCTCTTCCATGCAAGATCTCTAAATTAGACTTTTTAATTGGTCAAACTAGGGCCTTCTAGGGTCAAATGGTGGTCAAACTTCTCTTGGAGGGCAATTTAGTAATTTTGGTCAACATGAACCTTGTTCCAAATGTTACCCTAAGTATAACTAAGGTGTTGTAGGTCATGGTTGGCTACCTTACCTTTTTGTTACACCAACTATTAAGTACTTCATGAAATAAATCAAACAAACCCTAAAATAATCACATGTGTTGCATCACATAAAATAACAAACATGAATGATGCATGCTTATGCTTATGCCATGCAAATGCAATGCAATTAGGGACTAAACACTTGAAGTGTTACAGCCCTCCCCCCTTATAAAAATCTCGTCCCGAGATTTGGAAAGCGTACCATTTTTCATAGAATTCTTTATAACCATCCCGCAAATAATCCTCTCGTTCCCACGTAGCATCACTCTCACTTCCCTGATTACTCCACATCACTTTGTACCACTTAACCACTTTACTTCTAGTTACTCGTTCCTGAGTATCGATCACTCGGACTGGCTTTTCTTCATAGGTTAGGTCGGATTCCAGCCTGATATCACCTAAAGGAACTTGTTCCTCAGGAACTCGAAGACACTTTTTAAGCTGAGATACATGGAAAACGTTGAATATGGCACTCATTTCAGGAGGCAACTGGATTTTGTATGCAACAGCTCCACTCTTGCCTATGATCTGGAAAGGACCCACGTATCTTGGCGCAAGTTTCCGCTTAACACCAAAACGTTGGACACTTTTCATTGGAGAAACTTTCAAATACACGAAGTCTCCAACTTCAAACTCGAGTGGTTTTCTACGACGATCCGCATAGCTTTTCTGTCTCGCTTGTGCTGCAGCCATGTGTTTCTGGATGGTACGGACTTGTTCCTCGGCTTCCTGGACAAAATCAATGCCATAATACCTTCTTTCCCCAGCTTCTACCCAGTTTAGTGGAGTTCGACACTTTCGACCGTACAAAGCTTCGAATGGGGCCATCTTAATACTCTCTTGATAACTGTTATTGTACGAGAATTCGGCTAAAGGTAACCATTTTTCCCAAGAACCCTTGGATGAAATGACGCATGCTCGCAACAGATCTTCCAAGATTTGGTTAACTCGTTCTGTCTGTCCCGATGTCTGGGGGTGATAAGCAGAGCTTCTCACTAACTTGGTTCCCAGAAGGTGATGCAAATGCTCCCAAAAGCGAGCAGTGAACTGGGGACCACGATCAGAAACGATAGTACGAGGTATCCCATGAAGCCGGATTATCTGATTGAAGTACAACTCAGCATAGTCAGTGGGACGATAGTCCACTCTCACTGGGATGAAGTGAGCTGATTTGGTCAAACTATCAACAATTACCCAAATAGAGTTATGATTTTTGACAGTGGGAGGAAGTCCGACAATGAAATCCATACTTATCTCTTCCCATTTCCAGCCTGGAATGGAAAGTGGCTGAAGTAGCCCAGCTTTCATGTGCACAGCTTTAACTCTGCAACAGGTGTCACATCTAGCAACATATGCAGCTATCTCTTTCCGCATCTTGGTCCACCAATAAAATGGCTTCAAATCATAATACATCTTATTACTACCAGGATGGATGGACAACTTAGAGGAGTGTGCTTCCGACAAAATATCATTTCGAAGCTCCCGGTCCTTAGGCACAACTAACCTATCCTTGAACCATAGTACACCCTCTTCATCTATCCTGAAATGTGTAGTCTCTTGCTCTTTCATCTTACGCTTGATGTGGAATATACCAGTGTCAGTCGTTTGGAGTTCAATAATTCTGTTTTTGAGAGTACAACTGACAGTGATGTTGTACAAGACTGCTGGATGTAGAAGGCGAGATCGGTGAAAATCAGTTTCAACTAAGGAATGGCAATGAGACTTACGGCTTAAAGCATCCGCAACTACATTTGCCTTTCCTGGATGATAGTGCACTTGAAGGTTATAATCTTTAATCAACTCGAGCCATCTTCTTTGACGCATATTCAACTCGGGTTGGGTGAAGATGTATTTGAGGCTTTTGTGGTCGGTATAGATGTTGCAGACATTGCCCAGCAGATAATGTCGCCAGGCTTTCAAAGCATGAACAACTGCGGCGAGTTCTAAGTCATGTGTTGGGTAATTCGCCTCATGTTTCCGAAGTTGTCGAGAAGTATATGCAATTACTCGGCCTTCCTGCATCAACACACCTCCCAAACCTATGCCTGAGGCATCACAATAAACATCAAATGGTTTCTCGATATCCGGTTGTGCCAAAACCGGAGCTGAGGTTAGGAGGGTTCGCAGTTGGTGAAAAGCCGCATCACACTCAGGAGTCCAGACAAACCTGGTGTCTTTTTGCAGCAACCGAGTCATTGGCTTGGCTATTTTAGAGAAATCCGGGATGAAGCGACGATAATAGCCAGCCAAACCAAGAAAACTCCGGACCTCGTGAACCGAGATAGGAGCCTTCCAGTTCAGTACTTCCTGTACCTTGGCGGGGTCCACCATAATTCCTCCATCGGACAACACATGCCCAAGGAAAGGTACTTCACGAAGCCAGAATTCACACTTACTGAACTTTGCATATAGTTGATGTTCACGCAGTCTTGTGAGGACTATACGCAGATGTTCAGCGTGATCCTCCTCATTCACAGAATATACCAGGATGTCATCAATAAATACCACCACAAACTTGTCCAATTCAGGCATAAACACCGAATTCATCAAGTACATGAAGTGTGCGGGGGCATTTGTCAAGCCAAAGGACATAACAAGATACTCATAAAGACCGTATCTGGTAGAAAAGGCTGTCTTTGGAACATCTTCCGGGCGGATTTTAATTTGATGGTAGCCAGATCTTAGATCGATCTTGGAGAAAACTTTAGCTTTAGACAACTGATCGAACAAGATATCGATACGTGGTAGAGGGTACTTATTTTTGACAGTGACTGCATTGAGAGGTCTATAATCTACGCACATCCGCAACGACTGATCCTTCTTCTTTACAAAGATAGCAGGACATCCCCACGGCGATGAACTAGGACGAATCAACCCCTTCTTCAAAAGTTCATTCAATTGCACCTTAAGTTCAGCGAGTTCATTTGGAGGCATCCTATAGGGTCTCCTAGAGATGGGAGCCGTGCCAGGCAACAACTCAATTTTAAACTCCACATCCCGATCCGGAGGGAGCCCCGGCAAATCATCGGGAAAAACGTCCGGAAACTCATTTACTACTGGAATTTCGGCCAACGCCTTTGCTTGCACAGCATGAATTTCCCCCGACAATTCAACCTTTCTGGGAAGTTGTACTAGAAAACCCTTTTGATCTGTAGGATCTCTGAGCATAACTACCCGAGCGGATGTGTCAATGAGTACCCCATTCTGACTCATCCAATTCATGCCCAAGATGACATCTATGTCTAAACCAGGTAAAACCAATAGGGTAAGCGAATAACTTTGCCCTTCTATCTCAAACTTAAGGTTCCCCACTACTTTGTTTGTGGAAATATTCCCACTTGCAGCACTAATACAATAACCCACACCTTCAACAGTATGCAACTTGTGTGCAAATTTAGATGCAAACTTAGGACTGATAAAGGAATGCGAAGCACCTGAATCAAAAAGTACCACTGCGGGGTGTTGGTCAACTAGAAACTTACCAGCGGTGACCACCTCACCAGATGGAATTTCCTCAATGCTGTTGTAATGGGCGTGTCCCTGACGACTACCTTGGTTGACATTTTTCTTAGGGTACGGACAGTTCCTGGACCAATGGCCTGGCTTGTTACAGTTCCAGCAAGGCATGTTGCTAGGAGGAACATTGGAGCTGCCTTGGCCCGCATTACTCTTTGGCAGAGCCACTGTATATGCCTTACGAAACCCAGTCTTTGCAGCAGGCTTTTTCTGTGGCGGACGAAACTTTGTATTCTGAGCAGGAGGGCGAGGAGGAGCTCTCGGGGCAGCTGGAGCTCGAGACTGTGAAGCACTCGCCTCAATGGCCCTCTTGCGGCTCTTAGAAGCAGAATAGATAGCATTGTTGTTCTCTTGAGTTAGAGCATCGCTGATGAAATCATTGAAAGTAGTACATTTGCTAGTGCCCATTGTTTTCATCAGTTTTGGGCCGAGACCCCTTTTGAAGCTAGCAATCTTTTTGGCATCAGTATCCACAAACTCAGTGGCATACCTTGCCAGGTTGTTGAAGGACTGCAAGTATTCAGTCAGGCTTTTGTTTCCTTGCGACAGCCTCATAAACTCTGTGTGCTTGATTGCCATAAGACCTGGAGGAATATAATTTCCCCGGAATGCCGCCTTAAACTGATCCCAAGCAATCGGGACATGGGCAGGCAGTGTGGAACGATAGTGGCTCCACCAAATACCCGCTGGACCATGCAACTGGTGAGAAGCATATTCAGTCTTTAACTCATCAGTCAGGCGAAGCAGACGAAACTTTTGCTCAATAGTATTTAACCACTCATCAGCTTGCAGTGGTTCTTCCGCTTCCTTGAAGAGCGGGGGCTTAGTATCCAGAAAGTCCTTGAAATCACTGTATTGATTGGGCTCTGGGCCCTGGCGGCCAGGACGAGCCTCCCGGTTAGCCAGCTGGCGCATAGCATCTGCCAACATGCGCTGCCCTTCGACCACTGTCTGCATCAATTCGGCCGGAGTAGGTGGTGGCGGAGGGGGCGGCTGTTCCTCCTCCTCATTTCCACGACCCCGGCGTAGATTGTACGACATCTGCAAAACGCATAGCCAATGAGCACTGACGATGTGGGAAACTTGTAGATGAATTATTGTAAATATGTCAAACTGACTTCATGAAATAGACTTCTCATAATAATTAAGGCACAATAATTCACCACAACCGCACAATCCATCAAGATGCTCTTTGATGAAGGCTTACTCACAGAGAGCACAACGGTTACCGGACCGTTTACGTTGCTATCTACGTGATTTTTGACCGTTCGCACGGTGCTTGGATTCGACCTCAAGATTTTTAGTTGACTAGGAAAGGCTACTTCCAACTGACCACAAAGAGACTTCTTAATGAAGAGTTCCATGGTGGATCATGACTAGCCACCTCGATACCTGCGCGTGCCAAGCAGCACAGCCTTATGTCGCGCGCCATAGGAGGCTCTCGGTTTCGTCGCGGCACCGAAGGGTGCTAATCGTGACACCATCATCGAACGCAACATAATAAGACATCAAGTCGTGATCGAAATTAACAGGTTCAAACTACATTCAGGAAACATACGGTTCAACCTTACATCCCAAAGTCAAGTTATTACAAGGCCTCACTCCTTCACAGGGAGGGCCCAAAAGACGATCCTAACATTAAAGGCACGTGATGACTACTCTAAGCATCATCCTCCGAGTCGGTGTCATGGATCTCCCCGCCGTCCTCATCGCTGACAGGCTCTAACTCCTCGTCTTCTTCTTCTTCTGGCTCTTCCTCTGGTGCTTCTGCAGGTGGGGCATCCTGTGGTCCATCAACCTCTACTTCATCATCATCCTCAGCCATGAAGATTCCCGAACCCATGTCCTCATCGACGTTGTTGTTTCGAGGCAGCAGGGGGTTAAGCTCGTTGTTCAGGCGGTGCACTTCTTCATGCAGGTTGTCATTGTACTCTTCAGCATTTTCTAACTGTTGCTCGAGCTCGAACTGGCGAGCTCTCAGAACGTTCTCCTCGTGCCAGGCTTCATCCCTCTGTTCCATCACACGGACCAACATGCGTTGACAGTTGCGGTTTGCTACTGTCAACCTCTGGACTGCAAGGGTTTCCTGGTCACGATCACGAGTCACTTGCTCCAGTTGCTGATGAGCTGCATTTCTGGCAGCAGTCACTTCAGCCAACTCTGCCCTCAGCCTTTCCACCTCAGTAGGCTCAGGGTGGGGCTCACGTGGAGCGAGCTGGTGACGCGGTGCCCTGCCCCCAGTGGACTTACGAGCGGTCCTCTTGGTACGTGCCATCTGTAGCAACAAGATAAGATACGACTTAAAGTGAGGATCATTTAGGGGATACGAAATTTACTTTAGTCGGGAGTACAGAACTTTTAAGGAGGGAGTAAATGATATGTATGATATAATTAAACATGATGCATGCACGTTTCGTACGTCCTCTCACCTTAGTAGAAACCTAGAGTTCTAACGCTAGGCGGTGGCATACATACGTTCTCTCATATAAGCGAAACTATCGGTCTACTCGTTACGCTGTTAGTGCACCTGCAGAAAACTTCATTGCAGCCCACAATTCCCAATATAAGCACACAAGAAAGCAGTAATTTAAATACTTTCCATATATACATCCCCAAATGTATATACTTCAGTATCAAGCTACCCGATATAAAGGTTCCCACAATTAAGTGCTTTTACATAGTTACATGGTTTAAACATGTAAAGATGTAAGTCACCACAACTACTCTCCCCTAGACCGCCGGTTGGACGATCATGCTCTCACAACTCACACTTACCAGAGCGTCGAGGTAATTGATCCATATATTACCACCCAAGTGGATGGCATCCATACAATATCACGCCGTATGGACGACGAAATAAAAACAAACAAGGCCCCCAAGTTAGTCTTTATAATAAGCCACCTAAGAGTCCTTATTTGGGCTAAGGGATGTGATCACTGGCATACCTAAAAAAATAATTTTTAGTGTTTTAACCCTTTTTCCTAATCAAATATTTTTGTTTTTAAATACTCATATGATGTGTTTAATGTTGAATTATGCTCCGGTACCAGCTGTAATAGAACCGACCAAATTATAAGAGCACAAGTACGAAAACAAGCACCGAAGCGCTCAAATTTTCAAACTTGAGCCCATATAATCCCGGTAGTCAATCGAAATCACGAAGGATTTCAAACCAAACTGCTTACAACCAGGATCGCATCATTCAACATACAACATCATACGATACATTTCGCAAGTAGTCCAGAAATAAGTTTACACCACGGAGTAGCAAATATTACAAACCAAGTTTGAAAGTAGCGGAAGCATAACACACACATTAGTTAATTAAATACTGCCAGTCTGGATGATCGACATCTCGCAAAAGCATGAGGAAAGTACATAGAGACGATCACGCCCTTGTGATCTAGTCATCATCACCCGCAGGGTGGAGACACGTCTTGCAGAATCCCTGATAAAGCATGTCATCTGCAACAGGAGGGAATAAACCCTGAGTACTGGAATGTACTCAGCTAGACTTACCCGTCGAAAACCAGAAATAAAGTGACACCAAGGATTATGCAAGGCTTACACAAGAGGCTAGCTGACACCACATTTTGCATAAAGGCATAAGTAGTTGAAACTCTTATAACCTGTACTAGCAATTATTTTTAGCATTTACCTGTCATCTATCTTAGCACCTGTACTAAACATACACTTGATTATAATCAAACAACATGATTATTATATCCATAGCAGGTATATCATTATGGCAACATTGTATCATTCCCTTAACCACCAGTTCATTTAATGAGGTCTACGTTGCCGCTGCTCAAGTCAAGTGCTCACTAACCGGGAGCGACGGCGATTCGAATCGAATTCCTATCCAGCTGGAGGGGTATTTCTAACACTCACCGCGCAGGCCCCTGCCAGGGTCGCACAAGCCACCGTTTCATATGATTCAGGAATCGCGGGTCCGAATGATGTCGCGACCCCAAGGGCGACACTCTGCCAGGTGATAGGGACTCTAACCCCCCCTTGGTCTCACGCCAATGTCCCAAGCACATCCTTTCTCTCCTCCAAGAAGCAACCTACCATTCGATTCCCGGCCTGAATCACATTACTCGGCTTCGCGGTCGGAACGACTTATCCGGCCAACTAAGTGTTAGACTGCGTTCAACATGACTCAAGGACGTACAGCGAATCGGTCCTTAAACGACTCAGACGGGCATAGCTCCACACCCCAGACGTGAAGTGTCTTGCGGCTGTACTATCGAACTCCCGCCCGGTCTCAATTTCATTTTTAAGCATGGTTCCATCCACGATAGCCATAAAGCCACTCGTGACTCCTTCCTACATCTCGCGGATGACCGGAAATCACCCGACTTCTACCGTACTAAGCAGGGCTAAGCATTGACACGTGCCTAAACCTAATATAGGATTAAGTACGATATCTGGACAAGGACAGGTATAATGCAACAAGTGTTTTCATATAACTCCTACAACTTAATGCAGTAAACAATTAAAAGTACTCAAGATATATTTATAAAACGATGGGTTCAGCATGCACCGGGGCTTGCCTTTCAGAAAAGTCGAGGGCCGGTGGTCTGGACACTCAGGAAGGTCGTCTGCGGGCACTCCTTCGCCTGCTGGATCCTCGGGCTCCTGCTGCTCCTGGTCCTCCTCCGGAATCACAGGCTCGAATTCGAGGAGTGTTACCCCCTCCGGTGCACCTATTGCATGAATGCACAATAAATATAATGGATGCATAAATGGGTGCAACATGCTCGGAATGAAATGCATTTCAGAATAAAATACTCTGTTCAAGTTATTTTACTAGTACGTGCAAATCTCTTCTCCGGTGGAGAAGTACTTACCTAAGCTACTTAACCTAAGATAAAGCTGCTCATCCTCAGTTAAGGCCCTAACACCTAACAATTACAAAAGTAGCATGTCTTAGGATATCACACCATATCAATCAGCAAAACACCACAGTAAGCATTCTGGACAGCAGCTACTTGTTTTTATCACAACTGGAGATTTATAATTTCAAAAGATATGATCTAAGACAATCTGGAAAGCCTAAGAAATGTACTACAATTCATTTTCAGACCTCAACTCCAAACTCCTAAGTTTTCCATGTCAACTTCACAAGTTCCAGAATCTGTCCTCTCCAAAACAGAGAGTAGCAGATTTTGAACTGCCACATTAAACAACAGTAACTCTCAAACTACTAAGCCAAATGCTTCCAAATTTTAACACAAGCTAGTTCATCAAGTTTACTCCAACTTTGGTATTTACAGGTTGTCCAGCAACCAATTTTATCAAAGCCAAATTTAGAATTACTACTTAGCTGTCCAGAAAACCTAAATTACAAAGGTTAAATATTTATTGATGTGGCAAACATTCTCTAAAACCAAACTAATGCTACTACAAGTTCACAAATATCACAAAGACACCAGAAAGTAAGGTGTGCCCACCTAGAACATTTATTTAAACCCATTTCTTAATTTACTTAAGTAATTAAGTGGAATTTTAAACATAAATATAAACTGCTCCTAAAATTCTACAAAAATTACAGGGAACTCTCTGACCCAAAAAGAGACCACAGTAAAAATTTGAACAAGTTTTATTCACAGAAACTCCCTACACAAAATTCACAAGCTAATAAGGCTGATTTTTGCATAATTAGGAAACCCTATTGAAAAGTGTCAAACAACAGATTTCATATTTTTCTTAGACACTTTAAGATACCAAGACATTCTCCAAAAAGTTATATGAACATTGCACATGTAGAAAAATTACAAAAATTCATTTAAGTATTTCCTAGAATCACAAGATAGCATTATAACTTGGAAATTAATTAAGCACTGATGCCCAAATTTTTACCAGAGCTAGGACTAGCATAGAGTAACCTACCCATCAAATTTTATGATTTATGGAACACTACAGCTCAAGTTATAATTTTAACAAATTTGCATGCATTCCAAAACACATTTAAAGGATCTATTAATTTCTCCTAAAAATTAAACATCACATTCCAGATTTATATTTTTCTAAAATACTACACATCATGTGGACCCTAATAAAATTTATCTCATGATTTTTGGATCATTAAAACCCTAGATCTATATTTTTCCAACTTGTACAAAAATCAGTGACAAAATAATAAAAATGAATTTCGTTTCAGACGAACTGGGCCGGCCCGGAAAACTCGGCCCACACTCGCGCGCGCGCGGCCCGTTCAGCGCTCCCGCCCGCGCGCGACACTGACAGGCGGGACCCGCCGTCAGAGAGAGAGAGACAGGGGCGCGGCGAACCGCGTGCTCCGGCGAGCTCAAGCTCGTCGGAGGGGAGCTCGCTCGGGAAACCAAGCACACCCTCGCGTTCTCCGTCACAAGGTGCTTCGATTCGTGCAAGAAGGAAGGCTCGGGTTGGAGTGGGAGGGGCTCGCCGTCGTGAGCGGCGGCCGGTGAGGGTCGGGTGGCGGTGTACTGCCGCCGGCGAGGCTGCACGGTCACATCTGAGCTCTGTACGAGCTTCACTGCAACTAGGCGGACTGATTGAGGTAGAGAAAGGAGATGGAGAGAGGCCCTAACCACCCCGGCCACGGAACGCCGTGATGCGGGACGATGAGCGCGACGACTGTGGTCGTCATGTTCCGCTCCGACGAGGTCACATTCCCCGGTAAGGTCTCGCCACAAGCATCCCCACAGATGACGGAGGTGAGAACGAGGTTCATGACAGGAGTAGAATGAGGGAGGGGAGCTGGCCACGGTGGACCGTGGCGGCGGCGATACTCCGGTGAGCTCCAGTGGAGAGAAAATCGACAATACCTCCTCACCTCTACGAAATGGATCAAGCGCGATGTAGGGGAAGGTCCGGGAGCCTAAGGCGGAGCTGTGGGTGAAGTTAGGTAGGCTACCGTGCGGTGGTGAGCTCGCCCGGCCGCGGCGGGGTCGGAGTGGCACTGCTCGTCGGACCAGAGAGCGAGGGAATGGAGGAGGGAGTGGCATGAGTGCTGGGGATGGAGGTGTCGACTCCCACTTCACTCCCGCGCGTGAGCTCGCGACGTGGAGACGACAGCAGCACGCACGCGCCACGCGGCCACCGGACTCTGCCTGGGCGCCACGACGCGAGCCAGCTGCCTGACGTCGTCGTTTTACTGAATGGAGGTTACCTCACTCGACTGACAGAGCAGTTTGGTCACCGATTAACTCCCAAACCAGTGAGAACCAGGCGTGGTTGATGTTGGCAATGTTGTAGAGCTACATGAGGACTTCAACATTGCCAATAGGGTCGTGAGCCAATTCGGCTTGGTTAGTGAGATACAACGCTCCAAAGTGAGGCACCCGAAATCTGAAACCGAGTTTCAGTTAACTAACCGCCTGAAACCCATTTTTCCAGGCACCATATCTCCTAAACCATTTAGAACTAGGTGATGGTGATGTTGACAATGTTGTAGAGCTACATGTGACTTACAAGTTTGTCAATATGAGTGAAAGCTGGTTTGGCCTGGTTGGTGAGTTATAGGGTGTCAAAGTGGGGTACAGTGAAACGGTTTTCAGCTCAACACTTAGCAAAATTTGCTAAGTCCCCAAACAGTCCCTAATACTGACTTGTGGGCCATTTTTGAGCATGTTCTGATCATTTTCATGAGATGGCCATATTAGAACTTTTGTTCCTCATGAAATTCTCTACAACCTTGCTTCAGGGTGCTCTTCCATGCAAGGTCTCTAAATTAGACTTTTTAATTGGTCAAACTAGGGCCTTCTAGGGTCAAATGGTGGTCAAACTTCTCTTGGAGGGCAATTTAGTAATTTTGGTCAACATGAACCTTGTTCCAAATGTTACCCTAAGTATAACTAAGGTGATGTAGGTCATGGTTGGCTACCTTACCTTTTTGTTACACCAACTATTAAGTACTTCATGAAATAAATCAAACAAACCCTAAAATAATCACATGTGTTGCATCACATAAAATAACAAACATGAATGATGCATGCTTATGCTTATGCCATGCAAATGCAATGCAATTAGGGACTAAACACTTGAAGTGTTACAATAGTTAAGTTTTTGGTGGGCTACACAACCAATCTAATCTAGCATTCCTCAAAATGCTTTGGCTCATTGATGCCTTGCATTTACATCAAATTCCTAACTAGATACTGTATGAAAGGCATGATACACACTCTAGGGAACTTCCTCTTACTAAGCATGTTGGAGGCCCTGATACAGATAGCCTTCCACATGTTAGGCGTGGTAAGTGTTACGGCCCTTCCTTTTCGTGATCTAAGCACCATTCATCTGCTGAATTTCATTTACAAGTTTCATTCTTTGGGTACGCAGCATACACTATTCTGTACTTTGTCATGCCTTTTTGTCTACCTCCATATGCTTGTTCAGAGATTCTACTACTGCAGGACCCATATATTTAAATGATCTGAGGGAGTAGTAACATCTATTCTGCCAAGAATGCCACATCTTATCTTTTATTTGTCTAAACTTTCCGCATCGACTGCAGGCAATTGCTTTTTCACTCTTGCTTCTCACAACGTTGCTTCCTTATATGTTTAAGCATTTCCACTTACACCTCACAACTATGCTCAATTTAGCCAGTTAACCATCCATACTATATGAGCATTCAGCTTCCCCAAACACACCACCGCACGGGCGCGCGGACCGCTACTGGTTATTAAAACCCACTCGGTTGTGGGAGCACAACATTCCAGGCATTGGTGGCTCATCCGCAGGCTGACGCGCGTCTCTGCACCTTTTTTTTCTTCCAAGAAGCCCTCTTATTTTGTGATAATCAACCCGCGCTCCAACTTTTCCACTGATTTTGCGAAGAGCCCCCTGTAGCCCAACTCTCGTGCACCCGCATCCCCGTCCGTTCCTCACTTTGTCCCCTCTCTCTATCCTTTGCGCCGCCGCCGCAACGCGGTGCTCAGCGCGCGCGCCTCCCCACTTACCGCCGTCGCTAGAGCATGGGGAGACGCACAAGCATGGCGGAGTTCGGCGGGCATAGCATCCAGGCGGGGGCATGGGAAGTTGCACGATATAGGCAGGTGGAGCTTGGCGAACTCCACGCGTCGGCATGGCGCGACCTCGTCCATGGCGCCGCCACCACGGCTATCGCTTCCACCCTCCCTATGGTGGACCTAGGTGCTCCTCCTCCAGCTCTCCTTCCCCATTTCCTCCGCCTCTTCCCTCTCCCTCCATCTTATCCTCCTGACCCCTCTCCCTTTTACCTAGGTTCGTCACTGGCATCGAGGTGTCCACGGGCCTCACCTACGGAGGAGGGCTCCCATGTCCGGAGGCCCCATGAGCGCACCCTGTGAGGGATCTAGGCTCGACGGCTGCGGATCCGGCTGGCCTCCACCACTTGCACACAGTAGTGTCAGAGATGGTTAATGGAGGGTTCTCTCGAGATTAATATGCGGTCTCCTACTCAGGTATTAAATCTGCAGCTTGTGGTTGAACTGCTCGCATGGTCGCACATGTGCTGCTACTTCCCCTTTCAGTGTGAGCTATCAGCAAGCACAAATTCTTTCCTCATCACAATTTAATTTTGCACTTTCTTTGGCTCGCATAAAAAGCCTGCACATGGACCTGGAGACCATTGAGGTGGTGCACGGTAAAGTGAGATTGTGAGTTTGGCTTGCTTTAGTTCTTTGCAATATTTATGTATGAATCTGGAGGCTCGCTCAACTACTGTAGTTCTCTACAATTTTATAGGTACCTCACAGACTTTTACAACATAGCTTACGCAATTCTTTCGATTCCTTCATTAGCGGTAAGCATTGCATTAAAATACACAAATTGATGGTGCCAATTAAGCCATGGCACTCCAAGTTACGGGTGAACGTAGCTAATCTGTCGATGGTTTTGGTATATATAGGCAGGAATTAATCTGTTAAGCGTAAATAATACATTTGCAGGCCATCTTGGCGTATAAGGAGTCATTCAGTTATATACACATATGTTTGTTTATGGTGTCACATGCATTTCCACAGTTCATCTTGTGGTGTGTGATGGGATTTGGAGCACTTTGCTTTGTACATTGGATTATTTTTTGTTCATTGGGTTTGGAGTGCTTTGCTCTGTTTGGCATTGCTACACCATTTTCCTGACTTGTTGCTCCTCCTGCGGCAGCAGTGGAGTCATGGCGCACGTTACAGACTGTCAGACGTCATGCTGGATAGGAGGCAGCAACAACACTGATGATGTCCTCCTGCTATTTTTTTTTCTAATCTGTTTGACTATTTCCAGAGGTGGGTGCCCTGTCGCATCTGGAAATCTCTGGTTTACTGCCTCTGGAACCATTCTATGTTCTGGTCATATATTCAAAACATTTTTTTTTGTTTGCATTGATCTTGACCATACGAGGGATGGACTAAAAAAAGATTCCATGGAGTGAGGGCGCCTTACTGTCCATAATGCTTGGCTGGGTTTGTATTAGTTTCCCATCAGCCTAGAAAGACCTTACGGTGCTGTGAATTATAGGCTGGCACCATTCAAAAGCGTTCTGAAGGCCTGTGGTGTTGGCATCAAGTTATGATAGAATTTATTTCCCATCTGCAATCTGCAATAAAGGTAACATGGTTTTCATATTCCCAAGGTGCTTATGTACCAGCAAAAGCCTTGGATATTATGGAGAATAGAAGTATGTTACGAAAACTACTTATAAGGAAAGGGCATTGATGCATGGATGTCAACAAGTTTGCTGCCATAGGGCATGTTTACATACTAATATAGTTAATTTTAGATACCTCTAATTGTTTATAACTTTTGGTCCATTTTAGTTGCACTTGGATAAAAGTTCTGTTTGGTTGAATTTTATCTTAAGTTCGTGCATCAAAACTGAGTTAGGTGCTATTAGTGACTTAAACTCCTATCATATCCATTGTTGGTTTATTTCTACCATGCTGTTTTATTTCTTGAGATGTTGTACTCAAATGTGTAACTAACTAAGTATAGGACAATAATGCTAAAGCTGTCAAAAGGAGGCGTCACACCAAGAGGCCATACTCATACTCAATTCTTCCTGTCGCCTTGGGAGTTTCCAAAACAAGAGAAATGAGAAGCCTAAAGCTCATGATGCGGCTAGAGGGGTTGCTCTGCAGTACAGTTTCCATCTCTCTACAAAGCTATTTCTGGCAATTTTATCATAATATTAATCAGGCAATTTTGTGTTAGTAAAATTGACATTGTTGTTATTTTTCATCCGTCCACCACATTCATTTGTATTGAGATGTTTTTAGGCACTCACCGAATGCTTATATATGCTTGATGCTTATACTTATGCACAGAGGCAGTGGACTTGTGCCAATCCGATGCTAGCTGCCCCAGACCCTACACTTGCATGTTTCTCTCTTCTCCAGATAAGGTGTACTGATTCCAAATGGCAATGCATTTATCCTTTGAAAGCTACTTTCGTTTTCCCAGTAGATGAAATCTTGCAAGGCCCTGTACTTCACATCATTCATTCTAGCTTGCCTATTATTTCTGTCATTGTTCTGCATTTAATTGCTCATCTTGGGCACACCGCCCCCCTTTTTTTATGCTCATCCCTTGTCTTCTGTTGATCTGGTCATTTTCTCACTAATGTAGGGATTACAATGAAAGCCTACCCTAATGCTTTGAGTGAATACGATGATGAGAGATACTTGATCTTATATCAATTGAGGCTGACTGTTTCATTTCGTCTTATGATTCTGTGTTCAAGCAGACACTAATTAAATACTAACTAGCAGCAACTAATAGATGTAGAAAGAAGTTTCTACAACAATTCAAGCTCATTTGTGACAGATGGGCATGTAATGTATGTCCAGATAGAACCATAATGGCTATGGTGGCCATACATGTAATGAAGGATCATAGCCATACATGTAATGAAGGATCATGTAACCTACGGCTGAACAGAACCGTAGCCGTTGCAATGGCCATAGAACTCGTGTTATATGCAAATGCTTCATGATTTGTGCAAAGTATCTAATACTCCACTCTGATCTATTTTAATTTGATGCTATGATAATAGTGGTGAAAATTATGCTTAGTATCTTGGTGGTATCTGTTGGTCATAGATTGTTTTTCCTCGAATCATTGTAGGGCGCCCGAAGGGTGCCTGATGTTCTAGTAATAGGAAAGAATAGTTGACTTCTTACTGTAATCACCTTAATTTTACTTTCCCAACTGGAAGAACAGAGCATCACAGAAAAAAAAACTATGGCACACATTTCAATAAAACAATAATTGTCCATTAGCCTGGGTGTGCTCATTCATCATGTGCATGAAAGTTAGAACTTGATCTGTAGTAGACAATTTGAAAGATCAGTCTCATGTGTTTACTAGTTGTCGGGGTTATGTAAATGGGATACCCCAAAGCACGGCTTTAAGAGCCGCTTAGGCGATGGCCTAGCAGGCCACCAGCCGAGCTAAACACGCCCTGCCTAGACTCCTCGCCCTCGAGCCAAACGAGGCCCACCTTGTACTCTCCCACCTCTCGACCTCGCGCCACGCGGTGCCCCCGACCACCTACAGCCTTGGCCGCAAAGGAAAGGACGAGAGGTGGGAAGACATATATAGTACGCCTACCCGGATGGGGCACGCACGCGTACACTCCGCCAAGTACAAGGAGGACAGCAGCCCGTCTAACAGTTCGGACATAGGGCAGAGCGTCGCCTCAGTCAGCACTCTGCTGACAAACAAGACCACACTAGGGCATCGCTACATCACCCCCGTGTGGCTCAGCACCGCCTAAATCCCCCGTCCAGCCTGATGGACGGACGTACGATCACACCTACCACGATGTGGCGACCACAACGAGGAGTCAGCTCTCCCACTCGGACCGGATCCTATGCCCCCAATCTGACCTTAGGAGGTCGGGGCAACAGGATCCCGACCCTGGGAGCAGGCAGCCCACGATGGGACAGCCACTCTCCCCATACAGTGACATCACGACTTCTCCTCGAAGAAGTAGAACGCTAGGACATACCCTACGATGACAGCAAGCAAGCCATACTGGGCAGGGGAGTTGGTGAGCAACCACCACTCCTGTTGCGCCGCCATGACCGGAACAATACCTCCACTGTATGCCTTGCCTTGGCATAAGGAGCAAGCTGAAGATGACCATACCCCGAACGTGACAACAAGTCTAGACAGACTGCTTAACAAGCACGCTAGCTTCTCTACCCTTCGGGCTCCTGGCCACTCGGGCTGGTAGAACCCTTACTCTGCATGTAACCTAGCCCCCGCGACTATATAAGGGGAGCCAGGCCATCTTCCAAAGGATGGACTCCAAGTCGATCAACTTCCAGTGGATCGACATCTTATGATAGGTTTCCCCTTCCTCAAACTCTTCCCTCCAATAGGACTATAGCTTGTATACCCCCTGTTATAAGCCTTTTGGAGCACTTTGGCATTGAGGAACACGTACTCATAAGTCTCTGGCACTGGACGTAGGGCTTTGTCCCGAACTAGTATAAATCATTTGTGTCCTGGGTGCTAGCCATCGAATCCCTTAAGCAGCGCAACGATACATTTATTGGTAGGTTCTCAAAACACCGACACTAATCCTGTTGTCAGACACGGTTATTTTTGTACACTTCATGATCCTTCTGAATGAGTCCAACGGCCTGAATAGTAAATGTGAAGAAATGCTTTAAGGTCTGGATCAACAAAAATGATTCATTTGACTTTCAGATGTATAATATTACATGTAGGAAGAAATATAGTTAGGAAAGTTGCACTCACCCTTTGAAAAAAGAAATGCTCCATTCAAACATTTTGACTCCAGGACTTCAACTCACGTGCTGTTGGAAGGATCTATGGAAGAGTTGTGATAACTTACTGCCAAATGTTGCCTTATGGGTAAGCATTAGTGACCGAAAGTCAGCCTGTGCGAAGCTTTTGGGAAATTTTGCTATAGGTCCCACAAAGAATCATGGTATTTGCTATGGGATCCATAGGAAATACCATAATTGTAGAGTGTACTATCTGCCTTTATTTTGAAAGAAATTTTTTGCTATGAGGTTACCAGGTAATAATTTCAATCATGTACTTCAAAATGAAGCTGTCTAACAACACAACACATCTGACCCATGTACATACGTAACTCTTCTAAAAGTCTAGAAAATTAAGTAGTTAAAAGTTTTTGAGCTTTGGTTCCTAATTAAGACTAGTGATTTGTGAGTATAGACCACATAATATAAAACAGAAATGCATGAACAAATTATGTAGACTGGATTTTATGAGCATAGGGATGTGGCTCATGTTACCTGTCAAATTGACACAATATGCTAATGATTCAACCACATCATTGGAGGGCAGAGTTGACTGGCTCAATCTCAGCCCACGGGTGCCGGTTTGACAGTTGTCACAAAATATATATTTTTAAAGAACTTATGTTGTTATTTACCTATTTATAGCGTATAAAATGAATTCATGAAAAATTAAAGTTTCAATAAGTTTTATGGAGTATCTGTGTGCACAAAACATAGCGAGAATGCATCGTGAAACCCAAAACATGTACAAATGGTACAAATTAAAGTCCCCATTCATTGTTTGCACGAATCACCATGTTTCTCTCGAATCAAGTTCCTTAATGTTATTTTTGTTGGAGTTGTTCCAAATTCACGCAAACAATGTGCCTTATTTTCTAAAACAGAAAGATGATACTTTTGCTGCTTTTAAGAACTGAAAAGTAATGATAGAAAGACAAATTGAAAGGAAGGTAAAATTGCTTCGTACTGATAATGGTGGAGAATTTTGTTCGCATGCCTTTAATGATTATTGCAGACAGGAAGACATTGTTAGGCATCACACCATACCCCATACTCCACAACAGAATGGTGTGGCTGAACGGATGAACAGAACTATTATCTCCAGGGCCCGTTGCATGCTGTCTCATGCAAGGATAAGCAAGCGTTTTTGGGCTGAAGCTGCTAATACTGCCTGTTACTTGATAAACAGGTCACTTTCTATTCTACTAAATAAGAAATCTCCTATTGAGGTATGGTCTGGTACGCCTGCTGATTATTCACAGTTAAAAGTTTTTGGATGCACTGCTTATGCTCATGTTGACAATGGAAAATTAGAGCCTAGAGCTGTTAAATGTCTTTTCCTTGGTTATGGTTCGGGAATCAAAGGCTATAAATTGTGGAATCCTGAAACAGGGAAGACTTTTATGAGCAGGAGTGTTGTATTCAATGAATCTGTGATGTTTACTAACAGTTTGCCCTCAAAACATATTCCAGAAAAAGAGTTGCAGCGTATGCGCATGCAGGTGGAGCATGTTGATGATGATATAGGTGTGCAGGTGGAGCCTGTTGATGAGCAGGATGACCATAATAATGATGTTGCTGATGATGATGCTCATGATGATGTTCAGCAAACTCCTTCTATTTTGCAGTTAGAGGAGGAATTACATATTGCTCAACACAAGTCAAAAAGGACAGTTGTACCTCCTAAACGTCTTATCGAAGAATGTAACTTGTCTTACTATGCTTTGAGTTATGCTGAACAGGTGGAGAATGTTCATGAGCCAGCAACCTATAAAGAAGTTGTTCGTTGTGCTGATAGTGAGAATTAGATTTTTGCTATGCATGAGGAGATGTAGTCTCTTGAGAAGAACAGTACATGGGAGGTTGTTCCTTTGCCTAAGAAAAAGAAGACCATAAACTGCAAGTGGATCTTCAAGAGAAAGGAGGGTTTATCTCCAAGCGAGCCTCCAAAGTATAAGGCAAGGTTAGTTGCAAAAGGCTACAGTCAAATTCCGGGTGTTGACTATAATGATGTGTTCTCTCCAGTGGTAAAACACAGTTCAATTCGTACTTTCTTGAGTATTGTTGCTTCACATGATCTTGAGCTTGAGCAGTTAGATGTGAAGACTGCGTTTTTGCATGGAGAGCTAGAGGAGGACATATACATGGACTAACCGGAAGGGTTCATAGTGCCTGGCAAGGAAAAATATGTGTGCAAGTTGAAGCGCTCATTGTATGGTTTGAAACAGTCCCCTCGTCAGTGGAACAAGAGGTTTGATTCATTTATGTTGTCACACAGTTTCAAAAGATCTAGATATGATAGCTGTGTTTACATCAAACATGTTAATAGATCACTTATATATTTGTTGTTATATGTTGATGATATGCTGATTGCTGCCAAGAGCAAGAATGAAATCACTAAGTTAAAGAAGTTGTTAAGTAGTGAGTTTGATATGAAAGATCTTGGTAGTGCTAAGAAAATTCTTGGTATGGAAATTAGTAGAGACAGAAAATCTAGTTTGTTATTTCTTAGTCAACAAAATTATATCAAGAAAGTTCTTCAGCGTTTCAACATGCAAAATGCTAAGGCTGTTAGTACCCCTATTGTACCTCACTTTAAGTTGTCAGCTGCTCAGTGTCCTAATACATATGCAGAGATTGAGTACATGTGAAGGGTTCCTTATTCTAGTGCTGTTGGGTCTTTGATGTATGCCATGATTTGCTCTCGTCCAGATTTGTCATATGCTATGAGTCTTGTTAGTAGATATATGTCTAATGCTGGCAAAGAACATTGGAGGACAGTTCAGTGGATTTTTAGATACCTCAGAGGCACAGCAGATTCATGTTTGAAGTTTGGAAGAACTGATAAGGGTCTCATTGGTTATGTGGATTCTGATTATGCTACTGATCTGGATAGGCGAAGATCAATTACTGGTTATGTGTTTACTGTTGGCAGTTGTGCTGTGAGTTGGAAGGCTACGTTACAGTCTGTTGTTGCTTTGTCTACTACTGAAGCAGAATATATGGCTATTTGTGAAGCGTGCAAAGAATTAATATGGTTGAAAGGTTTGTACGCTGAACTCAGTGGAATTGAATCTTGCATAAGTTTGCACTGTGACAGTCAAAGTGCAATTTACCTCACTAAAGATCAGATGTTCCATGAGAGAACTAAGCACATAGATATCAAGTACCATTTTATGCGTGATGTGATTGAAGAAGGTAAGCTGAAGGTATGCAAGATTAGTATTCATGATAATCCTGCTGATATGATGACAAAGTCTGTTCCTGTTGCTAAGTTTGAGTTATGCTCAACCTTAGTTGGTTTAATTGAATAGTCCAAGAGACTATTGTTGGCACCAGTGGTTTTCTATGTTTGTTGTTCAGGATGATGTGTTGATTTATGATACAAGATGAATTTGTCTCAAGGTGGAGTTTGTTGGAGTTGTTCCAAATTCACTGCAAGATATAGGCCGGGCTTCTGACGGAGCGTAGGGTTTCTTGGAGACTTCATTCTCTTGTAAGCCGCCATAGGCGTGTAACCCAAAACTCTTGAGATAGTGAGATTGTTGCTGGCTGGTGCCCGTGGTTTTTCCCCTTCGCATTGGAGGGGTTTTCCACATTAAATCGTGTGTCTCCGCTGTAATTGATTTCGTTTTACTTCATATTCCATACGTCGTTCATAACAATTTTTACCAACAAATCCACTTCAAGGGCATGCAACTTTTTCCCAACAAATATTTCTTTTGTCCAACATCCAGCTTTGCTGCTAGTATAAAACATAGAGAAAATTTCTCCTTAGTCACTCAACTTGCTTGATTGTCTATCCTATGTGTAACACCTAGCACCCAAGAACTTGCACGGTTGCCTCATTTAAACTAGTGCGGTTTCTCACCTAGCTTAGCTCCCTGAAGGACTTGAACAGAAGCAAAGTTTAGGGGGGTAAGGTTAAATAATGCAAGATTGCAAGTTTAGGGGTTATGTGTGATAACCGTGTAAGTTCAAGGAGACGAGAAACTAACTAGAAAGTTTAAAGGGCCATTTGAGAAATTCACACAAGTTCAGGGATGTATGGTGCAATTGTCTCTAAAACAATTATCATTTCTTTACCAGTTGGATGATCTACGCCAGGCAGCCTTAGCCGTATCATCATCATAAACAATTGAACACAGCCGATAAAGAGGTTGTGAACACTTGGTGCCAGGTGGTAGCAAATGCCATGTAAAACATAAGTCCGATGGTGTGTATGTAAGCGCTTTGCGCAACACCAAAATGTACCTTGACTATCAGACCTACGGAGGCCACTCCCTTTCCCCTTCCGTCGACTTATGAAAAAAAAAGGTGAAGTTTTACTTGGTCAGAGATAATGCTAACAAATCTAATCTAGAACTTAAGGCACAAAAATTGACTAGAAATCTAGGGGTAACAATTGACAAATCTAATCTAGAACTTACTTCTGAAGAATCAATGAAGGAAAAAATGTTAATCAGACTGATCAAGACAAATTAATTCAACAGCCATCCCTTTTATTTATTCATAGAATCGTGTATAAAAAGCCTCCCTCTCCACCATCTGTGTGGCAAACAGTTCTGAGGTTTGCAGCAATGGCGGCACAGTTTGCAGCAGCAGGAGTCCTCACCGGGCTTCTCGCTCTTGCAACATTTGCAAGCTGCAACACTGAAGGTATACTGATAAACTAACAGACGCTATTTTCAATCTTAGTTCTGAAACATGCATGCTGTTGTCACTTGAAGGTGACATACTGTACAAGCAAAGGTTGGCATGGAAGGACCCAAACAATGTGCTGCAGAGCTGGAATGCGACGCTTGACAATCCCTGCACCTGGTTCCATGTCACCTGCAACAACAATAACTCCGTCGTCCGTGTGTATGGCACTCTCTATTCTTCCTCTATGATAGATTTGGGATCAAGTATAATCATTCCTATCTGTACCTTTCCAGAATTCAGAATCTCTGAAACATCATCAGGACGTGTGCAGTAAACTAGTCCTGCATCTACCACTGAGGACTGAAAGATACAGTACTTATCTAAAAACCTTGTCAGGCTCAAGTCATTGTTTCTTGCTTCCTGCAGGGATTTGGGCAATGCAGGCATCTCCGGCCCTCTGCTTCCAGATCTTGGAGAACTTGAGAACCTCCAGTACCTGTATGAATCGCATAACCTGTAGCAAGCAATCACTGAAAGCATCACAGAATGGCAATTTCCTGAACATGTACTTGCCATGCATGTTTGCAGTGAGCTGTATGGCAACCGCCTGAACGGTTCGATTCCAGAAACACTGGGCAACCTGACTAATCTCATCAGCTTGGATCTCTGGGTCAACCTGCTTACGGGCCCAATACCATCTATGCTTGGTTCCATCAGCACGCTGCGATATCTGTAATCAACCTTTTAACAAGATTTTCATATGCCCTTTCATAAGACTACCATGATTTTTGACTATTATTTTCTAAATCGCACATTTTTGGATTAATGGTGTTCTACAGGAGGTTGTACCAGAACAATCTGACAGGGTCTATACCATCATCGTTTGGCAATCTGACTAGCCTTCGGGAATTGGAGCTTCAAGAGAATTCGTTGAGCGGCTCTATTCCGCCCTCCCTTGGCAACGTCAAAACATTACAGTTCTTGTATGTCATTGTTCGTAAATTCGCATACTGTATTTTGAATAGTCGAGAAAGATCATAGTGCTGTTCAATTATATATTTTATATAGTAAATTTAACTTTTCGCTCTTCTTTGCACAGGAAATTAAACGATAATATGCTGACTGGCACGGTTCCATTGGAAGTCCTCAACCTTGTCATTGTTGGCAACCTGACCGAACTGTGAGTAATATATCAATTTAATACATCATTAGCACTTCTATATGTACGGCTACATTATATCATGAGTGATGATCTTTTTTTCAAACATTATCTGCATTTAGAAATATTGCTAGAAACAACCTGGATGGCACTGTGACATCGTCCGGACTGAGAGGTACTGACGTGATTGTAAATCTCAGTTTTGATAGGTTTAGTTTTTGGTTTTATTTTCACATGCATATACAGTATATATGTAGTGATGCTTACAAGAACTAAAATTTGGCATTGTCACAGTGTCTGCGATTATCCAGGATATGCTGAAGACTGCATGATGGCTTGCTGAGTCCTTGGATCAAGGCTTTGTTTTAATTTGCTTCATGCAAACGCTGGAAATAAATGAATAATTCCAATGGGATGCATTGGTCTAGACATCTTGCAGTAGAATATGTTTGTCGAGTTGAGCTCAATTTGTGAGGAAATAATGGATATTGCGAGTTGGACAATTCAATTTCTCTCAAAAAATGGCTTTTGTCCGGAATAAAAATAATCTCTTATATAGTATATATAAAGCAGAGTTTCCTCTGCGTTCTTATCCCCTCCGCCCTCCCTCTATTATGAACTACTACCTTCATTTCAAATTATAAGTCATTCCAACTTTCTTGAAAGAGTCAAAGCACTTCAAGTTTAACAAAAATTATAGGGAGAATTAAAAAAATTTATGACATGAAATAGGTATACTATGGAAATTGAAGAATTTAAAATACTTATTTGGTATCATAAATATTATTATTTTATTATATAAATTTGGTCAAATTTGACATGCTTTAACTCTTGAAGAAAGTTCGAATGCCTTATAATTTAGTACTGGGGGAGTATAAAATAACGTACAGCACCGATCGCTACTGCATGGTGACTTGAGAAGTGTAGTGAAAAAAGATTACTAAAGCCCTGATTAAAGGAATATACTAGGTTATACACCACTGGAATTATATAGTTTCACTTTGGACATAATATATATCGAAGAAATTTCCCGAAAAGATTAATTCTTTCATGGAAAAAAGGAATCGCTCCAGCAAACACTTTGGCCCCAAGACTTGGACACAAATGTTGCCGAAACACAAAGTTTACAGAGGTTGTGGATAACTGTACAAAACAGCTTGAGCAAGCACCGCCCAAGCTCCCTCAGGCCCGGTCATGTGAATCTAGTGACCTAGAGCGGAGCTTCAAAAATAGGCTCTTTAAAATAATTCTAATAATATAATAATGTTTCTAATAAATATAATGTATGAAAAATATCATTTTTTTCTTATTGTGATTGTATCAAGTCCTCTATCCCTCTCTTCTTTTTTCTTTTCTCACTTCCAGATGCATGCTTTTTGGGCAACATGAGTTTACTATAAATTTAGAAATTAGTAAGTAATTTAAGAAAATTATGCAATACTCAATTTAATTTCAGAATTTCAGAAAATTCAATGCCATACTACTCATGCGTGCTGCACCGTAAGGGATTCCTAAATCCCAAATCTAAAGAATATATACTTGACATACATACACAAACCCAATCAAGGGGCTTAGGGGCAATTTCTTACCTCCGTTGCGTCCGTACGTTCGCAGACCAGGAATTGAGAGTGGGCCGGCGACCGGTCGCTGGTTCTGGTTGTTGCCGCGAGCACGCGACGCCGACACATCACCGCGCACGCGCAGTGTCACAGAGTCGCAGGTCGCAGCAGGGAAGAAGGCAGTCGCGGCCGCACGGCGGAAGGGCAGAACGCGGAGTCGCCGATGTGGAAGCCGATTAGCTGAATCGACGCGAGGGACAAATCGGCAGCCACGTACGTGCCTTTCCAGCTTGCTGGGCTACCTTTGGGGCCATAGAATATTATACTATACTTAATTACGTATCTGGTTGGGCCCCTTAGCGTCGAGGGCCGAAGGCACAGCTCGAAAACCACAACCCCCCCCCCCCCCCCCAACCCCGGGCCGGCCTGAGCTCCCTCCATGCACTTGCGCATTCATTTACACAATTACTCACAGTACAAACTCCCTAGTATTAAGACCCCGGTTTGTATCCACATCCTCGTTTCTTACTGGATCGTCCCTAGCAGCGTATGAATTGGATTTATTTTACTTACAGAACGTCGGGCGCCAGCGGGACACCCCGTGCCTGCTACCCGCCCCGTGTCTGGCTTTCCCGCGCAGCGCCCGCACGTGCTCCTTCCCTCGTGCTACCGCTGGGTCCTGATTTTACCATGCATTCTTGTGGAGGAATTATCGTGGCTGCTGCCATCAGGAGCACCAGCGACGGGCCACGCCTGGCCGCACACTCTTGCTGCCCGCATGTTGCTGCTGGAGCATGATGCTGCTACTGACCGGCCGCATCCAGCTGGAATAAGGAGAGAGAGACACTTGGAATAAGGATAGAACTTTGTGCTCCGTGCCTGCTGCCGCACCCGCTTGGCTTCCTGCGCGCACGCGGGGACCGCTGCGCCCGAGGGGGCCACTTTTGTCGGGGGCCCCTAGCCGCGCCTGCTGATGAAACACTTGCAACATAAAGCATTTGCTGCAACATACGTCAAAAATAGATAAAATATTTACAAATACGCTTGCATCATATGTGTACGGACATTGCAATATATGCAACATCATGATAAAACACTTGCAATGTACGTTTAAAACAACTAAAACATTTAAAACATACACTTGTAACATACGTGTATAGCCAGTGCAATATATGCAACGTCTAGATAAAACACTTGCAACATACATTTAAAACAACTGAAATATTTGAAACATACACTTGCAACATATGTATATAGTCATTACAACATATGCAACACCAGATCTACTTTTGTAACATCCAGATGAAACATATACAACATATTTCTAAAATGCATGAAATATACGGTTGTAATATGTGTGCTCATCTACTTGCTGCACCAATGGAGGCTCGTTTACGTGGAGCTCGACGTCGGCGCAGAGCTCGAGGTCGCCCACGGTTGACAGGCGAACGGATCACGAGCCGATGTATCGCGGCACGACGGGAGGCACAAGGCGCGGGTGAGGGTGCTCGAGGCGAGGCACGAGGCGCGCGACGCGAAATGTGGAGGTAGGCGTGTTTGTCCCGTCCTTTGGCGTGAGGCGTGTCCTCCCGTCCTTTGGCATGAGGCTCGAGGCACGGGGCGCGCGACGCGAGGCGAGGCGTGGGCAGGTACATCCGTCCCGTCCTGAAAAGGACAGACATCCGGAGGATATCATTATTGTTTTAGTTTGTGTCGGATGGATACAACGTCCTATTGTGTTGGATTATTTTTATTAGAGGATTATTACATTTGCATACACCTGGTTGTATTGAAAGGTTGCCTTCACACATGTATTGCTCACATATATGTAAAATCAATCAGAAATGTTTTTTAAGAAAAAACTCAACCTGGAATGTAAATAGAATTCAACGATCATGCACATGGTTTTTTTTAATAAATATGGTCACCATCATGTACGCAACAGTAATAATAAGCATAACATTATTATGGTCTAACGATAAATGAAATCAATCATTAATAATATTATTTTATATTATTGTATAAATCTAGATAATTTTGCTTAAAGGGCTCTCTTAGAGCATCTCTAAGAGTATCTTATTTTTTTCTTCCAAAAAATATGGTGTTTTCTAACTAAAAGTATTGAGAGAAATAAAGTGTTTCCGATAATTCACTCAGGAGTCGCATCTCCGTAGCCGCCGCCTTCCCCAACCAGCAGCAGCCAGCCACGTGGCCTCGTCGAGAACACGACAACCCCACGGGTGAGCACAGGAATCGATCGACCGTGCACCATGGCTTCCCCTTCATTGATTCATGCGTACGTACGTACGTGCATGCTCCTTTTCCTCTGTCTTTGTCCACAAAGACGCACACGGCCGCGCACTGCCCGTGCGCCGTGCCAATTGCCAACGTAGCGCGTGTCACATCGCCTGATCTCGCCCCACCCGCCGCCTCCACGATGAGTCAATGTCAATCCACCTCCTTCCTGTGAACGATCGAGTCATCGTCTGAGATAATGTTGACAAATCTAATCTAGAACTTACTCGAAGGCGCAACAATTGACTAGAAATCTAGGGTAAGCATTGTTTCGGTGCGAGCTGCACCCATCATTCTTCTGAAGAATATAATGTCTGGTCAATGAAGGAAAAAAATGTTAATCAGACTGATCAAGACAAATTAATTCAACAGCCATCCCTTTTATTTATTCATAGAATCCTGTATAAAAAGCCTCCCTCTCCACCATCAAGTCTGTGTTGGATTACGTGAATGGCTACACGTAGTACAAATTAATTACCGTATAAAAACAGGATCACTTACATGTAGATTATCATAGATTATATCTTCCCAACGTGCGGTGCAGCGGAAGACTTGACGAAACACGCGTATATAGGTCGACGTTGAGGAAGTTGTCGTACCGTACAACGTAGTACGCAACGCAGCAGCACCTCTATAGACGTCCACACATACGGAGAGGAGAACGACGGCGTAGCCTGCTAGCGCTAGTCGACGCGCACGATCTGCAGCAGATCTGCAGATCGAACACCACCGCAACAGCTTTTGCGGCGGCCTCCTATTCACGGATCAGAGGCGGCAGGCGGCGGCGGCCTGCCTCCTATTGTGTGCTAGGGTTAATTGGAAGGGTTAGCCACTTTGGCCGGTGATTAGTAAATATATATATACTAGCAAATATGTCCGTGCATTACAACGGGATGTACAACTTATTTACGTAGTTAATTAGATAACTTGTCCAAAAATTTACAATTGAAAAAAAATCTATCAACATTCATAGAAAACAACGACAATAATACTACATATGTATTTATGTTTTATCTATTTTCTAAAATTTATCTATATCTATATTTATACTTCAACATTAGAAAGCAAAAATTATCTCCTATTTTTTGTCTATCATCTCTCAGCATGATCCCTCTTCTTACGTCACTCGGTCTGTCGTTCAGAGCTGTAAAAAGCTTTTTTTAGCGATGCTCATGACGAGGTCTGGTCAGACAAATACGGGTCCACTCAAGCTGCGATGCATGTGAGCATGTCACATGAGTTAGGTAATAACAACCACAACTGAGTTAGTCTCCAGTCAATTCTTTAATTTAAACAGGGCTAATTTCCTATTGCACATAACATTTAAGTGGTCCTTTATGAGTCTATAAACTGATTTCTTATCTAGGGACTGGACGTCCATTTTAGGCTTTGGAGTCCTGACTTTCCTGAGAAGAAGTGAGTCCCGCTCGGTCAGCATCGTGCCAGAGTTTGATTCTTTTACTCCACCGGTTGTAATCCTTTTATCAATTTCATGTCCTATTCGTCTATTCCTTTTGACTCTGTTTTATCCACACATCTCGAACGATATCTAGGCCAACTTGCGTGCAATCAAATCCGTATCCGTTTCAAGCGCGGTATGTGTTTCTATCGACTAAAGAAACCTAAAGCCTTTTCTTCTCTGTACGTAGAGTTATCTGTTAAAAAAATAGTAGTATTTAAATAGGACTCAAGGCCACCGTAACACATATCTCTCCTAATTCCTTAGATAAGTGGGTCGATCCGACACTGTGTTCCCAACACATATCTACATTGCTGGTACAATATCCAATATTGCTATGACCCGTGAAACGTGATCATCCACCCAACACATATACCAACTTATCTCTACGTCACAGTCCCACATGATGGATAGAAGTTGGGGATCTCATTTAGTACGTCTTCAATTTAAATCATGGAGTTTCACTAACGAGTCACACATTCGTTAATCACATATAATGAAAAACGTCATGGAACATCTCACTAAAACATGCAAATTACAAATGTTGACATGATGCCATCATCCTACGACAACCGTTAAGGTATACATCATCATAAGCCTCCCACTCACATTAGAGTTAATCATGCCAGCATCTTATGCCCATCGCTCTTGGGAGTTTTCAAAAAAAAAATCAAAACTATGCACACCAATAGTGCATCTGTAGATGTGCATTGTCACAAAAATTGAGATTCAAACTCGTTCTGCAAAAAATCATATAAAAATACCAAATTTCATTGGCATATGCACTAGAGGACAAAAATCTGAATCTCAAAATTTGTGACAATGCACATCTACGTATGCATTATTGGTTATTGGTGTGCATAGTTTCAAAATTTTTTAAAACTCCTAAGTATAGTTTTGCAAAGGGTTTTCATGATTGCACTGAAGATGTGGTTTGCACTGAATATTTTGCATCGCTCTTATGTGTGTCTCATGCTTTGCTTGTGGTAGTGGCATGGTCAACGGATCTACCATGTTTGGGTCAGTGTGCACCTTGCACATCTTCACATCTCCTTGATTAACGATCTCTCGGATCAAGTGATAGCGCCGCGTATATGCTTGGATTTTTGGTGCGATCTAGGCTCCTTTGCTTGTGCAATAGCACCATTATTGTCACAATTGAGGTCTATCGGACTAAGCAGCTAGGGACCACGCCCAACTCAGAAACAAATTTTCTGATCCATACAACTTTCTTTGCAGCTTCCGAAGCCGCAATATACTCAGCTTTCGTTGTTGAATCTGCGACTGTCTCTTGCTTGGAACTTTTCCAACTCACTGCCCCACCATTGAGGCAGATGACATATCCTAATTGTGATTGGCTATTGTCCTTATCGATTTGGAAGCTGTCATCAGTGTAACCATTTACAATGAGCTCTTTCGAACCTCCATAGACTAGGAACTGATCATTAGTTGTTCGTAAGTATTTAAGGATATTTTTAACTGCTCGTAAAAATTAGAGCATATGAAACACCAGGGCACATGCATATCATGGCATACATAATAGAGTCAATAGCCAAAGCATAAGGCACTCTACTCATCCTTTCTTGCTCATCAGGCGTCGAGGCACATTGAGTATCGCTCAAGGTTACACCATGTGACATAGGTATGAATCCCTTTTTGGACTCATTCGTATTGAACCTATTCAACACCTTGTCAATGTAGTGTTTTGACTTAATCCAATTAAGCATTTAGACCTATCTATATAGATCTTTATTCCCAAAATGTAGGATGCTTCTCCAAGGTCCTTCATAGAGAAACTCTTTCTCAACGAGGCCTTAACATCCTCCATTAGTGGAATATTATTCCCGATCAGTAGTATGTCATCCACATACAAGACCAGAAACACGAGTGCGCTCCCACTAACTTTCTTGTAAACACTTGGTTCTTTAATTTTTGAGAAGCCAAACGAGTTAACTTCCTCATCAAAACGAAGATTCCAGCTTCGGGATGCTTGCTTTAGCCCACATATAGACTTCATGAGTCTACAAACTTTTCTAGCATTTTGTTGGTCGACAAAACCTTCAGGCTGTGTCATATACACATCCTCACTTCGGTTTCATTAAGCAAAGCTGTTTTGACGTCCATTTGCTAAATTTCGTAGTCATAATACGTGGCAATTGCTAGAAGGATCCGGATAGACTGTAGCATAGCGACAGGTGAAAATATTTCATCATAATCAACACCTTGAATTTGATGAAAACCTTTTGCTACCAGTCTTGCTTCATAGATGTGAACATTTCCATCCACGTCTGTCTTTTTCTTGAAAAATCCTTCAAGCCATCTCTCGGACTCTAGTCCCATTACTACCTCCGTGTAAGTGTTAGGCTCTTCGTTGTCCAACAACAAGATGTCACGCTGCCCTATAGTCAGTCACGTGCCCGTATTGATCTTCGTGGTTGGGGTTCAGCATGTTGGTCAGCGACCATCGCCAGCTCATCTTGTTATACCTCCTCATCAGTGGAAACTGGAACATTTTCTCGTGTTTCTCAAACCTAACTTCTTTTGAGAGAAACTCTTTCTCAAAAAAGACCCATTCTGAGCAACAAACATTTTGTTCTCTTGATGGTTATAGAAATAATATCCTTTGGTTTCCCTAGGATATCCCACAAAGATACACTTACCAGATCTGGGCTCGAGTTTTGTTGGTGTCAAACGCTTGACATAGGCATTGCTTCCCCAAATCTTTAAGAATAACAAACTAGGACGTTTCCGGTCCATATCTCATATGATGTCTTCTTCACATATTTAGATGGTACACGATTTAGTGTAAACGCAGCTGTCTCTAGCGCATACCCTCAAAAGTACAATGGAAGGTCAGTTTGACTCATCATTGACCTCACCATGTCCAAATCTTTAAGAATAACAAACTAGGACGTTTCCGGTCCATATCTCATATGATGTCTTCTTCACATATTTAGATGGTACACAATTTAGTGTAAACGCAGCTGTCTCTAGCGCATACCCTCAAAAGTACAATGGAAGGTCAGTTTGACTCATCATTGACCTCACCATGTCCAACAAGGTTCAGTTTCACCAATCGGACACACCATTCCATTGTGGCGTTTCGGGTGGAGTCAGTTGCGGAATAATTCCACAATTCTTTAGATGGTCACTAAACTTATGGCTCAAATATTCCCCTCCACGATCTGATCGTAGGAATTTAATTGTCTTGCCACTATGATTTTGCACTTCATTTTGGAACTCTTTGAACTTTTCAAATGATTCTACCTTGTTCCTCATCAAATAGATATAGTTGTATCTACTTAAGTCATTAGTAAAGGTAATAAAGTACCGAAAGCCACCTCTTGCGGTTGAGTTCATTAGGCCACATACATTTGTATGTACTAGTCCTAATAGCTCGCTTGCTCTCTCACTTTGTCCAACAAAAGGAGCTTTAGTCATCTTTCCAAGTAGGTATGACTCACATGTCTCAATTGATTCATAATCAAAAGAATCGAGAAGACCATATGGAGCCTCTCTATGCGCTTCTTGCCTATATGGCCTAAGCACAATGCCACAAGTAAGTAGGATTAGAATCATGTTTGCGAACTCTCTTAGCATTAACATTATTGATTTCAGTTTCCTCAAGATTAAGAACATAAAGCCTGTTCACAACGGGACATCTCCCATAGTACATGCCATTCATAAAAATAGAACAAAACTTGTTCTTTATTACAAATTCAAAACATCATCCCATAACCATTAGGCGGAAATAATGTTCTTGTTCAATGCAGGAACAAAATAACAATTATTAAATTCTAGCACTAATCCAGAAGGTAGCAACAATGAATAAGTGCCAACTGCCAACGCAGCAACCTTTGCTCCATTCCCGACATGCAAATCCACGTCATCTCTTGCAAAGCGCCTAATTATTTTCAGTCCTTGCAACGATTTGCACGTGTAAATCATTGCACCCGTATCAATTACCCATGCATCGTTAGAACGCGTTGCAAGATTAATTTCAATAACATTAATACCTTGAGTGGAGGTCGCACCTCCATTCTTTTTCTTCTCTTCCAGGTACTTCTTGCAATTCCTCAACCAATGTCCTTTTACACCGCAGTGAAAAACAAACATCACAGGGGAGGGGCTAGCCTTTTTATTCTTTTCTTTGGCCTTAGTTGCATGCTTAGAAGTCTCACTTTCGGCACGTTCTTAGCCTTGGCTGGACGCTTTCGCTTCTTACACTTCTGGACTGTCATCACATGACCAGGAGCCTTCATACGGCTCACCTCTGCCGTCTTCAGCAGCCCATGCAACTCGGTCAGCGTCTTCTTCAAGCCATTCATGTGATAGTTCATAATAAATGGCTCAAAGCTAGCTGGCAGAGACTGTAGTATCACATCGGTGGCGAGATCGTCATCGAGGGGAAAACCCAGTCTCTGCAAGCTCTCAATGTAACCAATCATCTTGATTACATGAAGGCTGACCGGAGTGCCTTGAGCAAGCTTGCTACCAAATAGGGCCTTCGAGGTGTTAAACCTATCAACCCTTGCCTAGTTTTTGAACATGCCATGCAGCCCCACGATCATATCATGCGGGTAGGTGCTCTCATATTGCTTTTGCAGCTCAGAGTTCGTGCAAGCAAGCATCAGGCACTGCACATCCACAACGTCATTAGTGTACTTCACATAAGCACGATACGTATTAGTGTTGTGCGTGACATTCTGAGGCTCATCCGGGTAAGACGTATCAAGAACATACTCTTTCTTTTCATGCCTGAGAACAATTCTCAAGTTTAGATTCCAATCAACAAATTTAGTTCCATTTAGCTTTTCTTTCTCTAGGATCGATCGCAAATTAAAACTCGAGTTGCTCGATATTTTCTACAACAATAGAGATATGCAACGATTAGCGCTACTTTTATTAGAATATTTTTTTAAAAAGAAACCCCACTCTATTTTGCAAATGTCCCTCGACATTGCATAGTGGGACGAGACGTACCCCACGTTCCCTATGGAACCAGTGAGCTTTGGCATCACCGCTAGCATCATAGTGAACTGAGTAGGCAATGCTTGTCAATCGTATCCAATGCGACTCTCGTTCGTTGGTTGATATCATATATCTCGGCTTCCAACGCTATACATCGAAACCCAAGTCCGACTTGATAGTTTCGTTAAGTAAATCAATACTATGCTGTGGTGTCTGACACCACCTAATAGATCTAGGTAGAAAATGACGCCCTACTTTGGCAGTAACAAGACCCAAAAGGTGCAGCTGTTGGAAGGGCATAAAAACTTAATTTTTTATGAGGGATTTTTATACTCATCACAGGCATTGCACAAATATAAATGTCACATATAATCAAATTATTGTGATAGGCCCTGTTCGCTTGTCCTATAAGTCGTACCTTTTCAGTCAACGAACAATGTTTTTTCTCACAACAAATCAGCGAACAGTACTTTCAGCCATAGCTTTTCAGCCAAGTGAACAGGAGTATGGCCTCTCTTCGTCCAATGAAAAATAGCGCGTCCAGACGACTGCCAGCAACGGGTGAGGGTGCCTACTCCTAGGCATCCCAATTTAACGCCCTCTTTTGGACGGTATGGTAGCCGAGTCATCTTGCCTCATGTCGATATATTACATAATTTAATTTGCCTATTGCATGCTAATAGCAAATTAAAATATAAATTGCATCACATGAACACTCCACGGGACTATACGCAGGCCAAATACAATAAACGAACAGTCTCAACCTAGCTGTAATAAATGGCGACACACATGCCACACCAAATATTACACACAAATCATCACATATGATTTTGAGGCGAGAACATCACATCATTCTCTGTAAAAATGAGTTAGATGTTTCTACGAATGACGTTACGACGTTACGTATATTTTTTTAACACGCAATTGGCTCCTCCAACCGATGACGAATAGAATAGATTTTTCGCATGCTAACAAGCATGACGTTCTAGCCAGAATAGCCATATAGCTGTGTATCAACCGCTTCGCTACACGAATTCATAGCCTCATGGTCAGCTGCGCGACGCTCGCGTGCCGTCTTAAAGACGGCCGATTAGCCAGTTATATAATGAGGAAGCAAAAACGGAGTAAAGTAATCCAATAATGACATCCGCTAAAACGATCTATTCTACAGCCAACCACGTAAATAATCTAGCACTGTGGGGTTATGTGAATGGCTACACGCTAGCATAAATTAATTACCGTGTAAAAACAAGATCACTTGAATGTAGATGATTATAGATTATAATTTCCCAACGTGCGAGACAGCGGAAAACTTGGCAAAACGCGCCTAGTTGACGTCGAGGAGGTTGTCGTACCGACATAGTGCGCAACACAGTAGCACCTCTATAGACGTCCACACGGAGAGGAGCGACGTAGCGTGCTAGCGCTAGTCGATGCACACGGACTGCAGCAGATCGAACACCACCGCAACAGCTTTTGCGGCGGCCTCCTATTTACGGATCAGAGGCGGCAGCCTCCTGTTCACGTGATTAAGGCGGCGGCGGCGGCCTGCCTCCTGTTGTGTGCTAGGGTTAATTGGAAGGCGTTAGCCACTTTGGCCGGTGATTAGCAAATATATATACATATTGCTAGTCCACCGGCCATATAGGCCGTATAGCCCATATTGTCTTGGACATATACCCAACAGTCTGAGGTTCGCAGCAATGGCGGCCCAGTTTGCAGCAGCAGGAGTCCTCACCGGGCTTCTCGCTCTTGCAACATTTGCAGGCTGCAACACTGAAGGTATACCGATCAACTAACAGACGCTATTTTCAATCTTAGTCTTTTCTGAAACATGCATGCTGTTGTCACTTGAAGGTGACATACTGTACAAGCAAAGGTTGGCATGGAAGGACCCAAACAATGTGCTGTAGAGCTGGGATTCGACGCTTGCCAATCCCTGCACCTGGTTCCATGTCACCTGCAACAACAATAACTCCGTCATCCGTGTGTATGGCACTCTCTATTCTTCCTCTATGATAGTTTTGGGATCAAGTATAATCATTCCTATCTGTACCTTTCCAGAATTCAGAATCTCTGAAACATCATCAGGACGTATGCAGTAAACTAGTCCTGCATCTAGCACTGAGGACTGAAAGATACAGTACTTATCTAAAAACCTTGTCAGGCTCAAGTCATTGTTTCTTGCTTCCTGCAGGGATTTGGGCAATGCAGGCATCTCCGGCCCTCTGCTTCCAGATCTTGGAGAACATGAGAACCTCCAGTACATGTATGAATCGCATAACCTGTGGCAAGCAATTACTGAAAGCATCATAGAATGGCAATTTCCTGAACATGTACTTGCCATGCATGTTTGCAGTGAGCTGTATGGCAACCGCCTGAACGGTTCGATTCCAGAAACCCTGGGCAACCTGACTAATCTCATCAGCTTGGATCTCTTGGTCAACCTGCTTACCGGCCCAATACCATCTACTCTTGGTTCCATCAGCACGCTGCGATATCTGTAATCAACCTTTTAACAAGATTTTCATATGCCCTTTCATAAGACAGCCCTGAATTTTGACTACTATTTTCTGAATTGCACATGAATGGGATAATGGTGTTCTCCAGGAGGCTGTACCAGAACAACCTGACGGGGCCTATACTATCATCGTTTGGCAATCTGACTAGCCTTCGGGAACTGAAGCTTCAAGAGAATTCGTTGAGCGGCTCTATTCCGGCCTCCCTTGGCAACGTCAAAACATTACAGTTCTTGTATGTCATTGCTCGTAAATTCGCATACTGTATTTTGAATAGTAAAAAAAGATCATACTAGTGCTGCTCAATTAATTATATATTTGATAAAGTAAATTTAACTTTTGGCTCTTCTTTGCACAGGGAATTAAACGGGAATATGCTGACTGGCACGGTTCCATTGGAAGTCCTCTCCCTTGTCATTATTGGCAACCTGACCGAACTGTGAGTAATATATCAATTTAATACATCATTAGCACTTCTACATGTACGGCTACATTATATCACGAGTGATGATCTTTTTTTAAACATTATCTGCATTTAGAAATATTGCTAGAAACAACCTGGATGGCACTGTTACATCGTCCGGAGTGAGAGGTACTGACGTGATTGTAAATCTCAGTTTTGATAGGTTTAGCTTTTGGTTTTATTTTCGCATGCATATATACAGTATATATGTAGTGATGCTTACAAGAACTTCAATTTGGCATTGTCACAGTGTCTGCGATTATCCAGGATATGCTGAAGACTGCAAGATGGCTTGATGAGTCCTTGGATCAAGGCTTTGTTTTAATTTGCTTCATGCAAACGCTGGAAATAAATGAATAATTCCAATGGGATGCATTGGTCTAGACATCTTGCAGTAGAATATGTCTGTTGAGTTTAGCTCAATTTGTGAGGAAATAATGGAAGTTGCGAGTTGGACATTTCAATTTCTCTCAAAAATGGCTTTTGTCCTGAATAAAAATAATCTCTTATATAGTATATATAAAGCAAAGTTTCCTTTGTGTTCTTATCCCCTCCGGCCTCCCTCTATTCTAAACTACTACCTTCATTTCAAATTATAAGTCATTCCAACTTTCTTGAAGAGTCAAAGCACTTCAAGTTTGACCAAAATTATAGAAAGAATTATAAAGATTTATGACATGAAATAGGTATTACTATGTAAATATAATCAATGAAGAATCTTATAATACTTATTTGATATTATAATTGTTATTATTTTATTATATGAATATTGGTCAAACTTGTGATGCTTTGACTCTCCGAGAAAGTTCGAATGCCGTATAATTTGGGACGCGGGGAGTATAAAATAACGTACAACACCGATCGCTACTGCATGGTGACTTGATAAGTGTAGTGAAAAAAAGATTACTAAAGGCCTGATTAGAGAAATATACTAGGTTATACACCACTTAAATTATATAGTTTCGCTTTGGATATAATATATATCGAAGGAATTTCCAGAAAAGATTAATTCATTCTTTTTTTTTCGCGACAACGACTTCACGCGTTTTTTTGTTAAGAAGAAGGAGGCCGAAAGAACGGCTTAACAACATAGCTATGTGATCTTGGGAGATCACATAGTACAGTTACAAAATCACAGAGGAAGTGGCTAGAAACCAAAACAACAACGGAATAGAAAGAAAGGCGGTAGGGAGAGGCACCCCACCACAAACCTAGCTGACTGGACCTGCAAGTAAAATACATCAACACAATGCTGCCAACGTAGAAGGTGTAGCCGCAGCGGCAAAGCATCCACCAAGATGATATGTGACAATGGCGGTAAAGTATCCGTCCACACGAGGAACACGACGGCAAAGTATCCGCCCGAGCACGAACCTCTAGCAGAACGACGGTAAAGCATCTGCCAAAAGGGGGGCCGTCACGCACTCAGCAGAATCTGCATGAGAGGGAGCCTGAAGCGACATCGGCGGCAAAGCATCTGCTACAAGGGGGCATCACACACTCAGCAGAACTCCATGAGAGGGAGCCTGAAGCGACATCGGTGGCAAAGCATCCGCCCAAGCAGCAACGACAACAACGACAAAGCATCCGTCAAAGAATGATAGCGATAAAGTATCCGCTGCAAAGAACCAAGCGACTGGGGCAACACCTAACAAGCTGCATAGACCATTGTGAAGAGGAGCTTGAAGCACGCACAGGCCCAACACACGAACGAGTGGCTCCGGCGAAAGTAGCAGAAGGTGTGCTGCAGAAGTGCTCCAGCGATGCCTTAAGAAAGGATACTGACATCTACAGATGCCAACAAAATACTTTCTTGAAAAAAAGGAATCGCTCCAGCAAACACTTTGGCCCCAAGACTTGGAAACAAATGTTGCCGAAACATAGAGTTTACTGAGGTTGCAGAAACTGTACAAAACAGCTTGACAAGCACCGCCCAAGCTCCCTCCACGCACTTGCGCACTCATTTACACAATTAATGACGGTACAGACTCCCTAGTTTTAAGACCCCGGCTTGTATCCACATCCTCGTTTCTTACCAGATCGTCCCTAGCAGCGTATGAATTGGATCTATTTTACTTACGGGACTGTGCTCGGACGTTTGGCGCCAGCAGCGTGTTCGGATGCCCCGTGCCTGCTGCCCACCCCGTGTCCAGCTTTCCCGCTCGGCGTCCGCGCGTGCTCCTTCCCCGTGCTACCGCTGGGTTCTGATTTGACCGTGCACACTTGTGGCGGAATCATCGCGCCCGCTGCCTTCAGGAGCACCAGCGATGGGCCACGCCTGGCCAAGCACTCCTACTGCCCGCATGTGCTGCTGGCGCGTGATGCTGCTACTGACCGGCTGCATCTAGCTGGAATAAGGAGAGAGAGAGGGTGCAGTTTCGTGCTCCACGCCTGCTACCATGCCCATGGATACAGCTTTGTGCTCTGCGCCTGCTGTCGCGCCCGCTTGGCTTCCTGTGCGCATGCGGGAACTGCTGCGCCCGAGGGGACCACCTCTGCCTGCGCAACCTAGCCGCGACTACTGATGAAACGCTTGCAACATAAAGCATTTGCTGCAACATACGTCAGAAATAGATGAAACATTTACAATATACGCTTGCAATATATGTGTATGGACATTGCAACATATGCAACATCCTGATAAAACACTTGCAACATACGTTTGAAACAGCTGAAACATTTCAAAAATACACTTGTAACATACGTGTATAGCCAGTACAACATATGCCACATTTAGATAAAACACTTGCAACATATATTTAAAACAGTTGAAATATTTAAAACATACACTTGCAACATACGTGTATAGTCATTGCAACATATGCAACACCAGATGTACTTTTGCAACATTCAGATGAAACATATGCAACATACATCTGAAACGCATGAAACATACGGTTGCAACATGTGTGCTCATCTACTTGCTGCACCACAATGGAGGCACGTTCATGTGGAGGTCGACGCGGCGTGGAGCTTAAGGTTGCCCGCGGTCGACAGACAGATGAATCGTGAGCGGATGTATCGCGGCACGACGGGAGGCATGAGGCACGGGCGAGGGTGCTCGAGGCGAGGCATGAGGCGCGCGAAGCAAGGCGCAGGGGTAGACGTGTCTGTCCCGTCCTTTGGCACAAGGCACGAGGCACACCGGGCGTGCGACGTGAGGCGCGGGGGCAGGGACGTCATCCGTCCCGATAGGATGGTCATCCGGAGGATATCATTATCGTTTTACTTAGTGTTGGATTGATACAACGTCATATTGTGTTGGATTATTTTTATTAGAGGATTATTACATTTGCATACACCAGGTTGTATTGAAAGGTTGCCTTCACACATGTATTGCACACATATATGTAAAATCAATCAGAAATGTTTTTTTAAGAAAAAAACTCAACCTGAAATGTAAATAGAATTCAACGATCAAGCACATGGTCTTTTTAATAAATACGGTCACCATCATGTACACAACAGTAATAATAAGCATAACATTATTATGGTCTAACAATAAATGAAATCAATCATTAATAATATTATTGTATATTATTGTATAAATCATATATATCATAATAAAGAGGCAAGATTTCAGGCTCTTTTTTTCGTCCATCCATTTTTTTATCCGTCTTCCTCTAACTACCGAACATAGCTATATAATAGTTTATTTTGTAACCAGGTCGAACATATGCAGCATGGCTGGTGCGCTGTGGTCCGACTCGCATTAATTCCAGGCGACGCCCAGGTATGCTCACGGTGATTTCGGTAATTCAACCCTGCGGCATGCGTGCAAATTACAGGCCATAATTACAGGCAGAGCGCTTCATGCATGCAAGTTACTATAATTAGCACGGTTAATTTGTCCAGGCGCACGCAAATGTTCATTACGATAATACTCCAATATACCTTGTCCACAAAAAAAGTAAAAATATATTCTAGTTACTATAATTAGCACCCAAGTGTTCCAGGCGCATGCAAATGATCTTGTTACGATAATTAGCACGGAGATTTAGCACAAATTGACGTCAAATGGCTTCTGTTAACGGGTTACTATAACATCTAGATCATTTTGTAGTAAATTTAGTTACTGTATTTTGAATGTCTGATTGAGTAGTTACCATAATCTATCTGATTCACAATACCATAATCTTGTTATTTTTAAAATATTTACTAGAATATATGATGCCTCCTCAGATTAGTTACCATAATGTGTTTACTAGATTCGCAAATTGGTTACTAGAATCTATGCTTATCTGCCCCTGGTAGTTACGATATTCTATTTACTAGATTTTTGAAAAATATATATTTACTGGAATCTATGCCTTTTTAACCCTTTAGAATCATTCATGAGAAACTTTTAATTTGATTTACTAAAATATATTTCTGACCATGTAGTTACATAAATCTGTTGACGAGATTTCTGCAAATTATTGAATTGTATGGTAGCGAAAGACAGTTGGTATTAGACAAGTTACACAGTAGAGAAACCAATCTGGACATACATGCAACGAAAAAAAATCAAGGTGTCTGGACATATATGTAGTGAAAAAACAAGTCGGAGATTGACAATCCAACATACATGCAGAGGAAAAAAAAAGGTGTTCTAAATCATATAGAGCTTCTCCCATGGCTTTGGATTACACATTGTTCAGGGGCTGAACAAACTATGAAAAAACGTCATTCAAGAGATATATATGGCTTGCCAACATGAAGATGATCCCCCAACGCACAACGGCAAGCATGCAAACAGCAGCTGTTGATCCGGTAAAGAATGACGAGCTAAATCGCCTCAGCATGACGGCAAGAAATTTTGACCAGAAAATAATAGCATAGATCGGAGCGAACTTTTGCATCTGCATGAATCCGAGCGACCACAACCTTAGGCTGAGACCGGAGATAGCTAGCAGAACAAATCAAGGTGGATGCTGAATCTGCATGCAGATGCCGAATTTCTGCTATGGCACTGCATTGCTCGTTGACTGACCTTGCAGAACCACGGATTTGCAAATCGCAAAGAGGAAGGTGAGAAGGGCCACTGCAGCTGCCGTGCTAGTGCTATGGCAAGTTGGTTACTAGGCATCCCTTCGGTGCTGGCGACACGCCCACGGTGACGAGCCAACGAAAGGCACAACAGACGACGGCGCGGCGAGGCTGATGTCGTGGTCGGCATCCACGCGAGGCAGTCGCTCCTCCGCCGGGGCTGCCATCCAAGAGAGGTGGGCCGCGTCGCCGCCGGGGAGCCCCGTCCATGCGGGTCGAGCCCCGCAGACGCCATCCAAGAGAGGTGGGCCGCGGCCACCGGTTGCAAGGAGGAGCCACTGCCGTCGTGGGGGGAGAACCAGCCGCGGCCGCCGTGAGGGAGGAGGCGCCGCCGGTGCTAGTCGGCCCGTGATCCGGATGGGGAGGAAATGAGTGGCGGAGAAAAAAAATTAAAAACATGGTCTATAGCATTTATATACGGACAAATGAATGACAGAGTCGATCAATTGGCTTCGGCTACAGAAGGCAAGCGCCCAAGCCGAGCGGGAACCACGGGAGTCGGGGTGCATGTGTGTCGGTTTGATTCGGTTGAGCCGGTCGCTCAGTTGATTTGGTGGAACCAAAAGCGCCATGCCCCTCGGTCGGATGGCCTGGCTACAGAATTTCTTATTCTATGGCTAACTACAGTATATTAGTTCTAATCAAATTAGATAAGAGTTAAGTATTGAAAGATAGAATCCTAATCAAATTAGATCTCTCGGATTCCAAGTTGTATCCAGAGATGCATTTGGTTTAGTTTTGTAGTTTTTTTCCTATATGAAAAAGATGACAGCAATAATGAGAGCAATTTTGGATTGAGTCCGTGTGTTCCTCACGCATGACCTTTTACTGTTTTTTCTATTTTCCAAATATCTCCTAATAAATAAATATAGAAATAGAAAAATGATAAATAAATGTCCTTATTAAACCACCGTGCCCAACTGCAGACTGAGTCCGTGTGTTCCTCATGCGTGACCTTTTTCTGTTTTTTTATTTTCCCAAATATCACATATTAAATAAATATTGAAATAGAAAAATAATAAATGTAGGTCCTTATTAAACCATCCATACTTGGCTTCGGTTCGACTTTTCTGGTTTTGATTTTTATTTTTTTTTCCTTCTTTCGTCCGTTTCCATTTATGTTCAATTTACTTTTCCGTTCTTTTCCTCCGTGATTTTTTGTTTTGGTTTATTTGGTTGCACCTTCTTGTTTTCCGTCTGTTTTCTCACTACGAGTTATTCATTTTTTTATAGTAAAATATAAATAAATAATAAATACAATATTATGTGTCTCTAAAACATTGACCATTTCTCGCGGACAAGCACTACCAAATTATTGATATAGTTTTGATTAGAAACTCCGTTTTGTTGTGGTTAGATTTGACCATGATGAAGGATTAGGGAGAATAATTTTCAGATCAGTCTTCCTTACTCTTCGGTGACAGAAAGAAGAAGAATGAAGACACCAGAAAGAATAAGTTCCTCAATTCCGCCTACAGAAATGTTGGCTGTTGTTCGTTGGGCATTTGTTCTCAGGCCATTTGCCGAGTGTTTGCCTGTGTGGTCATCCATACTGCAAAGCATCTAACAGGTTAGGTTTTGAGTTGTGCTATTCACAGCGTGGGTACTATTTTATAATCCGGAGTGCTCGTAATGTGTTGATGTACCCAACTATCATATAATATAAATCTTCTTTCGTCTCAAAAAAAAACAAAATTTGTTCTTATTAAAACCTAGATTATTCGTGAATGGTCTAACTAATCAAACTATGAACTAAAATTTTTAATTAGTTTTGTCCAGTCTAAAGAAATGTGTTTTTGCAATCCCTGATGAGGGCTGGTATGTAAAAAATCAAGAAAAGTCTCCCATCATAATTATCAACAGACAAACCAATCTCTGACATGTCGGCAACTAACTTCTTGTCGATTTTAATCATATATTAGAACTATTGATTTTCGAGTGCTCATATATCACGAAACACGATATAATCAAAGCAATACATGAATAGAATAAAAAAATACAGTTATGATGTATCCAAGTCTAAATATTTATGTGCTTTGCAACAGGACAAAAAATATCAAATTGTATTTTAATTTGATACATCATATTATTGACACATTATTTTTCAAACAATATTATTGGCACATTAACCTATATTATGGATGTCATGTTCATCATAAAATAAATTACATGTCTTAATTTTACACAAAGAGTAAAACATAAATAACCGCAAAAATTAAATATTATGAAGAATAGAGGCAAAATTTCAGGCTCTTTTTTTCGTCCATCTTTTTTTTGGCCCGTCTTTCTCTAACTACCAATAAATGAAGAGTTTCTTTTGTCTGGACTTATATATATAACACGTGCTCATATGAGTTAGAATAGCTCGCGTCTAGACCAATATGAAATAGGAATCCTAACATAAATAGATTCATCAGATTCTGAGTACTCTAAATAGAACTCTTAATAATAAATAGAAAGGGATAAGAGTTAAGTATTGATAGATAGAATCATAATCCAATTAGATCTGTCAGATACCAAGTTGTGTCCGGAGATGTATTTAATTTAGTTTTGTAGTTTTTTCTAGATGACCGAAAGCAATAATGGAAGTAATTTTGGTGTTACACGATTATTTTACTATTTTTCTCTGGTGTATACTTACTTACGTACATGGTTTTCGATTTGTTTAGCAGTTTTTTGCCTTTATTTTTCTCCAACATACTTACATGGTTTCCAATTTGTTTAGCATTTTTTTCTTTTATTTCTTCTCCCATGTACTCCCTCCGTCCCAATGAATATGCAATTCTCACATCCCGAGAAATCAGCCATCGCAAATTTTGATTAAAATTACATAAAAAAATACTAACTCTTATGAGACAAAATAAGTACTGTTAGATTGGTTATGAAATATATTTTCATAATAAATTTATTTCGAGACATAAATGCTAATACTTTTTGTTATGAATTTGGTCAAAGTTGACACAATTTGAACGACACGTTTCCCATAATTGCACAATCAACCGGACGGAGGGAGTACTTACGTACATGATGATTTCCTAATAGTTCCCCTATTGGAGGACCAGGTTGCTTTTGCATGAAATAGGTAAGCCGGAAGCAATGAAAATTAATTTGGTATGCAACTATTTGTTTTTAATGGAAACTAGAAATAATAATGGTTGTCCCTTCTCTTTTGAGTTTTTTGACGTCATTCACTTACTCCCTCTTTCTCTTTTTATATGTCATTTTCATTTTCCGAGAAGTCAAACATACTTAACTTTGACTAAATATATCAAATAAAATATTAATATTTATAATACATAATTAGTATTATTAGATAGATGATTGAATCTATTTTCATAATAAATTTATTTAACTTGAGAAATTTTAACTACCATGAATCCCACGATAACACTTAAATAGGGACAGAGGGAGTATGTCATGTCCTGACGTCCAAACCCACACACAACGCCTGTGGACATGTGATTGTGGCTCAAATTCAACCTTTAATTTGTCAAACTCATAATAGGTACACACAATAACACCTATTTTAGTTGAACTAATTTATTTTCAATTTCTCATAAGGATTAATCTTTTATTGCAGGCTTGATTTATTTGATTTATGGTTGGATAAAGTTTATTTATCAAATTGTACAAAAATAACTAACTCGTTATCACCAGTGGTATGGCACCACGTAATAAAATGTGTCCTGTTGCAATGCACGGGCATGTTTTGCTAGTCTAGATAATTTTCCTACGAGAGCTCAATAAGAGCATCTCCAAGAGCCTATTTTTTCTTCCCAAAAATATGGTGTTTTCCAATTAAAATTTTTTTGAGAGAAATAAAGTGTTTCCGGTAATTCGTCGCATCTCCCTAGCCGCCGCCTCCCTGCACGTTCTGCTGATCCTCAGCCTTCCCCTGCCGGCGGAAGCCAGCCACGTGGCCTCGTCGAGCACAGGAACCCCCACGGGTGAAGCGTGGCCCGTGGAGCACAGGAATCGATCGACCGTGCACCATGGCTTCCCCTTCATTGATTCATGCGTACGTACATGCATGTTCCTCTTCCTCTGTCTTTGTCCACAGAGACGCGCACGGCCGAGCACTGCCCGTGCGCCGTGCCAATTGCCAACGCACCCGTCGCCTGATCTCGCCGCGCGCACCCTTCGCCTGATCTCGCAGCCACCTCCTTCCCGCGAAGGCGAACGAACGAGTCAATGTCAATCCACTCGCAGGCTCGCAGCCACGCGCATGTACGCCGGCCGTCGGTGCCTGCCGCCCGCCCGGCCCCAAACGCGCGCGGTTGCCGTTTTCCAATCGAAGGCCGGTCGTCCGCTTGCCCTCTTCCCTGGACGGCGACCTTTGGCGCGAAGGAGAACGAGCCGGGAAACGCAGATACGCGCGTGCGGAGGTGCGCTCAGCTTTACGCGCAGGGGGTGTTTTTCCCCAGCGGCAAAAGATCAGGGGATGAGTTTAGGAGTTGTTGATGATGGATTTTTTTTCTATTTTTCTAAAAAGTCATGGATTGAGAAGGATTATAGGATACTCTTGGAGATGCTCTAAGATCAGCTTGAAGCTATGTCTGTTTCCTTATCCATGTTCTTGTAATTTTGAATAAAAGCATCCAATTAAGATGTACCATCATGGAAGGTCCACCGGAGCAAAACTCTATATCATAAGCTTATCGTTCTTTGGTCCATAGTCCAAATTTTAACTAGTGGGCCCAAAATTGTTCGTTCTCTAGTTTCTTTACTTTAATTGTTCCTTTTGGTTTTTGGCTACACTATTTCTAGGCACGTCTATGTTTAGATGCCACCTCCAATTATAAGTCCGTCGATACTTAGGCTGGCGCCTCAGTTAGTCCACCTCTAGTGGTGACTTAGGCCAACCCCATTAGGAGTTTCATCTATATTCAATAGGCTGCTACATGATTTTTGATGATGTAAGGCAAATGGTGTAATTTTAGTTTTGAATTTAGTTGTTTGATAATTATGATTTTAGTGGACTATCTATTTACAATTTTTCCTTCCAAATCTGTAAGGAGGTCAAAATATTATTTTTTGTATATTTTATTTAAATTTTCAATTGCTAATTATGTTTCATATGGAATCTGCATTTAGTTATATGTCTTTCCCATTGATACGGCAATCAGTTTGCTATCTCTATACTACGAAAGCAGACCCAAGCTCTGGCACCAGAGCGTGCCACGTCACCGGTCATTCGCGGCCGTCCGATTGGCCGGACGGACGGCCAATATCGAGCAAACGCCGGCTATTTTACAAAAAAACCCTCTAACTTTAGAGAAATCAACCCGCAGGCCGACCTCCTCTCAGAAAATTTTGTGAAAAAAACCCTTGCACTTTACCATAATCAACCTGCAGTGCAGGCTTCCCAATGGGTCGGCCTGGCTCAATGGGCCAAAATCGGCCCGTGAGTCTCTTTTCCTTTTTAATAGTTTAATCTTTTCTTTTACAACCAGATATCTCTAAAAAAACATAAAAATTCACAGAAAAATTAAAAAAATGCCAAATCAGTTTTGTTTTGTTAATTATGAGTAGATCTATGCATTAAACTTAAAATACCATATAATTTAGTGTGTTATATTCGGTATAGTAGTAGTTCTATGCTTTTTCATGATTGATTAATTTGTAGTTTTCACCACATGTGAACTAAAAAATTCTCACTGCGTCAAATCCAATATCATATACCCTTTCTCATGATCTTTGGTGGCCAATTAATTTAACGATAACCCGAAATATAAATACTCAAATATAAACTCTAGCGTACATACTTATAAAAAATACATATGGTATATGATATTCTGTACATTCGCATACGCGAGCACATCATGTCTCATGCATAAAAACTTGAAATGAATATAAAAAACAAAATAATATACTTACATTATACGTGCTACATACAACCTATACACAATCACGTAAACCTACAGTAGCCACATCGCCAAAGTATACGTCATTCCTTCATAAAAAAGAGAAGCAATAATCAGGTCGTGGTAATATAAACAAATGACCAGACTAACTCAAAATGGTAGGCACTCTACACAGGCGCGCGGCAACGCCGCGCGTTGGATTCTAGTATCTACTAAATTTATTATTCGGGATTTACTATTTACAAGGCTTGTCACTGAAAAATGCCGGTTACTTTTCTCTACCATTATTTTGGTGTTTTCACGTAGTGATTAGGGTGATTATTGCACAAATATTACATTAGATTTATGATTTTAATTTTATTTTGATAAGCCATCCATCCATAGGTGATGGGTGAATGTTTTAATCAACCATGTAATTTCTTTTTCTTTTATTGAAACAACTAAAAACTACTGACCAAGGAGAGATAAATGATCACAAGTTATTTGTAATTCAGGCAAAAATAAAACAGTATGTGGGATTTTTGTGCATCTATGAGAGAAATCTCTTTATTTTCATATGATTATATAAATTGGCAGGAAAATAATATTTGTTGGGGTATAAAATACAAAGTAAGAGGTCTACATAATGGTCATATCTACATTCCAATTGAATAGAAAAGAAAAGAATGTATCATACAGATGTGGAAACTTATTTGTGCAATGAAAAAAATCCTAAGAGTAAATTACACCAGCGGTCCCTGAACTTTTCAGGAAGTGTCATCTAGGTCCTCAAACTATCAAAATGCACGTTAGGTCCTTTAACTTTTCAAAGTGTCTCATCTAGGTCTCTAAATTTTGCGGGGGGTGTCATCTAGGTCCCAGACTCAGATCACTACAGATCTGCAGTACCGGACCATACAACAGTAACGGGTCCAAGTGAACATTCTCACCGTTACTGCACAGTATCCAACCCGTTATGAAACAGTCTAGGTACGATAAACAGTACCCAACCCGTTACTATTTTCTTTTTTTCCCTTGAGTTGCCCCGTGCGCGCGGGAGCTCCAGCTATTTATTTTAAAGTGTGCGGGACGGCAGCAACAGGTCCCTGAGTCACGGGCCCCGTAGCCGATTGCTGATTCCCGGTGCTGCTAGGTTGCTTGTACCGGCCTGCACGGTCTAGAAGGTGGGGCACAGTTTTCTCTCAGGAAGTGGGACTCGCGCGGCGTGCTTTTTATTCGCCCATGCCGCGTGTACGAACCGATATATGTATTTTAAAGTATATACATACTTTAAAATAATTACCAATATGTATTTTAAAGTATATACTTTAAAGGTTAGTTTTTATATATACTTTAATATGATTTAAAATATATCACCAATATATACATATTTAAAGTACATAAAATTAATATGTTTAGCCATATTAAAACTAAGCTTTATATATCATTAATAATAATATTACTAGTCACAGAGATAAGTTTTAAATAGTTTAAATGAAGAATATTTTTTATTATATTAAAGTTGATATTATTTATATTACTAATTAGTCATAGATATAAGTTTTATATATTTTACAGGGTACTTTGTTATTTGCGGATTCAGATAATAATGGTATTTGACTTTTTTTTAATACGAATGTTTATGGACCTAGATGACACACTCTGCTAAGTTCAGGGACTTAGATGACACACTCTGCCAAGTTCAAGGATCTAGATATGCATTTAGATAGTTTGGGGACCTAGATGACACCCTCCGCAAAGTTTAGGGACCTAGATGACACACTCTGAAAAGTTCAAAGAACTAAATGTGCATTTTGATAGTTTAGGGATTTAGATAACACCCCTCGGAAAGTTTAGGGACCGCTGGTGTATTTTACTCAAATCCTAATAATCATCCGATTAGACATATTGTAGGAGTAATAACTCCTTGTCCATTGGATATATATGTTTTTTTTACAATGATTACAGTTAGAAATAGATAGAACATGATCAACTTGTTATACCAGTTGAATTCCCGCGCGTTGCCGCAAGATTTTTTTGTTAAGAGTTTAGATGACCATTTGATGAACTTATGGCCGCACAAATGGAGAATCAGCCGTGTGATGCTTCGGTAATGCAACATCCCCTGGTTGACTTGGGGGCAGGGGCGGTTGCCCTGTTGCCGTTCCATCCTGCATAAACCGATGAGCAAGGCTGATATATGAACGTACCGATGGCCATGCTGAAGCCGTGAGCTTTAAGCTCACGGTAGTCCGGGGCCTCCGGGCAGAGCTCGCAGGCCTGGCAGCACTGAAGAAGACGTTGTAGCTGGTGAGAATCGAATGGTAGCACCGCTACTGGCTGCATCAACTAAGGATGTGCCATCTTGATAATGAAGGACACGAACTGATGGCAGCCTGCATCTAGCTAGAACATATCTTTACTGCAAGAGTGCGAGAGGCAGGAGGTGAATCAACGGAGGAATCGTAGGTCCAACCATGGATTAAATAGAATAGACTGGGGTATGGAACTGCTCATCTGTCCAGAAGATTACAAACTCACGATTAGTGTGACGTGGGCGGAAAGATAATGAGAGAATTTAAATTAATTAACTTGCACGCTTATGTTTTTGGAAGGAATCAATTATTTGGTCGTGATCCTTTAGTGATAGGGATTAATACACTTGGTGGGTCGTGGGCGATGGGCTCAGTGCGTGGGAGAACAATGGAGAGAGTAAATGTGGCATTAAGGATTGGAGGAATACAATAGATGGACCATCATGCTAATAAATGGTGATGATGTGGCACGCTGTGGAGCGAGCTTTAGAGAAAGTAAATGGCTAGAGGGTCATGGTCCCTTAGTGATGGGGATTAATACACTCGGTGGGACGTGAGCGACGGGCTGAGTGCGTGGGAGCACAATGGAGAGAGTAAATGTGGCATTATGGATCGGAGGAAATACAACAGATGGACCATGATGCTGTTAAATGGTGATGATGTGGCACGTTGTGAAGCAAGCTTTAGAGAAAGTAAATGGCAAATGATGTGGCACGATGTGGAACGAGCTTTGATTTAGAGAAAGTAAATGGCTAGAGGGTCATGATCCCTTAGTGATGGAGATTAATACACTTGGTGGGACGTGAGCGATGGGCTAAGTGCGTGGGAGCACAATGGAGAAAGTAAATATGGCATTAAGGATTGGAGGAAATACAATAGATGGACCATCATGCTGTTAAATGGTGATGATGTGGCATGCTGTGGAGCGAGCTTTAGAGAAAGTCAATGGCTAGTGGGTATGAATTATATAGTTATATTAGATTAGATTAGATACGCATTCTTTGGTTCAATTTAGTTCTTTTTGATTCATACTATTATAATTTTTAAAGTTTAGAGAAACACCATTACTATTCGTCTATTTTGAAGCATACCACTACAATTCTTCGTTTCCCACAAGAATGCCATAGAATACATATGGAGATGACTTGGGCCCAGCTGCAGGCATATATGACGATGTATATTTTATTGCAGCCCCTTTCCGTATAACTTACACGCAGCCCCATGTGTCATCTTCTTCTTCCTCCTCTTCTCGACTTCCTTTGCTGAGTAGCATCCGCCGCCATCGATGGCGAGTTGGCGAGCAGCCGCCGCGGTGGCCACGCGGGCGAGCAACAACACGTCGATCTGGGCCACAAGCTCCATGCTCCACTGGGGCCACGAGCTCCACGCCGGCTGGGAGGTCTGTGTGCCGCCCAGTTAGGGATGAAAATAGATCGGATACGGACGGATATCACTGATATTATATTTGTTTTCATATTTCTATCCGGATTTGGATTCGAATACGGATAATATCAACCATGCCGGATAGGATACAATTGGATATCGACATCATAAATATGCGATTTAAATATTCGGATACGAATACGGTATCGGATGTTGAATATCCGGACTCGGATACGAACGGATTAAAACATTTCTAAACGGATTCGGTCTCGAATATGGTCAGAAAATATCCGTACCATTTTCATCCCTATGCCCAGGACACGAGCTCAGCACGCCGCCCAGGCCACGAGCTCTACGTGCCGCCTAGGCCACGAGCTCCACGCTGGCCGCATGCTCCGCCGGCCATGTGTGCCCCACTACCCACCGCTTGCCCGCATGCTGCTCCTAGTTGGCTACATGCTGCTACTGCTGCTCGCTCGCGTGCTGCTGTTGCTGCTCCCATCGACGGCAGCGGACGCTACTCGGCATGGGAAGATGAAAAGAAGAGGAAGAAGATGATGACATGTGGGGCCCATGCATCAATGATATGGGAGTGGGGCTGCAATGAAATATACGTCGTTGTATACGCCAGCAGCTAGGCCCAAGTCATCAGTATACGTATTGTGTGGCATTCTCGTGGAAAACGAAGAATTGTAATGGTACGCTTCAAAATAGACAAATAGTTGTTGTTAAAGTCTACCTCAATGATGATGCAAAAATTCCAGATTCTGTCAAGGTTAATGCAGGGCTCCCCAAAAATTGTCGTTCTTGGACTATTCCTTGTTTCACCCTGAAGAAGAAAGATATCAGTGCCTGAAGATGAAGAAGGCTTTGCCACCTTTGGGCCCCTGCATCCATGTTGGTATGAATTAAATATACACAAGAAAATAAGTTTATCTGCAAGCGCACAGATATTATACCAATGTAGCACTTCACCAAGGAGTATTCCAGAGTATCGTTATTTATATTTTACCACAGGAAAAACGTGTGAGAAACTAAGTCTAAACTTAACCCCTGAGCAAGAACAAGGACAGAGAAGATAGGAATATAGAGAAGATCACTAAGGTCTCTAGTTCTAACCTTTGCAAGCTATGCTATGCTTATTCCATTGGGGACATTACTTAAGAAAAGACACTAGCAGAGGATGCTTTCCTTAGCAACTAGGTCTTACTTGTCCTACAAACGGGAGGTGGACTATGGAAGATTCAATGAGGCTATAAAGTCACCCTCGCCAGCTACCACCGATCTGGAAAGTAGGGTGCATCTACGAGCAACCGAGTCTAAGCACCATGCTTACATTAGGATTACTACTTAAATCAAGGACCTACCAAGATTAAAGTACTCAAAAAGAGTCGCAAACTGGAAGAACAATGATAACAATGTTACTTGAATTAGAAGTTGAATACCAGAGAAATCTCAGAAACAAGCTCCAATGGAACTTGATCCCGCAGGTACAAGTTGTAGAGAAGCCACCGACAGGCCGGCAACTCCTCCAAACTCTTTCCCAACACCCTATCTCTCTATTTCTAAATAAGACTAGTCCTAATCTTTGGAAGACTACAAGACTAATCTCCTCTTGAATGCTTTGCTCTTGATCCTATCTAGGAGTTCTTAATTGTAGAGGAGGCTTGGGATTTCTGGCTAGGATGAGGATGCTCTGACCTAGGGGGTAGGGTCCTGCTTATCTAGGTCGGTGGAATGAACTAGAGCCCTCGGATCAAACTGACTTCAATCAACGGCAAAGATGAAAACCCTACGGCAGTAGAGAACCGACTTGCGGAGGAGGCTGATAGGTGGGGCCCCACCTGGGTTGGCCGACCTAGGTTGGGGTCAGTTGACCTGGGTGAATGCCAGGTGGCCCCCCTTTGGTGGCTTGCCTTTTCGTGTTCTCTAGAATCTTCTTGACTTGGTTCCTGCGTAGAATATGCTTTTTAGTTTGACATGTGGGTCATCTTTGACTCTTTTTCTATTTAATCCCTACGAAACACAGATTCACTAAAACTCATAGAATTCTGTCAGTTTAACCCCTATTCTATGTCGGTGATTCCTTTTATGCAGTTATTTTGAGTTAAGTTAACGGTTCATGATGGTTGTTAACTACTGTCAACAATCCACGCTCACCTCAGCCACCCCGTTGGAGGGGGTTTGCTCCACTTGCATCAATCGAAGCCACCCCCACTGCTTCCCCTACAGGTAATGCCATGAACATCGATGAAGGTGGTTCCAGTCGCTGGCAAGAACAGGTTGCCCCCTTGAGTTAGAGATGATGCACTTGGTTGAAAGCCAAGGTGAAACTGACCCATTTAGTTTTCAGAAGCAGACTAGACGAACCTCCTAGGTTCAAATTGGCAATATGCAGATTATGATTGACACCACCCCTGTGCAGAGGCAAGGCCCAAGGCTCAAATCAGTCATCTACGGCCCAAGCATCCCCTCTGACCCTCTGGTCACCATGGTTCCCTCCATTCTGCAAAAGGTACTAACTTTCATCACTGTTAGCCCAGCTAGTAGCTTCCTTTCATCCTTGAATCTCCTGAATATTGATCATGGTACTCTTATCCCAAGCTACTTCAATGATACTGAAAGCCCAAGTTTGGTTTTGGTAATTAATGACACCAAGTTGCTAATGCCATGTGTTAAGTGTTTTGAGTTAGGCATATGCAACACATGTGATGAAGGTGTATGTGGCAAGGAGTGGTGGCCACAAGATCACAAAGAGATGGTGCATGGACATGAAATGATGATCATGGTGGAGATGCACATAATATGATGGACATGATGATCAAGTGGAAGAGAAGGATCTAAGAGCGCAAGGCAAAGGTATAACCATAGGGTTTTCCTTTTGCCAGTCTAAGATGAGTAGAGAAGTGATTGACCGGGTTTAGGATACATAGCTGACTATCAAGAGGGGCAATCACGGTTAGCTCGGGAATTAAGTGCCACTAGATCAATGTCTTGAACATATGCATTAGGATCTAGTAGAGAGCTAACATAACACCTTGAAAAATGTTTATGAAATACTAACACACATGCACATGGTGGTGTACACTTGGTGGTGTTAGCACATTTACGAAGGCGGTGGAGTTTAAGTGGTAGAGAGGGGTTTGTGTTCCTCTCTCCCTCCCACCGAGCTTGTGAGGCGGGATTCAGCGCTTTTTGGGAAAGTGAAATGCCTATTTTTCACTACGCCGAAAGTCGGAAAAGAAACGAAGGCGAACGGAGGTTACAGAGGTGACCGGACGCTGCACCGGACGCGGTCATGGTATGACCGGATGCGCCCAGTCAGTTCAACGCAGTAGTCAGGCGCACGAGTGTTAGGGTTTGCAACCGGCGCGTCCGGTCACTCGCGGGACCGGCGCGTCCGGTCAGGCACCCAGAGGGAACAGAAGTTCGCAAGGTCGATCGGACGCGCGGCGCGTCCGGTCACACGTGATCAGACGTGTCCAGTCGTTAAGGGAGCTTACTGGACTCTAACCGGACGCTGGCTCTGTCGCGTCCGGTCGTTGCCTAGAGCGCGTCCGGTCGTTGCTTCGCGGGCTCGCGGTGCTGTGCGATCGGCGTGTCCGGTCAGTTGAGCGGCGCGTCCGGTCATTCGCTAGAGCGCGTCCGGTCACGTCAACGGCTACTTCTGACGTGCACTATTCACACTTGTTCTGTAGTGACCGGACGCGTCCGGTCACCCTGACCGGTGCGTCCGGTCAGCACGTTTTGAACTGTGTCGTCCAGTAACGGCTAGCTGCGTACCCCTTCGCTATAAATAGAAGATGTCCAGGGTTTGAGGGTAACTCTTGCACATTTTGAGACCTAGAGACATCCTTTGAGCTAGAGAACAACCCCTCCACTCATCTCTTTGCTTAGTTGCACATCTTGAGTGAGATTGAGTGAGATTCAAGTGCATTGCTTGAGAGTTGCATTCTAGAGGCACTTGATCTTCGAGTTGCTGTGGATTTCTTGTTACTCTTTCATGTTTCCCGACACAGTAGACGGCTTGGAGCAGCTGAGGTGATTGAGCTCGCAATTGGAGATTGTTGGAGCCCTCACCAAGTGTTGTAAGGGGTTCTTGATCCTTCCCCGTGGGAGTTCGCGAATTGGATACTCTAGTGGAGATCAAGGCTTGGAGGATCCCCATCTTGTGTGCGGTTGTGCGACGCCCGCCGAGGGCTTGACTCTTGATAGTCGATTAGCTCGCGAACAGACAAGTGGGTGTATCGCCACAATGGGGAGTAGCTTGCCGGGAAGCAAGTGAACCTCGGGATAAATTCTTGTGTCATTCTCTTCCCGAGGATTTCTCTTGTATGATTGATTGATTGATTGGTACTTCTCATCTCTACACGGCAGTATAATCTCTCGAAGCTCTTCTCTCGTATTACTTCTTGTTTCTAGCTTGTAGTTGTTGTTGTGTTTAGTGAATAGCCTTGTACTAGACTTGTGTAGGTGGCTTGCTTATTTAGTTAGAGCTAGTGCTTTTGCTTTGTCACCTTTCGTACTAACTTGTGGTTAAGTAATTCTTGTAGAAGTTTTAATTAGGCTATTCACCCCCCCTCTAGCCCTTTTGGACCTTACAGATACTCACTTACTTATCCATCTGGCCTTTCTTTTGTATCCTCAAATTGGTGGTGCTGCCCTTGAGAAGATCCCCTTGACTATCTCAGTGCTGATGAGGATGAGGATGTGGACATAGAAATCCTTGAAGAGCCCCCTGCTATCTTCCAAACCCCAAGCAGGAGGAGGACCAAGAAGGTGAAGGAAAAGCTTGACGATAACTTCCTGAGGCATAGTAGGAGACTTTCCAAGAAGAATGATGGCTTTAAAGATGTTAAAAGTGACAGGAAGAACAAGGAAGCTGCTCAGTCAGAGGCTATTGATGAGGAAGAAGTTGCTAAGCCCACCGCACTAGCTATCACCCCAGGCCCATCCAACAATGGTGCTGCCCCACACCTGTCCAAAGAGATCATGGAAGGCATAGCCACTGGGGTCCTCTAGATTTAGCCTGAGGCTGCTTCTGCTACTTTGCTTGATCAGGATAACTTAGATGAATAAGTTCAGTGTGATGGTCCCACCAGGTGCTCTAGAAAAAGCACATCTTTTGTCTTTTTATCTTATGCTCTATCTAAATGTGTGTTGGATGGCTAGGTCCAAGTCCTAGTTTGCATACTGGGCAAATAAAATGATGTACTACCAAATCAGGTGTTGTGACACCTCTGTTAGCCTTTCCAAACACAGTTATGTTAATATTTATCAGCTTGTTGGTGCTATATTTCACTTGTACTTACAGTTACTCCCTAGCTCTAGCTTTTTCTTTCATCTGTTTCACAAAGCCCTGATGCTTTTGATGTTACACTCTTGACTTGTCTCCTCACTGTGTTTGACAAGTGTTTGTACAAACATCCATTTCATTGTCTCATCTATCCCTATGAATAACACAAGATACACAAAAATTTTGTTCTAGAATATAAGAGGGATTAATTCCTATGAGAAATGGGATGCAATTAGAGACAAGATCTCATAAATTGCTTGTTAGATTGTTTGTTTACATGAAACTAAAAGAGAAAATTTTGATATCTTTTATATCAAGAAGTTTTATCCTAGGTACATTGATCATTTTGCTTTTTCACCATCCATTGGTGCATTTGGAGCCTCCTGATTGCTTGGAACAGCAGTATGTTTGATGGTACAGTGATCCAAACTAACTTTTATGCTATCGCTATTAAGCTAAATTGCAGGATGAACAACAAAGATCTCCATATCACTAATATCTATGGGCCTTGACATCCTTCCCAGAAGCAGGGTTTCATCACTTGGCTCATGAACTTTGACACCAGTGACTTTGATGATTAGGTGCTCGGTGAAGACTTCAACTAATCAGGCAACCTGAAAACAGAAACAAGCCAGGTGGTGATTTATCTGAAATGAATATGTTCAATGAAGCTATATCAGATTTAGATCTAGTAGAAATACCTTTTAGTGGAAGAAGCTACACTTGGTCTAACATGCAACTTGATCCTTTGCTAGTCAAACTAGATTGGATCTTCACCTCACCCACTTGGACACTCTCCTACCCTTCTACATATGTGCAACCTCTGTCAAGGCCCATCTCTGACCATGTTCCTTATGTTCTACATATTGGAAGCTCCATTCCAAGATCCAATCTATTCAGATTTGAGAATCATTGGACTGAACATGGTGATTTTTTAAAAATTACTGATCTTCATTGGAATAACTCAGCTGTCTTTGCCAATGCAGCTAAGAATCTGTCCTCCAAACTGAAACAAGTTAGAGCTGGTTTGAAAAAATAGAGCAAAAATCTCTCTAAGCTTAGCAAGCTAATTTATAACTGTAATTGGGTCCTCCTAATGGATGGCCTAGAAGATCAAAGACCACTCTCCAACTTGGAAGAGGCTTTCAAAAAACTTGTCAAGAGCCACCTTGCTTCCCTCTTAGAATAAAAAAGAATTTACTGGAGACAGAGAAATACAGTCAGATGGCTCAAGCTTGGTGATGAAAACACTAGCTTCTTTCACACAATAGCAACTATTTCACACAAAAGAAACTTCATAGTCTCCCTCAACAAACCTGATGGCAGTGCTGTGACAGACCATGATCAAAAAGCCAACTTGCTTTGGATAGCATACAAGGACAGACTTGGAATTAGTGAGTTCACTGGCATATCCTACAATCTCAATCAACTGTTGACAAAACACAGCTTGGATCATTTGGATACAGAATTTAGTCCTGAGGAAATAGATCATGTCATCAAAACCTTGCCAAATAGCCATGCACCTGGGCCAGATGGCTTCAATGGTCTATTCATCGAGAAAAGTTAGAATATTGTGAAAAATGACTTTCTAAGGTTCTTTAGAGATTTCTTTCACATGAACACTGACCTCACCAGTATCACCTCCTCTATCATTGCACTCATCCCTAAAAAAGCAACCCATAAACAGTTGATGACTATAGACCGATTTCCCTGCTTAATTACACTCTCAAGTGCATCACAAAGATCCTCTCCAACAGGCTACAAAGTGTCATCCTGCTGCTGGTTCATGCAAACCAATATGACTTTATTAAAGGCAGAATAATACAAGACTGTTTAGCTTGGGCCTTTCAATTCCTCCACTTGTGTCACCATTCAAAGAAGGAGATCATTATCCTCAAGCTTGATTTTAAGAAAGCTTTTGATAAGCTAGAGCATGAAGTCATTCTCCAAGTCCTCAAACACAAGGGCTTTCAGAAAAATGGGTTATTTGGATCCACGACATCCTAAGCACTGGCACCTCTTCTGTCCTGCTTAATGGAGTCCTAGGTAAATCTTTCACTTGCAAAAGGGGAGTGAGACAAGGTGACCCTCTCTCTCCTCTTCTTTTTATGCTTGCAGCTGATCTCTTACAGTCTGTGGTCAATAAAGCCTGGCAGACTGGTGTACTCAAACACCCTTTAAGTGAAGACTTTGGAGAGGATTTCCCAATCATCCAATATGCCAATGACACTTTGTTGATCCTTCCTGGTGATGCAAAACTCTCTTTAACCTCAAAGGTTTACTCAGACCCTTCTCTGACTCTACGGGGTTACATGTTAATTTTGAAAAATCCTTTCTGGTGCCCATCAACTCAACCCCTAATAGAGCCACTCACCTAGCCAGAACATTTGGATGCAAAGTTGGGACTATGCCCTTCACCTACTTGGGGTTACCACTAAGCACAACAAAACCTTCCCTGTAGGAATACACACCCATGCTAACCAAAATTGAGAAAAGGTTGTCTGGTACCAGCAAGCACCTATCATATCATGGTAGGCTTATTCTAGTGAATTCTGGTTTCTCTGCACTACCTACCTCTTACATGTGCAGCCTCAAGATCCCTCCCAAGTGATCAAACAAATTGACACTTACAGAAAAAGTTGTCTATGGAGCAAAGGAGAAATTAATAGAAAAAGTAAATATCTTGTTGCATGGGAAGTTGCCACCAAGCCCAAAGATCAAGGTGGCCTAGGAATAATTGACATCAAGAGCCTAAATAATGCTCTGCTCATGAAATTTCTTGACAGATTCTATAACAAGGCTGACATCCCATGGGTCTCTCTTACTTGGTCCAAGTTATATTCCAACACCCATTGAGCAAGTAAGAGAGACCCATGGGATGCCACACAATGTCTCTCTTCGTCTAATTGGACAACAACTTGTTTCCTTAGTACACACAATGTCTAATTAGATGAAGTGCATGACCTCCTACATCAAAGATCATGGAATGAGAACTATGATGATAATTGGAGCGACAGTTGGGGGTCTTCCAACTTCAAAACCAAGAAAGTGTACAAAATTCTTATTGGACAGACACCTTGCTCCCCTTTGTTTAATTGGCTATGGGCCTCTAGTAACTTAGGCAAACACAAATTCTTTTTCTGGCTGCTACTCAGAGACAGACTCAACACAAGAAACTTTCTGAGAAGGAAGAACATGTCACTTGAAGTTTATAGTTGTGTTTTGTGCAACACTGGCTGTGAGGAAACCAACTTTCACCTGTTCTTTGAGTGCACCTTCAGTCAAGCCTGTTGGAATTCAATCCCCATGTTCTGGAACAGAAATCTACAACCACTAGACATGATCATTGAAGCTAGAACAGTTTTTGGGAACCCTGTCTTTAGAGAAATCTTCATAACTGCCTATTGGATCATCTGGACAACAAGAAATGCTTTCATCTTTGACAATGCACAATTCAGCCTTTCCAGTTGGAAGAGATATTTCAAAGAGGAGCTCAGCCTTGTGTGTACTAAGGCTAAGCCAAGAAAGCAAACTGCACTCAACCTTTGGAGAGATAGCTATAGCTAGTTTTTTTCCCTCTTTTTGTTTTTGGGCCTAGCTGCCTTGTAACTGCCTGTTCTTTTTTTCTTTGCCCTTGTACAGAACTTTCTTTCATTTAATTGAAAAAGAAAAAATATTATGTAGGGGATTCCCTACTAATTCGCTCAAAAAAATAGACAAATAGTAATGGTGTTTCTCAAAAATTATAATGGTATGAATAAAAAACCTTTAATTTAAGCCATTTTGATCATCATAAAATCTAACAGTGTAGATTCTTTTATTTTTTGGATTAATCTAGTATATTCTTTGGTTTTATTTGGGCCGTTAGATCATCATAATATCCAACAGTGGATACCCTTTTCTTTTTCATGATTAATCTCGTAATTTCTAGACCCCTGCGGCGAATGTGAAGGCTTCTTCTAACATTGTTATATTAATATAGTAGCTATTTAAATTGGAAGGAAAATAATATTTGTTGGGCCATAAAATACAAAGGAAGAGTTGTACGTAATGCTCGTATATCTACATTCCAAGTAAACAGAAAAATAAAGAAAGTAGCATACGCTTGTGGAAATTCATTTGCACGACAAAAAACCCCCTAATAATCATCTGATTAGACATTGTAGGAAAAGGACTCCTTTGTCGATTAAATATGTTTTTTTCTTACAATGGATAAAGTTTAGAAATAGAGAGAATGTGAACAATTTATTATATTAGATATGTAGTTTTTGGTTTATTCTAAGTCATTAGATCATCATAAAATCCAACGGCATAGATTTTTTTTGTTTTCATAATCTAATGTATTCTTTTCTTTTTTAGATTAATCTAGTGTATTCTTTGGTTTAATTTTTTTCATGATTAATCTCGTAATTTCTAGGTCCTCTCAGGTCCTCTCAGTGAATATACGCTCTTTTTACACTGTTGTATTGATATAATGGATAGATCCTAGTTTTCGTTAATGTCCTCTCAGTGAATACAGGTAGTATTTTCAGTATTCTTTGCATATTTTAGTGGTACACAGAACCAATTTTTCCTTTAAGAAATCGACATTCAACCTATGAAAATTGTCTTGTACTACATCCATATTTATGATTCTAGAAAAAATCTAGTTTTCTATGGCAATTTAGCTATAGCTGTCACACCATCACGATAAAAGCCGAAGACCATTACAAGATGAAGTTTTACCTGGTCAGGACAATACAAAATCTAGTCCACGACTTCCTTTGCGCACCGTTCGTCAATCAGAAAAGTATAATATCCGGTCAACGATGGAGGAAAGGCAAGTTTGATCGGACTAGCTAGAGCAGGGAAGATTCAAAACCAATCCCTTTATTTATTCTTACAACTGTCTATGCAAAGCCACCCTCAACATTTATGTGAGCCAAGAAGTTCTCAGGTTCAAACTCAGCAATGGCAGCTCAGTTTGCGGCGGCAACAGCAGTCCTGGGCTGCCTTCTTGCTCTTGCAACACTTGCAAGCTGCAACACTGAAGGTAAACTGCATATATATCATATTGCAGGCATCGTTACCGAGTTGAGTCTTTTTCTGAAACATGCATGTTGTTGTGGCTCCAAGGTGACATACTGTACGAGCAAAGGCAGATATGGAAGGACCCAAACGATGTGCTGGTGAGCTGGGATCCGACTCTCGTCAATCCATGCACCTGGCTCCATATCACTTGCAACAACGACAACTCTGTCATCCGTGTATGTTCCTCTCTCCTTTTTTTTAAGATAATGAAACAAAGGTTCCAGCCTCTGCCATCCCAAGATAGTGTGTCGTGCATGTACTTATGGAATCTGGACAATAGTGTGTAATCATCCAGTGTGTCTGACGGTGTAAGTTTGTCTGCAAACCCTGTCTAGATTGAAGCTCAAGTAGCTGTGTATTGCTTTTTGCAGAGATTTGGCGAACGCAGGCCTATCAGGCTATCTGGTCCCAGATCTGGGAGGACTGAAGAACCTCCAGTACCTGTAAGAATTGCATAACTTGTTGCAACCACTGCAAGCATCATGGATTGCACTCAAGAACGCCGATTTTTCTCTGACTGTTTCCTGAACTGTTAAATGTGCCGATCTCCTTCAGGACGTTGTATGGGAACAACCTGACAGGGCCTATACCTGAATCTTTGGGCAATCTGACGAGTCTTGAGGGGCTGGAGCTTCAGAAGAATGCGCTGAGCGGTGCAATTCCATCCTCTCTCGGGAACATCAAAACATTGCAGTTCCTGTATGTCATAGTCCTTAAATTTAAATTCAGAGATGATTTTCTGAATGGTCAGAAAGTACATAGTGGGTGTTGGTTTAACTGTTCTCATGCGTAGTTTTGACTCTTGGCTATTCTATCTGCACACAGGAAGCTGAACGCAAATATGCTGACAGGCACGGTTCCATTGGAAGTCCTCTCCCTTGTCATTGCTGGGAATCTGACCGAGCTGTGAGTAATGTGTTAATTTCAGTAAATCATTGTCGCCTCTACATGGCTACATTATTATATTACAAGTTGATGTTTTTTTTCCGCAATTGACAAAAGAAAAAAATGTATTCATTCAGAAATATTGCAAACAACGACTTGGCCGGCACAGTCAGATCATCTGGTTTGAGAGGTATGAATATGCATGTAACTGCAGCTTTAATTGGTTTACTTTTTATTTTATTTGGTATATGAATATATAATATAAAGTGAGGCTTGCACGAATTACATACTGGCATTATCACAGTGACTGCAATCATCCAGGACAAGCTGAAGACTACATGATGATGAGTCCCTAGATCATGACATTGGCTTTCTTCATGCGTATTTTGGCAATAAATAAACAAATAAATCCAATGATATGGATTGATCTAGACACCTTGTAGTATGATATGGTATAAATTCTATTCTTCTGGTATAAATTCTATTCTTCTCGGATTTTCCCGTTAAGACCATTAGTTAATGAGAATATGGGGCGTCTCTAGTCCACGAGAAAAAAGTTCTTTCCAATTTTCCTTTTTTATGTAAGCTGTTACTTTGGATAAATTTATATAAATTATTGAAACATCATGACGTATGACATATCTATATTAATGGTATCATTATAAGCACCACTTTTCTAAAGAAAAACGCTACTATACATATAATCTTTGATGGAGGAAATTCAACATCTTGCACAGAGCAAGGGTTTGGTGCGGATCATTTTTAAAATTCCTTTTTGTTCTTTTTATCAATAAAATCTTTACAGTGGGAGCCTCCCATGTTGTATTTAATGTCTAAAAAATTAAAATTCCTTTGGATTAAATAGTGACTGTTGGGGTTAAATATTAATAAGATCTTCAAAAGTCGTAAACTTAGTTAGGGGCATCCTAACAAACAAACTACCCTAAGGCTGCGTTCGGTTTGTCATGGAATGGTGACTAGGAACCATTCCTACCAAGATTGGTTGTGTAATTTATATAGCCAAACTCACACCAGGAACTAATCCTACCAAGAACAACACTAACCGAACGAGCCCTAAATATATATTTCTCTCCCTCAGCTATCACTCCATCTCAAATAACTTTTAGGGTGGACAATATGCCACCTTAAATTTGAGAGAGAGGGATGATGATTTAAGATACCACTAAATATAGGATGTCTGATAGAGGATGATTGGAGGGTGATTTTGTTTTATAAACCTTAATTTTGACTTGAGACGGCTCTATATGAGAATTCTTGGAGATCTTTTGGCTCATTTGGTTGGGGGTAATTGAAAGCAGGGAATATGAGTTTAGAAATCTTTTGTTTGTTTTGTGGGAATGGGAGATTTAGTGGGAAGGGGAAGGGGAAGGGGAGTTTAGAGGATCAACTCCCACTAATCAATTCCCTAGGGGAGGGGTGGTAATTGGGTGGGAATTGTGTTCTTACTAAAAGAAAAATAGATTCTCACCGTCCATCATGATTTGCCTTTTAGTTTCCCCCTCAAAACCCTCACACCAAACACGGGATATGAATTCCCTCTTCAATTCCCTTTCTTATTTCTTCCACAAACCAAACAAGGGATTGCGACTAAAAGTCAATTTCCCATTTTAATTCTCTCTATCAACTCCCACCACTAGTTCCGATGCCTCTTCCCACGTTGTTACCAAACACACTGTAAGGGTTTATTTGGTAGAGCTACTTATGCTTTTAGTTATCCATGTAAAGTGATCTCTATATTGTCTAGGATAAACTATATGCATAAAGTAATTTCGTGTGTGGAGTAAATCAGGAGAAGCAACTGTTTTCAACTCCTAAACTCATAGTTTGTTTCAAAGTATCACTTCACATATTCAAGTAGAATCACTTCTATTAAAAAACTGTTTTGCAGAGGTTCTCTTAGATTAAACCTATGTTGGGAGCTCTGCCAAATAGGCCCTTATATCATCTTGAGATCAACACTGTGGGTGTGTTCACTTCGCGAAAAGTAGCTGAAAAGTTACTGTAGCATCTTTCGTTGTTATTTGGCAAAATTTATCCAATTATGAACTAACTAGGCTCAAAAGATTCGTCCCGACATTTACAGACAAACTATGCAATTAGTTATCTTTTTTACCTACGTTTAATGCTCCATGCATGCGTCGAAAGATTTGATGTGATGTGTGTAAGAGGAAATATTTTGGGTTGGGAGGGGGAAGTGAACGCGACCTGTGTATTCTTCATAGATGTCACTTCAAGCTGCACTGCAATCTTGAGTGATGTGGTGTAGGCTTAAATGACCATTTATGCAATAAGTAGTAATTAAGAGCGCAATCTAAATCACTATTTTTAATAAAATACAAAAATAAGAGTTTTGAATAAAAGTTATAATAAGCATAGGAGGTTCAACTTAAGATTTGGATAGATTAACCATAGCAACTAATAAGATAAAAAATTGGAAGGCAAAATCTACAATCATAACGTCAAAAGTCATGGGGTGCAACATGACCCACCGTAATCTAAAATTTCAACTAAATGTATATTGAATACAGACATGTAAGTATCATATAGAGAGGAAAACTATGGATATGAACGGTGAAAACATTTAAAGTAACTGATAAATTATGTTCATCATAACCATACAGAAAATACTAAGTATCTATATGGGTATTTCACTGAAAAATAAACAAAGAGGGAAAGCGCAACTACATTGATATTTGTTAAGATTTTAGTTTATGCAAAAAGCACGGAGATGGACTAGTATGTATAATTGTTTTTTTATTCCTCAAATCTGATAATACAAGTAGTATCTGAATGTACAGCCAAACACACACACACACACGTTTTATTCACTCACACCAATACACCACTATGGTGTACACTAGACCTAGAACCTATACTAACACTAACATGTGCCTACAAGACATTTACGAAGACTAAACTTCGCTAGATTGTCTTTATATGAACCATTGGTATCTGCAAATGGTTGGCATTTGTATTTAGCGTCAATTCTCAATCAATTTCCACAACTAAGTTTTGGTATGTGCCTGTGCCTACTTTGTGATAAGAATATAGTTGTATAGTGTGCTTGGCACGCAATAGGGTAACTATAATTGACTAAAAAATACTAACTCTAATTACCAGCCAAGAATAGTAGTAATTTAACACAACAGCAAATGGATTAATAATCTATTATAAGCTTACATTCTTCGGCCCATAGTGAAAATTTCAACGATCCAATATTTTTCTCTAGTTTCTTTAATTCTCCCTTGTGGTTGTGGGCCTGACTAATCCTAAGAGCAACTCCAACAAGGCCGTGCTTGAGCCCTTAAAACTAAATTTGAGGGCGTGCTTGAGAATACCAGCCTTGTATTCTCGGGGCAATTTGTTTTTTTTTTTGGTCCAGCAAGCAGATTCTCTGTGGCCCATCTATCTATTCCTGGAAAATATAAACAACAGCTGAAGCCTGAAGTCGTCCCCTATTTCATTTCTCTCTCCTCCAAAGACTTCATCCGCTGCCGCCAGCCTGCTCTGTCGTTCGCTTTGCTCTAGTGTCCGGCCTCCGCACCTCTGTCGTGCGACGACACAACACAAGTGAGGGAAACTTTCTGTGGTGCTAGGTGGAAAGGGAGATGGCGGAGGTGTACTCGAGCGCCGAGGCCGCTTGTTTTAGCGGAGGGAGAGCATATGCCATTGATAGGCTACCACACCAGTCCTACAGCCCAACTCTCCACTTACGTATTTGCTCGTCCCAGTCATATATCCTCGTGTCGTCCATTCCTCTCCATTCATCGCATCACTGCCGCATCCGCACCGCCGCGGACATGCTCAAGTGTGATCACGCTGCTGCCGTGCTCTCCACCGCACACGTGCTCCGGCGCGATCACGTCGCCGCGACGCTCTCCACCACGCCCGACCGCCCGCCGTCCTCTCTCTTCACCATGCTTCAACGCCGCCGCCCGCCATCCTTCCTCTCCACCAGGCCATCCGCCTGCCGTGGCATTCTCTACTGTACCGGCCACCTTCTCCATCGGAGCTGCGCACCACTCGCTGCATCGAGCTCCGTGTCGACAAGCCTCCAATCGCCCAAGCAGCAAGTAGATGTTTAACTGAAAACACATGTTGCAAGCATATGTTTCAAGTGTTTCAGATGTTTCAGAGGTATGTTTTAAGTGTTTCATACGATGGTGTAAAAGTAGACTAGGATCACTAGTACACAAATCTTATTGGAGGCGGTCACTTTTGCTTAATGGAGGCGGGCAAAGGCATCCGCCTCCAACCGAAGGCCTCGGTTAATCGAGGCATAATGGAGGCGGGCCCCAGTGCCTGCCTCCATTAAAATCTTAACAGAGGCGGGCACCCTAAGTCACCCGCCTCCGTTAATCTGAATAACGCAGGCGGACAACTTAATTTGCCCGCCTCCAATATTGTTTTAATGGAGGTGGCAGTTTGTTATTTGCCCGCCTCTGTTAATTATTTTTCATTTAAATGAAAAAAGCTTTCTAGTATTCCAATTTGAATTTGAATTTAAATTTCTATTTGAATTTAAATTTCAATTATATTTTTCACATATCACACACATATAAAAGAAGACTCGTATAAACTGATATTACGCACCACAAACATATAACATTGTCAATTAACTATATAACACATTGTCATTAAGTGCTACTAGCATCCATTGTCGGGCATTACATGCATCATCATCCAAAAACCATCATTAAGTTTCAAAGTTAGAAGATCACAACGACGACTGACTTCAAATGTTTACATATCAAACCAAGATCTACAACGCCAAAGTGCCGCTACTACCTAGCTAGGGTAGTGAAAAGATATCTGAGATTATGTAGTCAGTGAGCTTTATCGCCCCATTGCTCCAGTTTCTGATATTCTTGTACTTTTCATTCAAAGTTAGGTATCTTTCTGTGTGGAAGAACGGCGGTTGCCCTTCATGCGCAGACTCAGTGACAAACTTACAGATGTCGGCGACTGTTTTCCTAAAATCTTGGTCGACCTTCTCCTTTTCCCACTAATCTTGTGCTTTCTTGAGCTGCCTCCAGCTTTTACTATATTGTGTGCATTGCCTCAGGTACTCGCAAACATAGAAGCCACACATAACTGAGCCTTCCGGTTGTTTGTAGCACTGCAAGATAAATAGCAGTACAAAATCATCAGAGCAGTAAGTAGTAGTAGTAGTAAGTAGTATGGTAATACTAGTAGCAAGTACAAATAGTAAGTAGTAGCAAGTAGAAGTAGTAAATAGTAGAGTAGTAGAGAGTAGTATAGGACAGTAGTAGTAGTAGTAGAGAGCAGTATAGGATAGTAGTAGTAGTAGTAGAGAGTAGTATAGGACAGTAGTAGAGAGCAGTATAGGATAGTAGTAGTAGTAGAGAGTAGTATAGGACAGTAGTAGTACTAGAGAGTAGTATAGGATAGTAGCAGTAGAGAGTAGTATAGGACAGTAGTAGTAGTAGAGAGCGGTATAGGATAGTAGTACTAGTAGAGAGTAGTATAGGACAGTAGTAGTAAGTAGTAGGAAGTAGTAGTAGCAAGTAGAAGTAGTAGTAAGTAGTAGTAGTAGTAAGTAGTAGTAGGAAGTAGTAGTAGCAAGTAGAAGTAGTAGTAAGTAGTAGTAGCAAGTAGTAGTAAGTAGTAGTAAGTATATAGTAGCAACTAGTAAGTAGTAGTAGCAGTGTAGTAGCCCTAAGTAGTATACTTACCGGGAATTGACGCCTGATTTTCAGTTTATGGCCATACTTCTTCATCTTCTTCTTAGATATCCTATCATAGCACTCGGGATCGTCCACGTACTTCTTATATGCGCTGTACGAAAAGTCCTAGTGTCAGCGGCAATTAATTGGAACACGTATGTTTACTGTAAATGAGTAAGTACCAACTACCATCACTTACTATCTCAAACATCCCTTGAATTCCTTATAGCCTGCTTTGTCCGTATCCCTAAGAGAGTCAAATATGACGACCGCTCCATCCTGAGGATAGATTATGAAAGCAATCCAGTGGCCCATGATGCCCCTCCTGCACCAGGCAATTCACACAATATAGAATTGACATGCATGCTCAAATATGACAAGTCATGATCCCAAGAACTATATACATATATATCACTTACCCAAACTGGTGGGCGGCCATGACACACCCATGTCCCGTGATCTTCTTCAAGATGCACATCATGTACATTGAAGCTCGGTACCTATACTCGACAAGTTTGTCTTTCCGGTATTGCTTTCTCTGCTCCTCGTTGTACTTCGCCAGGTGCTCACTATTGTTGGGTATATCATAACCTGCGAGGGTTCTCTTATTAATTAGCTAGGGATCGAGATAGAAAATATTCGTACCCATCACTTGGCTTACAGGGCCTTGCATCCTGCAAGGACAAGATGTTGTCATGGCTTTATTAGTATATTTTTCCCTAAAGTACCTATAACTATGCAGTGGTCTCCAAGTCGTAACTAACTTACAGGGCAAACATGGTGACTTGTTGTATGTCAAGGTCCTTTTGCCTTAATAACCTATGCATTTCATGGAAATCTACGGCGATGGCACCATCATGCTCCATGTGGAAGAGGTCCCTCAGAATCTTGATGAGAAAGTCTTTCAAGCCAACTTTGGCCGCTTCCATGTAACAAATGTGGAACCTCCTTACCTCCCACTTCTTTGCACAAAGTTCACCCACGGTCAACATGAACTTACCATGCTCGTAGTTCTCAGGGCAATCATCTGACCGGCCCTAGATCTATACTGGTGTTCTCGGCTTGTGACACGTACCACGACTTAAGATGTTAGCGACTGAGGATGGACCCTCTTGCGGTAGCACGCCATCCTGGTCAACATGAACTTAACATGAACGTACCATGCTCGTAGTTCTCGAGCATGCATAAGGTTCTTTCAACGATGTCATCGACCGGGTACCTTTGGAGTTGTCCAGTACCTGGCACTAGCACCAGATGCCCTTGTTGTACACTAGATGGACCCTCTTGCGGCAGCATGCCATCCTGGCGAAACATCTTCCTCCTAAGCTCCACAATCCGAGGGTCCATGCTTGTGAATGCATCCATGACAGACTTGTTGATCATCTCCTGCATTGCCTGCTCTCTGCCTTTCTAGATGAGCCCTTCCTTGTACATCTGCCTCGAGTGGTAAGCGTTAGCGTCGGCTTGCTAGGAAGGCATGATCTTCCTGCTCTTCCTTGAGCCTAGGCCACAGACGTGGCCGCGGTGCTCAGGGTTTCCTAATGCCTCGGTTAGGATGTCCCTCTCTCTCCAAGGCTCGAACTCCCCTCTCTTGGTGGCCGCAGTGACCGCCAAGATCCTCTTCTCTGCCTCCTCGATATGTGGGTCATTGAACTTTGTCTTCCCCTCCTTTAGCTTCTTCGGCACGCGCCCTTTGAGAAGTCACGTGGCCTCTCATCATAGTCGGAGTACGGATCCTCCTGCCCGGCCTTAGCTAAAGCCATTTCTTCTGCCCTCCACCACGGCCTCTTACCAGCATACCCCATCATGCCCATGTTGTGGTGGTGCTGGTTCCGCCTAGCAAGCTTAGTGAACTGCTGGCTCTTCTGCTTTGCTTCTAGGGTTTCCTTCTGCTGGAGGAAGCGCTCCCAGACTTCAGGCAGCACATAGTTGTAACATTGGCACGGTGACCTCCGTTTCTCCACATACTCCTTGTTGAGCTTGTACCTGAAGTTTTGAAGCGCCTTGGATGCAACAGCCATGACATGGTCCCTGCACTTGTCTAGGTCAAAGCCCTCTGGATACGTGAACCGCTTCAACATCTCCTCCCACACGTACTGCTTGAGTCCTTTTGGAACTTTCTTCCAATCCTGATAGGTGATCTCAATCTTCTCTCGGACTATCACTAAGCACTGGTTGCTGAATTTGCCAAGGACCTCTATTGGCAGCAATGGCTCTCCACTAGGCCCCACCTGGGCTATCACTTGCACATCGTCTTACTTCTTGTGCCTCCCATGCTAGCCCTAAGCCCTAATCGGCTTGTCACCGGCAGTTGTGTCTCTAGAGGTTGCCGTGGAGGGAGCCAGTGGTTTCGCAAGGGCCCTTTCTTGTCATGCCTCTTGATCCAAGGCAAACTCCAGATTCTGAGGCACCAACGGTACCTATCGAGAGGAAATACTCGCATTAGCTACATACCAGGCATTGTGGTAGTAACGAACATGCATGATCGATCACTGATATGCAAGTACCTCAGGCGTTGCTCCTGTATCCTCATCTGAACTCTCGAGGCGAGAAGCTTTTGCCTCTTCCATCGGATCAAAAGTAGGGTCTTCTTCTTCCTCTGTACGAGGTTTCCTCTTCTCCGTCGGTGTCACCTTTATGCTCTCGAATGAGGTGATCCCGCCTGAGTTGGAGCCTGAGCTGTCTGATGATGATGACCCTTCGTCACTATCAGCTAGGGTAACCTCACACCACTCGCGCTTAGCGTTCGATTGTTTAGCCATTCGAACCTAAGAAGAATTGGGTTATCGCCATTAACAATTCTAGTCTATTTAGAAAGATATAAATGTATGAAATACAGAAAGAATCATTTGCATATATATATATATAGTAGGCTCAGATTTGCCCCATTGTCATCCCATTGCTTATAAACTGGTTGCTTGTATACAAGCCATCCTAGTCTATAGCATCTTACATGTAGGTGGCATTCAATCATCATCGCCGCTACCTCAGCATAAAAGGGTTCACATCATTGCATATGCCAAAGAAGTGCTCAAACAGTCGAACAGTCGGTAGTACACAAAACTTAATGGAGGCGGACAAAAATAGTTAACCCAGATAGGCTGCCTCAATATAAATTTAGAGAAGTTTAAACTTTTCATCATTGCTATGCCATATAAAAGAGTACATACTGCTTGTGCCAGTAGGGCAAAATATTCAGCACAACATTTCTCCACCGACATTTGAGGCCGCGCCATGAGAAGAGTAGCAAGTAGGAGTAGAAGTAGTAACTACTACCAAGTAGTAGCAAGTAGTAGTAGTAAGTAGAAGTAGCAAGTAGAAGTAGTAGTAGAGAGTAGTAGGGAGAGTAGTAAGAGTAGTAGTACAGAGAGTAGTAAGAGTAGTAGTAGAGAGTAGACAGTAAGAGTAGTAGTAGAGAGAGTAGTAAGAGTAGTAGATAGTAAGAGTAGAAGTACAGAGAGTAGTAAGAGATGTAGTAGGGAGAGTAGTAAGAGTAGTAGTAGAGAGGAGGAGTAGTAGACAGTAAGAGTAGTAAGAGTAGTATACAGAGACTAGTAAGAGATGTAGAGAAATCTCCTCAACGGCCGCTAGGGTTCCACAGCCACGTGCGGCGGCGATGGGGACGGAGAAGAGCTCGGGGAGCACCTCTCGGAGTCGAGGATGAGGACGGAGAAGAGCTCGGCGCGCACGGTGGTGATGGCGGTGGCGGCACCCTAGGGTTCCATAGCCATGCGCGGTGGAGCTCCTCGGCGTGGATACTAGTGATGCGGTGTGCTCAGAGGTAGGTGCGGGGTGGGGGTGGGGTTGCGGACTGGGACGGCGTGCGAAGAGCACACCAGAGATGGCGGCGGCGGCAGCGGCGGAAGAGGTGGGAAAAAAAATTGGCAGCCCTACGAGGTGAATTATTCTCAATGCTGAAGGACTTAGGCATTTGGGGGCGCGGGTGGGGTATATATAGAGAGTCAATAACCGAGGTGGGCAAATTAGGTGGTTTGCCTCGGTTAATATTAACCGACGCGGGCGGGTTGCAGTGGCCGCCTCCATTAATATTAACCAAGGTGGGCGGGTTGCAGTGCCCGCCTCGGTTATGATTTCCCTGATTTTTCAAAAACGGCATTGTTTTATTGTTTTTCACTATTTTTAAGTAGATAATACATTTCAAGAGTGTTGTAGTAGTAGTAGTGTAGTGTAGTAGTAGTGGTGGTGTAGTGTTGTAGTATACTACTAGTGTAGTAGTAGTAGTGTAGTAGTTGGAGTAGTGTAGTAGTAGTTGTAGTAGTATTATGTGTTGTAGTAGTATTATGTTGCGAGTGTTGTATCTGGATGTTGCGTATGTTATAGTGACTATGTTGCAAGTGTTTGACCATCATTTTGCGAGTGTTATATCTGGATGTTGCGTATGTTATAGGGACTATGTTGTGTATAATAGATATACATACATAATAGTCCTTGATCGTTAATCAATAAGTGAGTACATTATTATATATAGGTGTTGCATACATAAAAGTATGTTTTTGAGCATTAATATCAATGAGTACATTATTACATATCATTTTGAAGGAAGTGATCCTATGATGGTCCTCTTCTGTCCGTCGGGGCGGGCCCAAGGCATCATCTTGGACTTGTTGAAGCGGTCCTCGACGGTTTTGATCCTCCTTGGATGATCGGTGAAAAGTCTAGGCTCTGCGTAGTTGTTGTATTCTTCAGGACTCTGTACCCCATCAGCTCCCACGATCCTTTGCTTTCCTGACACAACCACGTACTTCCTGTTGTCTTCTAGCATCACATAGTAGGCTACTTGCACGACCTCGGATGCTAGTACCAACTCATCATCTTTGTATCCAACGCTTTGGAGCACCACAGTGTTGAGCCCATATTCGTCCACGACAACCCCCATTGCTTTGACCCACTGGCATCGAAATGCTGTTATCTGCAGGTTACCACCATAGTCAAGTTCCCATATATCTTTGAATAATCCATAGTATTTCCTACTCTGCCCCGTGGACTCGTCGATGCCCTCATATCGAATACCGCTGTTCTAAGCCACGCTCTTCTTGTCTTTTTCTTTTGTGTGGAACATGTATCCATTGATGTCGTACCCTTGCCATGTGGTGATTTGGGTTGATGGGCTGAACGCAATCTTCTTAATGGTGTTTGTTGATTCATCATCGGCTTCTCCTTGGGGTATGTCAACCATTTTGAGCCAATCTATAAAAGTTCTCTTGTGCTCTTTTTGGACCCATGCCTCCGTGCGCTGCTCGTCATGAGCGGTGTGGAGCTCCTCCATGTGCTTCTCAACGTAGGTTTCCATGACCACTAAGTGATGACAGATGCTGTAATGAGCTTCTTGGATCATAGCGTTCGGTATATCAATGCGTACTTTCCGCCCTATGCACCCCATCCCTAAGGTTCTGCCTTCATGCGGATGGACTGGCAGCCCAATCTCCCACCCATCTTTGATGTATCTCATGCAGCAGTTCATGGCCTCCTCAGTTGTTTATGCCTCGATCATAGAGCCCTCTGGGTGGGCACGATTGAGGACATATCTGTTGAGGGTCGACATGAACCGCTCATACGTCCACATCTAGTGCAGGTACATGGGGCCTAGTTGATATATCTGATCAACCATGTGCATCATGAGGTGTGGCATGATATCGAAGAAAGATGGTGGGAAGCACATCTCGAGCTGGCAAAGAGTCTCCGCAATGAATTGTTTCTGGGTAAGCAGCTCAGCTTCATCGATGACCTTCTAGGTGATGTGACCAAAGAAGTAGCACATCCGTGTGATCACCATCTTCACATACTCTAGACCGATGGCCCTGATCACAATCGAAAGAAACACCGTCAGCATGACGTGGCAGTCGTGTGAGTTATAGTTGGTCATTGTCAGGTCTTTCATCGAGACCAGACTCTTGATGTTGGAAGAGAAACCCATTGGCACCTTGACACCCCGAAGCCACTAGCACACAACATTCCTCTCGTCTAACGTCAGGTTGTACCCCGCACCCGGGAGATTGACTTTCCTGTTCTGCGTGGATAGTTGCGGGTGAAGGTCTTTCCTGATGTCTAGGTTGACAAGATCCGTCCGTGACTTCAGACCATCCTTTGTCTTCAACTTGATGTCTAGCAGGATGCCAATTGTGCTATCGAAGACATTCTTCTCTAGGTGCATGCAATCGATGGCATGGGGTGTATTAAGTTTTGGCCAGTACAATAGATACCTGAAGAAAATCGACTTATTCTTGAAAAGAATGGCAACAGATGGTTCCTCCATCTTACCCGCTTTCTCTTTGTCCTATGTGTTGGTGCTTTCTTCTTTTTTCCAAACTCCACCCGATCCATATCCTTGACCATGCCAAACACCTTTTCCCCGTAGCTGGTCTGTACCGGCTTGTCAAGTTGCGGCTCCGGCTGGTTGTCAAAGTATTTAATCATCGTATCCTTTTGGTACCTGTGCTTCTTGATAAGGAATCACATGTGCCTCGTATACACCATCTTGTTTGATCCCTTAAGGTAAGTGTAGTAGGTACCGTCGATGCAAACTACGCAACCTATCTTCCCTTTGATCTGCCCCAAGAGCGAAAATAGACCAGGGTAATCGGTGATGGTCACAAAAATTATGGCTTTTAGGGTGAACTTCTCCTTTCGGGATGCATCAATCATCTTGACCCCTTCTTCCCATAGTAACTTCATGTCTTCCATGAGGGGCTCCAGGAACACATCTATGTCATTGTCGGGCTTCTTCGGTCCGAAAATAAGCATGGTCAGCAAAAGGTATCTACGCTTCTGACATATCGAAGGAGGTAGGTTGTAGATGGTCTGGATGATCGGCCAAGTGCTGTGTGAGCTGCTAAGGTCACCGAACGGGTTCATCCCGTCGGTGCTCAGCGCGAACCTAACATTGCGTGCCTCTTCTCCAAACTCTGGGAACGTGTCGTTGAAATCCTTCCACTGCTACCCAGCTTGCCATCGCCTTTCTTGCGATCATCAGATGCATGTCAGGACATCAGCTTAGCATCCTCTTATATCGATTAGTGCCGCAGTGCGAACAGCTCTCCAACTTCTCATACTGCTCTCCATAGTAAAGGATGGAATGGTTGGGGCAGGCGTCGAACTTTCTAAGTTTCATCGCCACTCGCCGGATCAGCTTCTTTGCCCGATAGGTATTGGCGGGCACCTTGTTACCTTCTGGCAATATGTCAGAAAGGACACTCATGAAGTCATTGAAGCCGATGTCGGTCAAGCCATGCCGAGCCTTCAACATCAGCATGTGCAGGTTAAAACGTAGCACCGTCCAATGCTTTAGACAACCGTTATAGAGAGCGTCAATTGCGACCTGCTTCATCTCTTTGAAATTCTTCAGCCACCTCGGGCTACCAAACAATATGTCATCTTCGTCATGTCGGTTAGCTATTTCCTCCATAAGCTCTGCACCCTGTGGGTCTATCACAGTAGCGTCCTCATCACCACCCCCGCCACTATCGTTGTCCATAGCGTCTTGGAAGAAGTCATCCATCGTGACGTAATCACGAGTGTCGTTGCTAGGTGCGGCTACTGCTGCCTACATGGAGGAGGCAGCAGATTCTCGCCTGACATGCTCTGCATTGACCGTCGTCGACGATGATGTCTTCTCTCTAGATGCATCAGCCACAGTGGTAGTGGTAGTCGCATCTACAGCTTTTTCGCCATGAAAAGTCTAGACTGTGTAATCATTGACAAAACCAAATCTGATGAGATTTCACCTCGTTGTCCGCATGGGCTTTCATGTTCTTACATTTAGAACACGGACATATGGTTGTCGTCCGACCCAGACTCAGACGATGAGCTTTCGTAGTTGCAACAAACTTCTTCACGTGAACCAAGTACTACGGTTCTATCTCTTTATCTGGTACATCCATTCAGACCTCTCCATATCTGCAAACCTTGTCGAGACAAACATAAAGCAAGCATTATAAACAAGAAAACAAATCTAGATCTAAAGCTAAAGAAATCGTAGTTTTCTCTCTCCTCCATGAATCTATCAAAAGAGGCCAAATAGAGGGGGAAGAGAGGTTTGTAAAGCATGATTCTACTTTTTGTGGTGTCCTCTTCCAACGAAATAAGAGCAAAACTCTTTCTCCTATATTTTGCATAATTTTTAGGGTTTTGGATCTCAAAACCCTAAAAATTGGAAGAGGAGGCACGAGGAGGAAGAAGGGGTCAGCTGCATTTATAGCAGACGAATAACGAAGGCGGGCACTGCAACTCCACCCACCTCCATTAATGGGCCCTTAACGGAGACGGGCACGTTACGTTGCCCGCCTTTGTTAATCTAATAATGGAGGCGCCTCCAATCTAAAAAAACCCTGTGTCACCTAAGTTCATTTTTGTACTAGTGGATGTTGCATATGTTGTAATGGTTATACAAGTATGTTGCAAACATTTGTTCGTAATGTTTTATCTATTTTTCAGACGTATGTTGCAAGTGTATTTATCTGAATATTGCATATGTTCCACACATATATTGCAATTGTTTTATCTACATGATGCGTATGTTTGCAATGGTTTTCAAGTGTTTTCAGGTGTTTTTGCAAGTATTTCAAAATCATGTTTCAAGTGTTTCATCTGTCTTTAGGCATGTTGCGAGTGTTGCATCTGGATGTTTTAAAAGTAAATCGGACCCACTTGCTGTAGCTGCTGGAGGAGTCGCGAGGGGCTTGGCAGGTCGCAGATGCTGCGTGGAGTCAGGCGGGGGCGCAGACGCCTTGCGGGTCAGGCGGTATGTAGAATTCAAGCCCAGAAACGGGGTGCAGACGCGGACTTCCGTCCGGATATGGAGTGTTAGCACTGCCGATCCGATATAGACTACCATCTCCGCTTGTCGTTTGCTCATGCGCTAGCTAGGTGAACGAAGGTAGCATGAAACGACAAGATGCATATAAGCACGAAACGACAAGGTGGACTCTGCTTCTTTTCTGTGTTAACGTCACCAAAGCTAAACAAACAAATCAAGTACTCGCTTTGCGTTTGTTTTTTCTTATCCGAACCAAACACTAATGGAAGTCCAAATCTTGGATGATAAATACAAGTATATGTTAGGTAGCATTATAGAAGGTACTACCGCTAATATATGTAAAGCAACTATAAGTTTTTTTTGAGGAAGGGGACTCATTAAATTTTGGCATAGTACATCCCTAAATTACACATGAATTTTTTTAAAAAAATACAGATATTCTTCCATAGTCTTCTTCCTCAACGACTTCCTCGAACGCCGGAGCCAAAGTGCAATCCTTATGTCGAATCCAACGACTAACCCCAAAACATCGGCATGCTGTAAGATCTGACACTTCGGAACCAGTCCAAAACACATCTAAATCGCTGAAACAATATCGGCAGTTGCATCGTCGAGTACGACATAGACTGCAAGTTCATTACCTCGAGACCTTGAATTTCACTCCGTGACCATCGACGATGAGATTGATGACCTGGAGTCATTGTCCTCATAGGAGGCTCCCAGAGAAGCACCACTCCCCTTGCAGATAAAGACCACAAATTGGCCGCTGCGATGAAATCGACGCCTGCAACGGCAATCTCATCGTGGCAATCACCGAAGTCATAGCAGGAAACACGATCCCGATCGAAAATCATCTGATTTCACCGGAAGATTTATTAGACTAAACCCAGGGGCGGATCCAGTGGGGCTGGTGGGGCTACAACCCCCTCATGAGCCTGATTTCTCCATTAAACCACTGTTACTTAGCCTCAAATCACCATTAGTCTCTAGCTCTAGCTCTAAATCTTTACTATTTAGCCCCTCCTTTGTCCCCATCCTGGATTCGCCCCTGACTAAACCCTAAGCAACTGGATAGAAAAACTATGAAAAAAAGGAGAGGTCCCCTCCCTTTCTTGTCCCGGCAAATGCATCGGAGAGAAAGAAGGAGAGGGGCTCTAGGAGCGGTGGTGACTGTGTCTCTCGGTGGCAGCGGCTTCGCGTGCTTAACTATAAGTTGACAATGCGAAAGGTGTGGTTACGCGTAATCTATGACTTCTGAAATCTAGACTGATTCTTTTTTTAAAAAATTCAGATTTTTACATAAATTACTGCGAAACCAAAATTTCTGTTTGAACCGGTTTACTTTTTTTCAGCGATAAATTATAAAAGTTATGAATTTTGTTTCTCTCACTAGTGCCCATTTTTTTTTTGAGTAAACGTAGCCTCAGTAATCCTGGGTGTGGGCGAGAAAGAACTTTAATTACCTCAGTATGGTATAAGCCAATCAGCAAATACACATTTTTCATGGGAATTTGCTTGGCCCCCCAAAAGTCGAGCCTTGTCATTTAACAAAACCTGCCCAAATAAATAAACACTACAGGAAACTGGGACTTTGCCCAGTGCTCAAATCTTTGTCGAGTGCCAAATATCGGGCACACCTTTGCCGAGTGCCGCACTCGGTGAAACTTGGCACTCGGCAAATAGGGCTTTGCCGAGTGTCTAGCACTCGGCAAAATAAGGCACTCGGCAAAGCCAAACTTTGGCCAATGCCAGACACTCGGCAAAGTTGGGCACTCGGCAAAGAGGCGCCTGGGGATAACGGTACCCAACGCCGTCCTCTTTGCCGAGTGCCTTCGGTTTGGCACTTAGCAAAATATTGGCTTTGCCGAGTGCCTAGGGTTAGCACTCGGCAAAATATTCACTTTGCCGAGTGCCAAACCTTGACACTCGGCAAAATAATTTTTTTTTGTTTTTTGCCACCAACTTTTTTTCTAGGATTTGTATTTGTACCATGAACAACATGTTCAAATTTGGCACAATTTCATTGTTGTTTGCTATATTTCTTCACTTTATTTCGTTTTCTTGCAATTTTTCGAAAAATGTAGGTTTGAACTGCAGGTGCATCGAATAATAGTTTTGATCCATTCCAAAAATGTTATTCTTGTTTGTTAGTGTCACTTTATGCTAAATCTAGGAACTGTCTCCAAATTTCGATCAACGTGCTCACGGGGCAACGTCGCGACCTTGCGTGCGAGTGGTTATTTAATTCTATAAAATTCAAACGAATCCCGAAAATCATGAAACTTGGAGAGATGTCGTGATATCACATGCATATGCGCCGCATATGCATGTGATATCACCACATCTCGCCAAGTTTCATGATTTTCGGGATTCGTTTGAATTTTATAGAATTAAATAACCACTCGACGCAAGTTCGTGACGTTGTCCCCTGAGCACGTTGATCGAAATTTGGAGACAGTTCCTAGATTTAGCATAAAGTGACACTAACAAACAAGAATAACATTTTTGGAATGGATCAAAACTATTATTCGATGCACCTGTAGTTCAAACCTATATTTTTCGGAAAATTGCAAGAAAACGAAATAAAGTGAAGAAATATAGCAAACAACAATGAAATTGTGCCAAATTTGAACATGTTGTTCATGGTACAAATACAAATCTAAGAAAAAAAAGTTAGTGGCAAAAAACAAAAAAAAATTATTTTGCCGAGTGCCAAGGTTTGGCACTCAGCAAAGTGAATATTTTGCCGAGTGCTAACCCTAGGCACTCGGCAAAGCCAGGACAGAATTTTTTTTAATTTTTTATTTCACCAAGTGCCAAGCAAAAGGCACTTGGCAAAATACTTTCTTTGCCGAGTGCCCCGGATCTGGCACTCGACAAAGAGGTTTGAAATATAAAAAAATGGACACACGCACACACACACCACGCACACACCACGCACACACCACGCACACACATGCGCGCGCGCCCGCCCCGCCACCGCGCCGTAGCCGCTGCGCAGCTGCCGGCTCCCCGCGCGCCCGCGTGCCCACAGTAGGAAGGAGGAGGAGGTAGGAGGAAGAGGAGGAAGGAAAGGAGGAAGGAGAAGAAGGGGAGGAGGAAGAAGAAGAAAGAGAAGGGAGGAGGAGGAGAGGAAGGAGAATGGAGGAGAAGGAGGCAGGGGAGAAGAGAGCAGGAGGGGAGGTGAGAAGGAGAATGGGAGAAGAGGAGAAGAGAAGAGAGGAGAAGAAAGGTGCCACCTTTGTTCGTCGACCCTCACGCCGTAGCGGTCGTCCCCGTTGTCATCGCCGGCCCTCGGTCTTCGCATTCTCGCTGGCAAGGTATGCCCTAATGTTAGTATTAGTTAGTAAGTAGTAGTGTTAGTAGTAGTAGTTAATTAGTAGTGTTAGTATTAGTTAGTAAGTCATAGTGACAGTAGTAGTTGTAGTTGTTGTTCATAGTTTTAGTGTTAGTAGTATAGTTATTGTTGTATGTATGTGGTTCATGGCCTTCGTGCCTATGTTTGGTATACATGTGGTTGTTGGCCTTCGTGCCAATGTTTTCTGCAGGTTTTGGGAACCTCTCCGTGCAAGGGAGGTGCTGCCGAAATTTTTAATGGAGTCCAACCATTTGCCTTTTCTTTGCAGGACGAGGACCGTTGGGAGGCACTCGGCGACCCCGATCGTCTCCGTCGGTGTTGTGGTTCTGCCTGCACCGCGTTGCCTTGCTACTGAGCGACTTGCCACCGCCCCACTAGCCTGACCTCACCGACACCCTAGGTATAACCCATCTTCCATACTTGTATCTTATGTAACCCCAGTTAGGCGTCTCCCGTCCGAAAGAGATACGGTCGTTGGTATGCAGATCTTTGCATACCAAATTCCGTACCTGTTTCGGATTGTCCACATTTTTTGGACAGCCCGCGGATGCGTAGATGGGTTGGTTTCCGTGTCCTGCTCCTATTCGAGATAGAGTTTTGGCACCACCTCCTCGTTGTTCTCTTGATACACAATCTCCCTGCCAGGACGTGTATCGAGAGAACAACGCGGAGGTGCTACCAAAATTCTGTCTTGGATAGGAGCGGACCATGGAAGCCAACCTCATCTATGCATCCTCGAGTGGGATTAGAACCTATCCTTCACCTATTAGATGTATAGTAGGAACGCCTTGTGGATTTACCAGCAGTTTTTATTACTCGCTTACATATGCATGTGCCAGAGGATGGATAACCGTGAGTGGATGTACACGGGCCACGCAAGTATGACCCCAGAATGGATGACCAAGACCAATGCTTTCCTGGAGCATGCATTTGGCGAGGCTGCTAAAGGGTCAGCCCGGATGCCGTGTCCGTGCAGCAGATGTGGCAACAAGAAAAGAAAAATTAAGAGGCTCATGGGGGAAGATCTTATCAAGTATGGATTCATGGCAAACTATACCCGCTGGATCCACCATGGTGAAGCCGATCGTATTAGAGAGGAGGTGGTGAGACAGCATCTCGAGGATTATGATGGAGATGGCGGGGTAGCAGACTGGATGGATGACATTCCGCAGGCACAGTTTGGTGAAGGATTGGAAGAGAAGCCAGAGGAAAGCGCAAAGGCGTTCTATGATATGCTATCTTCAGCGCAGAAGCCCTTGCACGAAAAGACAATGGTATCGTAGTTGGATGCAATTGGACGCATCATGGGGTTAAAGTCGCAGTTTAGCATGAGTCAGGACAACTTCGATGGTATGTTGGCAGTTTTTGGATCCCTGCTTTCGGAGGATCACATCCTGTCGAAGAACTTGTACGAGTCACAGAAGCTTCTTCATGCACTTAAGATGCCGTATGAGCAGATCCATGCTTGTCCGAATGGATGCGTCCTTTTTAGGAAAGATCACGAGGGAGAAACGCACTGTCCAAAGTGCAAATCCTCTAGGTACCTGGAGGTCGACACTAGTGATGGAAAGAAGGAACAACTGAGTATCCCTACGAAGGTCCTACGGTACCTTCCTTTTGTACCGAGGATCCAACGGCTGTACATGACAGAGGAGTCTGCGAAACAGATGACATGACACAAAAATGGCAAAAGATACAATCCAGACCAGATGGTACACCCATCGGATGGCGACGCTTGGACCCATTTCGATGGCATACATCGTGTTAAAGTAGAGGAGGCTCGCAATGTACGTGTAGCGTTGGCAACAGATGGGATCAACCCGTATGGATTGTCCGCGGCCCCATACACTTGTTGGCCCGTGTTCGTGATACCCCTGAATCTCCCCCCCCCCGGTGTCATCTTTCAACCCAAGAACGTATTTTTGTCGCTGATAATTCCTGGACATCCGGGGAACAATATGGGTGTGTTCATGGAGCCTGTGTTCGATGATTTGATCGATGCTTGGGAAAAGGGGGTACTGACATACGACCAAGCTACAAAGAGGAACTTCACAATGCATGTGTGGTACCACTACTCCCTACATGACTTCCTAGCGTATGGCCTATTCTGCGGGTGGTGTGTTCACGGGGAGTTTCCATGCCCAATACGCAAGGCAGGTGTGAGGTTCACTTGGCTGAAGAGTGGTGGCAAGTTTTCTTTGTTCGACCAACATCGTTAGTTCCTCCCCCTTGACCATCCATTCAGACGAGACATCAAGAACTTCACGAAAGGTGTTGAAGTCACCGATCCTGCACCTCAGATGATGACCGCTGCCGAGATCTGCATTGAGATAGAGGCTCTCAAAGTTGATAAAGAGAAAGGTTGTTTTGATGGATATGGTCAGTACCACATGTGGACTCATAAATCAGGCTTGACTAGGCTTCCCTATTTCAACAATCTTCTTCTTCCACACAACATTGATTTAATGCACACAGAGAAGAATATCGCCAAGGCGCTTTGGGGAACACTCATAGACACAGAAAAGTCAAAGGACAATGTTAAGGCAAGAGTGGACCTGGCAGCACTGTGCGATAGACCAAAGCAAGTGATGAAGACTCCCGTGCCTGGGAAGAAATGGAAAAGGACTTCATTTGATTTTGTTTTGAAGAAGGACCAAAGGAGGGAAGTATGTCAGTGGGTTCAGTCGTTAATGTTCCCTGATGGGTATGCGGCGAATCTAAGGAGGGGAGTGAACATGTCCACTTGCCGAGTGTTAGGGATGAAGAGTCATGACTTCCATATATGGATTGAGCGGCTCCTTCTAGCGATGACCAGAGGTTTCGTCCCTGAGCATGTGTGGCACGTCCTGGCAGAGTTGAGCTATTTCTTCTGCCAGCTTTGTGCCAAGGAGCTATCTCGGGCCGTGATTGATGACTTAGAGAAAGTGGCACCTGTGTTGCTCTGTAAAATGGAGAAGATCTTCCCACCCGACTTCTTCCTCTCAATGCAGCATCTGATTTTGCACCTGCCTCATGAGGCATGAATGGGGGGCCCGTGCAAGCTCGTTGGTGCTATCCAATCGAGAGATGTCTAAAGGTTCTTCGAAAAAAGTGTAGAAATAAAGCCAGAATTGAGACATCCATGGCAGAGACATTCATTCTTAAGGAGGTGTCAAACTTCACAACATCATACTATAAGGATAGCCTTCCCAGCATGCACAATCGAATCCCTCGTTACAACACCGATGAGAGGCCATCAAATCTCAGCCTTTTCAAAGGTCAACTTGGCAGGGCAAGCGCTTCGAGCACCAAGACCTTGCGGAATGATGAGTGGCGCACTATCATGTTGTATGTGTTGTTGAACCTCGACGAAGTGAACCCTTATGTGCAGTAAGTTCTCAATGAGCTTGTTACATACGCCGTCACTATCGTCTATCTATCCAACCCCTTGTCTCTTGATTTTTTAGGGAATTTCTGAATACATACTGGATAGGAAATAGGGATCCTTCCCCTTAAGAACAAGATAGTCTTCTCAAAGATGGTGTGCCCGATTTCATTTCATGGTTCAAAAAGAAGGTACCATCCAATTTACATCATTCCATCTGTGACATCCCACTTTGCTCCTATGAGCGAGTAATGATCTATCCGCCCTCACCTTACAGGCACGCACGGATGCGGAAATGGATGAAGAGTTGAAACAGGTTGTCAAAGGCTTCCCCTATAGGGTCAAGTCATTCACCATATATGATGTGAATGGCTATCGCTTCCACACAAGAAGCCACGAGCTCAGTCGGCCCAATCAAAAAACCATGAATATTGGAGTTCGTATGCCCGGCACCGATGACCGCGACTACTATGGCATAGTCAAAGAAATATACGAGCTCAACTTTGAGCTTTGTGGAGGTCATAAGCCAGTCGTATTCAAATACTATTGGTTCGATCCCAATGTCGTGAGAAGAGCCCCTAAGATTGGACAAGTTGAAATTCGACAAGATTCCCTCTATCAAGGAGACTATGTCTATATTGTGGCTCAATAGGCCATGCAAGTTTATTATCTTCCATGGGCGTGCCAAAATGATCCCACTCTTGAGGGTTGGTGCCTTGCGCAGTTGGTATCACCGCATGGCAAAGTGCCTGTCCCAAACGATGAGGATTACAACTTTGACCCAAACACATATACAGGGGAGTTCTATCAACCCGAGGGCTAGATGGCACGTTTGACATAGACATGTTTTCGCTGATGGGCATGGAAGTAGACAATGACATTGATGAGGACGATGGAGATGAGGACGATGGAGAAGAGGTGCAAAATGCCAAAGACTTAGCACTGCTTGAGCGATTACGGTTTGGCGTTGCCATTGATGACAACGATGGAGATGAGGCGGAAATGTTAGACAATATTGGTAGTGATGACGACACTTATGATCCGGTCGCTGCCGATCCTGAAGATTATTTGTAATTCATGTAATACTATATTATTATTATTATTTTCTAGTTATGTTTCGTTCATTTTGCATCTCTATATTTTTCTATATTGTGCTAACTGGTTTACTCTTTGTATTTGCAGGCACTTGACAAAAATGTCGGGCGGAAGGCGGACCCGGACCTGCAACTTGCTCTACGCGAGGACGACTCAGGAGGCGGAGGTGGAGGCGAGGAGCCGTCCGGCCCGCCGCCCCCGTGGCCGCCTGAGGAGGGCGGTGCAGTCGTCTGCCGTCCCCCCGCCCAAGGAGGACCGGACGACGACCACTGACGACGAGGACCAGCAGCTGGCCCCCCAGACAGGAGGGGGTGACACTTCCTCTGGGGGGTGGCGGGGGGTGACACTTCCTCTAGGGGGTGGCGGGGGGTTCCACTTCGAGCACCTCATCGGTACCGTACTTGCACGGGTCCTCGCAGCTCCCGGCGCGGCCGATCCCATTTCAGTGGAGGCCGGTGATTCGTCCCAAGGGTGACAAGTAAGTATCCATTCATTTTGCATCTCTTCTTGTTCATATGCTGAAAACCGAACTGCGGACTAACAATTCTTCTTACTGACTCCTGTAGGAACTGAGAACTTGTGTCCGGGGGCGATCATCGGCAGTGCAATTTGATCCTCGGCGGCCTGATCCGCTTGCACTACCCTGGTTTGGTCACCAACGCCTAGGTTGAGTCGCCTCCCTGGACGTGGGACCACTTCAACTCTACCGTGGACGCCATGTATGGCACCGTACAGGAGCGGATCAGGCGTGAGTTCTGGGTGAGTCTACATCACACTACATTGCTGAATACTATAAATTCATTAGACGTTCTTGAAATAATGAAAGGATACATGATGTCTATATGCAGGACTTCTTCATGTTGGAGGAGGGGCATGACCCCGCCTGGGTGACGAAGGTGTAGGACAGGGCATGCAGGGGCCGAGTCACGGACCTGTACTACAAGGTGAGGCTGCAGTGCCATATCAACCACTCGTGCGACGTCCTTGGTCGGTACCCGGGGAAGAGCGAGGCCAGGACCATGACACTCACCAGGGAGCAGTACCTCGTAGTAAGTTATAAAACATTGTTACTGACTCATTCCATGAAGAATAGGTAGCCTTCATTTTATATTCTAACATTTCTAATACTTGATGGCATGTAGATGTGTCCTTGGTGCGCTACCCACAGAGACTGTTGGGCGGCCATCGTGGACAAGTGGGTCTCCAATGAGTGGAGGGAGAGGCACGCCCTCCGTCAGGAGTGCCGCCTGCAGATGGGTAGGCCGGCGCACTACCAAGGCAACTGGCCCCTCAATTCGTACGTCCAGGCCTGGGTACACGCTACGCACTTATTTATTTATTTGTTCTAACGCTCAATTCTCATTACTTCTAATCGTCTTTATGTTTTCCTCGCAGTCCCAGTCGCATGATGGCTAGGAATGCAACGAGTTCATGGCGTACGCCATGGCACACAAGGGCAAGGCGACAGCCTCGGACACCGTCTACAACCCGGAGGACGGGCCCGAGGCGTACAGTAACACAAGCGTCCACAGCAAGCTCACCGACTATGCCTCGGCGGCCCGCGAGCGGCATGGGGTGGACTTCGACCCTGCCACCCAGCCCCTTGATACCGACCTCGTGATGAGGCTCGGAGGAGGGAAGCAGCACGACCGGTACTGGATGGCCTCCAACATGGTCGACTCGACCTCTATGCCCAACCTCACCTAGATCCGAGCATAGAGCACGAGCTCCTCCGTCCCCATTTGACCTCGGCAGGCGAGCACACTGCAGCAGATGGCGGCACTCTAGGTTAGTTTTATTTCATTCGCCGTTCATTACTTTTACACATGTACCTTGCCTTTGCATTGTTTAAACGTTGGTGATTGAATATTGCAGACCACTGTGGAGAGGATGGAGGCCGAGAGGGAGAGGGAGAGGGCCCAGAGGGAGGCCGAGAGGGCCGAGTGGGAGGTCCTGAGGGCCTAGAGGGCGGCCGAGGCGCAGAGGATGCAGGACATGTTCTCATTCATGTCGAGCCTCAGCACCACTCTCCCGGGTGTGGTGGTGCCCCAGTCGCTGCTCGCTCCAGTTGTGCCTCCTACTCCTCTGGCTATAGGCACTCCGGTGAGTATATATATATGGTTGATCAAGTCCTTTAGCTTGTGTAGATACTAATGAATTCAATTCTTCTTTGTGCAGCAACAGTCATCGGGTTCGAACCCGACTCCTTCGCCTCAGCACACACACCCCGGCTAGACAGGTCCATCGCACGGAGGTGCCCCTTCAGGCTCCCATTGGGATCAGTGACAGTAGGTGGTGCCCCTTCATGTTTCATTGATTTTTCTTGATCTAAGACTTGTGTTGGATGAAAACTTCTTATATGTTGTCATGGATTATGCAGGAGGATGTGCGTGTCATGGATTATGCAGGAGGATGTGCGTGTCATGGATTATGCAGGAGGATGTGCTTGTGATGGATGTTGGATGTGCTTGTGATGTATTATGGATGTATGTGATGGATTATGTATGCGTTTTGTGTGATGCTAAATGCATGTGTGCTGTCTCATATATTATATATGAGTTTTATGTGTTTGCGTCGAAGGAAAGCAACAAACAAACAAAAAATAGCAAATTTCTCAGCTTTGCCGAGTGCCAACACTGGGCAAAGAAGGCTTTTCCAAGTGTTAAGGGTGTGGCACTCGGCAAAGCTGGAAAAAAATGTTGCAAAAACAGCCACTTCTCCAGTTTTGTCGAGTGCCACAGCCTGGCACTTGACAAAGAAGTCAATTTTGCCGAGTGTCAAGTGGTACCACTCGGCAAAGACTATTTTTAAAAAGATTTTTTTAAAAAAATGGTTTCTTTGCCGAGTGCTGAGCCCTAGCTCTCGGCAAAAATTCAAATTTTGCCGAGTGCCAGTCCCTAGGCACTCGGCAAAGCCGGCGTCAAATGTTGACGGCAGTTATTTTTTTGCTGAGTGCGAGCTTGACACTCAGCAAAGACTTTGCCAAATGTCGATTTTTGGCACTCGACAAAAAAATTTTACCGATAAAATCTTTGCTGAGAGACCTTTGCCGAGTGCGGCGCTCGACAAAGACTTTGCCGAGTGTTTGGCTGGCTTTGCCGAGTGCCCCCCGCACTCGGCAAAGAGGGCGTCTGCAGTGGTGTAAGCCTCCACTCACCATATGTGCAAAGCCGCCACCGTCGTAGACCGTACTCCGTCCAGCCTCCAGAGTGCGACATCGCGAATCCACCACCCGCCTGCGGTTGCGCCGTCCGCCGCCAACTGTGTCCGCGCTCCACGGCCCGCGTTGTTATGGCCGTCCGCTCGCCATGTCCGCCGTCCACCGCGAGAAGAGAACGATGCATGCATTTAATTAATGGCAGCGGAATGTGTAGTATATGGCGGCTTGCGCGGTTTGTTGGTACGGAAGGTGGTCCATTTGAGTATTGCTATTGCATCAAGATTCTCCGCTTCTCTGTCCATGAAAGGAACTAACTGTCAGAGGGAGTCTAATTAACGCACTAGCATAGTTGACTTTGTATATATATATAGAGCCTGTTTAGATGGTGAAAAAGTTTGGGTAAGTTCCTGTAGCACTTTTCGTTGTTATTTGACAAAATTTATCCAATCATAGACTAACTAGGCTCAAAAGATTCGTCTCGACATTTACAGACAAACTGTGCAATTAGTTATTTTTTTATCTACATTTAATGCTCCATGCATGCGTCCAAAGATTCGATGTGACAGTTACTGTGCAAACTTTTTTGGGTAAAGTTGGCAACTAAACAGGCTCATAGTATGGTCTTCAGTTGTTTATGATGGTGTGCCAGGTCAGCTTTTACCTGGTCAGAGTAGCTAGAGGAGGGAAGATTCAAAAGCGATCTATTTATGCATACAACTGTCTATACAAGCCTCCGAGCCCTCAACATTTCAGTGTGCCAAGAACATCTCAGGTTCGCATCACACCAATGGCAGCTCCTCGGTTTGCGGCGTCAACAGCGGTCCTCGGCTGCCTCATTGCTCTTGCAACACTTGCAAGCTGCAACACTGAAGGTAAACTGCATATATATAGATCATACCTACCATCACATCATATTGCAGGAATCGTTGCCAAGTTCAGTCTTTTTTTTTTCTGAAACATGCATGCTGTTGTCACTTGAAGGTGACATACTGTACAAGCAAAGGTTGGCATGGAAGGACCCAAAGAATGTGCTGCAGAGCTGGGATCCGACGCTTGTCAATCCCTGCACCTGGTTCCATGTCACTTGCAACAACGATAACTCTGTCATCCGTGTGTATGTTCCATCATCACTATTATGAGAAAGCATTTAGGATAGGCCCGACAGGTTACATACTCTGCAAGTTCTTCGGTTCAAGATCTGAAGATATAGTTTTCTTTGTGCTGGGAAAGTATCAATCATTTCTTACTGTGTCATGCTTCACGCACTTATGGAATCTTGGTTGAAGTATCTGATGGTGTATGTTTATCTGTAAACCATGCCTATATTGAACTGCAAGTACCTGTTTATTGCTTTTTTGCAGGGATTTGGGGAACGCACGCATCTCAGGCTCTCTGATTCCAGATCTGGGAGGACTGAAGAACCTCCAGTACCTGTAAGAACTGCATAACTTTTTGCAATAATCACTGCAAGCATCAGAGATTAGGATTACACTCAAGAACGCCGATTGTTTTCTGAAATTTGGTTTGCCAATGTTTGCAGTGAGCTGTACAACAACATTCTGAATGGTTCAATACCAGCAACACTGGGAAAGCTGACGAATCTTGTCAGCTTGGATCTTTATAGTAACCGTCTCACTGGAGCCATACCGGCTACACTTGGCGCCATAGGCACGCTGCGGTTCCTGTATGTGGTGTTTTGCATGCACGATATTCATATGCTTTTCATAAAAAATACGACCTCCTTAAATTTATGACTATTTTTCTGATCTGATAAATGTGCCAATATATGTTCTTCTCTCCTTCAGGAGGTTGTATAAGAACAACCTGACAGGGTCTATACCACCATCTTTGGGCAATGTGAAGAGTCTTCTGATGTTGGAGCTTCAGAAGAACGCGCTGAGCGGTGCAATCCCATCGTCTCTCGGGAACATCAAAACATTGCAGTTACTGATGTCATACTCCTTAAATTTAAATTCACAGAAGATTTTCTGAATGGTCAAAACGTACATAGTGGGTGCGGTTTAATTATTCTCGTGGGTACCTTTGACTTGAGACTCTGTTATCTTATCTCGCACAGGAAGTTGAACGCGAATAAGCTCACCGGCACGGTTCCATTGAAAGTCCTCTCTCTCGTCACTGACGGGAATCTGGCCGAGCTGTGAGTAATGTGCTAATTTCAATACATCGTTGTCACCTCTACATGGCTACATTATATTACAAGATGATGTTCTCTATTCTCAACTGACACAAGGAAAAAAAAAATGTATTCATTGAGAAATATTGCAAAGAACGACTTGGCCGGCACAGTCAGATCATCAGGTTTAAGAGGTATTGATATGCATATAAATTGCAGCTTTAATTGATTTACCTTTTCATTTCTCTTGTACATGCATATATAATATGAAGTGAAGCTTACAAGAATTACATACTGGCATTATCACAGTGACTGCAATCACCCAGGACAAGCTGAAGACTACATGATGAGTCCCTGGATCAGGACATTCGCTTCTTCATGCGTATGTCGGCAAGAAATACAACAACATAGTCTTTTGTCCCAAGCAAGTTGGGGTAGGCTAGAGATGAAACCCAAAAGAGACGAGAAACAGAGAGACACATAAAGGGACATAAAGGGCACCAGACAAAAAGAGGTCACGGTTCAGGCACATTGATTGCCAATCTCCAAGCGCTTCTGTCCATAGCTAAATCCTTGGAGATATTCCACTCCTTAAGATCTCTCTTAACGGACTCATCCCAAGTTAGTTTAGGTCGACCTCTACCGCTCTTTACTTTATCGGCCCGCTTTAGAACTCCACTATGCACCGGCGCCTCAGGAGACCTCCGTTGGACATGTCCAAACTATCTCAACCGATGTTGAATCAATTTCTCCTCAATTGGTGCCACCCCAACCCTATCCCGAATATCGTCGTTCCGGACTCTATCCCTCCTTGTGTGCCCACAACACCAACGCAACATACGCATCTCTGCTACACTCAATTGCTGGACATGTCGCCTTTTTATAGGCCAACACTCAGCACCGTACAATATCGCCGGACGAATCGCCGTCCTATAGAACTTACCTTTCAGCTTCTGAGACACCCTTTTGTCACAGAGAACGCCAGAAGCTTGACGCCATTTCAACCAGCCGGCTGAAATTCTATGTCTAACATCTTCATCAATGTCTCTATCCTTTTGTAGCATTGACTCTAAATACCGACAAGTATCCTTCTTGGCCACCACTTGCCCATCGAGGCTAATGTCTCCCTCCTCGTGCCTAGTCGCGCTGAAATCGCACCTCATGTACTCAGTCTTAGTCCTACTAAGTCTGAACCCTTTTGACTCTAACGTGTGCCTCCATAGTTCTAACTTCCTATTAACCCCCGCCCTACTGTCGTCAACTAGCACCACATCATCAGCAAAGAGCATACACCAAGGGATATCACCTTGTACGTCCCTTATGACCTCATCCATCACCAAAGCAAATAAATAAGGGCTCAAAGCTGACCCTGATGCAGTCCTATTTTAATTGGAAAGTCACTGGTGTCGCCATCACATGTTCGGACAAACGTCACCACATCCCTGTACATATCCTTGATGAGAGTAACGTACTTAGTTGGGACTTTGTGCTTTTCCAAGGCCCACCACATGACATTTCTCTGTACTTTGTCGTATGCCTTCTCGAGGTCAATAAAGACCATGTGCAAGTCCTTCTTATGCTCCCTATATCTCCCATCAATTGTCATAATAAGAAAATCGCCTCCATGTTCGACCTACCAGGCATGAACCCAAACTGATTTTGGGTCACATGTGTCACTCTCCTTAGGCGATGCTCGATAACCCTCTCCCAGAGCTTCATCGTATGGCTCATCAACTTAATCCCATGGTAGTTAGTACAACTTTGAACATCTCTCTTGTTCTTGAAGATAGGTACTAATATACTTCTCCTCCATTCTTCAGGCATCTTGTTAGACCGAAAAATAAGGTTAAAAAGATTAGTTAACCATACTATCGCTCTAGTGCCTAGGTATCTCCACACCTCAATGGGGATACCATCAGGGCCCATCGCTTTACCTCCCTTCATCCTCTTCAAATCCTCACCGATCTCTGCCTCCTGAATTCTCCTCACAAAGCGTCTGTTGGTATCGTCAAATGAGTCGTCCAACTCAAGGGCAGGACCCTCATTCTCCCCATTAAACAGCTTGTCGAAGTACTCTCTCTATCTGTCCTTGATCTCCTCATCCTTCACCAGAAGTCGATCTGTCCCATCCTTGATGCATTTTATTTGGTTGATGTCCCTTGTCTTCCTCTCGCGGATTCTAGCCATCCTATAAATGTCCTTCTCCCCTTCCTTCGTGCCTAGCCGCTGATAAAGGCCATCATACACCTAACCTTTTGCTACACTTACAGGTCGCTTTGCAACCCTCTTCGCTATTTTATAGCCCTCGATGTTGGCTACACTCTTGTCATGGTGGAGACGCTTGAAACACTCCTTCTCCCTAATAGCCCTTTGCACCTCGTCATTCCACCACCATGTGTCTTTCGCTTCCCGTTTGCCTCCCCTACTCATGCCAAACACTTCCGAAGCCACCTTCCGGACACATGTTGCCATCTTTAGCCACATGTCGTCAGCATCTTCTCCTTCTTTCCAAGGCCCCTCGTCTAGCATCCTCTCCTTAAACGTTTGCGTTGCTTCCTCTCTAAGCTTCCACCACTTCATTCTCGCAATCTTGGTCCGTTTGTCCCGGTGGACACGTACCCGAAAGCGAAAGTCCGCCACCACAAGCTTATGTTGAGGGACAACACACTCCCTAGGTAACACCTTACAATCAAAGCAAGCACGTCTATCCTCCCTCCTTGCAAGGATAAAGTCGATCTGGCTCGAGTGTTGTCCACTACGAAAGGTTACTAGATGAGATTCCCTTTTCCTAAAGAGAGTATTCGCTATCAACAAGTCATAGGCCAGCGCGAAGTTCAAAACATCCTCCCCCTCTTGATTCCTACTACCATACCCGAACCCCCGTGCACCCGCTCGAAACCTACATTAGTCGCACCAACATGACCGTTGAAGTCTCCTCCTATAAAGAGTTTCTCGCTAATAGGCACGGTACTAACCATACTATCCAGATCTCCCCAAAACTACCTCTTGGTGCCCTCGCTAAGACCTACCTGAGGGGCATAGGCACTTATCACATTCAGAGCCAAATCTCCAACTACCATCTTGACTAAGATAATCCGGTCGCCTTGCCTCCTAACATCAATGACTCCATCCTTAAGGTTCCTATCGATCAAGATGCCTACACCATTTCTACCTGATGTTGTCCCCGTGTAGCAAAGTTTGAAGCTACTATCCTCCACCTCCTTCGCCTTCTGGCCCTTCCATTTAGTCTCCTGAACGCATAGAATATTTACATGACTTCTAATTGCTGCATCGACTAGCTCTCTTAGCTTACCCGTTAGGGACCCTACGTTCCAGCTACCTAGACGAATCCTAGTTGGCTCGGCTAGCTTCATTACCCTTCGCACCCGTCGAGGGAAGTGCGAAGACCCTTGCTTATTTTTCACTACACCCGAGCGTAGATGTAGCGCACCACTAAGGTTGCGACGGGCCAACCCTTGCTTATTTTTCATCGTACCCGGGTCACGATACGACGCGCCACTAAGGGGATGATGACCCAGCCCTTGCCCATTTAACACCACACCCGGGTTCCGATGTAGCATGTCGCTAAGAGGGTTACGCCCCAACTAATCTCTTGTGGGTTTCATATATTAGCAAGAAATAAAAAAATGAATAAATCCAATGACATGGATTGATCTAGACATCTTGTAGTATGATACTGCTCCTGAATACATTCTATTCTTCTCGGATTTTCCCCTTGAGTATGATAGCTAATGAGAATATATGGGGCATCTCTAGCCCATGAGAAAAAATTCTTGCCAATTTCCTTTTTTGTGTAAGCTTTAACTTTGCATAAATGTATATAAATTATTGAACATCATGACGTATGACATATCTATATTAATTGTATCATTATAACCACTGTTGTTGACACCGAAATTTGGTTCGAGACATGAAGGCCTAGAGTTTCAGGGTTTATTAAAGAAAGCCAAAATATTCAGCAAAATCGGCTAACCAGGTTACCATCAAAATTAGACAAATGATGCTGACGTTATCCCTAGGATAGATTTCAATGGGCGAGAGATGGTGGCAGAGAGGCAGGAAGACACGTCATACTAAGGGGAAGATTGGGGGTCCAAGTTATCTTAATTTAGGATGTTTTGTTTTCTTTCCTAAGTTTTGAAACCAGTCTTGTTCGACCAGGACTTGTAGTTAAGTCTCAGGCATAAATATTGAACCCCGGCTATTGGAATAGATATCCATACATCAATCAAAACAAGTACCTTTACCTTTTTTGGCCCCATGCCACTCCTTAGGAATAGGAATAGAGTAGATCTCAGTGAGTTCTTCAAGCGAGCAGGGCTGCCATCGGTTAGGTCCGACCTTCGGCTTGTTTGTGAGTATCCGTTACGACTTATACTTTGTTTGTAAGGCTGCATCGGTTAGGTTTGACCTCTTGCAAGCTTTGTATAAGTTAGTTATCATCAATTATCGTAAGGTTGCATTGGTCCAGCTCGTATCTCTTACAATCACTGATACAAGTTACCCTTTGATTTTTATCAAAATTTGTATGGTTGCATTGGTCCGGCTCGATCTCATTCAAATTTTGATACGAATTAGTTATCAATATTGTGTTAAATAGTTTACTATTTAGCATAATATCACTAATTGCTCGGCCTAGATTAAAGATTTCTTGGTCTTCATCCTTCGATCTATCGTCTGTCGACTGTTTTTATGCTAAGATCCAACTATTGACGATAAATCCTGTTTATCGGCCGTTTTATCTTGATCTTGATCGATCATAGCAGGTGTTTGAAGCCCTATTTCCACTAGGGAATAGGTTTGTTAGTCATCAATCTCTGGTTTGTTGTCTTCTTTACCAACCTATTGGTAGCGCACTAGATCGACTATTGTTTGTTAACAGATCTACTCGATAAGGGAGACATGACGTCATCCACTCGCTATGTTTCTATCAGCTATTTTAGCCGATAGCCTAAGCTTTCATGTGTATGGCTCGTATCCCCGATTCCGTCAAAACATAAGTATGTTTATAGATTGTTAGGCTTGCAGTTTACCGTTCTACTATCAATGCTGCATCGATTCGGTTCGACCTATTGATAGTGCCGTAAATTGGGTTTGGTCAGTTTGTAGATTTACTTATGTTTCGGTGGTTAAACGTTCACATGCTATATGACAAAAAACCACTTAGATCGGCCCCTCGGCCGGTTGCTTGTGCTTTCATGCTTGTAACACGTGCTCATAATCTTATCTAAATATGGATAGATCTCTGTGTTTTAAGAGTTTAGTTTGTTATCATTATTATGGTTGTCTTCGACTCGCTTGACCCCCTCTGTTAATGATGATAGGTTATATTTGATGAGCTTATAGATCCATCTATACTAGATAAGTGGTTGATCATGTGGATCAACTATTTTTGTCGATGGCCCGTGCATTGCAAGTGTATTGGCTCTTATTATTGTACTTGTTTTTGTCCTGATCTTTGAGCTAATACAGGGTATAGTCAATGCAAGTGCTTTCATTCATATCAGCTCTCTACCATGTTTTTGCATGTTTTATGATCATTGGCATTAGATTTATATCATTTATATTTGATAATTGCCAATAGTGTTCGTTTTCAATATCTCGTATCATAAACATGCTGGATATTGACTATTTAGTCGATAGCTTTATCGAATCGGCTATCTAGCTACATATTTGGAACTGTCTGGAGCAACACCGATATGTTCCACCTTAGATTACTGATTACCTTTCTCTCCTTGTCAATTACAGGGTCAAATTGACTGGTACGCCCTAGGTCACGACCATCCGGTCTGGTGTCCTCCTAAGTCCGGAGAGAGCTCGGGATCTGCTCCATGTGGTTTCTCTCAGCTTGCTACGTGTGCCTGCGGAGAGTTCACTTTTTCCGTCGACACAGACGTGGCACGTCGTGGGACCACAATCGTCAACATAGACAATGAAGTGATCCTCAAGGTCAACCTTGAAGACCTGCCTGATGACCAGAAGGCACTCATTGATCGAGCGGCGGAGGAGTTCCATGAGAAGTGTCTACTATCTTACAGCAGGACGCTTGATTCAGTCATTCAGAAGACTCCTTTGCTAAGCGTCCTCCTACATGGACAAAGTGAATATGTTTTTTTGGTGCAAAAACTATGAGGGAGTTCCCCATGATGAATCAATTTAATTTTATAAAAGGGAAGTAAAACAAAGAGTCCAGGAAATACTTACAAACCGAGAGGGGGAGGGGGAAAGAGAAGGAAGAAAAGACTATATAGACTCACAGCGGCACAACAGAAAGGACTAAGTACAAAGTACAAGACCATAATTACAAAGCATCAAGCCAAAGATGAACTAGGACTATATCTGAATCTTTAAAATGGTAGGACTGAAGACCAGCTTCCTCCTTGAAATTTCATAGCGATCTGCTGAATGTAGCCTGTATACCATCAAATACCAATCTGTTCCTGATCTTCCAGAGTTCCCAGACAGTGTTGACATCTCTAACACGATTACAAATAAGGTAGATCAAACCCTACCTCAGCAAAGACATTAGAGACATATAGGACATCTCTTAGCATTGCTTAAGCCAGGTTGTCATCCCCAACACAATACCAAAAGATGTGGTTGTACTTATGATCATAGCACTTATAAAATATGAATAAAGGTTATTCGCAAACGCACAGATAAAATACACCCGTTGTAGCATTTCACCCAGAAAAGTTCCAGGTATCGTTATTTATAATTCTACCACTGGGAAGACACTTGGAGGTATAAGAATAAAAACTATAACTTACACTTGTGATAAGAGTTCCACTAGATCAATCTCAAACATGGATCAATCATATCATAATAAAGGATAATTAATAACATATCATAGTTATCCTAAAAGGGGTTCCACCGAGTATTTTCCTACTTGGGTGTGACTTTAGAAAGAACTAGAAAATAGAGACTAACTCCCTCCTAGGGTTATTCTAACTATAGGTCATTGAGCTACATCGATTAGTGCAATTACATTTAGCAATCATGGTCAAGGTACCCTCGTATTCATACTTAAGAGACATTGCTAAGGTGGATCAGGAACAGAGCAAGATATCACCCCGCAACTCAGCCTTACTAGTCCTATATTCAGGGAGTGGACTACAGAGGACTCAACAAAGCTATAATAGTCACCTTCGCGATCTACCACATGGCCCGGAATATAGGGAGCACTCGCAGATAGATATTGTCTAAGCACCACGCTTACACAACTTCTACCACCCACCCCTTGATCATCGGAATGAGCGCTATACGAACAAGAGTATAAACACAAAACTACTCCAACTATACTAAACATATAATCAACATAGACAATGAACATTATAATTATGAATCTAGAATTATACCAAGTCCTATAAAGTATTCGATTCATACACAAACTAGAATAAGAACTAGAGGATCAACACGAACTAGACAAGAACACGATGAACTAGACGAACTAGAACGACGAACTAGACAAGAATATGATGAACTATAAGATGAACAAGATGAACTAGAAAAACAAGTAGACGAACTAGAAGATGAACACAATGAACTAGAAGACAAATAGCACAAATAGATTAATAGTGTTGAATACAAGAGAGAAGTACAAGGCTATACCTAGCCTCCTCATGACTAGATCCAGAATCCAAGCGTTGCTTGCCTCCTCTAATTCCTATCCTTATATTCTAGCTATGCCCTAGTTGGTGGAGCTCTAGGTTATCCTTTCGAGGGACTACCCTGAACTGAACAATGATGGATGATTATGTGATGATTTTTGTAGGGGGGTCTGCCTCTGCTTATATAGCCTAGTGGGATGAACCGCAGCCCTTGTATCAAACCAACATGAAATAATGGTCAAGATGCGTCATAGAGATAGGTTGGAGGCCGCCACACGAAGGGGGACCCACTTGGTAGGGGAGACAGGCCGGCCGGCCACACCTGGCAGCCACCGGGCCCCCGCTTTGTTCCCGTGCCTTCTACTGTCTTCTACGTCCTTCTAGTGCCACTTTTCGATCCATTTACGTAATGAGTTGTATCTTGGGTAGATTCCTTCCTTCCTAGCTTCTGAATAAATCCTTGGAAAAATATTATTTTGCAAAGCTGTGGAATCTTATCGGTTTAGTCCTTGGTCTTGTGATGATGATGGTTCTAGGGTCTTCTAGAGTCTTCCGAGTCATACTCATCGAGGACTTCCTCTCCGGTGCTCCAAATTTGGCAAATGATATGTTCGTCTCGACGAGCTCTCCGCAATGGTGTGCTTAGATTCTTCACTTGAGATACTTTTATATATAATGAAATACTGCATATCCTGTAAAACAAGTGAGAACAACACAACTCGTGGAACTCATTAGAATAAACCTCTATAACCTTACTTCACACTTTATTTTAGACCTTTTCCTGAAGTAGTTGACGACTAAAAATTGGAGTTAATTAACGTCAACAGGCAGTAATAAGAAAGATTTCCATGAAGAAGGGTAACCTAGCCATGTGTCTACTGCACTCAATTCTTTTGGGGAGGTCATCCTCAATGACCCAATTAACTCCTAATTTGTCCCAGCACTGCTTAGCAAAGCAACATTCAAAGAAAAGATGATCTATGGTCTACTCATTACCATCATCGCATAGAACGCATAAATTGTTGGACTGCACATTGAAATTTCTTCTAGCAAGCATATTTTTGTGTTTAATCTGTCTAGCAAGATCAGTCATGCAAAGAATTTAACCATGGGGGTTACTTTGGACTTCCAAACCAGACGGAAGGTAGCCGGCATCTGCATAGTTAAGAATGCTAACTTGTAAAGCTTGGCAGTCGAATACATACAGTTGCCGTAACGAAAAAAGGTGAAGATGTTGAAGCTAGAGCTACTGCTCATTTGGTCCACAAGATTGTTCACAAAGCCTTTACAAATCATAATAAGGTATTAGCCAACACAATTGGCAATGTTATAAAAGAAGTTTTCTTTGAAACGCCAGTTGATCAGGTGGGACCATCATATTTTAATAGCTATAATCCTTCGGCTGTTGGAGGCAGTGTGCCTAGTTCTAGTCAGTAGCCGAATGGTGGGTAGTATCAGCAGCCACCAGCATAGCAGCTTCTAGTAGGACAAGCTCAATATCAAACCCTGCAAGCAGCAAGGGGCAAGGTCAAGCCCTACCAATAGCAGGGGGGCAAGGTCAAGAGACAGGGGGCAACCACTAGTGCAGCAATCACCAAGTGCCCCTGTTGCTCAGAAAATTCAACATCCTAATAGACAAAACTAAGTGTATTCAGTCCAATAGCCAACCTCGTCAATCACTCAACAGGTTACGCAAATGGCTGGCTCAGGAGAAATTCAGCACTTCCTATCAGACGCCTCAGTTGGCCCATAGAATTACTCGATCAGTGCAACGGATCATTAGAAATACTAATCTAGCTTATTAAAATAGTCGATTGTAAGGATATTGAATCACAATGCTCAGATCGACTATCCGGAAGGGTATCATTTGGTGTCTGATGCTAGCACATATGAGCTCCTGCCGCACCCTGGGTATCAAAATTCTTACAATTATAATCCGCAGCAGCTTCAACAACTTCAGGCCCAAGGGCAACAAGTGTTCAAGGTCAACAGTCTCTAGCTCAGGATCAACAAGTTCAAGCACAAGGCCCTCAGGCTCATGCTCAAGGGCGGTCGAGACAATAAGTTGTTGGCATGAATGCTGATGAATTAGTCAATTGGATAACAGCTATGATGTAGAGCCAGTTTGAGTTGAAACCTAAGAATCAGCTTGGTATGATATTGTGCAACTCCCTTCGTGTTATAGGGTTCCTGATTTCTCCAAGTTTACCGGAGTAGATGAGATGACCACATTAGAGCATAACAGCCATTAGCTTGCTCAGCTTGGGGAAGCATCAGTGGAGGAAGCACATAGAGTTAGGTTTTTCCCTTTGTCTCTATCTAGACTGGCCTTTAATTGGTTTTCATTGCTTGAACCAAACTCAATCACTGGATAGGCTGATTTAGAGCACAAGTTCCATGCATACTTTTACAGTGGGATAGGGGAGAAAAATATCTCAGATTTGACAAATATGAGGCAGAGAAATAACGAGTCAGGCTCTGAATTCATTCAAAGGTTCAAACAAGTGAAGAGCCATTGCTACTCGTTGAATCTGTTTGAAGGCCAGTTGGCTGAATTGGCCCTTCAAGGGATGTTATCGGCAATCAGAAAAAAGTTAATGGCCAAGAATTTGAGAATTTGGTCCACCTAGTTCAAAGAGTGTCTGCTTTTGAGGGCCAGCTTCAGACCATGCGCAAAGAGAAATATCTGAAGGGTACTACGGCCATGTCTGATCCATACGATGCAGATTCTGATGAGGATGACTCAAAAGTTGCAACCACCAAGTGGACATGGGGCAAGACTCCTGTATCTTGTCCTTGGGTGAAAGAGGCAGAGAGCACCTATGACTTTGACATCAAGAAGACAGATAAGATCTTTGATTTGCTGCTGGAGAAGAAGCAATTGAGATTACCCATAAATCATGTGATCCCTTCGACTGGAGAACTCAAAGGGAAGAAGTTCTGCAAGTTCCACAAATGTTACCAATTATAATACTAATGGGTGCCGAATCTTCCACATGCATGTTTAGAAGGCCATTGAACATGGGAAGATAAAGTTTGAGCTAGCCAAGAAACTGGTAATGGACATAGATGGACATCCTTTTCTTGGGGTACATATGGTAGAGTTTCAGTTGGCCAATGGAAAGACAAAGGTTTTAACATCAACTAAGGCCAAAGAAGATGGGTCAGTCAATCCTAAAGTTCAGATATCGGCTAATGAATACAAGGAAGTTAGACAGCAACACGATCGACAAAAGGGCCGATATGAGCAAGGTAAGACCTCTAGAACTGGTCCTATGCATCCTCACGTAACTTCTAGGATCTTGTTGAAAAAGTGGCAATGCCAGAAGAAAAAAGACTACCAGTGCGGGCTTGAAGAAGAAGAACATGAGTGTCGGTGCGAGGAAGAAAGGTATGAAAGAGAGCAAGCTGAACTACATTGGAATTGTTCTTTCTTTAGACACTGTTGGAACGAAGGTTTGAAATTGCCCATAAGATGTAACTGCCCAGAGTGCAGTAATCAATATCAAGAGTTTAGGCAGCCTCAAGCCAACCGCTGGTCCATCCATGAGCATTTGAATTATCAATCTAATGACATGGATCAGCACGTAAAAAATGAAGGAGTTTATGATCAGCTAGATAAGCGTGTGTGTGATCAAAACTGGGCCGGCCGTGATGAAGGAGAAAAGGAGTATGTTTGGCAAGAAGGCCAAGTCCAGGAGGTCTAACAAGGAGCCAGAAAAGAAGAGTTCAGCGCTTGAGGAACGGAGAGTTGGAAGCTCAAAAGTATAGCAGAGCTCGGACATGCCGCGTTAAACAAACAGCCGACAAGGGTAAGCCATAGGCTAATATTGATATGGTTTTCATTCTACCCGTAGAGTTCAGAGCTTCCTCCAAATATGAAAAAGAAGAGTCTGATGGAGAAGGGTTCGATGAAGAAGAGTTGGGAGAAGCAGGAGCTTAGTTAGCCCTCCAGTCCCAACAAGCTTTATACATGAAATGATTTGTCGATGGGAAGCCGATGACTAAGATGTTTGTCGATGGAGGTGTTGCGGTTAATCTGATGCCTTATACCATGTTTCGCAAGCTTGGAAAAGGTCCTGAAGATTTGCTTGAAACCAACATGATGCTAAAAGACTTTGGTGGTAATGCGTCTAAGACTCGAGGGGCAGTTAATGTCGAATTGACGATTGAAAGCAAGACCCTTCCTACTACTTTCTTCGTCATTGATGGCAACATATAGTCTGCTTCTGTGTCATGACTGGATCCATGCTAATTGTTGCATCCCATCAACAATGCACCAATGCCTTATTCAGTGGCAAGGAGACAATGTTGAAGTTGTTCAAGCTGATACACCCGTAAGTGTGACGACTGCTGATCCAGCATACTGGGAGTTTGAGGATTGCGAGTGCTTCTTTGGTAGAGTATGGGAAGCAGGCATCATCAAGATCAGCGATGAACATCAACAGCCGATCCAAGCAATCAGCTTTGAGAGTTTATTTTGATAAGTTCTTTAGTTGATAGGTGCAGAACGGCTGAGCATTGATTATATATATTGGTTTATGGGATATAGTCGTTCTGTATTGAGGAATCAAGACTGGACCCAAACATGTTACATTTGAGGGTTTGATAGCCGGTGATGTTAAATGTCTTGTGATGGATAATTTGATTCTTTTTCAAGTTATCATCAGCTACTTTGGAAAGTGTTTTTCTTATAAGGAATGACCAAGTTGGATCATCATCAGGATTAATAGCCAGTACTAACAGAGTATCGCCTTCTAAACAAAAAAGAGATAATCCTAATTTAGCCTAAAGGGCAGAAGCCGGTGCGGCACGCATTGCCTATAGTGCAAAAACATAAAAGAATGTGAATAGCACAAGGGTTAGTTCAAGGGAACATCCGTGCAAGACGGGAAATAAACATAAGAAAATTGACTAAGGATCTCCATTCATTCATTCATATTCCTAAGTACAAACTAAGGGTCGAAGAAGACATTGTTCACAATCCCTTTGGCCGAAGTGGTGTTCACCACTGTGTCGAATGCCCAGCGAAGTCCCCCACCAATTCATGGTGATCATCGTCGCTTGCGAAGCTAGGCTAAAACCACTGAAGCTCATGCCTAGAGTTCACATGGGCCATCATCAAGGTGACGACGACACTGTGGCGGACACCATGAAGGGCGACGTCCTTAGCGCGCACAGGAACGTCTTGGAGGTGGTTCATCAATAGGGCACCTTGGGCGTTCAGAGCCCCAGTAGCATTATTCACCACCAGTTGGAGGGCCTCTAGCTGCTCTGTCAAGGCTACAACGAAGAACAAGGGATTCGTTAGAAAGACAGCGGCAAAGCAAGGACAATAGAGGGTGATGGAGTTCTTTTGGAAATCTTACCAGCGACCCTGACGTCAGAATCCACCAGTTGCGCCCGGGTGGCACTGCCTTCCATTTCCGCAGCAGCGAGGGCGGTTTGGGAGGCATTCAAGGCAAGTTCCAGATGGCCGGTTTCGTGAACCGCCTCCAAGTGTCGGCCCATCGCATCATTCCGCTCGCGGAGGAAGCGATGAGCGTCGTCCCCGCTATATGAATCGGGGGGATCATGAGAGGGATCCCCCGATGCCACCGGTTGGATCACTCGAGCTGCAAACCTTATCAACATGTTATGGGTGCCGGCGCAAGAAATGGTCCTACAGGATGTAGAGCGGTTAGATCCTGATAAGGAGCATGGAGTTTCGAGTATGACTAGGCTTACCCTGGGACACGAAGATGCCAGCGCGGAGGAAGGTTATCCTCCAGAAGGTCACCAGCAAGGCGCTTGCCATTGGCCATTGCTTCAAAAGGAGTGAATCTGAAGATGAGAAAGGGGAAGTTGTGCGGTAGCAAGAGCAAAGGCGAGTACAGATGTGACTTCTTGGCTATCACCTGGAAACATATATTTATAGCCGAGGTCAACAGGGGTAGGATTATCGAGCCGCGTTGGAATTGAAGTGCAGTTAATAGAAGACAAAAGGCCACTCTAAAGAAGCCACGCACGGCCAGATGGGAAAGCAATGGTTACAGAGATCACGAATGCAAGGGATTTTAATCTGCTGGGTTTTCTGCATTATCGCTAGGTTCTAGGCTGGGGATTCGAAAATTTGTTCGTTGTAGATTTGTGTTTCCATCCAAATTCGGAGGCTGGCTCTAAAGATTGATCGATTTAAAGCGGTTGCAAAAGGACAAATTTGAAATCTTGAAAGAGCCATTGGAAGTTGATCGCTAACAGCCAGTGACAACAGGGAGTGTATATAGGATAAAGAAGTGTGCTGGCAAAGTATTTGCGCCAAGTATCACAAGTCAAGATTGCTTGAGAATCAAGGTCATAAGTTCTGGGCTACTTGAACTACATTGAGAGCGTTTAGACGAATAGTGTTAGTTTCTACACTATATTGCCACTCAGTTCCAAGCCACGGATTTGGAGGAGTTTGCCCACTGCGATTTTGCGTTTTCACTTGGTCACAGACGAATTGACTCTGGAAAATCAGTCGATTTGATCCTATCGATTGGTTTGGGTTGCCTAAGAGACCTGGTTCGAGTTTTCTGATGGATTCCCCGAGATCGTTGATTCAAGGGCTGATTGCTAATGAAGAGATTGATAGCTATGAGATCGGTGTTCACACAAATCTAAGGCACAAATGTGGGAACAAAAAAAGGTCTTTATAAAACATAACCCTATTACAATCTAAGGGCCGAGGAAAACGTGGTTGACGATTCCTTCAGCCAGGGTTATGTGTGCCATGGTGCTAGTAGCCCCCTCGAAGTCGTCCACTAACTCTTGGTAGTCATCGGGGTCTTCACCATCCGGGAAGCCGGGCTGCATTAGGCGGAGATCATGCGCACCTAGGCAATCGCCAGGGCTATGGTGGCTCCATGTCGGACACCGTGGAGAGCCACCTCCCTAACGCGCGTGGAGACGTCTTGGAGGCGGGCCACCAACACATCTCCCTGGGCGTTCAGGGCGTCGGTCGCGTCATTCGCCGCCAACTGGAGTTGTTAGGGGAAGATCAGAAAATCAGAGTGAATAAAGTGCAAGGAGTTGGAGGAGTCATCGGAAGATCCTACTGGTGCCGCTGACTCAGCATCCTAGGCAGCACCAGAAGGCCCTTCCACATGACGATGGGAACCAGCGTGGGATATAGCTCTGTGGACCAAGAGGAGTCAGTTAAAGGCGATCATTAAGAAGAACAAAAGATGCAGACAAGATCTGCCTTACCCCTGACGGCAGAGGCTTTGGTGCATGGGGAGCTCTTCCTCTGGGATGTCACCGGCGCTTGCCGTCGGCCATGGTCTTGGGGAAGAAGAACTGTTTAGATCTAGAAAGGAAGGAGTTATGCAACGATGGATGTGAAGATAGGAGTGGATGTGATCTCGGCCAGGCCTTGAAGTTGTATTTATAAGCGCAATGGGAAGCACTAGTGGAATTCCTCAGGCCAGGTGAAAACAGGTTTATTAGAAGATGAAATACTGCTCAGAGATCGAGGAGGCCACGCGTGACCAATTGAGGATGCGACAGTTGCAGGATCGCAGATTTGAAATCCTATTTACCAGAATTTTGGGCATTCTCACTGAGTTCCAGACCACGGATTTGAAAGTCTATTCACTATTGCTTTGTGTTTTTACTTGGATCCGAGAGGTTGACCTCATTTGATCAATTAAAAGGGTTGATCGACTAAGTTGGGTCGGCTAGTAGAATGAGCCTGGCCTAGGTGCTACCAACAGAAATAAAAGACTAAAGATGATTAAGGAGTATCGACAGCTATCCCTGTTTGGGGCTTATTCGAAGTAGAATATCAGGGTGGACACAGACATAATACGCGCAACAGCCGCAAAAGATAATTTTGGGATAAAATCATTTACCCCAAAATTGGGGGGCATGTGCTGACACTGAAATTTGGTTCGAGACATGAAGGCCTAGAGTTTCAGGGTTTATTAAAGAAAGCCGAAATATTCAGCAAAATCGGCTAACTAGGTTACCATCAAGATTAGCCAAATGACGATGATGTTATCCCTAGGATAGAATTCAACGGGCGAGAGATGGTGGCAAAGAGGCAGGAAGACACGTCGGACTCCATAGAAGGGGAAGATTGGGTCCAAGTTATCTTAATTTAGGATGTTTTGTTTTCTTTCCCAAGTTTTGAAACTAGTCTTGTTCGACAAGCCTTGGGTATAAATATTGAACCCCGACTATTGTAATAGACATCCACACATCAATCAAAACAAGTACCTTTACCTTTTTTCAGCCTCGTGCCACCCCTTAGGAGTAGGAGTAGAGTAGATCTCGGCAAGTTCTTCGAGCGAGCAGGGCTGCCATCGGTTAGGTCCAACCTCCGGCTTGTTTGTGAGTATTTGTCACGACTTATACTTTGTTTGTAAGGCTGCATCGGTTAGGTCTGACCTCTTGCAAGCTTTGTATAAGTTAGTTATCATCAGTTATTGTAAGGTTGCATCGGTCTGGCTCGTGTCTCTTACAATCACTGATACAAGTTACTCTTTGATTCTTATCAAAATTTGTACGATTGCATCAGTCCAGCTCGATCTCATATAAATTTTGATACGGATTAGTTATCGATATTGCATTAAATAGTTTACTATTCAACATAATATCACCAATTGCTCGGTCTAGATTAAAGATTTCTTGATCTTCATCCTTCAATCTATCGTCTGTGGACTATTTTATGCTAAGATCCAACTGTTGAAGATAGATCCCGTTTATTGGCCGTTTTATCTTGATCTTGATCGATCATAGCGGGTGTTTGAAGCCCAGTTTCCACTAGGGAATAAGTTTGTTAGTCATCAATCTCCGGTTTGCTGTCTTCGTTACCAACTTGTCGGTAGCACACTAGATCGGATATTGTTGGTTAAAGGATCTACTCATTAGGGGAGACATGATGTCATCCACTCGCTATTTTTCTATCGGCTATTTTAGCTGATAGCATGAACTATCACGTGTATGGCACGCGTCCGTGATTCCGCTAAAACATAAGTACATTTATAGATCGCTAGGCTTGCAGTTTGTTGTTCTATTATCAATGTTGCATCGATTCGGTTCAACCTATTGATAGTGCCATAAATTGGGTTTGGTTGGTTTCTAGATTTACTTATGCTTCGGTGTTTAAACATTTGCATGCTATACGACAAAAACACACTTAGATCGGCCCCTCGGCCGGTTGCTTGTGCTTTCATGCTCGTAACACGTGCTCATAATCTTGTCTAAATATGGATAGATCTTTGTGTTTTAAGAGTTTAATTTGTTATCATTATTATGGTTGTCTTCGACTTGCTCGACCCCCTCTGTTAATGATCATAGGTTAGATTTGATGAGCTTTTAGATCCATCTATACTAGATAAGTGGTTGATCACGTGGTATGTATCTGTTTACTTTGGAATCAGCCATTTTTGCCGATGGCCCGTGCATTGCAAGTGTATTAGCTCTTATTATTGTACTTGTTTCTGTCCTGATCTTTGAGCCAATACAGGGTATAGTCAATGCATGTACTTTCATTCATATCAGCTTTCTACCATGTTTTTGCCTATTTTATGATCATGGGCATTAGATTTATATAATTTATATTTGATAATTGTCAATAGTGTTCGTTTTCAATATCTCGTATCATGAACATGCTGGATATCGACTATTTAGTCGATATCCTTATCGAATCGGCTATTTAGCCGCACATTGGGAACTGTCTGGAGCAACACCGACATGTTCTACCTCAAATTACGCATTATCTGACTCTCCTTGTCAATTATAGGGTCAAATTGACTGGCACGCCCTAGGTCACGACCATCCGGTCCGGTGTCCTCCTAAGTCCGGAGAGAGCTCGGGGTCTGCTCCACGCGGTTTCTCTCGGCTTGCTACGTGTGCCAGTGGCGAGTTCACTTTTTGCCGTTGACAACTGTTTTTCTAAAGAAAAATGCTACTATACATATAATCTTTGATGGACGAAATTCAATCTTGAACAGTGCAAGGGTTTAGTGTGGATCATTTTTAAAATTCCTTTTTGTTCTTTTATCAATAAAATATTTAAGTGGGAGCCTCCCATGTTGTATTTAATGTTTAAAATAATCAAAATTCCTTCTGATTAAATAGTGACTATTGGGGTTAAATATGGATAGGATCTCCAGGAGTCCTAAATTTAATTAGGGGCATCTAACAAACAAACTCCCCTAAATATATATTTCTCTCCCTCAGCTATTACTCCATCTCAAATAACTTGTAGGGTGGACAATATGCCACCTTAAATTTGAGAGAGAGGGATGATGATTTAAGATACCACTAAATATAGGATGTCTGATAGAGGATGATTGGAGGGTGATTTTGTTTTATAAACCTTAATTTTGACTTGAGACGGCTCTATAGGAGAACTCTTGGAGATCTTTCAGCTCATTTGGTTGGAGGGTAATTGAAAGCAGGGAATAGGAGTTTAGAAATCTTTTGTTTGTTTTGTGGGAATGGGAGATTTAGTGGGAAGGGGAAGGGGAGTTTAGAGGATCAACTCTCACTAATCAATTCCCTAGGGCAGGGGTGGTAATAGGGTGGGAATTGTGGATTCTCACCGTCCATCATGATTTGTCTTTTAATTTCCCCTCAAAACCCTCACACCAAACACGGGATATGAATTCCCTCTTCAATTCCCTTTCTTATTTCTTCCACGAACCAAACAAGGGATTGGGACTAAAAGTCAATTTCCCATTTTAATTCTCTCTATCAACTCCCACCACTAGTTCCGATGCCTCTTCCCACGTTGTTACCAAACACAATGTAAGGATTTATTTGGTAGAGCTACTTATGCTCTTAATTATCCATGTAAAGTGATCTCTATATTGTCTAGGATAAACTATATGCATAAAGTAATTTCGTGTGTGGAGTGAATCAGGAGAAGCTACTTTTTTCAACCTCTAAACTCATAGTTCATTTCAAAGTATCGCTTCACATAATCAACTAGAATCACTTCTCTATTAAAAAAAGTGTTTGGCAGAGATCCTCTTAGATTTAACCTATGTTGGGAGCTCTGCCAAATAAGCACTGATATCATCTTGAGATCAACACTGTGTATTCTTCCTAGATGTCACTTCCAGCTCCACTGCAATCTTGAGCGATGTGGTTTAGGCTTAAATGGCTGTTTATGCATTGAGTAGTAATTAAGAGTGCAATCTAAATCATTATTTTTAGTAAAATACAAACATAGGAGTTTTGAATAAAAGTTATAATAAGCATAGGAGGTTCAACTTAACATTTTGATAAATAAACTATAGCAACTAAGAAGATCACAAATTGGAAGCCTAAATCTAGAATCATAACGTCAAAAGTCATGGATGTAACATGACCCACCGTAAGTCAAAATTTCAACAAAATGTATATTGAAGACACGTGTAAGTGTCATATAGAGAGGAAAACTATGGATATGGATGGTGAAAACATTTACAGTAACTGATAAATTATGTTCATCATAACCATCAAGAGAATACTAAGTATCTATATGGGTATTTCATTGAAAGATAAACAAAGAGAAAGGGCAACTGCATCGATGTTTGTTAAGATTTTAGTTTATGCAAAAAACACGGAGATGGACTAGTATGTATAATTGTTTTTTTATTCCTCAGATCTGAAAATACAAGTTGTTGTATCTGAATGTACAGCCGAACACACACCCACACACACACATTTTATTCAGTCTCACCAACACATCACTATGGTGTACACTAGACTTAGAACCTATACTAACACTAACATATGTGCCTACAAGACATTTACAAAGACTAAGCTTCACTAGATTGTGTTTATATGAACCATTGGTACCTGCAAATGGTTGGCATTTGTAGTTAGTGTCAATTCTCAATCAATTTCCGCAATTAAGTTTGGGTATGTGCCCGTGCCTAGTTTGTGATAAGAATAGAGCTGTATGGCTGGTTGGCACGCAACAGGCCAGGGTAACTACAATTGACTAAAAAAATACTAACTCTAATTACCCGCCAAGAATAGTACTAATAACACAATAGCGAATGGATTAATAATCTATTATTAACGTACATTCTTCTGCCCATAGTTCAACTTTCAACGATCCAATATTCTTTTCTAGTTTCTTTAATTCTCCCTTGTGGTTGTGGGCCTGACTAATCCTAAGAGCAACTTCAACAAGACCATGCTTGAGCCCTTAAAACTAAATTTGAAACCGTGCTTGAGAAAGGGAGCTGGCGGAGGTGTACTCGAGCCCCGAGGCCGCTTGTTTTATCGGAGGGAGAGCATACGCTTTTGTTTGGAGCCTTCATATGGTTGGAGTAATTGGATTGGTCTTCCATCGTCTTGCTTATTTGCTCCTCTCCTCTCTGCGTAGTCCGGTCAGTCGATAGCGTTTGGTTCAGACGTTGGTGACGTGATTTGTTTATAGAGGGTAACAGATCACGTTGAATGGTGTTTCGGCATGTTCGTTTTGCTGGTTTATTGTGCTGAAAGCACTGTTCGCTGGTTTGTTGTGAGAGAAAAACACTGTTAGATGGTTGCTGATTCTGCTGATAAGTCCAAACGAACAGGGCGTTTGTTGTAGACGTCGTGTAATCGGATCGCGCCATTATCGAATGCGGGCTTTCACAGAAGCGATAAGGCTCCCACCATGATGCTATCCGATATCGGTAATGCTGTGCTAAATACGTCCGTCCGTTTGGACACTCCCATTAATAGGCCACGACACCAGCCCAACGGCCCGACTCTTCACTTGAGTATGCGCTCATCCCAAACCATATCTCCTCGTGTCGTCTATTCCTCTCCATTCACTGCACCACCACCGTGTCCAAACTGCCACACGCGTGCTCCAGTGTGACCACGCAGCCGCGGCACTCTCCACCGCGTGTGTGCTCTAGCGTGACCACGTCGTCGTGGCACCCTCCACCGCGCTTGACCGGCCACCATCCTCTCTCTCCACCACGTTCTAGCGCCGCCGCCCGCCATCCTTGCTCTCCACCGAGCCATCCGCCCACCGCGATGTTCTCCATTGCGCTGGCCGCCTTCACCACTGGAGCTGCGCACCACTCCGTACTATCGTGCTCTGCACCGGCATCGAGCTCCGCATCGACGAGCCTCCAATCGTCTAAGCAGCAAGTAGATGTTGCGCTGGAAACACATGTTGCAAGCGTATGTTGCAAGTGTTTCAGATGTTTCAGAGGTATGTTTCAAGTGTTTCATATCAATGTTGCAAAAGTAGATTGGGATGTTGCATATGTTGCAATGGTTATACACGTATGTTGCAAGTATATGTTCCCAATGTTTCATGTATTTTTCAGACGTATCTGGATGCTGCATATGTTTCACACATATGTTGCAAGTGTTTTATCTAGATGTTTGCGTATGTTTGCAATGGTTTTCAACTGTTTTTAGGTGTTTTGGCAAGTATTCAGACTCATGTTTCAAGTGTGTCATCTGTCTTTAGACATATGTTGCAAGTGCTGCATCTGGATGTTTCAAAAGTAGATCAAGTGTTGCACATGTTGCAATGTGACCCGCTTGCTGTAGCTGTTGGAGGGGTCGCGAGGGGATGGGCAGGGTGCAGATACCGTGTGGGGTCGAGCAGGGGCGCAAAACGCCTTGCGGGTCGGGTGGGACGCACATGATGCGTCGGGTCGTGCGGTATGCAAAATTCAAGCGCGAGACTAGGGTGCATGCGCGGGCGGTCAGTCTAGATCTTTGAGGGTTAACACTGCGATCCAATATCAACTACCATCTCCGCTTGTCATTTGCTCACGCAGTCGTTATGTGAATGAATGTAGGACGAAACGAGGCTTTGACCTTGACCAAGCTATGCCATCAGAGGACTGGTGGCCACCAAACCAGCCTGATACACAGCCTATGCATGAGTTGTTATCCTAAGAATCCAATGCCATGTCCACTTGGAGGGATGTCATATGTAATGCAACGTGGGAGGGTAGGAGTACCTCTAGGACCTAATTCATGCATGTTCTTCCTTGTATAATTCAGTTTGTTGATCCTGGTATTGAACAAATGGTTATGTAATGCTTATGTAAGCATTATTGGACAAGGCTGAGACCAATGGTCTGTGATCCATCTTGTTGTTACTGCTATATCTTTATGCCTACTCTATTACTAGTTATGGATTGTTTGTATACTTTGTAACCATGAGATACATCCTTACTATGCCAACACCATGCTCATGTCATGCTGTTTATATTGCATGGGTGTATCCCATGGTCACCAGTTCATTTGGTCATCCTGGTCATGTAATTGTGTTATTGTTTCATTGGTGACCTAAATAGGATGGCTTCAGCTTTTGTTGATGTGGTTAATGGTCAGGGTGGGTTTGTGGCTGCTGCTGACCTCATGCCTGAGGTTCCTGGGGCTCAAGCAGCTCCTACTGGTGTTGTTGCAGCTGCTGGGCCTATGAGGTGGAACAATAACACCTCTGAGTTTGTGCTTAGAAGGATGGCCCAGCTGCTTAGTGATGATAGTAGGACTAACAAGGTGTTCAAGGACAAAAATGTTAACCTTGTAGCCAAGTGTCTTAAGGACTATAGTGGGAAGGCAGTGAGTCCAACTCAGGTGTACAACCACCTGAGGAAGTGAAGGTAAAAGTGGGCTAGGATCTGTAAGCTCAAAGATCTTAGTGTGCCTTGTGGGACAGTGAGGTCAATGCTATCATGCTTGAGGGGGAGCACTACTTAGGTCACTGCAAGATAGTACACTTGAGTTGCTAGCCATGCCATTTTATCTTACCTATCTTACCTCAATCTTGAACTGTACCCCTTACTACAAAACCACCCTAAGGATGCAGAGTTCCTTAACAGTCCTATAAGATTCTACTCTGAGATGGAGGCCATCTTTGGCCATTTTATGGCCACCAGTAGGTATGCACTAGGTTCTAGTGAGGCCCTTAGGGTCAACCAGGCTCAAAGTACAGCTGCTAAGGCTGAGGGCTCTACCTTCAACTGTGTCCCTAAGGAGAAGACCAACACTGAGGTTGGTGAGGGCAAGAGGAAGAGGAAGAGAGGGAACTTCACTGAGGATGAGATGCTCATGCTCAGCAACATGTCTGATGCTGTGAACAATGTTGCCAATGCACTTAGGAAGACTGGACTAGCCCATGTTGATGTTAACCTCTACCTTGATGTTATGGAGACCCCTAGCTTCTCTGAGGAGGCTCTGATAGTGGCCTACGCCTACCTTTTGGACAACAAGGCTTAGGGCAGGGGCTTTGTTGGCATGAGTGACAGCCATTGGGACATTTGGCTTAGGAACTATCTAGCCAAGAACTACTACATGTAGTTCCACTACCTGCTGGGCTGTATGGCTAATGAGGGGATTGACTGTTGAGATATATAGTTCCTCTACCTCCCTCACTCACTCTCTCTTCTTTTGACTACAGTTGAGCACACTTTGCTATAGGTATTTTGTGCAGCTTACTTGACTGACTTACACATATCCTTTTGGTTTATTTGCCGGGAGGGTGGCTAACTATATGTGCTAGAGGACACCATGGTAGGCATTTGAACCCTGAAATGTTGGGAAGAACCTGTTGTTGTAAGACACTATTTGTAGCCTCTGCTGGCTACTTTATTTGAGACCTTTAGCTGTTTATTGTCTCACTTTTGAACTGTTAAGCTTGAGTTTGCAGCATCTCACCTGTTACTATGTTGGTTTTGTTTCTTTGCTTTGGTGGCAACTATGGAAATATAAATGGCCTATGATGCAAACTGTCAACAAGAAAATGAGGTGGCTGCACATCTGAGAATGTTGTTGTTGGTTTTCATTGGTTCTTCTTGCTAGTTTTCATGACTGTCATCAAATCTATCTGAACCATCCATTCTCTAGCAACTCCACAAGGCTGATGGTAGAGAATGGATGGCCAGATAGGTTCCATGCCAGTCATGACCTTGGATTTGCACTTGTTTGAATCTTATGTTGCATGCATTTTTTACCTTGTTGTTCTACTGGCTTTTTATTTGTATGGCAGCCACCAATGAATTAACTAATGAATTACACCACCATATTCAAAAGTTGTGGCCAATTTTTTTTATAAAATGCCTATGATGTCATAATTGTTGCTTTCAACTTGATGATGCTAGTCATCAGTGAGGGACTTGAGATCAATGATTTGTTTCATCACAAACCGTAGATCTTCATGTACCACACTCATGGCAAGTTTCATTCATTCATTTTGACTAAGGCTAAATCACTCTCTCATTTCACAGAAATGGGCACTTGCTATGTGGTTTTCAAGGGGAAGAATCCTGGGGTTTACCTGACTTGGCATGAGTGCAGTAAACAAGTTCTTGGGTTCAAAAATACTATATACAAGAAGTATAGTAGCTATGAGCAAGCTGTTGTAGATTTTCATGCATTAGTGAGAGATTTCAATGCACCTCTGGGAGCAGCACCTCCCCTCCCCTCCCCTCTAATTTGCCCCAAGATGCTTGTTTTGAAGGCATTCCACCAGCTGATGGTAAGGCTGATTGTTGAAAGAATGTGTTAATCATCTTACTTGTTATTTTGCTGTTTGGACTATGAATGAAGGTGAGCAAGACAGGGCAGCGCAGCTGCCCCACTTTGGCTTGTGATGACCACAACTAGATGATGATGAGCTGCCTCAGTGTGTTACTAATTTGTTTAATCAATTTCTGTTACTTATCTCCTATCTGATGTTCAAGTGCTGGTGCTTATTGCTTAAGCTGTTCATGTTGGTATTTTTCCTTGCTTGACTGGTATTTTGTAAAGTTTGAGCAGCTATGACTCCATGGTTAATTAATTAATTTGTCTGAGGCTTGTTAATTTCCACAACACTAATGTTGAATCCTGTATTTTATTTGTAATGAAACACTAATTTTATTTGTGATGTTGGATTCCTCTTACCTATATCCAATCTGTTGTTCATTTGTGTGGTCTTCTCCCTGGTTGCTAGCCTGGCCGGGAATGAAACACATTCTCCCTTTGGCAGTTGGAGTTAGTTGGTGTTGGGTCTGGCTCCCTGATGTAGAATCAAACACAATCTCCTCTAGGTCTGGTCCATTTGGTACAGGCAACTAAACAAGGGGCCTTGCACCGCTTCAGCCCGACTATGGCTGGCCTCAGCCTAGCCTGCGGGCCAAGTTCCATTCAGGCCGTGTACCAAACATGCCCTTAATTAGTGGCAGCGGAATGTGTCGTATCTGAGGGCTTGCGTGTTTGGTAGGGAAGGTTCGTTTGAGTATTGCTATTGCATCAGGCTTCTCTGCTTCTCTGTCCATGAAAGGCACTTACCGTCAGAGGGAATCTAACGCACCAGTTTTTCCTTTAAGAAATCGTGATTCAACCTATTGGGAAATTTCTCCTGTACTACATGCATCCATATCTATGATTCTAGAAACAAATTTCTAGTTTTATTATGCCAGTTTAGCTATAGCTGTCCTGTCACACACAAGAAGGTGAGGTTTTACCTGGTCAGAGTAACACAAAATCTAGTCCAGGACTTGCTTTGCGCATCATTCGTCAATCAATCAGAACAGTATAATATCCGGTCAGGTCAATGAAGGAGGCATGTTTGATCGGAGACTCGGACTAGCTAGAGCAGGGAAGATTCAAAAGCGATGCCTTTATCTATTCATACAACTGTCTATACAAGCCTCCGAGGCCCCGAGCGCTCAGCATTTCTGTGTGCCAACAAGTTGTCAGGCTCGCATCGCAGCAATGGCAGCTCCTCGGTTGGCAGCAGCAACAGCAGTCCTCGGCTGCCTTTTTGCTCTTGCAACACTTGCAAGCGGCAACACTGAAGGTAAACTGCATATACATATGCGAAATTTACCCGCATATCATATTGCAAGCATCGTTACCAAGTGACCAAGTTCAGTCTTTTTTTTTCTGAAACATTCATGTTTGTTGTGGCTCCTCCAAGGTGACATACTGTACAAGCAAAGGTTGGCATGGGAGGACCCAAACAATGTGCTGCAGAGCTGGGACCCGACGCTTGTCAATCCCTGCACCTGGTTTCATATCACCTGCAACAACGATAACTCTGTCATCCGTGTGTATGTTCCTCTGTCCTTTACACCCTTTAATCAGTAATTTCAGACTATGTATAAACATTAGCATAAACCAAATTTTCAGCAGTATTTTTCAGTGAACGAACAGTGTTTTCCTCTCACAAGAAATCAACATAAGCATCAGCATAAGCCAAATTTCAGCAAAATAAACAGTTGCCGTTCATTCCATTCAACAAATCGGAACTTATGATTCACCAACAGTGTGTCGGATCGTGTAAGGTTATCTGCAAACCATGTCAAGATTGAAGTGCAAGTACCTGTTTATTGCTTTTTTGCAGGGATTTGGGGAGCGCAGGCATCTCAGGCCATCTGATTCCAGATCTGGGAGGACTGAAGAACCTCCAGTACCTGTAAGAATTGCATGACTTGTGGCAACCACTGCAAGAAACAGGAATTACACTCCAGAACTCCGATTTTTTTTTCCTGAAATTTAGTTTGCCAATGTTTGCAGTGAGCTGTACGACAACATCCTGAATGGTTCAATCCCAGCAACACTCGGAAATCTGACGAATCTTGTCAGCTTGGATCTTTATAGTAACCTTCTCACTGGAGCCATACCGACTACACTTGGCGCCATCGGCACACTGCGATACCTGTACGTAGTGTTTTTCATACAAGAAATTCATATGATTTTCATAAAAAATACGACCTCCGTAAATTTATGACTATTTTTCTGAACTGATTCAATGTGCCAATGTCCTTATCTCCATCAGGAGGTTGTATGAGAACAACCTGACAGGGTCTATACCTGAATCTTTGGGCAATCTGACAAGTCTTGAGAGCCTGGAGCTTCAGAAAAACACGCTGAGCGGTGCAATTCCATCGTCTCTCGGGAACCTCAAAACATTGCAGTTCCTGTACGTCATTAGTCCTTACATTCAGAGATGATTTTTCCTGAACGGTCAAAAAGTAAATAGTGGGTGTGGTTTAACTATTTTCATGGCCTCATGGGTGGTTTTGACTTTTGACTCTGCTATCTACGGTACGCGCAGGAAGTTGAACGCGAATATGCTGAGCGGCACACTTCCATTGGAAGTCCTCTCTCTTGTCATTGCTGGGAATCTGACCGAGCTGTGAGTAATCTGTCAATTTCAATACATCGTTGTCAGCTCTACACGGCTGCATTATACTACAAGATGATATTCTCTATTCTCTATTGACATAAGGAAAAAAATATATTCATTCAGAAATATTGCAAAGAACGACTTGGCCGGCACTGTCAGATCATCAGGTTTAAGAGGTAATTTATATACATGCAAATTGCAGCTTTATTTGATTTACCTTTTATTTTCTTTTGTATATGCATATATAATAAAAAGAGGCTTACAAGAATTGCATTTATACTGGCATTATGACAGTGACTGCAATCATCCAGGACAAGCTGAAGACTACATGATGATGAGTCCCTGGATCAGGACATTGGCTTTCTTCATGCGTATGCTGACAATATATAAACAAATAAATTCAATGACATGGATTGATCTAGACACCTTGTAGTACGATATGGCTGCTGAATAAATTCTATTCTTCTCGGAATTTTCCCTTTAGTACCATTAGTTAATGAGAATATATGGGGCATCTCTAGTCCAGGAATAAAATTCTCCCCAATTTTCTTTTTTATGCCTAATCTATATATCTATGTACTTAATATTTTATAAGGACTGACATGATACCTAAAGAGGGAAGGTTGAATAGGCTATACAAAACTTTACGACAATTATTAACAATTAAAACATAGAGTGCAGCCCACACTGCCTAAGCCGGCCTAGCCTGCTTTGGTAACCTAGTGGGCTACAATGTCCAAACCCGCCCTAGCTGGGTCGTGTACCGGCTTAGCCAGTTTCGGCTGAAAACCAGCAGAAATATATTAGAGCCTCAGTGGCCTCTTTCTCGTCAACTCTCTCATATTAACTAAGAGTGTGGCTACCTTAGGAGTATATCAATAGGTTCACTCGGTCCTTGCAATCACAGACATACACACCCAAGTAGACACAAGCGGGAGCACAAATATATATGAAATGTAATAAATTCCACACTTCTACACTAGATTATCCTTTTCCTTTTGGAGGCAAGATCGCAACCCTCACAATGTTCATGCAACCACCCTAAACCTTGGGGGCTTGCCGGGGACACCTAGCCACACATAGGTGCCAAGCTAAGAGTAACAAATGCAATCAACCGAAATCTCGACTTGTTCAAGTGCTCGTGGTGTTTGACAGCTCACACAAAGTCTCTCATGCTCTCTAATGGATCTCTCACAAAGAAGGCTCACTCCCCGCACTTAGGATTTTCACTTCTCTAAAGTCTAAACACTTCCACCCACAAAGGGAGGTTTGGGAGTAGCCAAGGGCTTCTAGTTGTGGTGATCTAGTAGAGAGCATTGCCCAATTCCATTATGATGGTCGTTCACCCGATTAAAACGCGGCGAACGATAGAACCGCGTGCTCTCTTTACGTTTTGGTTACACGCTCCTTTCCTTTTCCATCTACACAGACCGACGCTCGAAATATCCACCTCCCCGAAACTTCTACGGAACGCGACTTCTCTCCCCGTTCTCCTTTCCTTCCTCGGTAGATCCGCCGCCACCCTGTGCGCCATGCGCCAGTGCCCCTCCGCCCTGCCCCACGACACCGCAAGCCCTCTGCCCTCCGCCTCCCGCTCCGCGCGCAGCCCCACGCTCTCGTCCAGCGCGCGCCTCGCCGCCCCGGTCGCCGTCGCGGCCCCGGCGGCGTCGACCGCCTCCCCCGCCGCGGGAGCCGTCACGGGGAAGCCGACGGTGCTCGTGGCCGAGAAGCTCAGCGCCGCGGGGCTCGCGCTGCTGCGGGAGTTCACCAACATCGACTGCTCCTACGGCCTCTCCCCCAAGGACCTTCGTGCCAAGATCTCGCTCTGCGACGCGCTCATCGTCAGGTCCGAGACCAAGGTTGGCCGCGACGTATTCGAGGCGTCGGGGGGCAAGCTTCGCGTCGTCGGCCGCGCAGGCATCGGGATCGACAACGTCGACCTCGCCGCCGCCACCGAGCATAGGTGCCTTGTCGTCAATGCGCCGACCGCTAATACCATCGCCGCCGCCAAGCATGGTATCGCGCTGCTCACCGCCATGGCCAGGAACATCGCGCAGGCGGACGCATCCCTCAAGGCTGGTCAGTTTTCAGTGCACCCCTCCAGTCTGGAAATGATGCATGTTTCTGTTTTGACATGATGCTTCCATTATCTTTCGAATCTGTGACCCAAAGCGTTAACAAAGTTTTGTTTGGAACAACAAAGCACCGCCGAGAGTAAAATTCTTTGCATGGCTATTGTCAAAAGGAAGAATTCAGTGCAAGACAAATTTAATCAAGAAAGGAATTGTGCACACCTGGGACTGTGATGTTTGCCATGTGGCGGAGGAGACGGCAGCTCATGTGGTCTTCCGCTGCCCAGCAGCAAGAGAATTCTGGGAGGCCGTTGGGATACACGTTGATAGCAACTGGGAAGTTCAGAAGTTGCAAGAGATCAGGCCACCACCACACATACCACAGGCTCATTTTGGGACATTCTTGCTCTTATGCTGCTGGCACATCTGGAAACACAGGAACAACACGGTCTTCCGGGATGATCGGACTACACTGGCAGGTGCTTTGGCAGCGTGCAAGACGGAAGCAAACCTGTGGCGAGTCCGTCTACCGAGAAAAGATAGGCAGACAACAGATGCTTGGTGCTCTATCCTTACTGCCGCAATGTAAACCTGAACTAATCTTATCTTTGAACCGTGTACTACTATGTATTTCAAACATCTGGCCTAGAGGGCCATTGAAATCAATATAATCTCAGGTGGGGATCCTCTCCCCCCGTCGACTTATCAAAAAAAAAAAGCGTTAACAAAGTGTATTTCACTTAGACAATCTAGTATCTTGCAGGCATTCGCTATAATAGCTATTCAACTGTCCTATATCTTTTCAGGCATGTTCACTTGTTCAATATATAGCTATTTCTTATTTGACAAATTGGAAATGAGGCTTTTAGAGGAACTACCAAGTATTTATTTATTTATTTTCAAGTAGATGCATCGAAAATGTGCTACTATCAATCTAGTGTGAAGCCTGTTTTTACACTTTCAATTATCGGCAATCATTTTTGGCTTTTGAATGGATGTTTATTTTATCTCTTTTTGTGAATTGGTTATTAAAGAACAGTATTTTGCATGGGTGCTAAGCTCCTAACCAGCTAGTATCTTGTAGGCATGTTCAGTATAGGGCTGTTCAGCTGTCCTCTGTCGCTCAGGCATGTTCAGAATATAGTCGTCTTGGATAGAGCATGACTATGATTAGATGATGCCCAGATATGTTTTGTATCAGTTGTTAGTTAATTAGTTTGAGTAGCTAACTATGTTGTTTTATTTAAGAAAATCATTCTTCTGGAAGTGGTGATCATAGCTTTGCTCATAACACCACAGATGAAGATGGGAGTGACAATGACAGTGGAGATGACACAACTGAATCCTTAGTGAGTGATGTTTTGGTCTGTTAAATCATATGCATGTAACCTGTATATGGAACTTGGTTTATTAATTATATGCATGTAACTTGTATATTAGTATGTTCAACTTGTCATTCTAAATTATATGTTTAAGTTTTGTTTGCAAGTTAGTATGTTCAACTTGCCATTCAACTTATATGTTTAATTTTTGTTTTGCAAGTTACTATGTTTAACTTGTCATTACTATGAGGCAATCCGTGTAGTGAGAAAGATGAAAACCTATGATTAGTGTGATGCAATGATGAGTTGTCTGAAATCTAGGCTTTCTAAATTCTAAAAATATGCGGCTACAGGCAATACTTGTGGAAAAGTGACGTTGTCTAGTTTCATTTTCGTCCTATTTGTAAGTATTTCTTTTTAGTCATCACACGTGCTTTTTTATTATATAGTTAAATTGTGCACTGTTTGCTAGTAAATTATTGTTAGAGAATTTTATTATTTAGTTGATGTCTCCAGAGGTAGAATTGCTGCTATATCTTCCACGCATTGTAGAGATTTTGGCATGTTCTTAACTTAATAGTGTAAGTCATATGAATCAGCCAGGAGACTGGATCTTCCATGCACCGTAGAGATTTTAGTTGCTGAATTTGATGTTGAGTAGCTTCTCTTTTTTTTGTTAATCAGTTGTTATCGAATGTGAGAAACTTGTGCTGAACTTTCTTCAGAGATTCATTCAAGCAGTATATTTTATCTGTTGAGCCAGTCCTTGTCAGTCAATCGTGTGCATTGGTCAATTCTTTTATGTCTGTTCTTCAACAATCCCAATCTGGTGGATCTTCCAAAGAGCATGAAGATGCTGGCATTCATTTTGCATATACCGAAGGTTTCGCAAATATGTCAATTGACACTGACAGAACAGTTGGTGGTTCTTTCAAAGTGTTCATATTCAGTGTCGAGAAGAGTTGATGTTTACAATATGGGCATTGCTTTTGGTATTGTGTCCAATTCAACTAGCCAGTATGGTTCTTTGACTTCTTGTCCAAATTTTGGAAAATTCATATCATTAGTTGAACCTTTAAAAGATTAACATTTCAAAAAAATCATTATTTTTCTAGAAATAACAGTGAAGTATTTGTTCTTCAATTACTTAAATCTTATGATGGCCAGACTCACCTTTATTTCAAAAAAGGTATTACTTTGTGCAAAATTTATTACATATTTTAAGTATTGTAAATTATTTATTATAATCTAAAATTTGGTTGCTTTTCAAGTTCTATTTAAAACTGTGATCATTAGTGTAGGACATATTGCCTACATCTTCAAATTCGTTGATAAGAAGTTTTTAAAATTTTCATGTCATACAGGAGTACCCCACGATGGACATGGATTGTGAATTAATCTTTTAAACTATTAACCAGCCACTTATGTTTTTTGCCTTTAATGTTTGGTAAGCTTTCTCCAGTGTGTGTGAGCACAATGTTTTAAGTATTAATCATTGGAGGATGACCAGCTGTACCGAGCAGCCAAAAAGTTGAATAGATAGGTTGTTGATGGGAATGCTGAATCAAACATGAATATTATATGTACATTACCAATTGAGAGTGGTTAGAGTATATTACCAATCTAGAGTATTTGTTATGTCAAGCTCTGATTTAGTGTTGTTTTCAGTCTTTTTTTATGTGTCATTGTTCACTATTTCTTTTGGGTAATATCAATCCAGGTGGAATCTTAGTTTTTATTTATTTGAAGAACAAGGTTTCTTTCTTAAACCGTATGACCAATTCATCTGTGCAGCAGAAAGTAGTGAATGTTTTTTTTATTTTCTTGTATGATTAGAAGTGTTTTTGAGACCACAATTCACTTACATGATTAGGAGTGTTTTGGGGCAGTGTGACTAAAAGTATGTGCTTTTGGTATAGAACCAAGTCTAATATGTGAAGAGCATTTGACATATGTGCTGAATTTTTTCCTGCTTGTACAGTTCTAGTGAAGAAAACAGTTGGTGTATGTTAATGACCTTTTTTTGTCAAAGTTGGTAATACAAAAGTTTTAGAGAAATTATATACCTTTCTTGTTCTAAAATTTCATTATTTTATCCCATCATGTTTGGGAGATATGATTTTTTGAAATTCACTGGCAAGTTTTGACAGTGTGCTGTGCAGTTCTGGACTTTTGTCTTTTTCGACCATGTTAACTTCAAAACTAGCACATGTTGATAACTAGAAAGTTGTAACGTTTTTCTTAAGCTTTCCAAATTATACTAAAGAACTATATTTTTTTATTGTCTACAACTGTAGAAATGAATTTCTGAAGTTTCGTGTCATGTTTTGTAAATTCCAACAGTCTGTGGGTAAACAGAGTACTCGTAACAAATCGACCTCGTCTTGCTGTATTTTGTCCTATTTGTAAGTATTTCATTTTAATGATCACATGTAGCTTTTATTTTCTAGTTAAATTGTGCACTGCTTGCTAGTGAATTGTTTGTAGATAATTTTTACTCGTATTGTGATTTGCATGTCTCTATTGTAACTTTGTTATTATTTTTGCATGCAGACTGCCTACTTTGATTACTTGGGCTCAGAGATGAATATTGTTCCACAGACAATACCTCATATTGTTGCTTGGATTAATGATTTTGTTGATAAGTATATGCTGCATTACCTAGATTTTAAAAAGTTGGAGGTAATGTTTATAATGCAAATGTTGACTTTCTAGTTTCCTTTTACTCTCTTTGTGAGTCATTTCTGAATTGTAGTTTAATTATGTGTTGTTCATCTTGTAGATTAAAAGACTACTGTTTTTGGAACCGTGCTAATATTTTCTTATATTGAACTTGACTTATTAAATTATATACATGTAACTTGTGTATTGTAGTTACTATGCTGTAGTTTCTGTAATAAGTTGTAATTTTTTGTTAAACTTTTTATGTCTACCATTGTGCACATAACTTGTAGCCATGTCTAACTTTTTATATCTAACTTTCTGCTCATGTCTAACTTTATACAGATAACTTTTATGTCCAACTTCTGCACATAACTTGTAACTATTAACTTTTATGTCTAAATTTTTAGCACATAAGTTGTTTTGTTTACTTTATTATATTTGTACATAACTTGCAGTTATTAACTTGCGTGGTGAACTTTGTTTTACTAAATTATGTGCTTAAGTTTTGTTCTATATAGTTATTTTTTGTGGTACTATGTTAAATAACAGCGTTATTTATTTGTTTTTTTTCATGAGTATGTTATTTAACTTAGTTGATTAACTTATGATGTAGAGCTAAGTTTCTAACTTGTATTTTCATGTGTATACTGCATAACTTTTTTGATTATCTTTAGTGTAGAGAGTTATGTACCTAATTTGTGTTTTCATATGTATGGTACCTAACTTATGTGATTAACTTACTGTAGAGAGTTATGTACATGTGTTTTCGTGTCTATGTTATATAGTCATCTTACTTTGCCTACTAACTTATGTTTTTCCTTGTTGTGAACTTTGTTTTCTATTTATTATTTTAAATATTAAATATTTTGCAGATAATCCAATTGAAGACACAGATATGCTCAATGCATAACTATAGAGATGCTGAGACTATCATAGATGCAGAAGTTATGAATATTATTATGTATCTGGTGTTTGCAAGTTTGCATCATATTATGAAATTTACTGTGTAGTATACGTTGTAAAAGTTACTTTTATTTCATCCCCAACCCTTTTATAAACCCTTTTCCCATGTCCCGAATGATGAGTTTCTGAAAAGAGAAAAAAAGATGATGAAACCTAAAAGAGAATGTGCGAGCACTGCTAAGTTAGCACTGTTAAGTTATTCATCTAAGTTATGCTATATAATTCATTTTTCTAAGCTATGTGTGCATGGTTCTCAAAAAAATGATGCAGTGCGTGCGATCCGACAAGAGAAGTGAAGAGAATGGAATGGCTGCGCCGCACGAAAAGAGAAAGAGAATGGAATGCCTGCGCAAGCCAAAAAGAGAAAGAGAAGTGAAGTGAAATGGCATTAGACTATCTAAAAAATGTCCGGTGGAATGAATGCTTTCCTATTTAGGCAATAATTGCCGTCTGAAAATTGTTCGCTGGATTCCCATTCAATGGACGCTCGCCAATTAGTGGCTTTGAGAGCATTGGCAGCTAACACAAGGCCAGGGAGAGGGACAACTATTTATAGGTTTTCCTACTTAAACTAGTCGTGGAGGGGAGGGGCATATGAGACAAACTCGGCTTGGCTGTTTTTTTTTCAATAAAATAGCTGTTAGGCTAGACTCAACTTAGCCGGCCACGTAAACCGGCCTAGTCGGTTTTTCATGCATGGCCCAAAAATAGCACCTCACTCTCTCACATTCTCAAGCTTCCACACATGGGTTAACTTGAGAACTTTCATTTGTCTAAAACTCAATGACGTATCCCCCTTAATAGTGTGGCATAGATATACTCCAGAATTAAAGATCGCAACCTTTAAACCACTTCTTGAGCCTTCTTCAAACCTTTGCTTGCCACATTGATCATGCATACTTGAGGGTCTTCATCACCTCCTTGATAGTGTGATCACAAATTCTAGCCTTGGTGTTGTTCTAGTCATGGGCCTTCAAACTCTGGTTGTTGTCAAGGAGACGAAAACCCACAAAAAGTATACAGTGAAGTATAAACAGGATAAGTAAATCACTAGACCCTCAATTTCATTATTCATCATCCTTTACAGTGCCCTCTCGAGGCCTTATTTATACATGCTCGTAGGCTTTTACTAGACCGGAATACCCTTACACCTGCCCTAGATTCACAGTATATTCTCGCCATCCCAAGATGACTTGATCCGAAGGCAGCACCTCCCGCAGTTGCCGCCGTTCTCTGTCCACACCTGCCCCCCTAACCAAGAGTGAGGAGGGACGAGCCAGGCTAGTCCTTCCTTCGCCTCCTGCCAGATGGCATTTTTGACTCCTGCCTGCCATCTGTCATTTTGCTCTCCTCTGTCTCCACTGTTTCACTATGATGAAATCTAGGAGCCCACCTATAAATGCAACGTAGAATAATCGATGAAAAGAGGGCTATGATGGCAAAAACAATGTGTGTTGTCTAATGCCATAGTGCGGCTTGACTATTGCCCGCCGCTCATGACGCGTTCTCCATTTCACCCCTTAGTGTACTAGTAATCCTCTGCCCAGGTGAAAGGTGCACTCAGTTGGCCGTGAAGATGATGGAGGGTGAAGAGGGGGTGCCAAAAGGGTGTATATCCCCCCTCCCAAAAAATATAGCCCCTCAGCAATGTCCATTGGCTTGCTAATGGGTTGCTACCGCCATGTCACTTGTTTGCAGGCCCTGACGCTGTCCCGTTGAGGTGCCAAGTGTTAAGGTTGGATTAATTTTATTATTTTTATTATATATTTTTTCATTATTATATCTTTATTATTATTATTTATATATATTATTTTTTTTCTCTCTCTCTCTTTTGAAACATCGCCTTGAAGGAGCGAGGTGTATTTTCGGTTTCTGTGTCACGTGTGACCATTTCGTTTACGATGGTTCCTCGTTTTGTGCGCCTACTTGGTGCCATTGTGCCGCTTGGCGCTCCTAGCCTAGTATAAATAGCACCCGTGGGGTGAGTTTGTGGGCACCCCTTGCTCATTTGTGCCTGGAGCTTTCCACATGTCTTGCTACGTTACTTCCCTCGTGCCTTCTGGTGCCTTCGCTTCTGACGCTTCGCATCTCGGCTTTGACTATTCACCTCTTAAGGTAAGGATATTGCTTTCACACTCTCCCCTTGTTTTGTTTCTTTATGTTATCTTTTTTTGTGTTCGTGATTTCACCGCGTCTATAGATGTATTTCGGAGTTGAATCTTCATCTAGCGGGAGCTCGTCTGGCGATACTAGTTCGAAAACTAGAACTCATTCAACTGAACGTGGGAGCACGTCGAAGTCTATTTCTCTGGAGCATGGGGATGATTCAAAATTGGCTCCACAAGGGCAAGCGAGTGGATCGATATCCATACCCCAAAACCAGACTCCTCTTCTCCTAGTGGCTCAGGGAGCTCTAGTGAGAGTGCAGCTAAAACATCAGAGTGTTCAGCCGAATCGAGATTTGTGGGATCTGGTGCAGCAAAGAAGGTTATGGATTCGACCTTTTGAATTGGGCATTCTCGAGTGAGTAACGAGGTGCTTTAGGAGTATGTTCGCCAAGGACTACTAAACTCTGAGTTCTCGATGAATTTCCGTGCATGTTGACGGTGGTTAACATATACCATAAACCATCAACCTACCTTGCATAAATGGTGAAAATGGATTAATATCATAGAATAGGAGGTTTATACTAACAAATGCCACAAGTTTTGGTGAATCTGTGTTTCCAGCAGGATTTAATCAGAAAACCGACAAGGAGGATCAAAACGTCAGATAAAATCAAACTTAACTGCGATGAAAACTACTCTAGAAGGATCTAGAGGATACGAGAAGACACCACACCGTGGCAGACCCCGAGAGGATGCCAGGTGGGACTAACTAGCCCCACCACCATGCCGTTCAGCCCCTTATGGGGCCCACTCATCAGGAGCTTCCAGAATGTTCTTCCACCGCCTCCTAGGATTGCATCTACGCCGTTCCTTAAGTCAGTTTGATCCAAGGGCTCACGTTACACCCCCAGGGCTATAAATACAGGCCTGCACCCGTCCCAGAGCTAAAAGGCCAGGAACCCTAATTTATATTTCCACCAGGATTTAAGGCTAGTAATCAAGAGAAGATTAGTCCTTCATAGGATCTAGTCTTGTATTAGAGATAGAGAGATAGAGAGAGTAGAGTTTTGGAGGAGTCCTGGCCTGTCGGTGCTCTCTCTATGGCTTGTACTCTACGGAATCAAGTTCTTTTTGAGTTTGCTTCTGAGATTCTATGGTAATCGACTTCTGATTTAAGTAAGCAACTTGTTTATATTGTTCTTCAAGTTTACGACTCTCTTTTGAGTGCTTTGATCTTGGTAGCTCCTTGATTGAAGTAGCATTCATAGTGTAAGTATGGTGCTTAGACTAGGGTTACTTATAAATGCACCCTATTTTCTGGATCGGTGGTAGCTCGCGAAGGTGACTTTATAGCTTCGTTGAATCCTCTATAGTCCACCTCCCGTTAATAGGACTAGCAGGAATTTGATCGCTTGTAGGGAAGAAACTCTGAATTTATTCCTTATAAGACATCTCTCACGATAGAACAATAGAAGACAAAGCTTACCGAGATTAGAACTAGACATATCACGGTAGTCTCATTTATATTCCTATTTTCTGACCTTAATTGTGAAGTTGGGTTAAGTTAAGACTTAGTTATTCTCACTCATTGTTCCTTTAGGTTCGATATTAAAACTAGGTTATTCTCGGTGAAGTGCTACAACGGTATAATATCTGTGTGCTTGCGGATATATTTATTCTTTGTGTGCACTTAATTTATACCAACAAGTATTTCTAGCGTCGTTGCCAGGGAACAGTTTGCTGAGTTAACTTTGAGTCTAGCTTAATCTTGTATTATACTTTTATCTTTACCTTTTATCTTGGATCCAATATCCTCCCCTCCCTATCAATATGGTGCACCCACGGGCACAAGCCTACAGCTAGTAGAATCTTCAAAACCTATCCTATCACCTGGCTATGAGCTACGCCGGCAGTTAATCAGCATGGTTCAGGATAAACCTTTTTCTGGCGAAGTAGATGAAAATCCCTATTTCCACCTATGTGAGTTTGAGCAGACCTGTGCATGCCTACGCATTGAAGGCATGTCAGATGAGACCTTAAGATGGAAGCTTTTCCTTTCTCTTTGACGGGAGAAGCTAAACATTGGTATAAGCTCAACAATGGAAATAGTCAAGGAGATTGGGGAGTGCTATGCCAGCTTTTGCTTACAATTCTTTCCCACCTATAGGGTAGTCAAACTTCATGTAGAGGTTCTAACATTTAAACAAAAGAAGAAAGAATCTCTAGGCAAGGCATGTGAACGCTTTAACACTCTTCTTAATTCTGGCCCTGACCTTACCATTCTAAAACCTATTCTTCTCCAATACTTCTTCATGGGCCTTACTAGAAAAACCATAGAATATCTTAATACGGCTTCAAGAGGTTCATTCATGCATGTCTCCACCGAAGAGGCGAGAAGCATTCTCACGAAAATCTTGCAAGACCGCCCTAAAGAAAGAGAGAAGTTGTTAGAAGAAGAATCCCAAATAGTTGAATTCGAATCAGAACCATCACCAACTTCAGCTATTCCAGATCCTGAACCACCAAAAAAGGAGGAAACTCTAATTTTGGATTTTATTCTTGAATTCAAGGATGAACTTTTTGCTAAATATGGAAATACCTCAAATTATCATGTAACGAGAAAACCCTAGCAGCCTAGAAAATCATCATCTATAGAACCTTTAGACCCATCTGAGGAAGTTTTCCTTAAAAAGACAACGAAAGAGCTAGTATCTATTATGACCAATGAATGGCTAGAAGAATCAGAGTTTTCCTCTGAAGTTATTCATCTAGATTCAACCTCTATTACCATTAATTGCCAGATCAACAAAGCTCCTTTTGATGCTCTTTATAATCCGGTTGTGGGTGTTAACATCATGTCTTCAGATTTTGCTCATGATTTATTAAAATACATGTTATTAGGCCAAACAACCAAGTTGCTAAAAAGTGTTTTGGGACACATTGCCCTAAGTTTGGGAATTCTTTGTGCCCTCCCTATCTTGATAAATAGAACCAAAGTGCAATTGAACTTCTATATCGTTGATGTTATGGAGTTTGACCTGTTGACAGGACAACCAATAGAATAACTTATTCAAGAAGGACAAACGGGAAAATTAAACATAAGACTTGGGAAAAAAAATTTGAGCTCTCTGTGCCCATCACTCACTCTCTTAATGCTAAGATTGGGCCAATTCCCGAGCAAGACCCAATGGATGAGGTTAAGGTTGCATCTCTTGATGACTTGATTGAACCCAACCTTGAAGATGATTCCCAGTTCTTCATCGATGAGGAAGAAGACGAAGGATCCACAGACCCTGAACCTCTCGATGAATTGCTAGAACCGCAAAAGCCCTCCAATGAGCTTAAACCCCTGCCTTCTGGTCTTAGATACGCTTTTCTTAATAATGATCAGGATTCTTCTGTGATCATAAGTGATAAACTCTCTCAGAAAGAATCCCTATGCTTGCTAACTATCCTAGAAAAGCATCGTTCTGCTTTTGGCTACTCACTCCAAGACATTAAGGGAATCATCCCTGCTCTTTGCACCCATCGTATCCCTACAGATCCAGATTCTATACCTTCTAGAGAGCCCTAGCGTAGGCTTAACAATGCAATGAGAGAGATTGTTAAGAAAGAGGTCTTAAAACTTTTGCACGCCGGGATTATCTATCCTATGCTGCATAGTGAGTGGGTAAGCCCTATTCAAGTTATGCCTAAAAAGAGAGGCCTGACTGTTGTTAAAAATAAAAAAATGAATTAATCCCCCAAAGAACTGTCACTAGTTGGCGGATGTGCATTGATTACCAAAAACTTAACAAGACAACAAAGAAAGATCACTTTTCGTTGCCCTTCATTGATAAAAATTTGGAGCGACTGGCGAACCACTCTTTCTTTTGTTTTCTTGATGGGTATTTAGGTTATCACCAGATTCCAATCGATCTAGATGATCAAAGCAAAACCACTTTTACATGTCCATATGGAACATATGCTTATCATAGAATGTCTTTTGGATTATGTAATACTCCAGCTTCTTTTTAAAGATGCATGATGTCTATATTTTCTGATATGATTGAAGAAATTATGGAAGTTTTCGTGGATGACTTTTCTATTTATGAGAAAACTTTTGATGATTATCTTGAAAATTTAGACAAGGTTTTGCAAAGATGTGAAGAAAAGCACTCATTTCATGGTTAGAGACGACATAGTGCTTGGATATTTAGTGTCCGAAAGAGGGATTGAGGTAAATAGAGCTAACATTGAAGTAATTGAAAGGCTACCTCCACTTGTAAATATCAAAGGGATCCAAAGTTTTCTTAGTCATTGTGGTTTCTACCACCGATTCATAAAAGATTTTTCACACATTGCTAGACCACTGACAAATCTTTTGGCTAAGGATGTTCTCTTTGAATTTGATGATGCATGCTTCAAATCTTTTAACATTATTAAGAAAGCACTCATCTCTGCACCAATCATTCAACCTCCTGATTGGTCGCTACCCTTTGAAATTATGTGTGATGCTAGCGATTATGCTATGAGGGCAGTTCTGGGACAAACAAAGGATAGAAAGCATCATGCAATTGCTTATGCTAGCAAAACTCTAACAGGACCGCAACTTAATTATGCAACAACTGAAAAAGAACTTCTAGCTATTGTTTTTGCTCTTGATAAGTTTAGATCTTACTTAGTAGGAGCTAAGGTGATTGTTTATACTAATCATACTGCTTTGAAATACCTGCTCATGAAGAAAGATGCTAAACCAAGATAGATAAGATGGATTATGCTACTCCAAGAATTTGATTTAGAAATAAAAGATAAAAAGGGAGTAGAAAATTTTGTTATCGATCACTTGTCTAGAATGTAGTTTGAGAATTCACAGGAATTGCCCATCAATGATTCACTAAGGGATGACATGCTCTTCAAGATTACCAGATCAGACCCCTGGTATGCGAATATTATCAATTTTATAGTTGCAAGTTATGTACCACCAAGGGTGAACAAAAGGAAACTTATCTATGAGAGTCGTCTCCACATATGGGATCCACCATACCTCTTTAAAGTCTGCTTTGATGGCTTACTCAGGAGATGTGTATCGGCGGAAGAAGGCATCAAGATCATTGAACGATGCCACTCATCACCATATGGAGGTCATTATGGGGCATTCCGCACTCATGCAAAGATTTGGCAGAGTGGATTCTTTTGGCAAACCATGTATGAAGACACGAATGATTTCATTAGAAGATATGGAGCATGTTAGAGGCACGGGAATATAAATTCAAGAGATGCCATGCCACTCACCAACAACCTCTAGATCGAACTCTTTGATGTCTGAGAAATTGACTACATGGGACCATTCCCAAAGTCAAGGAACTATGAGTACATCTTGGTGGCAGTTGACTATGTCTCCAAGTGGGTTGAAGCCATACCATGTAGAGCTGCTGATGCAAAGAACTCCAAGAAGATGTTTGAAGAAATAATATTCCCAAGATTTGGAGTCCCGAGGATGGTGATTAGTGATGGAGGAACTCACTTCACTGATAAGAAATTTCATGCATACTTGATGAAGCATGGGATCTGCCATAACGTCGCTACTCCATACCACCCTCAAACAAAGTGGCCAAGGAAAGACATCCAATAAGCAAATCAAGAATATTCTGCAGAAGACGGTCGATGAAATTGGTACTGTATGGAAAGATCGATTACCCGATGCATTATGGGTATACAAAATGGCCTATAAGACACCATTGGGCATGTCACCATACCAATTGGTCTATGGGAAGGCCTGCCATCTACTTGTGGAACTAGAATAAAAAGCTCACTGGGCCATCAGGCGATGGAACATGGACTTTGAAGTCGCAGGAGTTAAAAGGAAGATGCCACTCTCTGAGTTGGATGAATGGCGTGAACGAGCATATCACAACTCAAAAATATACAAGGAGAGGACCAAAAGATGGCATGATAAGAGGATCAAGAAGGAGCTTGCACCCGGAGACAAAGTATTACTTTTTAATTCTAGGGTTAAATTATTTGGGAAAGGAAAACTTCAAAGCAAGTGGGAAGGACCATTTACGGTGAGAAGCAACTTTTCAAACTGACGAAGGTACGTTATTCAAGGTAAATGGCCACTGTCTCAAAATCTTTTTAGAACCTGAATAACCAACTGAGATTGTTGATGAGGTGGATTTTCATATTTTACATTAATTACACCACCGCCATCAACCGTTACGAGATATATCGCGAAAATATGATTTTCAGGGATAAAAACAAGTTAGAAACCCACACGAGTAAAGTTTCCCTGAGAGGATGACCTGTGGGGCCGACCGGCCCCACCCCTATACCAGCCGGTCCCCTGTCAGCACCTCTCGTGCTCTATCGGTTCTCTCACCCTTTCTACACTCTTCCATGATAAGATCACGTATATTTCAGATCCATTCGCATATTTTCTCATACAGATCCTATAGGGATAAGATTTTGACCCCTGCTGCAAGATGAACCCCCTATATAAACAGACCCTTGCCTGCCTCCTTCCTCATTCCATCCAAGCCTCCTCTCTCCCATAGCAAAGTTCTTCTCTCTAGATCCAATGGCTGAAAAAGAGATCATTCCTTTTGGAGTCGACCTCAACAAACTTCCTCCTACGGAAGACTCTCTAGCCATAGTTCCAGTATACCAATCTCTGCCTCTCGCCATCATTCTTCTAAAGCAAGTAGTCACAGTGTCTCCAAGAAGAAGCTACGAGCAATCCTACTTTGCCCAAGTTTGTCAGTCGACGCTTCCTCCACCTTAAGATCGTCTACTCCTAAAGGACACGCCAAAGGACCCAAAGATTGTTGTACCGAAGGATGTCAAGCTCTTACTTCCAAGACCCAATGAGACGCTAGTGGATGTCAAGACCAACAAGCTTAGAGAGATCTCCTGTGTGAAGTACACTACAGCCACTCCGAGCTGCACCAAGCCAAGTAAAATTTATTCCACCAAGAGAGATGCCCAAGAGACCTGCTCCATCATTGGAAAGAGAAGAGAAGCGGCCAAGGACGACCATTACAATGCTAGAGACAAGGATTGACCATATTTCCTAGACCATCACATCTCTCCAACAACAGAACACTCTCCTCATTAGGACTGTAGACGCTCTAAATAAGAAAGTAGAATTAGAAAGCAAAGAGCGAAAGAAGTTAGAGAAGCAAATCGAAATTCTTTCCAATTGTGTTGGGAAGAAAGAGAGAGTTGAGAGTTAACGATTAATAATAAGGCACAAGTTTTAGTTAGGTTAAAGTTTTTAGGTTCGTCTCTTGAAATGATTATATCGCTAGCTCAGTTGTTAGATCGATTAAAGTTAGGTTGAAATTTGTGATTTGTAATAAAGTGCCTTATGCAATCATTAATGGAGATTTGTTATAATGATTACCTGTTGTGCAGAAAAGTTATATAGGAAAACAAGTGTGGGGAAGACACACCACGACAATAGAATGAAATTTGATCGCAAAAATTACAAATTATGGAAAGTAATTAACCAGGGACCACGTACGTCAAAGCAAGCCCTGAAAGGCCACCAGAGCAGGCTGCCCGGCATCTCCTATGGGCTGGCTAGCCCACCACCTTGCCATCTCGCCTTGGACTTCATCCACGGTCAGGTTTGAACCCAATACACTCTATTCTCATATGTTTCGCTTTCCGTTTTGAACCGAATTAAAAATCACATGATAAAACAACTTGAAACTTTAGAAACAATTATTTCAGTCATGACTTAAGGATAGACTTACATATTACTTTTCTTGGAAGTATTGCTACTGTTGGGAACTTATTATTAGGAACTCCATGTGACTTAAGTTGTTGTGGAATGAGATATAGTAGAATAATGAGAACTTGATTCTTGATGTCTAGTCATTGGAGAATTTTATTTCAAAAAGAAAATAAATAGCTATACTTCTCATTTGTGGTAAGAAATGACCCACTAGAGCCATATATAGGATAGAAAAACCTTCTATATATACTACTTGTGTTTGTATTGAGTTTGGTCAAACCTTGTGACCCTTGTTGAGAAACTTATCATGCTCTCAAGATTAAGATCAAGTACACTCCACATATATCTACTGCTTCTACATTGAGAGTACATAGCAACATGTTTTTTATCCACCCAAAATGTTCTACTCCTACACTGGGAGAAGACATAAAAAGAAGTTTGTTAGGAATAAAAGCTCCAAGTTCTTGTAATGTCTTTCTTGAAAGGTTTCCAATTGCAAAAAGAGGCATGTGGCTAAAAAAGAAAAATATTGAAAAAAATGGACAAGTGTCCGAGATATCTAAAACAATGGGTACTTAGATGCCTACCATGAAAAAAGGAAAAAGAGAAAAAAAAATTGAATGAGAAAGATAGCCCATACTCTCTAGCACAAGTTTTCAAGTTTCCAGCAAGAGAGACATGTTTCAAGGAGCATAGTAGAATTAGGATAGCCACCATACATATTTTCCACACACATGCACATCTTAATCTAAGAGTATGAAACTTTTCTCCATGGATCCTTGTTTTAACTTTATAATATATGCAATGCAAATATGTTTTCACATTCATTCCTACCTGAACTCCACACAAGTTTTTAGAAGTAGGCAAAAAGAAGGCAAAATCATCTATGCCTTAGTGAGAATCCAAAAATACCATACATGAGTGTCTTGAGAGTACTACAAAAGGAGAAGGTAAGCTATGTTTTGTTTTCAAAATTCTTAATGTTTCTCCAATTGACTTGACTGAAGGAAGATGGTAATCCGGTTCAAGTTGTTCCATTCTTCAACCGCTCAAAGTTTCATGGTAGACACTTTGAATCTTGTAGAGCATGTATGACTGGGAATGTTTTTATGTTAATATCTTGTCCTAAGGCTATGTCTTGAGTAATCCATCCTTTTATCAAGGACGAGCAAAAGCCTAAGTGGGGGGAGCTTGTTGACGGTGGTTAATATATACCATAAACCATCAACCTACCTTGCATAAATCGTGAAAATGGATTAATATCATAGAATAGGAGGTTCAACTAACAAATTCCACAAGTTTAGATGAATCGGTGTTTCTAGCAGGATTTAATCAGAAAACCAGCAAGGAGGATTAAAACGTCAAATAAAATCAAATTTAACCGCAACGAACACTACTTTAGAAGGTTCTAGAGGACACCAGAAGACACCACACCACACTGGAGCCCAAGAGGATGCCAGTTGGGACTGGCCGGCCCCACCACCAGCCTAGCCCCCTATGGGCCCACTCATTTGGAGCTTCCAAAATGTTCCTTCACCACCTCCTAGGATTACATCTACGCTATTCCTTAAGTCAGTTTGATCTAAGGGCTCACGTTGCACCCACTAGGGCTATAAATACAGGCCTGCATCACTCCCAGGGAATAAGCCAAGTTTGATCCTGAGAGCTGAAAGGCTAGGAACCCTAATTCATATTTCCACCAAGATTCAGGGCTAGCAATCAAGAGAAGATTAGTCCTTCATAGGATCTACTCTTGTATTAGAGATAGAGAGATAGAGTGAGAGAGTAGAGTTTTGGAGGAGTCTCGGCCTATCGGTGCTCTCTCTATGGCTTGTACTCTACAAAATCAAGTTCTTCTAGAACTTGCTTCTGATATTCTCTGGTAATCAACTTCTGATTCAAGTAAGCAACTTATTTATATTGTTCTTCAAGTTTGAGACTCCCTTTTGAGTGCTTTGATATCCTTGATTGAAGTAGTATTCGTAGTGTAAGTGTGGTGCTTAGACTAGGGTTACTCGTAAATGCACCCTATTTTTCAGATCGGTGGTAGCTCGTGAAGGTGACTTTTATAGCTTCGTTAAATCCTCTATAGTCCACCTCCTGTTAATAGGACTAGCAGGAATTTGATCGCTTGTAGGGAAGAAACTCTAAATTTGTTCCTTATAAGACATCTCCCATGATAGAACAATAGAAGGCAAAGCTTACCGAGATTAGAACTAGACATATCTCAGTAGTCTCCTTTATATTCCTATTTTTTTACCTTGATTGTGAAGTTGGGTTAAGTTAAGACTTAGTTATTCTCACTCATTGTTCCTTTGGGTTTGATATTAAAACTGGGTTATTCTCGGTGAAGTGCTACAATGGTATAATATTTGTATGCTTGCAGATATATTTATTCTCTGTGTGCATTTAATTTATACCAACAGTGCACCTTGGAACGAAGAGGTCCCACAACGCAAACCATTTGAGGCGGTTGTTTTAGGGATTATTTTGTCACTAGGCTTTGCTTCCGGTGTGAAACGTTTATTGGTGGAGTGCTTGAACGTTTTAAGGTCGAAGTGCACACATGACCCCTAATGCATACGCCCTCCTTGGAATTTTTGTGATGGCACTAAAGATGATGGGCTGCGAACTGAATGTAGATACTTTCATTTGGTTTTAGGAGATTATGTTCGATCAGAAGAAAATTAAGGATCTGACGACTAGAGAGGAAGTGCTTGCCGAATACGGTTCATTAAACTTTGTACCGAAGACACGAGGCATCGTCAGCATTGTCCCCACTTACTGAAACAAGTGACCACGCTGGAGGGATAATTGGTTCTATCATCGGATATGCACCGATGCGAAGGTCAAAGAGGCTCGAGCTAAAAATTTGTCTCGTGTATCGCCCATGGTTTCATAGATGACTCGGATGACTATGCTACGAAAACCTAACTTTTTGACATCTAGCGCCTAGGTGGTGCGATCTGGTGACGCTTTCATGTTGACTTTGTGCTGGCAGACCAACAGAGACCTTGTGGAAGAGTAGACTGCGGCTAGGTGCCCACCCCTATGTAGCTATTATTGGTTTAAGAACATTGTTGAAAAGCAGGGTTATCTTGGACCAACTCTAAACAGCCAGCGTCTGATGAATTTTTTGAACGATCCTATGTTCGTGAATAATGTTGAGCATGAAGTGAAGAAAATTTGTGGGCTTTATGGAAAGAAAGAAGAGAAGGCAAAACTACATATAGTCTAGCTGGAAAAGCTCGATTGAACTGGGTGCTATGAGGATAGCCTACCCGGAGCGAACACTATCTCCTAATGAGCTGGCTCCCGATGCGAAGACATCGAAGGGTAAAAGGTCTGTCTAGAAGCTTGATAGTGGAGACGACGGGGAGCATCGGGAGAGCCTTGCCGAAAAAGCACATCAGAGACCCACTTGCGCATAAGGAAGACCCGAGACTATCTATGGAGTTACCTGACCAGGAGCATTGCCCTTGTGAGGGGCTCCAAGGAGGACTAGGGGGAAGCTTGCGCGCTTCTCAATACCTTGGTAAACATGCCAGAGTCATTGACAGGAGTTTGCATCTCTACCTTGCTTAAGCTTCCACATTTACCTTATTACCTTGGTTGTGTGCTTTACCTTTCTAGCTTAATTCATAGGCTAGTTGATAGGATTGGAATCTAGGTTGCATAGCTCTTTTGCGGTAGAGATAGCAACACACCTAGCGAAACCTTAGTTGCATATTTAAATAGTTTACTTTGTTGCATAGGTTTTGCTAAGTTTGGAAGAGGCCATAGTTAGAGAAATAGATTTTAAGTTAACTAATTCACTCCCCCCTCTTAGGTGTCACGGCCCCTATAGATGAGTTTAGTAGCACAACTTCACTGTTTTCACCCACACTTAGTAATAATAGTAATGCTTTGGTTCACTGTAATAAATTTAGTTTGTCAATATGGAGACCCTTTGTGGTTTAATACAACATTATGTTGCAATCTATCTTAATCATGGATTTATTCTTGTTGATGCTTCTGTGTTTACTTTGTATGTTGATGGGTGTGTGATGCTGAGCTTTTGCGCCTTGGCATTGTTGAATATTATATGGGTTTAGACCCATATTTTATTTAATAAATCAATTAATTCTAGGCCCATATTAAATGTTGTGGTACAATATTGTTTAGCCCCATAGGGGATATCGACCGGATGTTGACTCAACTTATATGTGTGGGTTGTGCCTGTCTACATTGAGAAGGTTGAGAAGAGGCGTGACCGTGCTGTGCTATGGTTGATGCAATGCACGTGGTGTGGGACATGAAAAGTTTTGCCACTCAAACCAATTATGGGGCCGTTAGGAGTTTCAGGAGTTTCTGACCCTAATAAGGAAATATAGGAAGGAGTTTCTGACCCTAACGAGGAAAGTAATGGGCAGGAGTTATGGGAGTTTTTCTCTTGTAGCATTTCTCACGTAGCGTCATAGTGCAGGCGCCTCCTCCACTCCTCCTGTAGCGTCTCCAGTGCTTCCGACTCCTGGTGATCCTTTTCTCCCGTAGCGTTTCTCTCGTAGCTTCGTAGTGCGAGCGCCTCCTCTGCTCCTCCCGTACCGTCTCCTGTGCTTCCGACTCCTGGTGATCCCCTGCAGTCCTTTGGCTTTTCTGGCTATGAGATAAAAGCAAAGCTCGCCTCCTCTTTCTTCTCTATTGGTCCAACACACAAGCCATACCACATCTTCCTATTGTTGAGTTGCATCCGAGTACTCCCCATCCCATCGTCTGCGTGCACAGTGCTTTGGGAGAGCAGGCCTCTAGAACTAGCGTTCGCATTGGGACATCTGCTCGAATGTGTGCGAGCGATCAAGTTTTTGGGGAGCGTCTCCGTGACTGCTCGCCATCTTTGTCTCTTCCTAGTGGTGCCCTTTCTTCCTTGGATCAGCCTGGTCTACTTCCCAATGGACGTTCGAGGGACGACACAACATATATTTTTCTGCACCGATTGTGGTCCGTGACTTCGAGCAACTCACCATGAGTGGGTTTGGAGCCACCGGTGCCTTGAGCAAGGCTGCCTCCACAGGGTACATCTTTGTTCTCAAATTAGTTAGGTTCAATCTCTTTTCGCCATGATTAGTATGATGTTCATCTACATATTTGCTACTAATCTGAGTTGTACTAAAATCATACACGTGCACATATTTGCCATCGCAAATTTGTTATTATTTTTCTAGATTAATTTTAACATGAAATTGCCTAAATTCCTAACAATCCAAAAACCTGATATTAGGCAATTTTCTGTTAGTGGTTTTGTTATTGCTTTGAAGCCAAATGATTTTGATGGAACAAATTACAAGACATAGCATGCTAAGATGGTGCTGTGGCTTACTGCTATGAACTGCTATCACGCTGCACATGGGAAACCTAAACAATTTACTCCTAAGGAGGAGAAAAGTTCAAGGTAGCCGATAACCTATTTCGAGGTGCCGTGATTAGTGCACTTTATAGCAAGTATGAGGACAGCTACCGCCGTTACACATCAGGCAAGGGATTATGGGATGCACTTGATGGTAAGTTTGGTGTTTCTGATGCCGGTAGCGAGCTATACATCATGGAGCAGCTGTTTGACTACAAGATGGTTGACAAACATTCTGTGGTCGAATAAGCTCATGAGATACAGGCACTAGCTAAGAAACTCAAATAGTTCTCATGTGTGTTGCCCAACAAGTTTGTAGCCGACAGTATAATTGCTAAGTTGCCACCTTCTTGGAAGGATTTTGCTACCTCTCTTAAGCACAAGAGATAAGAGTTTAGCGTGGCTGAGCTTATTGGGTCTCTTGATATTGAGGAGAGGGCGAGAGCAAAAGACACGTGTGGGAAAGACGTTGAGTCTTCTAGTGCCAATATAGTGCAGAAGAAAAATTCAAATGCATCTCGTAATAAGAAGAAGAAGGACAAGCAAGAGAACAACTCGAAGCCTAAACAAACAACCACTTTTAAGAAGAAAAAGAACAATGTTGCTTTGTTTGTGGGAGTGATGAGCATTGGGCAAGTTCGTGCCAAGACTGCAAATTTAAGCAAGAGAAGAAATTTACAAACATAATTGTTAGCGAGGCTGAAGGAGAAATATCTGGGTATGATAATTCTTTACCTACTATTCTTTCAGTCTATCATTCGCCTGAGTGGTGGATGGACATTGGGGCTAATATTCATGTGTGTACTGATGCTTTTTTGTTTTCTTCTTATCCGGTCGGCGGGACTAGAGCCTTGCTAATGGGGAACGGGTCCCATGCGCATGTTCTTGGTGTTGGTATGGTCATTCTGAAGTTCACTTCAGGAAAGACAGTGCTATTGAAGAACGTGTAGCATGCCCCCTCCATCAAAAAGAATCTAGTTAGCAGCTCTCAGTGTTGTCGAGATGGTTATAAAATTGTCTTCAAGTCCAATAAATGTGTACTGTCAATGTATGGAACTTTTGTTGGTAAAGGTTATGATTGCGGAGGATTGTTCCACTTATCCTTGCATGATGATGTGTGTAATAAGATTGTGAACAATGCTATTATCCCTGATGAGTCAAATATTTTGCAAATCTGAATTTAATCCCAAAAATTAATGTGGTCAAAGTTTTTAAGTGTCACGTGTGCGTGCAATCTAAGCAACCTCATAAGCCTCATAAGGCTGCAGAGGCGAGAAACTTGGTGCCATCAGAACTAGTCCATTCCGATCTATGCAAGATGAATGGAGAGTTGACTAAAGATGATAAAAGATACTTATGACTTTTATAGACAACTGTACTAGATTTTGCTATGTGTTCCTGTTAAAAACAAAGGATGAAGCGCTGCACTATTTTAAGATCTATAAAGTTGAAGTAGAAAATTAACTTGAGAGGAAAGTTAAACAGCTAAGGTCTAATCGTGGTGGAGAATACTTTTCAAGTGAATTTTTTGAATTATGTGTAGAACATGGAATTATTCATGAGAGGACACCGTCATATTCACCACAGTCCAATAGGATTGCTGAAAGAAAGAACCGTAGTCTAATTGAGTTGATTAACTCCATGTTGAAGATAGTGGGTCTATCTAAGGAACGGTGAGGTGAGGTTATTTTGATAGCGTGTCATGTCCTGAATAGAGTTCCTACAAAGAATAAAGAAATCACACTATTTGAGGAATGGAAAAAGAAAAGATTAAATTTCTCATATTTGTGCACTTAGGGTTGTTTGGCTAAAGTAAATGTGCCAATTAACAAAAGCACAAACTTGGACCTAAAACTATTGATTGTGTTTTCCTTGGTTTTGTTATTCACAGCGTTGGATATAGATTCTTAATTATAAATTCTGGGGTACCTAACATGCATATTGGTACGATCATGGAGTCCAGAGACGCTACATTTTTTGAAAGTAAGTTTCCTATAAAAATGCACCTAGCACAACTAATCATGAATCTATAATTCCCCATGAGCAATTTATTCCGATAGAACATTGTGAGAAACCCCATGTGTATAATCCTGAGGAGGATGATATTGTAATCACTCGAAAGAGTAAGAGACAACGAACTGCAAAGTCTTTTAGTGATGACTATATTGTGTACCTTGTGGATGACATACCAAGAACCATTGAAGAGGCATATTCCTCTCCTGATGCTGACTTACGGAAGGAAGTAGTACGGAGTGAGATGGATTCAATTATATCTAATGGAACTTGGGAAATTGTTAAGCGTCCTTATGGATGTAAACCAATAGGAAGCAAATGGGTGTTCAAGAAAAAGCTTAGGCCTGATGGTACAATTGAGAGGTACAAGGCAAGACTTGTGGCCAATTGTTATACCTAGAAAGAAGGTGAAGATTTCTTCGATACTTATTCACTTGTTGCTCGATTGACCACAATTCGAGTATTACTTTCTCTGGCTGCCTCTCATAGTCTTATCATTCATAGATGGATGTAAAGATGGCTTTTCTAAATGGAGAGTTAGAGGAGATCTATATGGATCAGTAACATGGGTTTGTAGCAAATGATCAAGAAGGCATGGTGTGTAAATTATTGAAGTCCTTATATGGCCTGAAACAAGCTCCTAAGTAGTGACATGAGAAGTTTGATAGAACTTTAACATATGCTGGCTTTGTTGTGAATGAAGCTCACACATGTATATACTATCGATATGGTGGGGGTGAAGGAGTGATCTTGTATTTATATGTTGATGACATACTGATCTTTGGAACCAGCCTTAATGTGATTAAGGAGGTTAAAGACCTTTTGTCCAATAACTTTGAGATTAAATACTTAGGGGAAGCTGATGTTATTCTTAATGTCAAGCTGTTAAGAGAAGGTAACGGTGGGGTTGCACTTTCACAAATCCCACTATGTGGAAAAGGTATTGAGTCGCTTTAGGTTTAGTGATTGTCAACCTGCTCCTACGCCTTATGACCCTAGTGTGCTATTAAGGAAAAATCGAAGAATAGCAAGGGATCAATTGAGATACTCATAAATCATTGGTTCGCTTATGTATCTAGCTAGTGCCATGAGGCCTGATATCTCGTTTGCTGTGAGCAAACTAAGCCGGTTTGTGTCAAATCCGGGAGATAATTATTGGCGTGCTCTTGAGAGAATACTGTGCTATCTCAAAGGTACTATGAGCTATGGCATTCATTATACTAGGTACCCAAAGGTACTAGAGGGTTTCTGTGATGCTAATTATATATTTGATGCTGATGAGCTTTATGCCACAAGTGGATATGTGTTCTTGCTTGGAGGTGGCGCTGTTTCCTAAAAGTCTTACAAGCAGACTGTTTTAACGAAGTCAACTATGAAAGCAGAACTCATAGCATTAGACACCGCTGGCGCTGAGGCCGAGTGACTTCATGAACTCCTTATAGATTTACGGGTTTTGGAGAAACCTATACCGGCTATTTCTATGAATTGTGACAACCAAATTGTGATGACTATGGTAAACAGTTCTAAGGACAACATGAAGTCCACAAGGCATGTTAAGCGGAGATTAAAATCTATCAGAAAATTGAGAAACTCCAGAGTGATAGCATTGGACTATGTCCACACATCTAAAAATATGGTAGATCAATTCACTAAGGGACTGTCACGTAATGTGATAGATAGTGCATCGAGTAAAATGGGCATGAGACCCACATGAAGTCTGTCATGGTGGTAACCTATTCTATGTGATCGGAGATCCCGTGAAGTATAATGGTGAAACAAGCCAAGCCAGTGGAGGAATCGAGTGCGCGAACGTGCAGAAACACTCTAGCGCTTCCTAGATTTATCGTTTTAATTTGGTCACCTTTTGAAGTCATAGTTTCACATTGATTTTTAACTTTGATTTCACAACACAATCGAATTTATGAGGATTTTTGTTTGGTCATATAAATTGAAGATTGACTCTCACATGGCAAAACCAGCCAAGCTATAAATATGCGGGTGATGACTGATTGACAACGTACGTTTGACATACCAATCTACCATATTATATTTCGCAATGTGTTTTTATTTCCAAATCCTATTATGTTGCTTGAACAATAACGTAACCCTAGAGCGGTTAGGCTGCCTACGGTAGCCCATAGGCCTTGTTGCTCACGCCTCCGGCAAGGCTCCTAGGCGAGAGGGGGAACCTGTGAAGTATCCGCCTGGGGTCATGTTTTCTTAGGTCAATTTGTGATGTGTCATGTGTATCACGACAGCGAAAGTACATGATGCCATGTTCATGTGTGACCAAGGATCTCATGTTGTTGTGTAGAAAAGCATGTGTGAGAGGAAGCTTTGGTCTGCAATAGATTCTCGTGATGGAGTTTTATGGCGTTGTTTCCAAGACTGCCACATCACGTAAAATAAAATGGAACTTGGATAAAACACCCACTCTCAATGGACAGTTCCATCCTATAGTTTTATAGACATTTAATTCACTGACTCATATAGACTTAGTATTTACGCCAAGAGAGTTTCGTCCCACTCACTTTTTTTTAAATCCTTGCCACATCATCAAAAGCGCTTATGTGGCAACTCATTAATTGCAAATGAAACTATGATGAAACTCCCACTGAAATTGCTATTTGGTTCCAGGGACTAAGTTTAGTCTCTGTCACATCGGATGTTTGGACACTTGGAGTAAAAACTAATTGCACAGATTGAGACTAATTTGCGAGATAAATCTATTAAGCCTAATTAGTCCATGATTTGATAACGTGGTGTTACAGTAAACATGTGCTAATGATAGATTAATTATGCTTAATAGATTCGTCTCACACATTAGTCTTCATCTATGCTATTAATTATATAATTAGCTCATGTTTAGTTCGCCGAACATCCGATCCGATGTGACAGTGACTCAACTTTATTCGCTAGATCAAACACCCCGTAGCTACTCTCGGATTCTTCGTCCAGTGTTTTGATGTCACGTCCATTTTGCATTTGGCTCATGGAGGGAATGCACAGCCCCTAAAAATTTAACGATGAAATCACCGTGTGTAAAAAGGTAAGTGGCGCAATTTGACTGCCGGTACGAAACCACCAAGCAAACGAAAGAGGAAACAGCCTGAGCCAGCCAGGCACTGCCGTTCACCCTGGCCGGGCCTGCTCATGTCCTGGAGCTTCTTCGTTCGACCGATCCGAGACGTGTGTGCAGAGCCCCGGGCAGACCCGCGGCCACGCCCACGCCCTTTCGGTTCGGGCTTTCCTCTCGAACAAGACCTCACACTGCTCACTGCTGCAGGCAGAGGAGCAGATCTCTGCACAGAGAGAGACCGTGAGCGACCGACGCACGGCCTGGCACGCGCTGCGGTCAGCACCACTGCTCGCACGCACGCCTCCCACTGTCCCACGTAATGGCCGCACCGCAGGACGCACAGGTGGCCACTGTTGACTTCCAGTCTTCCGACCACGGGGGCCCGGCCCGGGTCCGTCCGGGGCAGGGGCAGGGGGTCCCCTCGATCGCCGTTGCTGCCTTCTCTCCACAGTTCCGTGGCATGGCATGGCACGCACGCTGCACGACTGAGCCCTGGTTGCACGAACTTTTGCCTCCACCTATCACATCAATGTTTATAGTATTAAACATAGATGAAAAAAATTAATTGTATAATTTTCGGAGAAATCGCAAGACGAATCTTTTAAGTCTAATTAGACTACGAAAAGTCTTGAGTGCTACAGTAGCCACACATGTGCTAATGACGGATTAATTAGTATCATTATATTCGTCTTGTTTTTTATTAATATCTAAAAATCTCTTTCGATATTCTTCCGACATATGCAATGTAACATCTGAAAATTTTGGTTTCGCGAACTAAACGCAGCCTGAGCCAGCCCCTGCAAGCGCAACTGCAACCACCTAACCCCATCTCCATCTCCGTCTGGCATGCGGCATGGACGGACGGACACCAAACATTCCCACTACACTCTTGACTCCCAAGCCTTGCTCTATAAATATGCACGCCTCGCCCAGTCGCCCTTCACCTTCCCCTGAATGAGCTCACAGTCACAGTTCACACTCCTCGGTCGACGACTCCGATAGATCCGACGACTACGCTTGGAGGGAGCTCAGCCGGCCGGCAGCCATGAAGGTAGTAGCTGACTCCTGCTAGATCACTGCTCTATTCCTGTTGGACGACCAGCCATGCATCAGTGCCTTCCTCTTGGGGTGTGTTTAGATAGGTGTAAAGTGGGTGTAAAGTTCCTGTAGCACTTTTCGTTGTTATTTGGTAAAATTTATTCAATCATGGACTAACTAGGCTCAAAAGATTCGTCTCGACATTTACAGATAAACTGTGCAATTAGTTATTTTTTTATCTATATTTAATGCTCTATGCATGCGTCCAAAGATTTGATGTGACGGGAAAAATTTTTGGAATTTGGAAGTATCTAAGGGGGTGTTTGGTTTGGGGTGTTAAAGTTTAACAAACACTGTAGCACTTTCGTCTTATTTGACAAAAAGTTTCCAATCTGGGACTAATTAGGCTTAATAGATTCGTCTCGTAAATTACTCCTAATCTGTGCCGACATGCATGCAATTAGTCTACATTTAGTACTCCATGCATTTGAGGGAACATTGATGTGATGGGTGTTAAACTTTAACAAAAACAAACCAAACCGGGCCTAAACACTGCCTTGGTTGTTTGCTGCTGATAGCGTACGTGAGGTTCGCTTCTGATGCGTGGCTCGTCTTGATTTGTGTGCTGTGAGTAGGCGCGGACCAAGGCGCGGGCGAGGCGGCAGCGCATCCCGGCGTTCGGGGAGTGGAACTACGCCTACGTCGGCGGCGCCGGCGACTGGCCTGTCACCCAGTGCTTCGACTCCGCCATGCAGGCCGGACGACTCGTCATGGCGATACCGATACCGCCCTCGCCGCCCAAGCCTGACAACAAGGTGATGACTAGTACATTTTTCTTTCACAACATGGCTCAAGCCTGGTGAAGCCACACATTACTATTTGTTAATTAACTAGTATACACTCCTAGTGACGATATTAATTAATAAATAATCATTATTGGTCCACTGTACTCCCTCCGTGCAAGAAAACATGCAACTACGAGTTACGTGCCGGTAAAAGTAGTTTACGTTTTTGACCAAATTTCTAGTGAATACTATTTACATTTATGACTTCAAATTAATTTATTAAGAAAATACATTTCATAATGAATCTAATAGTATTTATTTGATATCATAAATATTGATATTTTTTTATCTATAATTAATTGAACTTGAGATACTAAATCATGACACTGCTAGAATTGTATGTTTTCTTGGACGGCGGGAGTACTTGTTAACTGTATATAGTTGTTGGAACGATCCATAGGCTACGTACATTTTTTTTGTTCATCAAAACACTTGTGTTGAGCCGTTATGACAGATAGTGAAAAAGCTTCATGTTATTATGACTTGTACTGAATTTTGGATGCAAAAATATCGTTGCTGCGTTGCTCGTATGTGCTAGGTGGTGAAGTGGAGGGAAAGTGCCACACCAACACTTGAGCTGGACGAGGAGGACGACAAGCAGCGGCAGCAAGTGGTGGTGGGGCTTGGCGAGGGCGAGCACGGTGTCGCGGCCAAGAAGCAGGGGAAGCAGCAGACCACGGTGGTCCACGCCTACGAGGCGGTGAAGGCCATAGACCAGGACCTCTACCACATCCCGCCCGACATGCTCTGCCATGAGCCCAGGGTTAGTAGACCCTCATTTTCACTCATCGTACTACACGTACTACATTCGCCTGGCTACTGCATAAGTCCATCATGGAGAAGTTAAACATAATAGATTTTGGCCAAACGCACACGCTCCCTCCATATTTTTTTTGAGTCATGGAAAAATCGAACATAATGTACTTTGACCATTGATATATCAAACTATATATTGTCAATTGCTAAAGAATCAATATCATGGTAAAAGCACTTTGAATACAAGTCTATTGGTACAAGCTTCGAATCCTAAACTTGTATATAATTGGAACAATTGTTGGTCAAAGTTTATATAATAAGTTAACTTTTTTAGAGTAAAAAAAAACTTCCTTGGTGTAAAAAAAAGAATGCAATTTGAGCATAGTACTAGGTTAAAGTATGTTGAGTTACACTAACTGTATATGAAAGTATTAATATTTACGAGATTAAATAAATATCATTAGATTTGTTATATGATATACTATTTTTCATAATATATCTATCTAGTGTCATAAATGTTTCTCTTTTTTACCTATAATTTATTTGGTTAAATTGTAGATATGTTACCAAAGAATGCATTTTGAATTGCATTCGTTTTAGGATGGAGGTAGCATGATTAACATTCTGAGATGGAGCAAGTACTATGATTAACATTTTGAGTAGTTATGCAGTCCTTGCCACATCACTGGTTCAGTGTGAAGCCAGTGTTTTCCTTTTTCTCAGAGTCAGAGCAATGGAATCTAGTATAGCTACTGTTAATAAGAAGTTGCTGTGCCTTTTTCTAATCCTTGTGCAGAAACGGCTGACGAGGAGGAGCGTGTGGATGGGCTGCCTGGGTCTCGACTGCGTCGCCTAGGGATCCACCACCATGCCAGCCACCTGCTGCGTGCCCGATGAGGATGACTGCTCATCATGAGTCGTCTCTCGCCGTCTCGCCTGCCTTGTTTTGCGTGTGCCTCCCCCATCCCGTCCTGTAAAGACACTCAGTAGCAGAAAACCATGTCCATCATGGTGTCACTCGTCATTACACCGTCTCGCTCCACTGTCCACTGTGTTTTACTCCTAGCTAGACAGGCTGTGGACGGACGGATGCGACTTTGATGTGGCCGTGCCTGCCTGCGTTCCGGCCGGCCGGCAACGTCATTTCCCCGTGCCGGAGACCACTCGAGCGCTGCTTTTCCGATTTCCATGTCGTGCGTGCCGTTGGCTCGCTCCTTTGGCTGCCTCCGCTTCCGACTTCCGTGCAGGGAGAGGGAGCTACTGTACGGCCCCGGTGAACCCGGCGGAAAAGGTTGACATGACATCATGGCCTTGTAGTATTATACTTGACGCAACTCTAAATAGTTTTTCTGATAGGAAAAGAGCTCCAAAAAGCCTTGTTCAATGGGTGTCGCTGGCGATGTGTTGCTTGTCTCCAGCTCCATGGGGCCTTGTGTTATTAGTAGCTTGTTACCGAGATAAGATTCCACCTCTCTAGGAATTTGGAGTCGACAATGATACATCAATCACGTCGTCCCTCCCAATCATGCTAGCTAAGGGTGCAAATGGACAGATATGAAACAGGAAAGGAGCAAACAACAACGAACGTACTAATACTCATCTCCAATGAGGTTAACATAGCAGAGCAACGGTGGTGCGCTAAAACTTAGAGATGATTACTTAGAGATTGGTCACTGTAGCATGAAAGAGAGAGCACACAACCTGATTCTGAACCTTTAGTGAAATGGTGCTACGTAGTACATGCTTGCCTGATGGTTATTGAGATGCTGCTGGTCAAGAAGAAAATAAAAAACACTGGGGAGATGCAAACGACTGATGGCTGAAATCTTTGGGCTGCTGCTGTGTTGCGTGCTTCCTCCGTTCTGAAATAATCACACTTACTTTTGGGATTCAAATTTTTTCTCCAAATAAACAGTCACGTGGCACAAGATTCAATGTCTAGCAGGAGATGGCAGAGACCAAAGAAATAAACAAAGGAAACTGATGGACACGTGTCCATGCTTTCGTCAACTCCTTGACTGCTTCTATTTTTCCATACACACAGTAGAAGGCTTTTCATCTGCAAACTGATGTGCACCTCACTGCGCATGCATGACTGGAGGCGGCAGGATGGCCACTGCGCACGTCATAGGGACAATATTGTCATTTTATCCTTCACATTGGTTTTCGTGCTACACGCTAGAAGTGCAATTATTTTAGGACGAAGGGAGTTACCTGAGAGTTGGAGCCGAGCAGCTGCTGATACCGCTGTACCTACAACACCGTCAGAGAAACAAAGAGTGTATAGACAAGAAAACAAGCAGCTGAAGTGAAAAATCAGGTTGAAGGCACAGCTGCAGAAAGAAGAAACTAAGCAGCAGTTTCTCAAGTTTCGAACTGAAGCCTGATTCCTGAATAGCAGCTGCGTTTCAGATAGTGCACAGGACTCAGGAGCAATTGGAACAGCTGTACTCTGTCAAATTGAGCCAACTCAAATGTGACGGACAAGTAATCTGAAGCGTGAACTCACATCATCATGGAAAAGAAATTGCAACCAGATCCATCCAAAAAATCCAAAGATTTCTTACGAATTTCTGAATCCAATAAACCTAAGAAAGTGGGAAACTTGGGGAAATCAAAATTTCGTGGTGTTCAAGTGAAATATTTGGTAGGAGATCACCTTAGCCTTGATAACACCTGTCCTAGCACCAAAATTTCTCTAAGTAATCTGCCACAAAATGTAGCCAAAACTGACGAACGAAAATTCTCTAAAACTAGCTCCGAAAAATCACAGAAAAAGAAAAACTTCAGATTCGGAGAGGAGATTGAAGATTGAGCGGAGAATGAAACTGATCTTTGGATTACTTATGAGGTCCGATTACATGTTACTCCTTGCAAATCAAAGCTATGGACGATAAAAAGCTAAAAAACAAAAATCTCTCCTCCCTCTGACCCTAATCTTCTCTCATGGACATACAAAAGTGAGAGAGAATGGTTGTCCTACTACCCCTTCACACATATATATATAGGCACCCGTGAAATATCCAGAATGCCCTTGTATGAAGTACTTAAGACAAATACCCCCAGGGGTTAATCCGTCCAAGTTTTTCTTCAACGATCCAATGGACCCGGCGTCTTTTCAACTTCACTTTGCCTCTACGCAAGCTTCGAGATGCCACCACGTGTTCGGTGATCCGCCACCCTTCGGTTTTGAGACCCCAACCAGTCAAATCCGTCGTCGATGGTTTTGAGGCCCAAACCATCAAACCGTCTACGCCTGGTTTTGAGTTTCAAACCAGCAAACCGTCCATTCTAGGTTTTGAGGACCAAACCGGCAAATCCTCATGCACGCCTCGCTAGACATGACTAACCGATATCGACGCATGTACGATCTCCACCAAGCTTTTGAAGCATTTGCCTTTCTTCTTGACTTGACCGACGCCATCCACATCACCCATGTAGTTGCGTGTCCGACATCCGCCAAGTGCCACGACGCCATCGTCCTCTCCTTGACTTAGTCAGCGTCGTCTTCATCACCCATGTACTCTTGCTCTTCATGTGCCTAGTGGGGACGACACTCGGTTCTTGAGCAAGCTCCTCCACTACGGGTAGGATGCTCATAGATGAAGAAAAGAGACTTAGGCACATGGTTCGTTCTCTATCCTCTGGCCCCTCGGTCTAAGACATCTCATTTGTTCTTCACCACTCCCGGTCCATCGTGCACAGACTCCGCCACTTGACCTTTACCATCACCGTCGACCGTCTTGGTGCACCCAACACCTGCACATTCATAAGCCAGGAGACATGTTTCATAGCGCTCTGAACACTACTCAACATGATATCTTCGGTTAGCCATTAGCATAATTAAGCACATATAAAATATGACTCAACTAGAAAGGCCCCAAATCTCTGACACTTGTGTCAATCATTCATCACACACACATAGGCACATCTCCACTATTTTTTTTTGAGAGACCCAGTTACATACACGCGCACCCTACCCCTATGTGCACTTCCGAAGAACTGAGTTAGACCGACAAATCTCGAGATTGATGAAGTCACCACTAGCACCTCGCTGTCGATAAACACGTCGCCTACCACTTAAGAAATAGCGCCGTTAAATCTTGAAATAAATTTAGAAAAATATAAGCACTGCACCCATGTCAAATCGGGGTCTTAAACCCGGGTAGGTAGGTTCCACCATAAGGAACCCAACCAGCTGAACCGCTCAGTTCGCACATCTCCACTATGTTGTGTTCACACAAGTGCCGGTTTCATACATAGTTAGCCAAGTGACGAGGAGAGATTTGAGGGCGTTCAAAAAAATCAAATCATTCAAAGAGACAAAGAGCATATGAATTGAGCTGAACTTGTCCAAATCCTAAATGTAAAGAAAACATAAAACATATAATGGTTCTCAACAATATTCAGTCCATGCATCTAGACACGCAATTTTTAGAAACATCTAGGCATATATTGGATCATGAATGAAACAACAAAACATGCTACACTTCATATGCCGCAAAGACAAGGGCGTTGACATCACGCTGCTTCGTGCGAAGCCAGCGAACGCGTCGCCGGGACCCGCCCACCTCCTTCTCTGTGGACGACGAGGGAGGCATCTTGGTGAAGGCACAGAGGACGCCATGAGTCGGCAGCTGAGCACGGACAGCGTAATCGCGGTGGCTGGAGCACGGGAGCAGGGTCCGTGTCCTGGATGGGGTTGGGGATGGCGTTTGAGATGTGAGGGTGGTTGAGCGGCTGCGGCAATACAAGTAGGGGCAAACTGCGCAGGAGCGCACAAGAGAGATGCAGGACGTGGATGCGAGGGACAGGCGGGCCGAGTCGGACGAAAACTTTTCACGAGTCCAAGTTTAGTGGATCCAATCTATATATGACACATCCTTCCTTCCGATTCCGACCTATATATTGTTAGTTGCATGCCGCCCATCTCGTTTCTAACCCTGAAGAAGGCCGAGATAGGCGTTTGGCGGCTCAGGGCAACCAAACCAGATGGCATCTACTACCCAGTCGACACCAAAGGCGATCTCAGGGTACTACCACACCGTCGCGTCGACCCTAATTATGGATCGCCGCAGGATGATAGCAATCACGTCTTCATCCCATCGCAATCGACGACCAGCGGCAACAACCAATTTCCCCTCGATTTTCTCCCCGGCGGTACTGACGGTGGCTGGGAGATCGCAGACAGCCACGGCAGCCTCCTCCTCCTCTACCGCGGCATCAAGTTCCCCAATGAAAGGATCAAGATGCCCAAGAGGGGGGGTGAATTGGGCTTTTCTAAAAATTAAATGCAAGAAATAAATCCTACAAGCCGGAATTCACCCCTAGTGTCTACTTGTGTTCCTAGAGAGTCTACCGATACAAAGTTTTGCACCCTAGTTTCCAAACCTAGTCTAGCATGGCAAGTCTAGGAATGTAAACAAGCAATGAAAGTAAATACGAGAATGTAAATGCTTGAATGTAAAGGGGCAAGGAACACGGTGATGTTTTTCCGAGGTATCGGAGAGTCGCCACTCCCCACTAGTCCTCATTGGAGCACCCGCGCAAGGGTGTAGCTCCCCCTTGATCCGTGCAAGGATCAAGTGCTCTCTACAGGTTGATTCTTTGACACTCTGTCGCGGTGAATCACCCACAACCGCTCACAAGATGAGTTGGATCATCCACAAGCTCCGCCGGATGATCACCGAACTCCCAATCACCACCAAGCCATCTAGGTGATGGCGATCACCAAGAGTAACAAGCTAGAACTCTCACTTGACAGAGGTAACTGACCGGACGCGCCGGTCGCTCGTAACGGTCGAAATCCGAAAAACAACTGAGTGACCGGACGCACCGGTCAGAGGTGACCGGACGCGTCCGATCGTGCAGGGAGCATACTGTACTCGCACCGGACGCGCGACCGCGTCCGATCGGTGATGACCGGACGCGTCCGGTCGTCTCTGGACCTTACTGGACTGTGACCGGACGCGCCGATCACACCCAGGTCGCGTCCGATCGGGTGTTTCCCTCAAGTGACACGTGTTGACTTCTGACCACCGCGTCCGGTCCTCGCGAGGACCGCGTCTGGTGTTCAGAGCTGAAACCCTAGCCGCGGAACTGTACTGACCGGACGCGTCCGGTCATGCCGAGGACCGCGTCCGGTCATGGGAAAACGACCCGAAACTCTCCGAAACGCGTCACAACTTGAATCAAGTTGCTTCCAACTGAACTTTGAGCTATTCTAGAGCTGCCTAGCGCCAAGTTTAACAAGTGTGCACCATACCTAAACATAGGACTCACCTAGGTCAAGCTACCCGCTCATGCCCCCCTTTATAGTACGGCCAAAAGAGAAAAAACGAAGATCCTAACGACTATTCCAAATGTCTCTCAACACCTCGACATCCAGAACTAACCGTCCTTAATCTTGACGTCACTCTTTTGAAAACCGAAACGATTTCCATCAAGGAGCATGAATACCATGGTGCCCAAAGCAGTTAAAACCTCCATGACCTAACTTACCAAAGTTTCTGCAAAACACACGTTAGTCATGATAATAAAGCGTTGTCATCAATTGCCGAAACCAAACCTCGGGGCCTAGATGCTTTCAATCTCCCCCTTTTTGGTGATTGATGACAACACTAAGATATAAAAGATTTGAGTTGAGGTTTTCGAGCATGCATGGTTCACATAAGCAAAAAGCAATAAGCACCAGGGGTTAGGAATTGCTTATGTGCCCCAAGCCAAAAGAGTGTACTCATAAGATAAGACAAAGAACGTTAGTACACATACAGATATAGCTCATAAGAAATCGGAGTAAGGCACGAAAGCACAACCTTAGAGCTATAATTAAAAACGGTGACAAGCGTTAACACTGCGACTGGATAAAACATTAAGGCAAGCGTTAACACTGCGACTGGATAAAACATTAAGGCTCAAGGTTTATCACACGACGACATGTCACACGAATGCAATGACTGAAAAGTAAATATGATGTATGAATGTAGCACACAATAAAAACGAAAACCCTCTCTCAAAAACTCCCCCTGAAACTACTCTCTCTCCCCCTTTGGCATCAAGCGCCAAAAAAACTAATCTAAGGATCTGACGGGGGGACAGACGGAGTCGTGCCGGGTGCCGAGGTGCGCGGAGTAATCACGAAGTGGAGAGAATCTCCCTCGGAATCTGAGCTATCTGGCTGACCCTCTGAAGAAGCATGTGGCTGTGTAACTGTCTGGGTCTGAACGGCAGGAATAGGTACTGTCGTAGTAGCAATAAGAGGATCCGTCTGAGTGACCTGAGCCTGTAGCGAGCCAATAGCAGGAGGATCTGTCGAGGCAACTGACGAGGGTAGTGTCTCTGTAGTACCGGTCCCTGTCACTGGAGGAATAGCTGCCTCTGAAGCTGACAACCCTGAAGAAGTAGCAAAGGTAGTGTGCGAGGGCGTCGGCTGACCAGTCAACTCGTTGTAGGTAGCACTGAAATCACCGAAGGGTGTGCCTGTCAGGAGGTGAGGGCGAGGCTGGTCTGAAGGTGTAAACCCCGTGTGAATAGGCGTGAAGCTCAGGGACTGGAATGACTGGGGAACCTGCTGCTGTGGAGATGTGAACTAGAAACCCGGCTGTCCCTGACTCGATGGATCACTAGATTGTAAAGCAGAAGTCAGGACAGAAGCAGGCGGAGGAACCCCAACAGTGACTAGGTGGCGCAGGAGATCCAAGTACTGCTGCTGACTAGCTGCACTCTGTCGCTGAATCTCGTACTGCTGTCGCTGCATTTCAACCTGCTGCCTCTGGATCTCAAGCTGCTGCCGCTGAAACTCGTCCTGACGAGCCTGAATCTGTGCAAGTGCTGCAGCTGTGTCCTGAGCCTGTCGCTGTATCTGCTGTTGCTGCTGCTCCTGTGCCTGGGTCAACCTCTCAAGTATGGCCACCATGGCTGGATCTGTGCGGGAGGCAGAACCAGAGCCACCGGCCTCGTGATCGTGAGACCGAGGAGACCGGTACCTGGGGATGGGCTGGTAGTCCTCATCAGTGCTGTCAGATGTCACATCCTCAGGAAGATCAGCAGGCTGAGTGTCAAGATCGGCAAGCTCTGCCTCTGCAAGCTCATCAACTGTGGCGTCCTGCTCAGCTGCTGTCTCAGGAACCTCAGGTCGCACACGTTGTCCTGGCACTGGGGCCTGATCTCTGGTGACTGAAGCCCAAAGCTGACGGATATCATACTCGGGGAAAGCAGTAGTCGTATCTGATATCTCAGCTCGGATCTTTGCTGGTAACTGGATGGATGATCTAATGATGAAGCAGATCCAGTGTGCATAGGGCAGCTGACGATTACCCTTGAAGCCCTCAGCTATGGTGTCCTCCATCTCACTAAATATGAGATCCCAAATGTCAAACTGTGTCTGTGAGAGAAGGTGGTGAACAACCCATAGCTGCATCCGAGTCAGTCCCTCTCTGTAGCCAAGTCTGGGAAGTAGAGTGCGTCTGACTATAGCATCCAGAACTCTGGCAAGTGGTGTCAAACTGGCAGGCGTGCGACGAGACCCTTCGCCAAAAGGCTCACGGAAGCAGGGTCGAACCAAGTCTGTAGGTGGCACTGCACCGCCATGAGGGCGTCTCGGTGGAGGAGTCTGACCAAAACACAGCTGATGTATCTTCGTGTTGGAAGCTGGGAGTCTGAGAATCTCCCGCACTCTGGTGCTGTAGAGACGGTGATCGCGGCCTCGGAATGCAAAGTGAATGAAATCATGGGCAGGATCAATCCATAGTGAAGCATAGAACTCTCTGACCCATGTGCCGCAGTATGCACCTGTCCGTCCAAGAAGATCTGACAAGCCTGGCAGAAAGGACAGGTGCGGACGTAGCTGCTCTCCCACAACCTCAACTAGTGACTCAAGTCGACAGACCCTCTGTGGTCGGAAAGCAATACCGCTGTCAACTAGAGCCCTGTAGAAATCCTCCTGAAGTGGGGTATAGAAGCCTTCTGAAGCTCTGGGATCCCTCACAGGCGGAAACCACCGACTGACCTCCACGAACCTCAACCCCTGCACCTGTCGTGCTGTAGCACCCCTCAAGTCAAAGTGCTCGACCGGGGGTGAATCTCTAGCTCTGGGAGGAGGACGTGCTCTATGACGCTGGCCCTCTGGCCTAGGAGTCACCTGAGTACGTGCGCGTGTGGAGCGGCGACGTGGTGGAGACTGAGCTGGCTGCTCCTCTGTGCCCTCTATAGCCTCTGGAGCCTCTGGAGCCTCTGGAGCCTCTGGAGCCTCTATGGCCTCTGGAGGTGGATCAACTGACATACCCTCTGTAGCTCCAGTATCCTCAGTACCCTCAGTGGCCTCTGTGCCGAGCTGTCGACCTTCTAGATGAAAGCGACGCTCACCTATACGTATGCCACTGCTCCTGCCACCTCTCTCTGCCTGCTCTGCTGCATCTGCCACGGCCTGAGCAATCTTTGCCTCTGTAAGTGTCTTCTTCTTCTTTCTGGCCATGACCTTGATACGCTTCCCACGTGCAATCTCAGACCGACAAGGAGGACTGTCGTCCCCGTCACCAGGAGCACCACCGGCGTTCTTGCAGCGCACCATGCTGACAAACTGACCGAAAACCTCTGAAAGATGGTGAACTGTCACTCGAGAGGCTTGGCCTCAATCCGTATCCGCAGGCTTGGCCTCGGATTCAGCGAACTGATCTCACCCGACACACGGACAGACTCGCTGCAACGACGGAATAGAGAGATCTACTATAAGCATATATATAACTAAAAGGTACGAAACCCTAGAGATAGCAAGCATATGAGATACGATGTGAATCGAAAAGCGAAGCTACCTCGGATCGACGAGACGACGGTGACAAGATGAGGTGACCTAGATCGCGAGATTCCCCGAAATCGCCGGACGAGCTCTGATTTGCCGAAACATGATGCAATTAGGATTAAAAGAAAGAATTACGGCAAACCCTAGCGAGGAGGTCAAGGTGACGCGAAACAACCTCGCGAAGGAGACGACGCAAAACCTCGACGACGAACGATCGAACGGCGTTACGCGAACCCTAGGGTTAGGGTTAGGGCAACTCGACGAAGATCGATCAGAGGCAAGCGTGAGGCAGTCCACTGCCGGAGAAGATGCTGGCAAGCAAGGAGCGCGGCTCACCGGCGGCAAGGGAGTGGCACACCGACGGCGGAGGTGCAAGCGGGCGGCGGTGGCGCGCGGGCGGCGGTGGCGCGTGCGGGCGGCTGGCGTGGGCAGGCACGGGCAGGGCTGGCGCGCGCGCGAGCGAGGGCCAGCGCGGGGCAGGAGACTCGGCTTGCCGGAGGCGAGGAAGACGGCGATGGCGCGGCGGCTCCGGCGGATTTGGCGAGGCGGCGGCGGAAAAGGCTCGGGCTGAGGAAGAAAACACGGCCGAGGACGAACCGGTATATGAAGGGTCAGATCCGCTCGATGAGTGATGACCGGACGCGGTGGTCGTTATGACCGGACGCGGTGGTGCAGCGTCCGGTCATACTCCAGTAAGCTCCTGGAGTGACCGGACGCGTCCGGTGAGGACTGACCGGACGCGGTCAGAGTCCGGTCGAGGGGAGCTCGGGAATTCATCGCGAATGACCGGACGCGGTGGTGATAACCGGGACCGGACGCGGTGGTCAACAGAGGCGCGTCCGGTGCAGCGTCCGGTCACTAGATCTGGAGTTGGTCTTCTGGATGACCGGACGCGCTGGTGGACGCCGGGACCGGACGCGGTGGTGAAGCATCACTGCGTCCGGTGCAGCGTCCGGTCCAGCGTCCGGTCACTGTTCTTCGCCCTTCTTCATTCCGAACTACGACGCGACTTCTCCCAATCAGGTTCCAATTCAAGAAGACACAAATAAACACCAATTGGAACACGATATGAGTGACCTCACTCAAACCCTCAAATTTTGTAAAATAGATTGCCTTAGGCTAGTATTATTTTTTAAGAAAATAGGCAATAAACACCCAAGGAGCAACGTATGGCCATGCAATAGAGTTTATGAACCTTTAGGAGCGTCAAAATGCTCTCTCTATCCATGGACGAACACAGAGGTTGCTCAAAGCTTAACCGAAAAGAAACGACAAGAACAACAACCATGCAAATGCAATGCAATACAAGAAGGTAAAACTAGAATGCTTGTCAAGTTTGATCCACGGTTAGGCTTTTTCACTCCTCCAAAGAAGGGTTATCGTAACCGTGTTAGCCAAGCCCTAAAGACATTGCGATAAAATAAACATGACATATTATACAATGCAATGCAAGGGACAACACACGCTCATTTTTTAAAGTTACTAGAATCAAGCACATTGAGTTCACTTCTTAACCTACAAAAAGTTGCCTCATCCAAAGGTTTAGTGAAGATATCCGCTAATTGATTTTCACTTCTTACACCTTCTAGTGATATGTCATTTTTAGCAACGTGATCTCTTAGAAAGTGATGGCGGATATCAATGTGCTTGGTGCGAGAGTGTTGTACCGGATTGTTAGCAATTTTAACGGCACTTTCATTATCACATAAAATTGGCACCTTTTCAAGAACAATTCCATAGTCTAGGAGGGTTTGTTTCATATATAAGATTTGTGCACAACAAGCCCCCGCGGCAATGTATTCCGCCTCGGCGGTGGACAAAGCCACACTATTTTGCTTTTTAGATGACCAAGATACTAAGGATCTTCCAAGCAAATGGCACCCTCCGGATGTGCTTTTTCTATCAATTTTGCAACCGGCATAGTCCGAATCGGAATAGCCAACTAGTTGGAATCTAGCTCCTTTGGGATACCAAAGACCAATGCTTGGGGTGAGCTTAAGATATCTTAGGATTCTTTTTACGACACTTAGGTGAGGTTCTTTAGGGCACGCTTGAAAGCGGGCACACATGCACACACTAAACATGATATCGGGCCTAGATGCGGTAAGGTACAACAAGCTACCAATCATAGAACGGTAGAGAGTTTGATCAACCGGTTTACCTCCTTCATATAGGTCGAGATGTCCATTTGATGGCATTGGGGTCTTGATTGGTTTGCATTCTTCCATCTTGAATCTTTTGAGAAGATCCTTGGTATACTTTTCTTGAGAGATGAAAATCCCTTCTCTCATTTGCTTTACTTGAAATCCAAGGAAGAATGTGAGCTCACCAATCATTGACATCTCGAACTCCTTCGACATCAATTCACCAAATTCCTTGCAATAATCTTCATTTGTTGATCCGAAGATGATATCATCAACATATACTTGACAAATAAAGATCTCCCCATTAAACTTCTTGGTGAATAGTGTGGTGTCGACCTTCCCAATGGTGAAGCCCTTCTCAATGAGGAAGTCCCGGAGGCGCTCATACCACGCTCTAGGGGCTTGCTTGAGCCCATATAACGCATTGGACAACCTATAAACATGATTAGGATATCTAGGGTCTTCAAACCCGGGAGGTTGATTAACATAGACTAGTTCATTTATAAAGCCATTTAAGAATGCACTTTTCACATCCATTTGATATAGTTTCATATCATGATGTGATGCATATGCAAGGAGGATACGAATGGCTTCAAGTCTTGCAACGGGTGCAAAGGTCTCTCCAAAATCAAGACCTTCAACTTGAGAGAACCCCTTTGCAACTAGTCTTGCCTTGTTCCTCACCACTATGCCTTGGTCATCTTGCTTGTTTCGGAACACCCACTTGGTTCTAATGACTCTTGCACCTTTAGGATGCTCTTCAAGTGTCCATACTTGATTGCGGGTAAAGTTGTTCAATTCTTCATGCATTGCATTCACCCAATCCAGATCTTGAAGAGCTTCTTCTACATTCTTAGGTTCAACGCAAGAGACAAAAGAGTGATGTTCAACAAAAGAAGCTAGTTTTTGAGATCGAGTCATTACTCCCTTTGTGGGACTCCCTATGATGAGATCTTGTGGATGTGCTTGAAGTAGTGGTGAGTTTCTTCTATCAACCACTTGAGGAGGTGGATGGGGAGCATCAACATCTTGAGCTTGTGCCTCGGCTTGTTCATGAGAGACATAAGTGTCTTCATTTTCAACTCTCTTATTCTTGTCATCATCTTGAGGCACACGTGATGAAGATGGTGGATCAACAATTTGTACATCGTCATCATCATCTTTTGGCTTGATGTCTCCCACCGGCATGTTCTTCATGGCCTCCCTCAAGGGTTCATCACCTACATCATCACAATTCTCAATTGCTCCTTGGGAGCCGTTAGATTCATCAAATTCCACATCATATGTTTCTTCAACCAAACCGGTGGCATGGTTAAATACTCTATATGCTTTGGACTTTGATGAGTAACCAACAAGAAAACCAATATCACAACGTCTTTGAAACTTCCCTAGGTGTTGACGCTTCTTGTAGATGTAACATTTGCAACCAAACACCCGGAAGAAAGAGACGTCCGACTTCTTCCCATTAAGCAACTCATAGGGGGTCTTGCCAAGAAACTTTTGTAGGAAGAGGCGATTTGAAGCATAGCATGCGGTGTTGATTGCCTTGGCCCACAACTTCTCCGGAGTGTTGTACTCATCTAGCATTGTTCTTGCAAGGGTGATCAAAGTTCGGTTCTTTCTCTTAACTACACCATTTTGTTGAGGAGTGTAGGTTGAAGAGACCTCATGCTTGATTCCAATTTCATCACAATAAGCTTCAATGTTGGTGTTGTCAAACTCTTTGCCATTGTCACTTCTAATCTTCTTTATCTTGACTTCAAATTTATTTTGAGCTCTCTTTGCAAACTTCTTGAAGCAATTTGCCACTTCGGATTTGTCATGAAGGAAGAAAGTCCATGTATACCTTGAGTAGTCATCCACTATCACAAGACAATAGAGATTACCACCCAAGCTCTTGTATGTTGTAGGCCCAAACAAATCCATGTGTAGAAGTTCTAGCACTCTTGAAGTTGACATGAAAGCTTTGGTTGGATGAGTGTTTGCAACTTGTTTGCCCGCTTGACATGCACTACAAGGTTTGTCCTTTTCAAACTTCACATCCTTCAATCCTCTCACTAGTTCTTTCTTCAATAGCTTGTTGAGAGTGTTCATTCCAACATGAGCAAGCCTCCTATGCCAAAGCCAACCAAGTGAGGTCTTAGTGAACAAACATGTCATCAAATTTGCATCTTCGGAGGTGAAGTCAACAAGATAAAGATTGTTGTATCTAAAGCCTTTGAATATCACTTGCTTGTCATCTATCTTTGAAACTTCCACTTCATTTGGTGTGAACAAGCATTGGAAGCCAAGGTCACAAAGTTGCCCAACGGATAACAAGTTGAAACTCAATGAAGCAACATAGAGCACATTTGAGAGTGAGTGATCATGTGATGTTGCAATCTTACCTATACCCTTGACTTTGCTCTTTGAATTATCCCCAAATGTGATCTTCTCTTGACATATTCCATTCTCTTCAATGGTGGTGAACATACGAGGATCACCGGTCATATGTTGAGTGCAACCACTATCAATAACCCAATGAGATCCACCGGTCTTGTAGTTTACCTACACACAAGAGATCAAGCTTTTTGTTTAGGGACCCAAACTTGAGAGGGGCCCTTGACTTTCTCAACTAGTGACTTGGCAACCCATATTTTCTTTGGCCTATTCTTGTTTGGGGGACCCAAACATGACTTTCATCTTTCCATTTGAATCTTTTCTTAGCATATAATGAGCATTGAAGGCGAAGGGTCTAGCATGCTTGGGCAAGGGTTGTGGTGGTGGAGTTTTGCATTCATGAGCAAAGTGACCTTCTTGACCACACTCAACACATCTCTTTGGCTTGGGCTTTGACTTGCTTTGTTGTTGTTGAGCTTTTGCTTTCTTCTCTTGATTTGCCAAGTACCCAATACCACTTCTATCCATCTTCATTACGGTGTTCATGAGGAGCTCACTTTGCAAATGTTGGCCTCTTGTGAACTTGCTTAGGCCGGTCTTGAGATGCTCTTTTTCTTGCTTGAGCTTTTTGTTTTCTTCAATGAGTGACTCATTTGTTGGTTGCTTCTCAAGAGCCATCAAACCTTTTAGCTTCTTGTTCTCATTTGCAAGCTTCTCATTCTCACTCTTAATCTTGGCATAATCATCATGGTTGCTTGACTCAACCACACTCTTGCCTTTGCTACTAGAACCTCGCTCAATGCTTTCAATGATCAAGTCATCACATGATGTAGCTATATCACACTTAACAACATGGTTAGTAGCATCATGTGTCTCAAGAGCAAGTTCATTAGCAACCACAAGACTATCATAGTCAATTTTTAGTGTGGTGTATTTGTCCTTTAGAGAATTATGTCTAGTGATGAGCTCATCATGCTTCTTCTCAAGTTTATCATGTTGATCTTTAAGCTCTTTATAAGAGGTTTTGAGCTCCTTGAGAGTGGAAGACATCACTTCATTTTGAACTCTAAGCTCACCACTAGTCTTTTGAATATTTTCAAGCTTGGATGAGAGTGATTCATTTTCATTTTGAAGATCGTCATTTTCACTTCTAGTTCTTCTTATGATTTTAGTGTATTTGTTTAGCAATTTTACAAGTTCATCATAAGAAGGTGAGTCATATTCATCATCACTATCACTATCATCATCATCATCACTATCATGGTTTTGTACCTTTCGTTCACCCTTGGCCATAAGGCATAGGTGAGTAGTGGACGATGATGGTGAAGGAGGCGGTGAAGGTGGTGATGAAGATGTTGGTGAAGATGATGGCCCCATCACAAATGCGGCAACCTTCTCTTTCTCATCATCGCTCTCATCTTCGGAGGACTCACAAGATGATTCAATGTCGGTGAGCCAATCACCAACAATGTATGCCTTTCCTCCCTTCTTCTTCTTGTGGAACTCCTTCTTCTTGCCATCCTTCTTCTTGTATGGCTTGTTCTTCTTCTTCTCTTCTTCTTCATCACTTGAATCATTTTTCTTGCCCTTGTTCTTGTTCTTGTACTTGTCTTTTGGTGGTCTAGGGCATTGATGAGCTAGGTGGCCAAGTTCACTACAATTGTAGCAATCCATCTCCGAGATTGGCTTTCTCTTGCTACTTGTGAAGAATTTCTTCTTCTTGCCATCGAACTTGATGCCACTCTTGTTGAGCTTCTTTAGCATCTTGGTGGTCTTTCTCACCATGAGTGCAATTGATTCATCATCAACATCACTTTCACTTGAGCTTTCTTGCACCATCATGGCTTGGCCCTTCTTCTTCTTGTCATGACTAGCTTTAAAGGCCAAGTCTTTCTTCTTGGAAGATGATGAGCCCTCTTCCGGAGTGATATGCATGTACATCTCATGAGCATTGATTTTCCCTAAAACTTGAGTCGGTGTTGCGGTGGAAAGATCACTTTGGTGAAGCACGGTGACAATGTGTCCATACTTCTCAATGGAAAGCACACTCAAGATCTTCCTTGCAACATCCGATTGGCTCATTTTGGTGAGCCCAAGAGCATTGAGGTCCTCTACAAGAACATTCAAGCGAGTGTACATGTCATTAGCACTTTCTTTGGGAAGCATCTCAAAAGAATTAATTTTCTTTAAAGCTATATGATAGCGTTCCTCACGCTCACTCTTAGTTCCCTCATGGAGAGCACAAAGATTTTCCCACAATTCATGAGCGTTCTTTGCATTACGCACGCGATTGAAGATATCTTTGCCTAAGCCCCGGTAGAGTGCATTTTTGGCCTTTGCATTCCACCGGTCGTACTTCTCCTCGTCACCACTTGGGTTAGCGGGATCCCTTATGGGGGGAAGCCCTTCGGTTGCGGCTCTAAGGCACCCAACATCTATGGCTTCGAGGTACGCCTCCATACGAATTTTCCAATATGGAAAATCATCTCCCTCAAAAGTGGGAGGTGGTCCTTCCCCATTAGACATCTTGCTCTAGGCGGTAAAGCCTAAAAATAGAGCAACACGGCTCCGATACCAATTGAAAGGATCAAGATGCCCAAGAGGGGGGTGAATTGGGCTTTTATAAAAATTAAATGCAAGAAATAAATCCTACAAGCCGGAATTCACCCATAGTGTCTACTTGTGTTCCTAGAGAGTCTACCGATACAAAGTTTTGCACCCTAGTTTCCAAACCTAGTCTAGCATGGCAAGTCTAGGAATGTAAACAAGCAATGAAAGTAAATACGAGAATGTAAATGCTTGAATGTAAAGGGGCAAGGAACACGGCGATGTTTTTCCGAGGTATCGGAGAGTCGCCACTCCCCACTAGTCCTCGTTGGAGCACCCGCGCAAGGGTGTAGCTCCCCCTTGATCCGCGCAAGGATCAAGTGCTCTCTACGGGTTGATTCTTTGACACTCCGTCGCGGTAAATCACCCACAACCGCTCACAAGATGAGTTGGATCATCCACAAGCTCCGCCGAATGATCACCGAACTCCCAATCACCACCAAGCCGTCTAGGTGATGGCGATCACCAAGAGTAACAAGCTAGAACTCTCACTTGACCACTACGAGCCCAAATGAGAAAGTGGATGCACACTTGCTACTCTCTAATCGCTAGTGAGGAACTCTCAAGCTTTGATTCTCAAATCTCTATCCTCACTAGTGCTCTTGCACTCCCTTGCACTCCAAAGGTGTTTATCAGCTGATCAAATGAGCAAGAGACCTCTAAAAGAGGTGGTGGGGATGTATTTATACACCCCACAGACAAAACGAACCGTTACCTGCTGACTCAGCAAAACACGAGCTGACCGGACGCGCCGGTTGAACTGACCGGACGCGCCGGTCGCTCGTAACGGTCGAAATCCAAAAAACAACTGAGTGACCGGACGCACCGGTCAGAGGTGACCGGACGCGTCCGATCGTGCAGGGAGCATACTGTACTCGCACTGGACGCGCGACCGCGTCCGATCGGTGATGACCGGACGCGTCCGGTCGTCTCTGGACCTTACTGGACTGTGACCGGACGCGCCGATCACACCCAGGTCGCGTCCGATCGGGTGTTTCCCTCAAGTGACACGTGTTGACTTCTGACCACCGCGTCCGGTCCTCGCGAGGACCGCGTCCGGTGTTCAGAGCTGAAACCCTAGCCGCGGAACTGTACTGACCGGACGCGTCCGGTCATGCCGAGGACCGCGTCCGGTCATGGGAAAACGACCCGAAACTCTCCGAAACGCGTCACAACTTGAATCAAGTTGCTTCCAACTGAACTTTGAGCTATTCTAGAGCTGCCTAGCGCCAAGTTTAACAAGTGTGCACCACACCTAAACATAGGACTCACCTAGGTCAAGCTACCCGCTCATGTCCCCCTTTATAGTACGGCCAAAAGAGAAAAAACGAAGATCCTAACGACTATTCCAAATGTCTCTCAACACCTCGACATCCGGAACTAACCGTCCTTAATCTTGACGTCACTCTTTTGAAAACCGAAACGATTTCCATCAAGGAGCATGAATACCATGGTGCCCAAAGCAGTTAAAACCTCCATGACCTAACTTACCAAAGTTTCTGCAAAACACACGTTAGTCATGGTAATAAAGCGTTGTCATCAATTGCCGAAACCAAACCTCGGGGCCTAGATGTTTTCACCCAACATCTTCAATGCCAAAGCTGCCGCGAAACCAGAACTCGTCGTTTGAGAGCCGATGACGCGGCAATACAAGGAAGTCCCCTGCCAGCCGGAAGACCTGAAAGGCCACCACAAGTGCCTCAGCCTGTTCCTGCTCAATGGCGAGAAAATCAGACGGTTTTGCGGCGGCGGCGGCAGCATTAGCTTGTCCAACTTTAAAGTCATGGCTGCCCTGCTCCGGCCGCACTCCTACGTCGTGAAGAGGGCCTGGGACAACAAGGAGATTCACGTTCTCAGCACGGTTGAGTCCTTCTACTTCGCCGGCCGCGCGTGTGGCTGCCTCTATTGGGGCATCAAAGGCACGGGCGCCGCGGCGCTCGTTCTCGACAAAGCCACCGCGGGGTTCTCGGAAGGTTCTGGAATTCGACCGAGATAGTCTGAATTTCGCCGAAATTCGTCCATTTTGGTGAGGTCCAAAACGAATTTTATGTTTCAAATTCCGAAAATTCACCGAATGAAATCCGAAATTCATTCAGATTTTTCCGAATTTCGTCTATTTCGGTTGGGACCGATTTTTTTTCTCCAAAATGAATCCCAGAACCTTGGGTTCTCGATGGTCACGCTGCCGGAGGCCACACTCGGATCGCAAGGAAGATGCAGCTTCCGGGTCATCGGCGGTGGCCAGGAGGACGGCATGCTGCGCATTGTCCGCGTGATTGACAACGACCTCAAGGTCTTCGCTCGGATCCATGGCAGTGACGACAAGTGGGTGGTGGAGCGTCTCGTGCACATGCGGGAGGCCACCCGCAGGCTGCCAGGCCACGAGGACGGCTATTTCCAGGGCGAGGCTGTTACTGTGGACGCGCACGACACGCACGTGCTCTTGACGCCACGGGAGATGACGTGGCTCTTCTCCGTCCTGCTCGAGACCGTGGAGGTCGACTGCGGACATGAGAGGAACAAGTACGCTGGGCCGGCGTACCCATGGGAGCTGCCACTGCCAGTGCACAAGCTGTGGTCACCAATCTCCAGACTCTTCTCTTGCATTGAGAGCTAGCAGCCATGTCGGCAATCAAAATGACGGAGTTGCCGTGGCCTGTACCTATGCGTCCCGGGTCGCTGCAATTGCTTAAATAAACAAAGTATTCAGAAAAACCAGCTTGGGCCATCAAGATATACTTTGAGTCTATGTCTATGAAAGGTGTCAAATTAAGGGTAGAATAGATAGATAGATTTTTCCTTACTCAGAAAGTTCTTTTCACCGTCAGGTCAAGTGAAGTTTGGTCCTTCTTTTTGCCGTGGTTTTATTTGATTTAAGTAACAGTGTTTATTAGCCAATGTTATTTAATTTAATAAAAAATTTAAGGCTCGTGCTTAACTCTTGATGATGGAAGTTATGTGTTTTAATTGCGTATGAGAATTTTAGAGGAGTGACAGACATGTGCATGCCGGGTCATGCCGATTGCTGGCATGTGCGCGTAATGTGGTTTTGCACCATCTTTGATTGATGGTTGGTTTGATAGCCATTGACAACGATATAGTAATGGATAAGTGAGCACCAGTCATGGATACAATTATTATATCCAGGTTTATTTCTGCTCATGTCTCATAGTGCTTATATAAGAGAGGCTATATTTGCACGCGAACACAACCTTTAGCACCCGGTTCTATGTGTTGATGTGCTTTGCTTTGTCTCGGTCCAGGAAATCCATTTGAGTTTGTGTTCTGGCAGCTGGGAACATCAAGTTTTAGGTTAGCGTACTCGTACGCGACCGCTTGCTTGGGATGCTCCAGTATATACGATCGACTACTTCATGGTGCTTGATGCAAATCGACTTGATCCCGGTAGATGTTCATGGGCCTGCAAAGTGCAAATCGACTACTTCCCGGTAGATGTTCATGGGACTGCAAGCATATATCTTGATGCACCAATTGTTGTTCACGAAGGTTCTTTGTCAGCAGTCCTGGAGTGGCCACTGAAGAAGCCGGCGCTGACGATGTTACGCACGGCAGCACTACGGAAGATGGGCCGAGAAGAAGCAAGAGGGAGCGCCGGCCCAATGAACGCGTCCAAAGCCCAGATTGGGTGTGAGCCAAGCCGACCACAAGTGCCGTGTCGAAGTAGTATATGAGAAGCTAGTTGGAGAGGGAGAGAAATCAAGAAATTAGATGAACCCTGCTATTTTGTATCAAGCACTCCTCTGTTCTGAAGATTGCTCTGTTCTGATCCCATCCTCGTGCTTGCTACTTCTCCTATTTCCTCTGAATTGCTGGTGCTAACATCTGGTATCAGACTCTTCGATCTATTCCCCTTCCGTTCTACTCTGATTTCTCTCTATCCGATTTCCTCGATTCGTTGAGCGCCGGTAACAGCCTCAGGTTGTTGAGCTCGATTCGATCTGCTCGGATCCGAGTTCCGTAATTCCTAGGCACACTAGGGTTCTGATTCGAGTGCTCGCGCGCTGGATCACAGCCCGCCCCCACCACTGCCGCCACCTCCACCACACCCGCGCTACACCCACTTCGCCCCGTAGCCGCGCGCCATGAATCCCGAATCGAAGTTGCTCCTCGGCGAGATGAATCGCCTCTTCGCCGAGCAAAAGTCTCAGATCGAGAAGCGCTTCGAGGAGACGGATTGCAAGCTTGAGGATCGCTTCATCGACAACCACAAGAAACTCAAGCTGCGGTTCGCGTCGGTCGACGGCAACATCACCAAGCGCCTTGCGGAGGTCGACAACACATTCGCCAAGAGACTCGACAAATCCGACCTCAACTGGGAGCGACGCGTCACGGATTCGGAGCTGCGCCAGATTTCGCTCATCTCCGAGTCGGTGCAGCGTCAGGAAGCTCTCGTCGCCCCCATCATGCAGGCGGCGGGCAACCTACAGAGCTGGCGCCAGGAGTCCGAGGGTGCCGTACACGACCTCAAGCTGAAGGTGGACAAGCTCACCAAATACTGGGATCGATCGCTCCTCGACAACACTGCGGCGTCGACAGTCGTGGTCTCCCACATTCCACCTTCGTTGGAGCAGGCCCCCGCGCCTCCATCTGCGGGAACTACGGCTGCTCGGCCCAGCGGGCACCACGTCGAAATGAGTACACGGGTCAATGGGGCTTGGGGAACTCTTCCCCAGCTCCATTGCCCGGCCAATGTTACAGCCACTGATCCCAATCCAAATTCGTCTCTGTATCATGGGGTAACATATGAGAATCAGACCCAGGCCCATCATGCTGATAACCATCACAATGACAATGGTCGTATGCCTAAGATGAATTTCCCCACATATGAAGGAGAGTATACTAGGCTTTGGGTTCAACAAGCTGAAGATTTTTTTGACATGTATGATGTGCCTCCTCATAGATGGGTCAAAGTCTCTCGCATGAATTTTTGTGGTGCTGCTGCACGTTGGATAGAGTCTTTAGCCCACCCTGATCGCATACCTTGGCCTGATTTCTGTAAGCAGCTCCACGATCGTTTCGGTCGGGAGCAGCGTGATAAGCTTGTCCGACAAATGTTTCACATAGGTCAACCCACTACTGTTTAGGACTATGTTGAACGTTTTTCCACTCTTTTTGATCAGCTTAAGTCCTGTGAACCCAATCCTAAAAGGGCAGATCTAGTGCCAGGCTCCCACACACAAGTGGGGTCCTGATCTTCATTATTATACCACTCGCTTTGTGGATGGGCTTCGGGCTGATATTCGTGCTGTAGTTACTTTACAACGTCCAGACAACTTCAATACTGCGTATCATCTTGCTCTCTTACAGGAAGAAGTGGGCGAGTCTGCCAAGAAGTTTGAATTCCATGTGTCTGACCGTGGAACAAGCAACAAGAACTACATTCGGCCTGCAATGCCCATGCCAAGATCACCACCACAAGTCGCTGCTGAAAAGCCTGTGGTGAAGGCACCTGTACCAGTAACTAGGATAAGATGACTGCTCTGCGATCCTTCCGCTCGGGGTTTGTGTGATTTCTGTGCCGAGAAATGGTTTGGAGGCCACAAATGTGCTCCTACCATTCCACTAAATGCCATGCAGGAGATATGAGATTTATTTCAGCTTGAAGCCACGTCTGACCCGCAAGTTGACGATAAAGATTCACCAGACACTCCGGATGAACAGCTGTTCCTGGCAATTTCTCCTGAAGCCCAGCGGGGTTCTCACGGCTGCCGCACTATTAAGTTTTTGGGTTCTGTTAGTAACAGGCCTGTGACTGTATTGGTAGATTCGGGCAGTTTGGCTTCCTTCTTGGCCACGACACTTGCTGATCAGTTTCCTCATCTGCCTCGTAAACGGTTGATAGCCTCAGTCAAGATCAGTGGCGGGCGCAGGATTTTAAGAGTGGGTATTCAAAATCTATAAAGGTATAACTTTTTTGAAAAAACCTAATATTTGGCATGTACAACACTGCATAGATATAATTGCATAATATGTATAGCAATGCTTTTGGGCTGAATTCTCCACGGATTATTCATTTACTCTTATTTCTTTTCTTTTTTCAGTACATATACATATATTTGCACTATATATATAACTTTTTTTCTCGAAAATTTGGGTATTCATTTGAATACCCTTGCATACAGCTGGGCCCGCCCCTGGTCAAGATTGCTAACAGTCAGATCTTACAATCACTACCGGAAAACAAATCTTTGCCGAGTGCCAAACTCTTTGCCGAGTATTTTTTTTCGGGCACTCGGCAAAGAAGCTCTTTGCCGAATGCCAGAGAGTCAACACTCGGCAAATACTGTTTTGCCGAGTGTCAAATCTGACACTCGGCCGAGTGTCAGATTTGGCACTCAGCAAAGACCTCTTTGTCGAGTGTTTTTTATTGACACTCGGCAAAGAGATTTTTTAAAATACATTTTGAGGTAGTAAATTAACTCAAATAAAAAAGTTTTCAACTACAAAGTTGTTTAACTGATCAGGATGTACAATGTTTATTTTGGTCATTTGTTCATTTGACAAAATAAAAGTAAATTTGTTCACAAATCTTATATGTCTCTCATAAGTTTCATGAAACCATAAGAGAGAGATATAAGATTTATGAACAATGTTAGAATCACCATGTCGGATGAACAAATGACCAAACACCCAAAATAAAGTTTGTAGATCTTGAGAAGTTATAGAATGTTGTAGTAGAAAACTTTTTCATTTGAGTTCATCTTGTGATGCTGAACTGCGTTTGAATTTTAAAAATTTAAAATTCAAAATTTTTAAAAAACCTTGGATGGAAAAACACTCAAAATAAAGTTTGTAGATCTCGAAAAGTTATGAAACTTTGTAATTGAAAACTTTTTCATTTAAGTTCATCTTGTCATGGTAAACTACGTTTGAATTTCTAAAATTTAAAATTCAAATTTTGTAAACGACCTCGGATGAAAAAACTTCCTAAACGAAAAATGTAGATCTTGAAAAGTTATGAAACTATGTAGTTGACAACTTTTTAATTTAAAGTCGTTTAAGGCCTCTAACAAGCAAATTATTCTCGGTTTAGTACAATACGTGGGGAACTAGAACTATATATAGACACGTGTGATAATGTAATGCAGTGGTTAAGGCAGGAACCGCGCGAGGGAGAGATCACGAGTTTGAATCCCACCGGCCGCGAAGCGCGCGAAAAATGACGCGACTTGCGACGGAGACGGGCAGGTGCTGGCTGGTGGGTCCCTCCCCCAATTAAAAAAAATTTCCCCTATTTTTTCAAGGTTTTTTTTTTATTCGTAATTTGCCAAGTGTCGGGCACTCGGCAAAGACGGCTTTGCCGACCGAGGATTTGTCGAGAGCGCTTTGCCGAGTGTAGCACTTGGCAAAGCCTTTGCCGAGTGTAGAAGGGGAGCACTCGGCAAAGAACCTGGGTCCGGTAGTGAATGCACTACAGCTATCATGGGGTGCCAGTTTTCTTTGGGAGATTACTCTTTTCAGCATGATCTCAGGGTGCTGCCGCTGGACTCTTATGATTTAATACTTGGTATGGATCGGCTGAAATTGTTTAGCCCGACGGAGGTACACTGGAAAGCCAAGTGGCTATCTCTGCCCTTCAATGGCAGTACTGTATTGTTACAGGGCCTTACTTCTTCCAGTAATGAGGACATGGTTTTTCAATTACTGGTTGTGGAGGATACTGAAGCTGCGGTGCCTTCTGCCGAGCTACCGCTCCTGTGTTTACTGTGCCGTCCTCCCTAACGCCGAAGCGTTCCTGTGATCACGCCATCCCACTCATCAGCGGTGCAGCTCCAGTGAATGTAAGAGCATATCGTTATCCACCTAGTCTCAAGGATGAAATCGAGAGGCAAGTAAACACTATGCTGGAGCAAGGTTTGATTCAACCAAGCAAGTCACCTTTTTCATCACCTGTTCTTCTAGTCCACAAAAAGGATGGCACCTGGCGCTTCTGTGTAGACTATTGCTACCTGAATGCAATGACCGTGAAGTCTGCCTACCCGATACCTGTCTTTGAACAATTTGTGGATGAATTGGGTTTAGCTTCTTGGCTTTCCATCCTAGATCTTCACTCGGGGTATCATCAAATTCACCTCCAACCAGGCGAGGAATACAAGACAGCCTTCTCCACACATACGGGTCATTTTGAGCTCTGTGTGGTTCCCTTCGGGGCAACGGGCGCTCCTGCAACCTTTCAGGGCGCCATGACTACCACCTTGGCACTAGTATTGCGGCGCTGTGCGTTGGTGTTCTTCGACGATATATTGGTGTACAGTTCCTCGTATGCTGAGCCTTAGAACATCTGCATCAGGTGCTAACTCTTTTGGCAAAGGATAAATGGGTGGTGAAGCTCAAGAAATGTCATTTTGCACAGCGGGAGATCCATTACTTGGGTCACATTTTGAGTTCACAGGGCATACAAACTGATCCAGATAAAGTCTCAGCCGTCCTCCAATGGCCTGTTCCAAAAAAGTGCTCCTGAATTGCGTTGTTTTCTCGGTCTTGCTGGATTCTACCGCAAGTTTGTGCGGCATTTGTGATCATGTCTAAGCCTCTCACTCAACTCCTCAAAAAACACCAACTGTTTGTCTGGACTGATGAGCATCAGAAGGCATTTGAAGCTTTGCAACAAGCATTATGTTCGGCTCCAGTCTTAGCTATACCAGACTTCACCAAGACATTTGCAATTGAAACCGACGCTTGTCAGTCAGGAGTGGGGGCTGTCTTACTTCAAGGAGGTCATCCTCTGGCTTATGTGAGCAAACCATTGGGGCCAAAAACACAAGGATTATCGATATATGAAAAAGAGTATTTAGTAGTTCTCATTGCTGTGGAACAATGGCGCACCTATCTGCAGTTAGCCGAGTTCATCATCTATACCGATCAGAAATCTCTTACACATCTCAATGATCAGCGTCTAATACTATGTGGCAGCAGAAGGTTTTTACAAAGCTCTTGGGCCTCAGTTATCGCATTGTGTATAAAAAAGGTATGGAAAACAGTGCCGCGGATGCACTGTCTCGGCGCGGTCATCCGGAGGGAGTTTGCTGTGCTATATCGTTGGCCACTCCTCAGTGGTGTGCCGATATCACTCTGGGCTATCAAGCTGATCCTCAAGCTCAGGAGTTATTGGTTAAGTTGGCCACTTCACCGGCTGGGTCTTCCCCATTCTCACTTCAGGATGGTCTTATTCGTTTCAAGCAATGTATCTGGGTCGGCAACAATCAGGAACTTCAACAAAAGCTAATTAGAGCCTTCACAGTACACCGTTGGGTGGTCACTCCGGGATACCAGCTACCACCAAATGCCTACAGTAGATGTTTGCTTGGCCCGGCCTCAAACGACATGTCGATCAGTTTGGTCGATCAGTTTGTCTGCAGCTGTCCCACATGTCAACAAGCCAAAGTGGAACGTGTTAAATACCCCAGTCTATTACAACCGCTTGAAACACCCACAACAGCCTGGCAGGTAATTTCATTGGATTTTGTGGAAGGATTACCGCCATCCCATGGTTATAATTGTGTCATGGTTGTAGTGGATCTGTTTTCCATGTATGGGCACTTCATCGGCCTGAAACACCCTTTCACAGCATTGTCAGTCGCCAAACAGTTTATGCTCCATGTTTACAAACTGCATGGTCTGCCGACAGCGATGGTATCTGACAGGGATCGCATCTTCACAAGCCAGCTTTGGCGAGAACTTTTCAGTTTGGCTGGAGTGGAGCTTCGGATGAGCTCAGCATATCATCCTCAGTCGGATGGGCAAACTGAGCGTGTCAACCAATGCATGGAGACATTTCTGCGCTATTTCGCCAATGCAGTACCATCCAAATGGTATGAGTTCCTTCACTAGCTGAATTTTGGTACAACACGTCCTGGCACTCTTCTTTGAAGCAATCACCATTCTTTGTGCTCTATGGACACTTTCCTCGTCAGCTTGGCTTAGATCCACCAACAGCTAGTACAGTGTCTTCTCTGGACGACTGGTTACAGCAGAAAACACTGATGCAGGCCCTTATCCAACAACATTTGGCTCGTGCCTAGAACCGCATGAAGATGCAAGCTAACAAGAATCGCACTGAACGTTCATTTCCAGTGGGTACTTGGGTGTATGTGAAGCTCCAGCCTTATGTTCAAACAACAAACGCTGCTCGCGCCAACCAAAAATTATCATATCGCTTCTTCGGACCATATCTGATCACAGAGAAAGTGGGTTCAGTTGCTTATAAACTGCAGTTACCATCAACATCGGCCATATACCTGGTGTTCCATGTGTCTCAACTCAAGGCTGCCATACCGGTAACTCACACTGCTGACCAATTACCAAATACAATTGATGGATTGCAGGTTCCTCAGCGAGTCCTTCAGAAGCGTGTGGCATCATCAGGCTCTGAGGTTCGCCTTCAAGCTCTCATCCAGTGGTCCGGCTTACCTGCTCGGTTGGCGACCTGGGAAGACGTTGAAGCGCTCCGTCAACGATTCCCAGAGCACCAGCTTGGGGGCAAGCTGGATCTCAACAAGGGGGGATGTCAGCAGTCCTGGAGCGGCCACTGAAGAAGCCAGCGCTGACGATGTCACGCACGGCAGCACTACAGAAGATGGGCTGAGAAGAAGCAAGAGGGAACGCCGGCCCAATGAACGCGTCCAAGGCCCAGATTGGGTGTGAGCCAAGCCGACCACAAGTGCCATGTCGAAGTAGTATATGAGAAGCTAGTTGGAGAGGGAGAGAAATCAAGAAATTAGATGAACCTGTTATTTTGTATCAAGCACTCCTCTGTTCTCAAGATTGCTCTGTTCTGATCCCATCCTCGTGCTTGCTACTTCTCCTATTTCCTCTGAATTGCTGGTGCTAACATTCTTTTCTGCGATAGTTCAACAAAGTTTGGTCCTCCTTTTGTGACCGGTGTTAGATTATTAATGGGATCTTATTAGCCAATTTAGATCGATTAATCCGTTCAAGATCAGCATTGTTGGAATGAAAAGCCTGAAAGACACATAAAACAGCAGGTGAAACGATGGACCGGGAGAGTTTGTAAAATGAAGGCCCAAAACCATCGGGGCCTGGGCTGGAAGATTGAATGGCCCATCCAGGAAGTCAAGAGGACGTGTAGTAGTGGGGTAAATTGAATTTAAACTAAAACACCAAACGGGTTCGCGCGCCGCTCCCAGGAGACCCGTGAAGAAGGTGTGAAGCACATTTGCTTTCTGGTCATTGTTAGTAACTTCACGACCATCATGTTCAAGGATATGGATATTGTTCTTACGAAGGCATTGACTGGCACAGGCATGGAAGAATCTAGTATTTTCATCTCCTTCGATGGAAGCGCGGATTTTGCTTCGTTGCTTCTAGAATTGCAGTTTTTTGTTGACAGTCCTAGAAAGGATCCTGACAACCACTGAGCGGAGAAGAGTTTCCATTTGAGCGTGGCGACGAGATTCCTCAATCCTGTTGAGTAGATCAATGACAAGCTTGCAGTCGGTCTCACGCTGGGAGCAAGAAACATAGCGTTTGCGCCACATCTTTGCAGCCGCCCTGGTACGTTTAAGGCGCCGAACGAAAGCAGCAGTAGGATGCCGAGGGGGATTGTTCATGTGCCAGGCATTAGAGACGGTTTCAAGGTCCAAGTGTTCTCAAAACGGAAGATATTTGTTTTGGGTATGGAAGTAGCGATTTCAACCTAGAGGGGAACTTGATTGGAAGTGGTGCAGGTTAGAGATGAAAGATTTGTGTCTGGCAAAGTGTCATTCCACGCCAGATTGATGAAGGCCCGATCCAATCTTTCAAGGGTCGGACCAAGTTGTTCCACTTCATCGACACGCACGACATTGGAGCAAGTTGTTCCAACTCTTCTTCCACTATGTTGCTCGTCTTGTGGTAAGCATCTATTGTCTCCTCGCATGATATCTTAGCTGAACACACTAGATTTATCTGTTCCAGCATAGCATACCGGTTCCCTTCAATAGGGTGACAAGCGTGAAAAATTAAATGGAGCAAATGAACGAGGGAGACCAAGCTAAGCTGCAGTTTTACATGTAACATATAAACGTGAATGGATACACATTATATAGACGTCACCCTTTTTGAAAAAAAGAAGATTACACAACCAAATCTTTTTTTAGGAATCAAGAGGGTCAAGGAGCCCCAACTGATTATAGTATATATTACACAACCAAATCTTATACAATTGTTCAAACTTTTTCGACCAACCTTTTGCATAAGTACAATAAGCTTTTTGAATTTTATAATAGTACTAATACACAAACCTTTTGTGACAAACAGCCATACAAGTACTCCTTGCTTCCCATGTCAGACCCTGTTGCGTGATGTCATTCCATCCTCTAGACAACGAAGTCACTACCGTTTCCATACCAACAACCAGCCTGCATGGACCGAAGGAATTGAGATTATACCCTATAATTTTTTGCTAGAGAACAATGTATTGGAAGGTTTTATGTATGTACGATTATATTCCTACAACAATAATCATCCGATTTGCAAAATCACAAGTCACTCGATTTTTCACGCAAAATATGCGCACGTTTGGCCGTGGGGGTTCGAACCTGCGACCTCAGGTCTCACGCCTAACTACCCTAATCACTCCGGTCTAAAGTCACTTGTGACTAAGGGACACAAATATTCTCCTCGTATTCACTTTACCTGATATGATTATTTGAGACCTAAATGATTTAAATAAAAAAGGTATCAATTGCAAAGCTGTAGATATCATTGAGTACAACAAATTTTGTTTAGGTCATTTCTCCATCCGAGGTTAAAGTTGCAAGCATTATCCCTTCGAAGAATAGAGCAAAAATCAAGAAATGTAAGAAGATCCACACAGCCAGTTGCTCATGGAGGTTCATTATTCTATGACTAGATTTTACAAATATGAAGGCCTTTCAGTGTTAAAATTGAAATACAATCTAGTAAGCAAGCAATGCAGACAGATTCATGGGGGTGTGTCAGTGACCAGTGAAGGTGTTGTTTTGCATGTGCGGCAGCTTCTCCTACGCATTCATAATGTAGAGAAAAACATGTCATACCATTTGATATAGCGTCTTGTTGAACCAGCTTCATTGTCCGATGGCTGCAGGAGCAGAAGCAAGTTTAGCCGTGAGGATGAAAGTTGACGTGCCAGCTTTCCTCACATAACGAATGTCACCATTCATAAGCTTCAGAAAGTATCTTGAAACTACGCTCAAAGCCTCCCCTGACATATCTTTGATGTCATCCTTGCAAGTTCCTGACAAGATTTCCCTAGGGACACCTAATCCCTTGTGTTTGATCCTGCAAAACCGTAAACACAAAAACCTAATATGACTAAGCATTTGGACTCTTACTCGCTTATACAGAAACAAATGTAACAAGAAGGCATAATTTGTGGATAAGTTCACCTAAGTTCTAGGTCAAAGCTTTTGCCTATGCTGTTCTTGGTCAGGTTGCAGGAAATCTCAACACAACCCCCAACTGTAGAGAACTTCACTGAAACAAATAGAATTTCGGAGAGAATCTGTTGGAGTCGAATTCCATCACCGTAAACTTTTTCCTTCGTAAATCCCTCTGACTGGTTTAAAAGGACTCCAATGTCTTTGTCCCTACAAGCTGTCACTACTTGACTTATAGCACCTTGTACCACATCTTGCAACACAAATTCAACCATCTCCAGCTCGAAGCAAAATGACCTGTCGAAAATAAATACAAGAGTGAGTAGTACAGTACCATCAGTTTACTACGTCTGCGGGCTGATCGAGAAACAACAAATGAGGCTACAAATAAATACAATAACCTATATAATAGAAATAGAAAAATAAGAAGAGTTGGAAAGAAGTATATATACATACTCGTTAGTTATGTTATCATGATCAATATCGGCAAGTAACTTGTCGAGCTGGCGGTGACAATGGTCTGCAACATTGGGGTGTCTCATCTGCTCTTCATTCAAACCCATGCTCTTCAGTGCTTCTCTCGAGTAAAGCAAACCTGAGAGAGGATTGTTGATAGCATATCTCGTGTAGTAGAAAGCTTTCATCTTTCTTAAGGTTGTCTGCTCCGAGGCTTGCTTCAAATGTAGTGCATGCTGCAGCTCCTGGCTGGGAACTTGTATGTAGCAGAATACTCCATCAATGACGGCATTTGTGTTTTCTTTTCCATAAGCTGACAGAATACATTCAATGTACTTTCCATTTCGGTTGTAGAAGCCAAATGTAGCCTTGTCTGTTTGTTTGCCAGCCAGCGCACTGCTGATAATGACGCGAAGGCGTACAAATGATTCATGATTCTTCAAAAGACAAGAGCCATAGCTACTGTCAAAGACTTCACCAACAAGCATCTTATCGAGCACCTCTTCTCTATGGAACCCAGTAAGCTTAGTCATGGCGGCATTCCACTCGGAGCACCACCCAAACTGGTCAGCACCAAATATAGGAGGAATGAGTGGGTTTGGGTTGTGAATTATTGCCTTGTTGTCTCCATCAACCCGAGTAAATTTGTCCATGGCCAGCTTATGAACAGTCATATCTTGGGCCACAAAGCACACCCCAATTACATGGCCATAACTATCATGGGTGGAACAAGCATTTGCAACCAAGACAACTGGCCCATCGTCTGCCCTTGAACTGTGGGTTTTCATTTCAAATCGAACCTCCTTCTCTTCTTTGCCTGTTATATCAGTGAAATGTTTATATAAAGGAAATGTTCAAAACCACTAATTATCAAGTATATTTTTTCAGTGGGATCAAATAATTAAGGCATGCATAATAAAGAATTGAAGATCAAATGTAGCAGTTAAAACAGCTGAATAAGCATAAAACTAAAAATAGCCGAATAGTAAACATAATGAAATGGCTAGAAAAAAAAATAATCTACATACCATCCAGAGCCAAGTATAGCATTCTCTGTACAACTGGTAAAGATGATTGCTCTACCAGGGTAAGTATGTGCCTTCCTACAGTCTCCTCCACTGTCAATCCTGTCAGCTCCACTAACTTCAGGTTCCATCCACTGACCAATCCATTTGCATCGACTGCAAATATTGGAGCAGTTGTTCTTTCCATCAGACGAGACATTTCTTCTGTCACTGTCTGCAATTCAGCAAGCCCATCTTTTTTTAGATAAAGGAACAAAGTTCCAGCCTCCTGGCTAAGCAAACAAGAATCCTTGGCTGACTTGATAGCATTGTTCTGGTTCCTTTCATTGAGTAATCCGTTAACATCTAGAGCCAAGATTAGAGGACTTGTTGCTTCCGCCATATGAACCATTTCACTTGTAACCATGTGCAATTTATCAAGACAATCAAGTTTGATGTCATCAATCTGCAGGTTATCTAAACCAGCTGCTCTGGTTGGTTTTGGATCACCATTCATCCTATCTCTAAGTAAGAGCTGCAATGAGCAGATGGCATCCATCTCATAGTCATTCCACGGCTTACTTTTCATCTTAACAAGCTCGAGGAATGCCATGAAGGACAACCTAGGGTGCATTCTTCTGCTATCATTCTGATCAGATGGATCATGCTTTGCACCAGCCCATTTGATATCAGCAGCTGTATGTGACCTGAACCAGAAAACAATATCATTTGGGCCAATCTTAGCCATTGCCATTCCACAAATCTTGTCACCAAGGGAAGCTGCTCCTGGATATCCAGCATCAACAAGGCTATCAGTACTCAAACCGGTGGAATCCATATGAACCTCTGACAGCCACGAGGCTATATCACGTATCTGAGGCTCCGTTGGAGTTATGCATAGCCGCCATACTCTGTCACCATGCAAAAGAGCAGCACCATCACATTTAACAAGGTCCATGATATTTGGACTCCCAGATATGATGCTCAGCGGAGATGCATCATGAAACAACATATCAGAGAGCATTGTCTGTACATCAAGTATGCTTTTCTCGCGTATCTGCTTCTCCAACAGTAATTCATTTTTCACATGGACAGCAAATACTTCTACCAGGAACTCACAGGCGTACCGTACTGGAAAGGGGATATATCTAGGGCTCCCATGGTGGCAAACAAGGAGACCCCATAGTCTCCTACTCTTGAGTTCTTTTGGAGGTTCTTCAGGCTTGACATCATCACCCTCTCTATTTCCATTTATTACTACAGCCAGGACAAGTGATGCAATTGAGTTCATGTTCTCCATATACTCAAGGTGACAACTATGTGGAGTTCTAAGAGTTGAGCCGGCCAGACTTATATCAAAGGGGAGTCCTTTAGCTTCTATTGTCTTCACAGAATTTGCTCGACAATCATAAACTATTCGTACTTTGTTCTTCATGTAAAGACGCCTAGCAGCTTCAGGGATATCAGTGGCCGGATAATGAAGACCAAGATAAGGCTCAAGGCCAGGTTTTGTGACCTCCGCAATGACCTCACCATGGGCATCTTCATGGAACATGTAAGCCATGACCCTATCATAACCGGTAAGGTCAAAGACTTCCTTAACCACAGTATTGCATAGGATCTGCATGCTTCCTCCTAGTAGTGACTGCACCTTGGAGACTGCTTTGGCAGCATGCTTGTAAGACTGTGAAGTCCTAGTGGCAATGAAAGGGAATTCAGTATGCTTCACAGGCTCAAAGTCTACCACCAGACAACCGATAGACCTATGAACAATGGCATACATTTGCTTGCTTGAGGTCTTGCATTGAACTATGATGGGATTGAGCGAAGAAACATCATCCAATTTGAGTGCATTATGAAGTGCAGCGACACTAGGACCAGAGAAAATGGACTCAACATTGGTGCCAATCTGTATCTTTGGAGCATCGTCATCAACAGTTGGTACTACAGAACTGATTGCCATCAACATTTCAGGTGCATTCTCACTGAATGCAATTATATTGAAGCTCTTCTCATCAAGGGCCAACAAGCAACCAAATGGTTGGATTAGCTTGGCTCTCTGAATCTGCTGCAAGTATGCAATGACCTTCTCCGGATGCCCAAGCCGTTCAGGTTGGCTTTGTGTGGTCCATTGTGCTTTAATCAACTTAAAGTTGTCATAGGAATTACCAGATTCTTCATATTCTGCATTAAGTTTCCTTGCATGCGACCTCTCTTGGGTCTTGCTGGGAGAACTACGAATGGACCTCTGACTAGGCTTTGAGTAAGACATTATAGTCGTATCTTTTGGATGACGCTCCTTCTGTACAGTTACATGATTAGTGGAATAATTATCAGTAAAATGGTAAGTTGTAGCAAAATGCATGTGGTTTGCAGGTACATTAGATTTACTTAATGTGCTGAATGAATCTACCATTAAAATAATATCTGTCGGGGTTATAACCCCGAGGTATGTCAAAGCATCGATTAGTTAGCAGGCCGCGCGGCCCGCAACACAGCAGCTAGAGCAAAGGCCCGAACGACCGAGGCCTAGCAAAAGCCGAGCAGAGCAAGCTAGGCGCCAAGGCCGTGGGTAATCACGACCCCTTCTCCCAGCAATAGCCGCGTGATGCTCAAATACGCGACCTCTCCCCCGTCATGACCCCTGGGAGGGACAGGGAGAGGTCGAGCCACGCTTCTTGAAGGCAAGCACGCCACACTAACACCTCAAGGACCGATGTGACGACAGTCACCTCGGTCCAGTCGGGCACCATCCCAGCGCCACGTCGCACCAATAAGATAACACCGCATGGTGGTGACCACGGGTTCGGTGCCCACTGTCCGAATACGGACCGACCGGATACGTATACGATCCCACCCACTACAGGATGGGATCCATGACAAGGGTCTCGACGAAGAGACCTTCCTGACTGGCGGAGTGCCCCGACCCCAACGATCAGGGTCGTGGCTTTCAGCCCCACAAAGCGACCAGGCGAACAATGACCAAAGGTGGCTACCTACTATGGGTACGACTCCCCGAAAAACTTGGAGATGACGGCGAAGACCATGACGGATGCCGCGTTGGACAAGACAGCTGACGAACTATTATCATGGCTACAGTGCTGTCACGACCAGCACAGTGGCACCACGTCAGACCCTGCCGCGACGTAGCCACAAGACCATGACGATAGCCATGCTTGGACGAACATCATAAGACGGCGTAGCTTGCAAGCCAAGTTAGCTAGGACCTTCCTTAGGCTCTCGACCCTTCGGTCGGGGAACCTCCTCTTTGTAGTGAGCCCTGGCCCTGAACTCTATATAAGGGTGGCCAAGGCTCCCATCTTGGGACACGGTCTCTTTCTTCATCATCTACCATTCCATCCATTCACCATAGCAGTAGGGCTCCTGGAGCTTCTCTTCGGGCAGCACCTCGTCTAGCATAGGTTCTACCACCTCTTTTACCATTCTTGCACCTACCATTGTAAGAACTTTAGAGCATTCAAGCGAGGAACACAGACTCGATCTTCTCTGAGACTAGACGTAGGGCTCCGGCCTGAACCAGTATAAATCATCGTGTCTATTGGATGCTACCATCGTCTTCCTAGAACAGCGCGACAATCGTATAAACTTATTAATCCGGCTTACAAAACACCAACAATATCCTACTATTATTAATTATAGGCCCCAACAGAGACACCATGTTAATTCTCACAAGACGCGCTAGAAAAAAGATAAGTCCTAGACATTCTCACAATAATAAAAAACTTCCACAACCATGAAATTAAATAACCATATGTTATGTTTCACCATTTATACTGAGTAAACATGTATTTATTTGTATAAATATTTATTTTAATAGCTTATGAAGGATGGAAAAATATTCACTTAACAAACCATAAATCAATCACACTGACAATTCACTTCAATTTATATTAATACACCATTATAATCAATGTCTTAAGTTGTTATTTTAAATTAGTTTATAAGTTTTGAATGAAATATTATGTCATATCAATATTAGTAATTTAATTTTAAGCACTCTATGACATATAAAATAATACTACAAATATATAATACCATGATACAACAAATTCAAAACGTTCAGTGCTCGGGTACAAATTGAGTTTTAAATTAACATGTGAAAATAATACTACTAGGACCTGAACTCTTTTTAATAAAACAAATAAATTTTGAATAACAAACAAAAATCACTTGAGTTTCTACTTAACAACTAAATACATATCTAAGTTACAAGAAAGGGATGCAACAAAAGTTTATATATGTTAGGTTTCAACAAAATATATCATGGTAGAAAAGAGGTAAATACTAGAAATTCTAACTAGAGATCCCCAATAGAGCCTCTGGGTTAATCCTCATGAATTGTTTAAATAACCTAGAGCATATATATGTTCCTATGTTACCCAATTCTATAAGTATTAACATATTAAGATTTGATGAAAGTAAAATATACGCATCGTGCCAGCATGTATGAGTGATAAAATATATGTATGTTACATCACATAAAATATTTCCTTAATAACTCATATATTAATGAATTATTTAAAACCATATTAGTAACCATGACATATAATTTATATAGGTTGTTTCAAATAAATTTATATATTTTAACTAAAATGTTTGATCACAATTGATAGTAGTAGTTGTGGATGTATTATATTTTCTAAACAAATACCCACCTCTCCTATTGCACCGAACAACATAAAATAACATACGACTCTATATTTAAACAATCCACCCATGCCATCAAGAAACATGATCTACATAGACCTAAATTTGCATCTAATTACCCACGTCCTCCTAATATGATAGATAATTTATGTATACCAGCGAAAGGGCTTCTAGCCTAGTGGTTAGAGCACTTTAATAGCATCCAGTAGGCCTGGTTCGACTTCCAATGGGAGCGAATTAAAAAGGTCTGGAATAAAAAAATTATAAAAATAGGTTGGGATTTTTCCTGCTGACTTTTGTCAAAAAATTTATGTATACCAATTTTCTCGTCACTATTAGAAAAATTAAATATCTTGTTGAAACTATATCTAAATCATCAACACTTCTATTACAAAAAATATTTAAACAACTATATAGCATATATATGTTTCTACATTACCCACTTCTATAAGTATTAATATTTGATTAAAGTAAACATACACATTGTGCCAGCATGCATGAGCAATTAATATACTTGTTATGTTTCATCATATAAAAATATTTCCTTAACAACTAATATATTAATGATAATAATAACTTGTTTAAAACTATATTAGTAACTATGAAATATAACTTATATAGGTTGTTACTTCAGATATATTTATATATTTTAATTAAAATGTTTGTAATGTCTATATTGGTAGTATATCATACCTGCACATATATCGTTGATAGAAAAATTCAATCATCTTGAGAAGTTTGGGAGACCACTGGTGGCTATATTCCTCGTCCTTTAATATTACTTAAGTGTAAAAAGACGATTATTATAAGGATAACTATTAAAATTCTCTTGAGGTTAGCATTGCTACCCCATTTTGAGGTCTCACCTCTTAGTTGTATCACTTATCTTAGGTGACGTGGTGTAGGTTTCAAATGACTTCTTAGGCTATTAACTATTGTAGTATTTATGAATGTACTCTACGGTCTAAATTCTTATTTTAAAAGCACAAAAAGATGAGTTAATAAAAGATACAATTAGCTTAATTAAGAGTTTTAACTGGAGGACAAAAAAGTCAATAGGAGTGCATAAAAATAAAAATTCAAAATTTAGATTCACTACTTCATAAGATATATGATACAACAAGGGCCACCATAATTAATGTCAAAATGTCAAACGAATTTCATATTGAAAATATAAAGAGGCCCCATGCAAAAAAATAGAATATCTATTGTCCCTTGTAAAAAAGTAATTAATAAAATTATGATAACTAGATATAGATTACATAATATCTATTATTTTAGAAAATAAACAAAGAGAAAAAACATATAAAATAATTTCAATGATTCTTTATTAGTTAGATGTATAAACCAATAACTAATACTATATATCTCTTAAAACTCTAGCCCATGCGAGAGCACGGATTGATGGACTAGTAGTGACTAACTAAGACACTGTTTAGATACCCCTCTGATTATAATAATAAGATTGTATAATCAAATTTTGATCCAAACAGATTCATTATATGATGGATTATTATAATCAAAACTCTTGATTACCATAATCACATAAACCATATCAGATCAAGTTATAGGGGATTATTGATGCTGAAATTCTAACTTGCTCCCAAGTGATTGTCCAACTTAGGAAACTATAAAGGATAAGATAGGAATTTCCCACTTTAGCAAACCATAATGAATCATCATAGTCCAGTGACCCAAAACACCTCTAATTATTAAAAAATCCATAATCCTGACTATAACAATTCTATGCATAATCTAGATTATAATAATAAAGCTGTGATTCAAAAACAGGGTCTAAAAGCCAACAACTTTGCTACGGTACTACTGTTACCCCTTATGAGAAGTTAATAGCTCAAACAAAGCTTAGCCATTGATTTTGGTTTTTGAAATAAATAAATAAATAAAATAAAATAGCCTAGAAAAAGAAAAAATCCGATGAAATTCCTCGAATATGAGGTAGTGCATGCAGGACTACTCCAACAAAAAAGGAAATCAACTAGAATACAATCACTGGATATAATATCTAAGGTTTGGCATGATTTCTTGGCAGAGCTGTGGAAATGTGGCAAGTCCGTCAACATCGGACGGATGCAGGGTTCTTGTTGTGCTATACGTGCTGTAGTTCCCGGTGTGGTACACATGTACCTCATACGTGTTTAACATATAATAACAGTTCCGCTCATGGCTGCAACATGCGATGGATTTTATCTACATGGAAGGCAGTAAACATTGTTGTATACGTTGCGACACACACTCCGAATTGTCTTCCCCGTGTGACAAGACTACAAGCACACATGACATAATACGTATAGATCAAAACAGAGTACTTTCTTTACCAAAAAACGTACATCATAATACAACTCAATCATATGTGTGTCACGTTTGTTCATTCTCATGGGCATGCAATTATGATATGCCACGTTTCAAAGAAAAAGGTCCCCTCACGTTCCAAAGTCGTTCCCAACTTGATCACCTATCAAAATAATGAAATATACTCTCGTGCTTATAATATATTATATATAATGTCTAAAGACGCTTCCCTATAGCTGGATAGCCTATATTAAACCACATATATTTTGGAAACTTGATTATGCTGTAAAAATAAGAATGTTACAATAATTTTTTTCTGTGTGAAACATAAGTTGCAGACAAATCATAATAATGCGTTGAATAATGAGGCAGTTGTTTGCTCATTAATTGAAACAACTATGGCATGCCAATTTGTTTGTTTCCACAAATATAGTGGCATGCTACACTTTACCTAAGTTTAGTTGTGGCATGGATAAACATGAAGCATGCATGCCCGTATAAACAAAAGTAGGTCAAAGGTGCAGTGTTGTGGTGGGACGACCCTATTTTATAGAGCTAGCCATCTAGAAGGACCTAGGAAAACAATGGAAGAGATAAGGAGATGAATGGGACTAGTGCATGTTGCTAGAGCATCTCTCGTACTTGAAGCTCCAACACATGAACTAGAACCTAGGCTCTAGGTGCTTGTGCGTTGCGAATTCCTGAGTAACCCCCAAAAGGCCTTTCTATGTCCCCTGCATAGGTTTTGTGTCTTCGTTACATGAAGCATGGTCTTCAAATGAAGATCTTTTTCAATGTTTGTTTGGTGATATTACTAAAGATGAAGGATATCATTGGTTTTGCTAACCCGGTAGTGAAAAAAAATCGTTTGTTTGCTAATTAACAGTAGGGGCAGCCTGCAATTGCACCCACTAAATCTTATACTGGGATCCATTGAGATGCCTTCCTGCACTCTCCATAAGGTAAAACACTGGTCCTACCGGCATGTAACATTTTCTTATGATGTGAGCTCATAATATGGTCAGCAGCGCGCATTGCACTATTGTCCAGAATATAGAATTAAGAACAAACAGTATTGAGATATTCAAAGGTGTTTTGCACCAATGGTACAGTACCATACACAAAACATTCAGAAACCTCATCGTTGGTACCCTATCACGGCAGCACAACAGTCTTATAAAGAGTTTCATTGCAACCACAAATATGCTCTGATTCAAATACTTCATAAAAAAAATTAATAGGTCTCAGCTTTCGAACTTCAATAAATTTAGATCAACAGGAAAGAAAATTAGCTTCCATCTTACAATCACTGTAGCTGTCCCCCAATAACCATTAAATGGGCACTAGAACATTATGAAAGGAGGATCAACTAACTATCCTAAGGGAGACATCATAATTCATTTCAAGAAATGGGGAAACAATGAAAAGATAACTAAGGCTTGGCACCATATATAGATATATACTCATAGTGTCATTGATATAACAGGAACAAAACAAGAACAGCAAGCTTCGATAGGGAAAGCTAAAGAAAGGGAATCGGAGGTTACCTGCCAGCCGTGTGGCAGTGCAAGAGCAATAGCAAAGCAAACGCTAGATGAAGCCCTTCTGTGTCCTGATGTTCATATATATACACGTACAAGGCTTCATGGTAGTCATTGTTAGGGAAGTTGTTTCAGGGCATGCGAATGTTTGTTGGCTGTATGTATTCCAGGGCATGCAAAGGCATTCCAAGGCTTGTTGCCACTTGCCAGGCCAAGCCTAAGGCAAGCAGTTTCCTTTCTACTAATATCTAGACTTCGTTTATCAAAAATATTTTGCACAAGATTGATATAACCGAAGTAATGAATTCATTAACTATACTTGTGTATGTTTTTCAAGATGTGAAACTATTCCACCATTATTTTTTAAGAAAATGGAAAAAATATTCCGTGAATGTACACAGCCAAGTATCATAATGTTGTCAGCTTATTCCCTGATAGAAATAAAGAAAAGGTGTGCACTCAAATAGAAGAAATCATATGCAAAATCTATCATTAGATTGTCATCCATTCTTGGCAAACACATCCAAAGCGATAACTTTCAACGCTTTGCTTGCCAATCAAACCTTCTCCCCTGGAACCACAACTAATATGATACCTTGAAAACAACCTGCATAAAAGAAATGTTATGTTTTTTCTCAAAAACAATGTCATTAGGAGTAAACAAATTGCCCAAATAATAGTAGCAACCCCACAAAAATCAATTTCTTATCCTCCCAACACTAGCACAAAGGTTTTCAGAGGTAGGCAAAATAAATTAAAAGACATGGGCACCATGCCGGCTCTATTTCAAAGTCATTGCAAATCGAGGATTTAAAGAGGCGCTAGTTGTTATGCTTGTCTCTATTAATACAAATAAAAATAAAAAAGCCTGGCCCGGGCATCCAACCGGGCCCAGCCCTTCATCTAGGCTCTTACCCGCAGTGGGTACTCTAAAACGATACTCTAAAGCTTTAGAGTATGAATATAGAGTAAAAACTGCTGTACTGGGTACTCTAAAATGATACTCTATCCTTTCTCTCACTCTATATTTAGAGTAGTATTGTGCTTACTCTATACTCTATAGTGGCGGACCCCACTAGCTAAGCAAAGGAAAAAAATGATATAACTCACAAACAAAAAATCCAAATTAAATTTCGATTTCACCATTAAATTCGTCTCAATAAATCCTTCAAAACTAGATCACACATGGATATATTTAGATAAAGTGACAAGTGGGTCCCACAGTGAATAGAGTGGATAGAGGATGATATAGAGGATGGATGGGTGTGGAAGAATTGAGTATAGAGGAGAGAATCTTGCTGACTAGGACATATAGAGGATGAATATAGAGGTCCATGAGTGCGGGTAGTCTTAGGCTATCTACACTCATGGACCTCTATATTCATCCTCTATACATCCTGGTCAGCAAGATTCTCTCCTCTATACTCAATTCTCCTGCACCCATCCATCCTCTATATCATCCTCTATCCACTCTATCCACTGTGGGACCCACTTGTCACTTTATCTAAATATATCCATGTGTGATCTAGTTTTGAAGGATTTATTGAGACGAATTTAATGGTGCAATTGAAATTTAATTTGGATTTTTGGTTTGTGAGTTATAGTATTTTTTTCCTTTGTTTAGCTAGTAGGACCCGCCACTACCCACTGTAGAGTAAGTACTGTATCACTCTAAATATAGAGTGAGAGAAAAGACAGAGTATCCCTTTAGAGTATCAAGTGCAGCAGTTTTTACTCTATATTCATACTCTAAAGCTTTAAAGTATCCTTTAGAGTACCCACTGTGGGTAGTCTTAGTCCATCACTACCACATTGATCCGCATCCCGCTGCTAGGGTGTCACCACCACTCCGTCGATGTACAGGTCGCTGTCATGTCATCTATGCGAAGGAGTCGCGCCATCCTCTCCTTCACTACCGCCACGCTGTCAAAATGGAAACCATTTTTTGTTAATTGATTTTCAAAGGTGGTCATATAATTGTTGTCTTTGTATATGGAACTTGCGTCTCCAAAAATCGCGGCTCATTTTAGGAGACAACAATATTTTTTGCCTGCCTCTGCAAATACAATAGTTGTTTCCTAAAATCATTTTTGTGGTACTTCTCTCCCTGTGCCCGTGAGCCAACCTCAGAGCATGTGAGTAGTAGATCTCGGTTGTGTTAACCCAGTGGCTAGACGAACAATATTCCCAATAGTCTTAGCATGGTGGCAATAAAAAAAGGTGCTTAATTGTTTTATTGCAATCACAGAAACAATACTTTTGGCTACGAGTCTAGTTCCTCTAGGCTAAATTGTGTTTTGGTAAGATAACATCTCTCTCGAGGTACCAAATTAAGATTCTTTCTTAAGAGGGAGCTTCAATTTCGAATTCAATTTATTGATGAAAAGAGTATCCTAGTTTAAGCTAAGACATCAATTTTTCGTCAGCTAAAGCTTTGCGAAAGGAGATATTAATGGTACTTTATTCATAATAGTCTCGACAGTTAAGTGAACTTGTTCTGCCATTAAAAGTCAGTAACTGTCAGATCATCTAAACACATACATCTTATATTTTCTGCCCAAGCAGTATGTCCATGAGGATGCACCATGTTAACAAAAATAATCTTACATAGTGCTCATTATTGTGAATGGTACTATGGACAGAAAGTAACTATCGGGGTTATGATACATCGTATATCTCAAGACACCGATTAGTTAGTCGCTCGGACAGCCCGCGACAACCAAACTACCACAAGGCCACCAACCGTGGCCCATGTAAGCCGCGCAGATCTGGGCCAAACACTAAGGTAGCTTGTCGCCCATGACCTCTCCCTTTCACCACACGCCGCATAGCGTGGCACGTCCTCTCCTCCGTCCCAACCCCTGGGAGGAACGCGGAAGTGTCAGGCTCTGCCCATGTACGCCTGCCCTGACAAAGATAGGCACGCTTGTTAAGTCAACCAGGTCCGAGGCGACAGTAGTCTCGGAGCAGGCGCCATCCCTGCGCCACGCCGTAGACAAGATAGGACCGCCAGACGGTGACAACAAGTACGGTAACCCACTGTCCAAATACAGCCCGACGGGACAGGCGTACAGCCCCACCCACTACGAGACGGGGCTCACGACTACGGTCTTGACTTTCAAGGCCAACCAAGCCAACAAAGGACATGACCTTGAAGCTCGGGATCATAGTCATCGGCTTCATGACCAGCAAGACAACCAACGACCTGGGAGCAGCTACCTACTCCTGTAAGACGCCCCTGGGAGATTAGGAGATGATAATGAAGGGCACAACGAGACCACGTCGCGCAAGATGGCTGGCGAACCACCACTGTGCCAGTAGTGCCATCACGACCGGCACTGTAGCACCACACCACCCCATGCCGTGACATGGGCACAAGATCATGATGACAACCACGTTTGGACGTACGCAGACACCAAGACAAGACGGCCTTCTTGCTAGCCAAGACAGCTAGTTTCCCCTCCCTTAGGCTCACGACCGCTCGGTTGGGAGAACCTACCTCTTTGTACGTTGCCTAGCCCCGTACTCTATATAAGGGTAGCCAGGTCACCCTTCCAAGGGCACAAACTCTCGAGACTTTATTCTGGCAGTCCCTCTCCACTCTCCTTCCTCTTTCACTCTTCTTGCATTGTAAGAACTTCAGAGCATTCAACTGAGGAACACGCACTCGAACTATCTCTGAGACTGGTCGTAGAGCTCCGACCTGAACAAGTATAACTCCTTGTGTCTTTGGGTGCTACCATTGTCTTCCTAGAGCAGCGCGACATAAGTATAAAATTCACTCGTCGGGTGACAGAACAATGACAGTTAGCGCGCCAGGTAGAGGACAGTCACACACTCTTCTTGACGGACTCACCCAATGAATGGCCCCCGGTGGCCGCATCTGCCATGGGAACCCTGAGTCCGCCAACGTCGACGGGCCAGCGCCCATGTTTGCCTTTGGCCCCATCCAGGTCCTCCACCCTAGAGTCTTGGACTCCGTGGCCCATAGCGAACACGCTCTCCGAATGGCCCCCAGCGGCCGCATCCCAAAGTTCACCTACATACACTACTACACAAATGATTTTGCAAGACGGTGCCCTTTTATTAACGGAGGTGGTCACAAACTCCAACCGCCGCGGTTAATGCCTGCGATTAATGGAGGTGGGCATTTTTTATTTACCGAGGTAGACACTTTTGCCCACCTCGGAAAATCAATTTTTGGAGGTGGGCATCTTAAGACAACCGCCTCTAAAAATAGCGGCGATCATCTTAAGGTGCCCGTCTCCATAAATCGATTTACGGAGGTGGGCGTCTTAAGACAACCACCTCCAAAACTAGCATATTTTTAAAGGCGGTCATCTTAAGGTGCCCGCCTTTGTAAAGCGATTTTTGGAGACAGACACACTATAAGGCCCGCCTCCTAAAAAGGCTGAGGCCCAACAGGCCCAGATGAGGCCCGATAGTCGTCTTCCATATAAATAGAGGAAGTTAGGTTTCTTCCTTCACTCTCTCTTCCTCAGTCCACTCCCTCTCCTAGCAGCGCTCCCTCGCCCCCACATGATATCTCTTCCTCCTCTCCTCATTTCCTCACCCATACCACCGATGGCTCCCTCTCCCTCTTCCTCCTCTTCCACGCAGTCTCCCTCTCTCTCCCACAGTGTGCTGCAGCTCCACAACAGCGGGCTCCCTCCCTCCTTCTCCCATTGCGCGACGCGCGACGCTCCACCACGGCGCGTCGGTCCTCCCACGGTGTGGCTCCACCATGGCACAACACTCCTCTACCCCTCCGGATCTAGCACCAGCGGCGCGGCCGGAGAGGCCGGATCTGGTGCTTGCTCCTCCTCCGGCCGGCGCACACTCCTCTACCACTCCGGCCGGCGAGTGCCCCTCCTCGCGGCGGCGGTGGCCCACTCCCCCGCACCATACCTCTAGATGACAGCGGCAGGTGGGCAGATGAGGTGATAGGTGAGCGGATCCGGCAGCGGGTGACCAGATCTGTCAATGGGCGTCCGGATCGGCGACGAGTGGTCGGCGGGCTCTCCCACGGCCATGCCCAGATCCAGTGAGGAGGAAGGGTGCCCAGATCTGGCGGATGTGACGACGGCAGCAGGCTCGATTGGGCTCGCTAGGGTTTTTTTATTTTTTAAATTGATTAACGGAGGCGGGCACCTTAATGCGCCCGCCTCCATTAAAGGATTAACCGTGGTGGGTAGGGTAACCGCCTTCGTAAAGTCACGATTATCCATGACCTTTGATTGGAGGCGGTCGTAATGCCCATCTCCATTAACCCATTTTGCCTGCCTCCATTAAGATTTTTGTAGTAGTGATAGGGGGCCAGTACCCTCTCTCATCTCTAGCCATGGGCAGGTCTTCTGCCTAGGAAACATAAGGCTCATGGCTCATGGTGAACATGCCCACAGAATGGCCCTCGATGGCCACATCCTCTTGGGGAACCAAGAGTTCGCCCGCGTCGACGGGTTAATGCCTGTTGCCAATTTCTACCCAGGTCAGGCCCTCCGCACTGGGAGCCTAGACCTCGTGGTAGAATCATGCCCTGAGTGGCGTCCTCGCGGTGTCGTCGTAAGCAATCACACGGCCGTTCGGCAGCTCTCGCAGAACAGGGCGCACACGAGCGACGAAACCTTCCACCACCGCGCGGTGTCGTCGTAAGCAATCACACGGTCGTTCGGCACCCCGCCTCGCGAGGTCAAGCCCAGAGCCAGGCCGAACCTCTCATGCTGGACTGGTTGTCCGTCACGTCAACACAACTTGCCAGCTCTCGCAGGGAGGCGCGTGCCTCTGGGATGCGGACCCCCTGAATGTGCACCACGCTGCGCCAAGTGGGCCGTGCCACGTCACGTTCAGAGTCTGCATCCACAACAATAGGCCCCGCCAGCTCTCCATCACGGACGGCAACCACAGCCAGAAACAGAGGAGCGATGACTGCGACGCCGATGCGGCACGAGAGCTCAGGCATCAGGGCACTCGAACCCTCACGGCCAAGGACATCCCCAGGCCAAACACGAAGAAGCAGTCCCCGAGGGCTCACGAGCCCGCCGAAGACATCGAGGAGGCAAGGGTCGGTCAGAGGGAACCCAGAAGGTCGACCCATGCCAGCAACAACCGCTCCGGGCAATAGAGAAGCGTCCTCACCAGCTTGCAGCTCAGGAACTGCAACGACCCCACCATGGACATGTGCTCACGGGCTCGCCACGCCCCGAGCAACGACAATAGGATCCACAATGGCTCCCCACACGCCAATCAGTTACGTCAACTCTATCCATAACCTCTCTACCTAAGCACGTTCACACACATGTGTAGGCTCACCAACAGTTTAAAAAAACTTAGAGTCAAACTGTGGAGTAAACTTAAGAATATGAGACACGTACAATGTATTTTAGTATCATCTACCTTCCGAGTGACCCGTCCTGACTTGCTCTGGCAGCCGGAAATGACTCACTCATTGGGGCTACATATATAGGCACATCTACATATGCTCTAAGGTGCGTAGCACTGTTTGTCATTGCCAAGGGACCCATTTCAAACTTTTTCCCGTTCGCACCCTGCGCCGCGACGAACCAGTGACCCGTTTCTCGACCTCTCATTCGCACCAAGAGGTCGCCCAGACCAAGCCTCGCAGACCAGTTCCAAGGCAAGGTCAAGCACCCATGCACGAGTTCGAAGGGGAACGGAGCGCTGTTCCGTTCAAGGCAAAGGGGATGAGGAGAAATAGAACTCTCGTCATTCGCCCGCTTTCTTCTCGCATTGCAATTGATCTGTGACCTGCCCCCCAATTTCTTACCGTGCTGCTAGGTCGCGCATCGTTTAGCCCCACGGGACAGCTTCGAGGCTAAAACATGCACCTACGCCGACAGGACTAAGGGGAACGGAGCACATTCCCAACTCGAACGAGAGGAAAGAGGAAACGACAAAACAGACAAATGAGTGCACCAATCAAACACCGAAAATACACGCAAACATAACATGTTCATTGCAGTAGTACCACCTATGTTACATAGGACACGCACACTAGTAACTTTCATGCACCGGGGGATTGATACTGGAGGTAGATGCCAGTGGCTGACACCTTGCTCGGGAGGATCTTTGTACCACGAATGGTGGCACTGCCGATGGCAAGGATATCGTCGTCGAACTTCGACGCATACCCTCGCCCAATGGCATCAAAATCGATGCCATCGTCGTGTGATCTGATCGATGTTAGGGCGAGGTGCACACCGCAGTGAACCCCCTCAAAGATCAGGGGATCCACCTAGAGGTGAGCCTCGTCAAGGCAGAGCGCTAGTTGGGTGTCTCCCCAGTTGATGCCGAGCATGACGTCGTAGAGAGCCCGTCCAGAGGCGGTCAGCATCACTAGCTGGGCGGCCATCTCTTGCACCCTCTGGTCCGCAGCCGTTCTCTCCTCCTCATCGGAGAGCGCCTTCGCACGCAACCCTAAAAGAGAAGCAGGTTCATGACCAAACCTCGCAACCAAATGAAAGCAGGATGCAAGCAGAAGAAGACTCACCGACACAAGCAGAACATAGGCTCTGGTACTCAGCTTCGAGGCACTGATGCCCCTGCTCGGCCTCGTTATGAGCAGCGCCCGCCGAGGTGAGCTCTGTCTCCTGGGAGGCCATCGCCTCCTTGAGACTGGCCACCTGGGCCGTCAAAGCATCGATCTGCAACTGAGCTCGCGCCTCCCGTTGGAGCAGTTCCTCCCTCGCCTTCTGAGAAGTCTCTAGCTCCCCGCACAAATGCCACACCTCAGCCTCTACCGCATTTAGGCGGCCACGGTTTGCGATACCTCCTACCTGCGCCTGATAGGCCAGGCGCAAGAACTGAGACTTCTGCATCGAAGTCTTCATCAGCCCCTGCAAGAAAAGAAGGGTGATCAGACGATCCAAACAAAAATAGGGCGCATACAACAAAATCAAGGACAGAGAGGGCCAGACGGCCTACCTGCGCTCGAGCCGCCACCTTGTCGGCCATTTGCCACCGGGCTCTGCACCTAGTTGGGCGTTCGCGGTGAGCGTGTAACACCCTAGGTGTTAAGCTTGCATGTGCACTTACATTGCATGAAATATGAGCATGTGCATTCCATTTCATATAATGCATTATGAATGTTTTGCATGTTGCATAGGGCATGTTTCATTACTGCAACATATGTTTCATATATATAAATTAGATATGTCACCTATGTGTAGCCATCCTATATTGCAAATGGTACCCTAGTGATGTTTCACATGTTTCATAAGTCATGTTTCATGAGTTGCATGACCAATGTTTCAATATAGAACCCTATGTTTCATTAGTAGCAAGTGTATGTTTCATATGTGTCAAGTATATTTTCATGTGTTTTATGAGCTTAGGGCTACGTATAGTTCATGCAAATGTGTGTGTAGGGTCACAAAAAGATCTTAGACTTACTTAGGACAACAAATGAAACAATGTTTGCATTTATAGTTTGGTCAAATTCAAATTTGAAATAGGGGTTGACCAAGTTTGACCCCCTAGAGTACTTTTGCTTGGCCTGCATGGACCATGACCCTAGAAGCTTTGCATGTAAGTGCAACCAAATTAAAAGTTATAGTAAATTTTATAAGGAACAAACTTTATTTTATGACCTTGAGCTAGATCAGTGCACAACATGCTAAAAAAGGGCTCACAAGGTGAATTTAGGGACTGTTTTGTGACTTAGAACTTTCACTAAGTATAAACTATGTTTTAGTTTTTATCTACCCCACTTTGGCATGGTGTCGTTTGAAATCTAGGCCGAACTAGGCAAAACTTGTGTAAGCAAGTTGGAGATCTCACGAAGCTCTACAACTTTTGTACTACCACTTCCACTGGTTCGTGCTAGTTTGGGAGCTAGAGATCGAGGAAGAGAGCGGTTTCAGTCAGGCCGATGGGGACTGAATCGGCCTTGAGCCGATTTGAATCAGGGCGTCGTGGCCGGCCGCGCGCGCTGCATGGAGGACGTACGCCGGCATTGGTCCCACCTACCCGGCCACCGTGGAGAGAAGAGGTAGAGCGACGCGCTACTGCCTTCATTCACCTCACTCCACCTCGCCTTGCTTGCCCTCGCGTCCGCAGTGGGCAAAGCCGAGCGCCATTGCCGCCAGTGGTGAAGCTAGAGCAAATGGGTGGGGAAAGTGATCTCTGACCGCGTGCCTGTTGAAGAATGAGCCGGCGACTCATAGGCAGTGGCTTGGTTAAGGGAATGGAACCCACCGGAGCCGTAGCGAAAGCGAGTCTTCATAGGGTGATTGTCACTGCTTATGGACCCGAACCTGGGTGATCTATCCATGACTAGGATGAAGCTTGGATGAAACTAAGCAGAGGTCCGAACGACTGATGTTGAAGAATCAGCGGATGGTGCACAACTTCATCATAAAAATAGCGACACATGTGATATTCAAACAAGTAGCATGACTAACTCACAATTTTGACATCAAAATTAAACTTCCAGTAATGGCAATGTGATTTTGGTCAAAACATAAGTAAACTAGTAGGACAAGGGCAATACACTCACCGTTTATAACAAAATAAAGATGACATTTTATCATTGTAGTGTAGTGATTGAAAGAATGCCAAAACAATGAACAAAAGATGTCCCGCATAACAAAATATGTGATCAACTTAAAGAAAAGAGAACAAATAGGTCAATTATTTAGCAAAGAAAATGTAGAATTATCCATTTAAAGTGGATGCATTGCATTTGTATTACCTCTTAGAGATCATATTTCCGCCCTTTTCCTTCCATAGTCATGAAACGACGAACCACAGCCTCATTGCTAACTTTCTTCATTTCTTCTTTCTCTGTATAGCAAATAAGTCTATGACTTAGGTGTTGATCACCGATGCAATTAGACAAACTTGTTTTTACAATCTTCATGCCCGAAAAGCATCTCTCAACCGTTGTTGTAGCGACAGGCAATACTAGCACAAGCTTCAAAAGTTGATAGACCAATCTATACAAAAGATATTTCTTTGTCTCTACCATCTTTTGAGAGAGCTCACCAATAGTGTTTAAGTTGGAGAATCTATTATCTGCTCTCACATTAGCAATGTAAAGATGAAGGTCATGGCTAAGGTCCCTCAGATCATCATTGGTGAAATCATCAGGATATAGTTTGGCTAAGCTCATCAAAGTCTCCCCATCAAAAGCATGAAATAAGTCTCTTGGATTGAAAGTGGCTGAGCAAACAAGCAATTGAGAGGTTGTCTCACTAAAGTGCCTATCAAGCTCTTGAACTAACCAATCAATAACACCATTAAAGCAATCCACTGCATAGTGATGCTTGTTTGTAATTCCTGATTTTTTTCCTAGGTTGTCGGGGATCAACATATGTACTTTCCATTTCCACTCTATCAATTTCATGCAAGTCACAAAACTCATTCACTTCATCTAATAATTTCTCCCAACCATCTCTTCTAAGATCATCCAAATGGAGTCTAGTTGATTTCACACATGCAATGGCATTTACAATGTCTTGATCCTTGCATTGCAATGCTAATGACAATGCATTTGCGGCAGTTAATGTAGTCAACATGAGATGCAAATAAAAGGTGAAGTCAAAAGATTGGAAATATACCAGAAGATTTGATGCTTGACCTCTTTTTTCCAATCTCTATCATCCTTTTCAACAACCTTTAGCACTTCAACTATTGTACGAAACATATTGAGTAAACTTTTTAGAGTTTTATAATGAGAACTCCATCTAGTATCTCCGGGTCTTTGAAGACATTGCTCTTGATTTAACCCTGTCCCGGTCTCAAGTTGACCACAACCTAATGCCTATTTCACTTGTTCATGATTGATATCTCTAATCATATCCCTTTTCTTAGCTGACCCACCCACCACATTTAGTAACACAGAAATCATGTTTAAAAAATTGCTTACACCCTTATGTTTTCTCACGGTTGCCACAATAACTAACTAAAGTTGATGAGCAAAGCAATGCACATAATAAGCTATTTTACTATCTCTCAAGATCAATGATTGCAAGCCATTCAACTCACCTCGCATATTGCTAGCACCATCATATCCTTGGCCTCGACATTGCTTTAAGCTTAATTTAAACTTTGCAAGTAGAGAATCAATAGATGACTTGAGGTGGGAAGAAGTTGTTTCAGTCACATGCACAAGGCCAACAAACCTCTCTTTCACAATCCCAAATTTGTCAACATACCTCAAGACCACTGCCATTTGTTCTTTGTAAGAAACATCTCTTGACTCATTAACTAGCAAGCAAAAGACATCATCCCCAAGTTCTTCAAGGATAGATTGTACAATGTCATTTGCAAAACATTCAACAATGTCCATTTGAATTTCAGGAGCAAGCAAACAACTATTCTTTGTAGCATTTGTAGTCACGGTTTTGCGTAACATTGGATCATGTTCTGCTAAGCAATCATAGAACTCCTTGAAATTCCCTCTATTATAGGATTCCTTTGACTCATCATGGCCACGAAAAGGTAATCCTTGATTCAACAATAGTCTAGCTGTATCAATGGACCCATTCAACCGAGTAAAATAGGCCTTCTTAGCAACTTCACTGATCTGATTGTAAGCAACATCTATGTGTTGCTTTCTTTGTAACAAATCATCACACTTCTTCATTGCTTTATAGTGTAAACCACCAACCTCACCAACATGTGACCTTAGCCTTTCTTTCCTATGATAACCATTCAACCATTAACCACAAATGCATGCATATTTCTTTTCTCTAAGCAAGAAACAATAAAAGCAATATGCTCTATCCTTTGCAGGCGAAGCGTCCAGCTGCGAGCGGGCGAGGCAGACGAGTAGTCCGAGCGGGCGAGGCATGGGCAACGAAGCCGTGAAACCAAAGCGTCGTGTAGGGGAGCGGGCGAGGCCGATCAATGTCCCGCTTCATTGCTCGAAGGAAGAGGTGCAGCGTCAGCTTAGGCTTCATGGGCTGCTGGGGGTGCCTCATTTTGGGCCATGGGGGTGCCTATAGGGCCAAAATCTTTTACTCCTAATGTTTTTCTAGAATTGGAGGGGGTGACTGGGCACCCACAGGCCATAACTGGGCTCCGCCCCTGATTGCCGCCACCGTGCTCCGCCGCCCTCGCTCGCCGTAGTCGCTGCACCACTGCCCGATTTGGCTAGCCAGCAGCTTCACCTTGCTCCGCTCTTCCACATTGACCCACCTATAGTGCCAGTCAAACTAAGGTAGTGGCACATTGGCCATCTCTGCCACCGGCATGGTCACGGTTGCCATGATCGCCGTCATGGCAAGCTCGCCATGGCGGAGCTCGCTCGTGCTCTTCCTCTCCCTTCGCTTGTCCAGGGTCACCTAGGGTTAGGTCTAGTTGTAGCATTGATCGACGAGCCAATGGTGGCCTCGCTGGAGTGGGACAAGGAGCACCGCGCCGCCGTGCTTCCGCCACCGTATCACCAAGCACGTGGCCTAGCTCACCGGCACCACCCCTCTAACCCTAACCTACCTTTGTTAGATCTGCTAGGTCGCCACGGTGGTGTAGCCACCCTCGCTTGGCCTAGCCGTGGCCGGAGACGACCAGCACACCACTGAGCAGCGCCGCCGTGTCGCCATGGCCGCCGGTGAGTCTGCTCCGGTGCTCCTCTGCCTCAACTACCACCACCACTTGACGCGGCATGACGTGTAGAGCACGATGGTGGGGTTGGTTTCGTCGGAGACCTCGCCGTCGGCGAGAAATCGCCGGCCACAGGGTCTCCCCTACTTCTGTGTCACTGACACATGGGCCCCGGCTGTCAGTCGGTTTTGTTTTTCTTTTTTTTTCTTTACATGAAATGCTTGTGAACTTTGGAAATGAAGATATTTTGGAATCCTTGTGAGTAGATCTACCTGATAGAGTGATAAATATGATAGGGTCTAGTGGAAAGTTTTCTCTATTTTTACTTATCTTTTTTATTTAGGGTTTTTCAAAGGGAAATTCATAACTAGAGTTACAGTGCTCCTTTTGCTATGAAATTTTGATGGCAGCCTATTGATCATTTATGAAAGCTGTGATAAAAATTTCACATCATTGCATGTGTGGTGTTTGAGTTATAGATTTCTTTTGATTAAATGCTAGCTTCTTAGGGAATTATTTGTGGCCGAAATATGTAAGCTCTGAGTGTGAAACTTTTTACACAATGTTCTTGTGTCATGGTGAAGCTAAGAAAAATATAAAATCTGTTGTTTGACACTTTCACTAGGATTTACTATTTATGCTATTATAAACCTTGCTACCTTGTTATTTTTGTAGAGGATGTTATACATGTTCAAATGGTATGAAATTTTTATAGTAGCCTACTGCGAGCATGTGGGAGCCACTGTAATTTTCTCAAAATTTACTGTGTACTTTTGATATATGTTCATTATTTCGCCTAATTATCTAAATAAATTAATAAAGGCATGAAAAGAAATTATTTGGGGATGACCATTATGTTTTCTAGCCTGTATGTGATGTGTATGCACTGTTGGTAACATTGGTTGTGCCCAGATTTCATTTCTTGTATGTAGTGAATTATTATTTGCACTATAATTCAATTATAGTGACTGTTTGGACAATTTCAGTTGTTAAGATAATTGCACAATGAAAATGATGTTTTCTGTGAATCTTATTTATAACAAAGTTGTATATAACTTGCTTATCTTGCTTGTGTCAAATTTTCATGGCCATAGGCCAAATGGTTTATGAGTTATGGCTGTTTGAAGTTGGTCATCAGAAATGTCCATTCTCTGGAATTTCGAGACAGATTTGAGAAATTGCTATGTTTGACTTTGAGAACTATTGAATCATCTTGAGATGATTATAATAAAGTTGTAGACAATTTCATAAGCTTTCCAAAAAGTCTTATCTCATGTTTGTTATATTTGTATAACTCCAGTTATGAACAAAATATGTAACTACTGTCTGCTGTCCAGAAATTGCTTGAAATGAGTTAATAGCTTGGTTGCTTTGTATGAGCTTGATGTTGTTGTTTAGGTGCCTAGGCTAATTAAAATAAGTTGTTAGCTGCAGGTTCTAAGCCTCTTTCAGATGATGAACAACTTTACCTTAGGTTGTTAGACCTTGGTGAGTGTATATTTCTTGTTTTAGAGAAGAGATATGCACTTACTCAGTAAACAAGTGTTAATCTAATATCACCATGTCACCATTTGTTACATATACATGTGTATGCATCTCCTCTTGTCATTTCATCTCTTATGCATTCATGATACTTATTATGCGCTTATGCATGCAATAGATTTCCTAAAAGGAGTCATGCTACTCGAATTCAAGGCCGGGACTCAGGAGGTGCAGCCCCAGGAGAGGACCAAGGAGAAGGAGAGCAGAACCCTGAAGCTCTGCCAGAGTGTCCTAACCATCAACCTTCCACCTTCGCGAAAGGCAAGCCCCAGAGTATTATAAGCCTCCCATGCTTTTATAGATACTAACTTAAGTCCTTGTGTTTGAAGCATTAAGTAGTAGGAGTTGTTTGGAAACACTTGATGCATATCCCTTCCTTGTCTAGAAATGCATACCTTTACCCTATGTAGGTCCAGGATCAAAACTTATGATTAGCTATGCATAGACCGATAAAAGTTGGGTGATTTTCTGTCACCTGCGAGATATAGGTGGATACTGGATCATGGTTTGCTATATTTGCTATCGTGGAAATAACCATGTGATGCTGTTATAACTAGAGACCGGGCGAAATCTTAAATGTTGGTGGTGTTGTAAGTTATAGTAATTCCGTCTGTGTCGATTAAGGACCGTACCGTTATCAACACTTCTGTCAAGATTGAATGCATGCCTCTCACTTAGCTGGCCGGATAAATCGTTCCGACCATGAAGCCGAGTAGCTCAACTCAGGCCGGGAATCGTTCTGTCAAAGTGCGCACATTGGAGGTAGTAAGGATGTGCGGGGATCCGGTGTGAGGCCAAGGGCAGGTTAGAGTCCTAATCGACCTAGCATCCGGTAGTATCCCTGAGGGTGCAGCGCTGGTCAGACCCGCAAATGGACCTGAGTTGTACCAAAGGTGACATAAGGTGACCATTGATCTGGTTGCCTGGGTTTGTGTTAGGAATAAATCCCCAGCTGGTTGGAATCGATTCGAATCGCCGTCTCTCTCGGATAGTGAGAATCTCAACTAGCTTCGGCATCGTAGTAACTTAATGAAAGGCAATGGTTATGATGGACATGAAAATGCTACACCTGATATGGTTATTATTGTGATGACTTCATTATACCCAACATGTTTGGCGCAGGTTAGTTGCTAATCTAGATGGGATAGCTATAATTAACTTGATGACCAAATTATAAAATGTGCAGTTCCACTAATGGATTTTTATGCAAGATGTCATCAAGCTAGCTCCACTTATAAAGCCTTGCATAACCCTTGGTGTCACTTTATTTTTGGTTTATGACAAGTAAGTCTAGCTGAGTACCTTCTCGTACTTAGGGTTTACCCCCACTTGTTGCAGATGACATGATGTACCATGGGTACTGCGAGAATTGCCTTCATCCTGTGGTGGATGAGGATTAGACCATGGGGCATGGTCTCTCTAAGTTATCTTACCTATGATGCTTTGGCTAGAAATGACCGTGGTACGGGCATGTAATTGAACTAAGCGTTGTGTTGTTTTCAAACTACTTTGTTTCCACTACTTGAACTTGGGTTGTAATAACTATGTGAACTCTGATGTATGTGAGCTACTTGTGAACTTTTTGTGAAATGGGATGTAACATGTGACATGTTATGTTGAATCATGTATGATCTTGGTTAGATGTCGGTTGATTTGAAAATCTTCGTGGTTTCATCGGACTACTGGGTTTATATGGGCTCCAGTATGACGGTTTGATCACTTCGGTGATTGCTATTGTACCTATGCTCTTATAAATTAGATGGTTCTGTTACAGAGCACGTCGTCTAGCTTGGATAGGGTCACCTGGACCCCACCATGGCTCTGGGAGATGCCATCCCATGCGGCTCGTTCGGCTGTGTCATCTACCACGAACAGAGCCTCATAGGGGGTTTGTGGGGTGCGGCCACGCGAAGAAATCTTCACCCAGCTCAAGCTCATTCTCATGGACAACGAGACCTGCCATATCTAGGCCATCAGAGGCCACTTTCTCAGGTGGGGGCCAGTTGCAGGCGATGAGCCCGCACCCTCCTCTAAGGTAACAGCCACACCGTGCTCTCCATCAGCTGGTTTCTCCCCCTCAACCCTGCTCACCTCCGCGCCAGTGCAAGAGTGATCTCCTGCCGCAATGGATCTCTCCTCAAGGGGCGAGTGCAGGGCTGCAATGGGGGGAGCCTAGGCATCATGTCCAAGGCTATGTCATTGCCGAGTGATGCCTCCGGCCATGTGGGAGAGTGCACGAAGCTCACCAATGGCCTTAGGACTATAAACCCCAGGAGGGGTTCCCTACATCATGTGGTCATCAGAGTCAGATGACCAAACACCGCTGACAGCTACGACAATGAAGAGATCAAAGGATAGTGTACCTGGTGGAACGTTCCATGAATGGGAGGATAATGCACCTCTCCGCACGTGGTCCCACGTGAGGGATCATAACAAGAAGTGTCATCAGGTTGGAGGCCAGCAAAGCACCCCGGCCACGCCGGCGGTATTGGCTTCCTCCGTGCCATGTTCTTTAGCGGCCCCTACCTCCACAGTCTCTAACGCCAGAGGCACAGGACGCTTGATTTCCACACCAACAAGAGGGTTCTGGAGGAGGTCACGATCTTCCCCTCCAAACACCTTCAAAGAAGGGTGGTGGGTCTCACTGTCCACCTCGAGCACGGTGCCCATCATTGCCATGTCCTCAACACCCTCCCCTTAGGCAGGGGCCTCCTACCCCACCAAGGGTCGATAGGAGTCGTAGACAAAGTGCTTTGACTGCCATCAACAGCGCCGCAGGAGCGTTTTGGACTTGGCCCCCATGGCGATGACGGAGCTGTGCGCTTCCGAGCGGTGCTTCCTTCGTCTGCGGTACTCGCCGAGCAATCAGCACCACCCGGCCCAGCATCGAATCTTTGTGGAATGTCAGGGATGTTCTAGAGGACCACCTGGTCCTCGCCCTCATCCTCAGCGTCCACATTGTCATCATGGTCATCATCATCCAATGATGAAGCATGTCGCTTCTGACACTCCATGTGCTTCCTCTCCTTCTCCTACTTGAGGCACTTCTCCTCAGTAACCGCCTTTTCTTGGATGGCGTGTTTGTGGCCTCCAGGTTGAGGAAGGTGTTAGGAGCTAAATGAAAGCACAGGCTATGAAAACAAAACTAATAAACCCACAACTCCGAGTAGAAGGAAGACACATGAAGAAAGGTGACCCACCAGATCTGGATGATAATTGGCCGAGAACACCTCCACAACATCCCCGGCTGCAACGATAGTCGTGGGGGTAACCAGCCCGGCTACCTGCTTCGTGACCTCACCGGCCTCGACCACTTCATGCTGTCATGGCCAGGTCCTCGACCCCAGTGTTGTCACACAGCAGGCGTGCCCACTGCTTCAATGGCTAAACCCGTCGCTTGACCATGGCCCGCAGGAATGTGACGCCGTTCAAGCCGGCTGACACCCGACTCTTGAGGATCTTCATGATCTCCGTCACCTTCGCTGACCACCTCCTATTGCACCCCCAACCCCATGAGTCTAGCCTCATCGGTGCAATGCCAGAGAAGGGAGGGAGGGGGCAGCAACGTCGTCACGGATGTAAAACCAATTCCCATGCCAGCCGAAGTTTGAACTCCTCAGTGGTAGACACGGGTAACTACGGGATAACCCATGGTGCATTTGGATGTTCATCCCACCCATGGAGGTGAGCACACCGCCATCAGATCCATGTGCCTTACGAGTCTTGACTTTGAAGATCCACCAGAATAGGTCCTTGTTGGGCTCCATTCCTAGGAAGGCCTCGCAAATGACAACGAAGCCTGCTAGTTGTGACACCACATTGGGAGGAAGATGCTGCAGTTGGACCCCATACTCACGGAGGAAACCATGAAGGAAATTTGATGCTGAAATCATGAACCCGTGCTCGTGGAAGTCGGTGAACGACACCACATCGCCAAGCTGCAAAAGTGGGAACATCTCACTAGCGGTAGCCCTCCATCTGACAACCTCCTTCAGCAGAAGGAGGCCCTTCTCCATGAGCCACTACAGCCATGCCTCCATCACCACCGAAGGTACCCACTCACTCATTTTGCAATGCAAGCAGAGAATGGGATGGCGGTGGTGGAACCAGCAATGAACAGTGACTACACAGTACAATTGCGGGCGGTGGCGCGCGTCCGAGGTAAACCTCTCGAGCCCAATCTCCCTTTTCCTTTTCTCTCTCTCGATTGTAGCAGATGGCGATGGAAGGTGAGAGCAAAGGTAATAGGCAGGCTCGGGCTAAGGGGACTATTTATGTGGTGGCACCCAGGGTGTGAACTGTGCCCGCACCAAGTCCACCCTGGATGGGCCCCACGGACCCTCAGGAAATGAGACGCCACACTGCAAAACACGATTGCACACGTGGGCACCATTAAGTCATGAAGAAACCGAGGAGGTCGACACCCCCAGAATTCACGTGCAGAGTGGCCCTCCATTATCATGACCACGCGGCGTGGCTCCTGATCACACGCGAGTGGGCACCATTAAGTCACACCGTGACCGAGGAGGCAACAAGCCCCTAGGTCCCCACGCAGGGCGGCCCGCCATGTTCATGATCACACGTCACATTTTGGAAATCTTATTTGGAGCAGGGTGAGATGGGCTCGATGCCACCAAAGAGATAGGGCAGGGTGAGATGGGCCCCAGCGGCTCTTATCAGTGGTGTGGAGCCTCTCGACCATCTCCCCCTGTGTTCGAGTCGTTCACTTTGAAGTCGCGTGGGTTGACCTCGTCTAGGGGGAGGCATCTTGACCTTTAACCACTGCAGAGGCAGACGGGGACCAACAGGCTTGATGACTGACGATTTGTGGGACATCTATCGATGAGGCATAGCCGAACTCCATGTCAATTGCCGTAGGCTATCGGGTCCCACTCGAATTACCCATTGACCTCAATGAGGCGCACCACTCTAATCACATGGTTACGGTGGATAGTCTCACCCCACGTGGGGCGAAACCAACATGCCTGTAACAAGGCATCACGACCTCTTGGGGTCGACAAGGATGCGGGGAAGAATGGAGTTAGGTCCTCGTGATCTCGATATTAGTCGAGGCCAAACCTTGACCAGCTCCTCCTAGTGTCCCGAGTCCTCGACCTACAGCCAGCTCTAGAGCCTCAAAAACCGACAGGAGTCATTGACCCCTCTGGGAGAGGTCGACTGAGCGAACGACAAAGGATTCACAACGAATCCTACAAAAATGGTTGTGACCTAAATGCGCGAGGTCAAGATGATGACCCTTGGTTAGAGGAAGCATCTCATGACCTCGATGTTGCTCGGGAATGAAATCGTGACCCTATGATAGTCAGAAAAGAGCATAACCCGACAAACCAAGACATAATCAAAGGGAAAGCATTCGAAGCCAAGGCTTAAGGATTGACTTCCTCACCCGGAGTGGTGGAGAACAACTACTCGCTCAGAAGCCGCGACCCAGAGCTTATACGTGTAACCCCGACCCAATGGCTCAGGGGCTTATTACGACCCAAGGAAAAACCATGACGTTCAGCAACGTATTTTCCTTGATTCATAACAAATGAGTGCGACCAAAGCTGCACAACAAAAGACCTAACATCACTGACATGGTAGAAGTGACCCAAGCTCCAAAAGCTATGATGCTAGAAGGAGGCTTGCGCGGTGCTCCCTCCGCCATCACGAGCAAGCACAACGGAGAGGACCACCTCGCAAACCCCTCCTAGCATCATAGCCCCAAGATCAGAAGACACAAGAGAGAGATGGGAGTAGCCTTGACTCTAGGGGGCACCCCAACATGTGTCGATGGGGTTTCAAGCGCACCACTAGGACATGCATAGAGGAAGGAAAGAACCATCATACGATGGGAACGCCTGGCCCCCAGAACATGACTACATCGCCATCATCCCACCGTGGTGAGGATGGCACGGCGAAACCGTCCATAGCTAGTGACCACCTCGCACAACCGAGTCAGACGACCCTAGAAAATAGGGAGGTCATAGGGCTATGGAATCGATGTCCAAGACATCCTATCTACCCCTTCTCATAAATCTTCTTCTAGCACCAGTTGTTGGAGGTAGCAACGCTGGCCTTCGGCCAACGCAATCGACCCCTAGTAGGTCGTATGCTCAAAACTTCACTATCTACTTAGAAACACTGTTTATTTCAAACTTAGACTTTTAGAAGGTCTGAGAATAGTTTGAAGGCGTGGATGCAAGTAGTTCAAATGGAAGGAAGGCCTCTAGTTAAAGGCCCAAGGGTGGACTATGCAGCCTGAGATCCCCACACTGTGTGGTGAACTACGAGAGGTCACAGCCAATGTCAGAGGCCCATGTGAGGTCGGGGAAATCAAGATCCTCCTAAAGACAGAGCCAGTACAGTGTCAATGAGACCACTCGACCCTGCCTAGATCACGTACCCCGGCATATAGCACACTGACATGGTTAGGCTCAGCAGAGCAGTCGCACACTGCACCGTCAAGGCGGCTTGACGGGATGGGACGTAATAGCCACCTACCGCATTAAACGCACTAGCCCGCAAGGGGTCGAGCTTCGAGCTTAGACCAGCCACAACTTTGAACCCGCACCTGATATGCGCAGATATTAGCACCTCCACTATCACTCCGTGATCATAAAGGCGCTCGAGGGCTACTGTTGGGGTTATGATAGCCCGGGTATCTCAAGAGACCGATTAGTTAGTTGCTCAGGTGGCCCACAACAACCAAACTAGCACAAGCCCAGCAACAGTGGCCCATGTAAGCCATGCAGATCTGGGCCAAACACTAAGGGAGGTGGTCAGCCACAACCTCTCCCTTTCACCACACACCATACAGCGTGGCACAACCTCTCCTCCATCCTGATCCCTGGGAGGAATGGAGAAGGGTCGGGCTCCACCCAAGTATGCCTGCCCTAACAAAGACATGCATGCTTGCTCAGTTTGCCAGGACCGAGGTGACAACAGTCTCAGAGCAGGCATCATCCCTGCACCACGCCGTAGACAAGATAGGACCGCCAGATGGTGATGACAGGTACGGTAACCCACTTTCCAAATATGGCCTGATGAGATGGGCGTACGGCCCCACCCACTACGGGATGGAGCTCATGACTACGGCCTTGACATTCAAGGCCAACCAAGCCAACGAAGGACACGTCCTCGGAGCTTGGGATCGTGGTCATCGGCTTCATGACCAGCAAGACAACTGATGACCCGAGAGCAGCTACCTACTCCTGTACGACACCCCTGGGAGATTAGGAGACGATGGCGAAGGGCACGGCAAGACCACATCGCATAGGACGGCTGGCGAGCGACCACCATCATGACCAGCACTGTAGCACCACGCCACCCCATGCTGCGACGTGGGCACAAGACCATGACGACAACCACGCTCGGACGTATACTGACACCAAGACAAGATGACCTTCCTTGCAAGACAAGATAGCTAGTTTCCCCTCCCTTAGGCTCACGACCACTCGGTCGGGAGAACCTACCTCTTTGTATGTGGCTTGACCCTGGACTCTATATAAGGGTAGCCAGGGCACCCTTCCAAGGTGACAGGCTTCATTCGGGCAGTCCCTCTCCACTCTCCTACCTCTTTCGCTCTTCTTATATACCCCATTGTAAGAACTTCAGAGTATTCAACCGAGGAACACGAACTCGAACAATCTCTGAGACTGGACGTAGGGCTCCGGCCTGAACTGGTATAACTCCTTGTGTCTTTAGATGCTATCGTTGTCTTCCTAGAGCAGCGTGACATACATATAAATTCACTCGCCGGGTGATAGAACACCGACATTAACCTAAACAAACCAATTGGTTGCTTAATAATTAAGCTAATTTGCAATTATAAATAGCTAAAACGAAACACTTAACCAACCTATGTACCAGCTCATCAGACACACTTGATGTCATAATCGATTTTCCAAAGAAAACCAAACACTTTCCATATGTGTGTCCTGGATGTCCATATGACATATATAGCGACAAAATAATGAAAATATCTGAAACCATGCTTTATTACGTAACATTAAACATTACATTAAGCCACAAACCATTAGCACTACATTGCAGAGATGGTTCTTTATCTTCTCTTCGGGCTTCCATTCTTAATAGGGACTGGGCGAACACACGCCTAGGACTTATGGAACTCCTTTGAAAAAATTCATCAAATGCTTCATCTGTACCCATTTCAGATTTTTTTTGAATTTAAGCATGTATGAGCTCATTATGCTGAATAAGTATAACATGATGTTATGCAAGGCTCAAAAGCCTAGACTCAACTAAACTGTAGTAAACACTTCTAGTTGACCATATTTTATTCTTTTAAACCTGAGTAGCTAAGAGTGCAACAAAATTTACTCATAAGACAAATCATATAGTGTATCTATGTAATAAAAAAGAATCTAGGCTGCTCATGACACAGAGCACAAATGTTGTACCAGTTTAACAACACTCGGCTAGGTTAGCCTGCTGGCTAGGCCTTGGCGTAAGAGAGAAGTGGCAGTGGGTGAGCTAGGCTTCCCCACTGGGTTGCATGGGCCGTTGTGCCGCTAGGTTGTGTGGGGAGAAGAAAGGAGAGTATGCCCACAAAACGGAGAAGTCCAGGGCCTGCTGGATTCGGTTGAAGGCCAAAAAGAGAAAGAGTGAGGAACACAAAATTTTATTTTCTTTCAAAGGCATCGTTTAAATTCTTTTTACAAAGCAGTTTAAAAAAATTCAAGGTTTTCAAATTTTGAAACACATCAACTATTTTTAAACTCATTTTACAAATAGATTTAAACCAAATTATTTTTCAAACTTTTCAAACCCATTTTAAATTTTTAACTCTATTTTGCATGTTTTTAAAAAACAAAAAAAATGAGAAACCACTTCAAAACTATTTTGAAGATTTCTATAAAAATGAATTATTTTTTAACAACATGACTTAAACTTTTTCAAATGTATTTTAAAATTACATTGCAAAATTAAGCCCTTTTCTAAAACAAACCATTAACATTGAAAATGAAATGACAACTCAGTTGAAAACTAGTTTTTGAAACAAAATTCTAAAGATTTATTTTCTGAAAGAGAACAAAACCTATTCGAGACCTAAACAAAATAAATTATGCAACCAGCATGAATGCAACAATCTCATTATAAAATTGTGAAAAAAGTTAAAAAATCATAACTTGTTTTCTAAATTATAAAGAACTTAAATAAGTCCTAGAAAGTTTTAGAAAGATAGTAAAATCATTTATTTTATTTTGTGTTTTTTCACAATTTAAAATTTAAAATAGAAATTTTGTGATGTGACACTTAACAGCCTAACCATTGCACTTAATACATTTTTGCTGTCAACAGATAGCTAACCCTGTTGCTCCCTTAGACTCACGGAGTGGTGTCGCCTTTGGGGCTTACGACGCAACCTGGTTGGCCACGCATTTCGCGAGGCAGATTGTTTTGGTACTTGCGTGATGAAGAATTTCACATGAAAATTTTCTTTAAGAAGGAACCAGCAACGTCATTTCCAGAACATTTAAGCTGCATTTCAATGATCGTTCACCTTTATTTAACCTGGAAGAAGCACAGCACTGACAAGTCACGAGAATTGAAGCTTTAATATTCCTATGTTTAGGTAACTAACTAGCCATGATCAGTTTCGTGTCTCTATCATAGCAGAGCATGCATAATGTATGTTCTCAGTGGAAGGAGAAAGGGTATACATCAAACGTCATACTGGATCTTGGTATCTTTAGCCCGTTCCATTAGGAAATTTTGTCGAACCGATCCCGCAATCAGAAATATCAATTGAAGCAAATGAATTTACCTAGATCCCCAATTATGAATTTTGGTCTACAAAATTGTGATATATGGTTCACTTAAGATCTAAATCTTTTACAACCATTGTCAACAAAGCCAACATTATAGCTCGTTAAGTTATTGATCCAGGTTGGGAGATAAATGAGCAAAGCACTTGACAGTCAACCACCCTAAACAAAACAAAAAATATGCTTGATGTTATGATATATATGCCTATTATTGAAGTCTAGAATATATTTATGCTATTTATTGCTTGACGTTTGCAGAGAACAAGTTAGTAGTTTCCAATTTATGCATTGGTTTGTCATTGTTAACGATCCAACTCACAAACTAAACTAGCCAAAAGTGGAGCTAGAGTTTTAGCCTATTTTCTTAACGAGTCGGGCCATAACAATCCACAAGAGAGCCGAGCCAAAACCAGACGAGCAACATATTACCATAGGTCATATTTGGTTGTATCTAGTAGATGTTGTTACCACGGCTAATAATATCGTGGAGATATATCAAATATGTTGCCTGGATTTATTTAACATTGTGCATTTCTGTTGCCTCAGAAGGGTGCCTCAGAAGCTGAAAGGTAAGTTCTATAGGACGGCGATTCGTCCGGCGATGTTATACGGTGCTGAGTGTTGGCCTACAAAAAGGCGACATGTCCAGCAATTGAGTGTAGCAGAGATGCGTATGTTGCGTTGGTGTTGTGGGCACACAAGGAGGGATAGAGTCCGGAACGACGATATTCGGGATAGGGTTGGGGTGGCACCAATTGAGGAGAAATTGATTCAACATCGGTTGAGATGGTTTGGACATGTCCAACGGAGGCCTCCTGAGGCGCCGGTGCGTAGTGGAGTTCTAAAGCGGGCCGATAATGTAAAGAGCGGTAGAGGTCGACCTAAACTAACTTAGGACGAGTCCGTTAAGAGAGATCTTAAGGAGTGGAATATCTCCAAGGATTTAGCTATGGACAGGAGCGCTTGGAGATTGGCAATCAACGTGCCTGAACCGGGACATCTTTTTGTCTTGTGCCATTTATGTCCCTTTATGTGTCTCCCTGTTTCTCGTCTCTTTTGGGTTTCATCTCTAGCCTACCCCAACTTGCTTGGGACAAAAGGCTATGTTGTTGTTGTTGTGCATTTCTGTTGCATCAGGTTTCCAAAAATTGCAATGAAAGAAAAAAGTGGTTGCAAACTTGCAATAGATAGATCCACTTGTATTACAAAAAGAAAAAATACACCATTGCATTATTAGGGTAAATTTCCTTGCCCTACACTGCCTCTCCTAAACTCCGTAACCCCGCCACCAATTGCACTGCCAGACACCCTGGACACACTATTAGTTTTCCCAGTTGAATTAGGGCATGTTTTGGATCTGCCAATAATTAATGCAGCAAATCGTGGTACCATCATTCCCTCTAAGCATATGTATACGCAGACATGGTAACCACAAGATTGCCATGATAATAGGATACAGGGCTGAATTGATGCAGTCCCCTGCAGCGTGTGGAGCACGAGGGGCCAATCTGCTACTCCCTTCATTCTCTTTTACAAGACGCATACGTATATTAAGATTCAGACTTTAATTTCTTTGAAGAAGATTAGATTTTTGTAATTAAATGTAATATATAACTAGTTGAATTCCCCGCTTTGCTGTGGGAATTTGAGGTTACAATTTAGACAACATATCTGGAGTTGAATGGGGAAAAGATGTGAATGAGCTATTACGGGTGATATCTGAAGTTAACAATTTAATTTGTAGATGGTAGTTGACTAAATTCATCCTAATGGGCATATATATACCGGCATATACGTGTAGGCCGTGAGTTTTGGAATACACGTGCTTTAGTAGAAAAGCCAAAAAGAAAAGATAAAATGTAGCAGTATTCATATTATACTACAAATCCGGTAAACTAATCCTTAAAAGCTATGAAATATGAAAGCTTAAAAATGAAAATATATGATCATATAAAGAGGCACAAACTAAGGTAAACTTATCCAGCTAAACACTATGTAAAAAAAAGCACATCACAGATGCGCGTTCAGGCACATCACAGACGCCATAACACGTCTGTAATAAGGTCTTATTACAGATACGCAAAAAACGCGTCTGTAATAAGCACATACTACAGACGCGTGTTACCGACACGCGACTATGACAAAACGAACACGTGTCTGTGATAAGACCTTGACAGAGACTGCTGGGTGTCTACACGCGTCTGCAGTAAGCCCTTACTCGAGATGCGTGTTGCCAAGACGTGTTCGTAACAAGATGAAGACGTGTCTGTGTGAAGAACCATGGTGCACGCGTCTGAAGTAATGATCCTACTACAAACGACATTTGTAAACGCGTATGTAGTGAGAACCATAGTACACACGCGTGTTCAATACACGCGTCTGTAGTAAGGATGGTACTATAGACGACATTTTTAAACGCGTCCATAGTAAATGGCATACCACATACTCGTGTTCTTAACATGCGTTTGTAGTAAATAGCAGGCTACAGACGTTTGTATTCTACACGCGTCTGTAGTATTTTCCTTACCACAAACAGGTCTAGGCTACAGACGCGTCTGTAGTGAGAAAAATACTACAGACACGTCTGTAGCCTAGAACCGGCCTAGGATCCATCTTTTGTGGTCCCTCCAGCTACCATGCATGAGGCCCTAGAGTCAGTGGTTATGAAACCACTATAGGAAAATCTCACCAGTATTCTCTGAACGCTTGACGACGTCAAGGAGTTGCAGAACAAGCAGGCTGTGGAAATGGAAGAATTGAAGAAGAAGCTAGCTGAGAAGGATTAGAAGGGAGGTACTAAGGAGATGGTGGACGCCATGGGTGGCCAGTTGGCAGCTGTGTCTCAGAAGGTGGAGGGCCTAATCAAGGTGGTGAATGACGTCCTGGCTAAGAAGCCGAACTGATCATGCCATTGAAATGTGCTGAACATGACCTAGAGAAATGATGACATTAAGTTACCTTAAGTTAGCTAATATATGTACTGTGTGGTGATATGCTGTATGGACACCGGCTCATCTATGTGTGGTGATAGTATGGACACCTTAAGTTAATTAGCTATCTATGAACTGGATGCTCATGTATGGACACCTTAAGTTAATTAGCTATGTATATATATGTTATATGTGGTGCCTATTTGTGTTGATGTGATGACCATAGCAGCCACTGGATGCTGCTAGTTTCATGTATGTGCTGTATGCTCGTATACTGGATGCTCATGTACTGGATGCTCATGTACTAGAACAGTGCTCATGTACTTAGAAGCTCATATGCATGTCATGGGAGATCAAATGAAGTAGTCTTGATAAGCAATTACAAGGAGTTGTGGGTGTAACATTACAAGGAGTTGTGGACTCATGTACAATTTACATCTCTCATTCTACAGTTTACATCCTAGATGACATGAACTTCTCTCATTAGCTAGAATCCCTTCCTGAAGGTTCCTGAAAGTAACAACACATTATAAGTAATAAGAGTGATAAAAAATATATATTGTTAACTAAAAAATGAGATTGCACATTGTTCAAAAACTCACATGAGCATCTTTTTTTGCGTACTTGCCATTTTTTCATCTTTTTGCCACGGGGTCATCCTCTTTACAGCCGTCTCTTAGGTATGTAGTTAGCTCGCTCGCCAAAATCGCAGGGAGGATGGAAGTATCCAAAGGAGGCACTTCATTGGATTGATTGAACTCTTCCTCGTCCACTGGATTTTCAAGTCCGACAACCCGCCTTTTCCTAGGGAGAACAACTTGTCATTTCTTGTTTCTAGTGTCGCGCACATAGAAGACTTGGGAAACCTGACTTGTGACTACAAATGGCTTGTCCCTGTACCTAACTTGATGGAGGTCAACGGTAGTGAAGCCATACCTGTCTTTCATGACACCTGACGTCCCTGAACCCATCGACACTGAAACACAGGCACCTTGCATGAAGCCTGGATACAAGAGTTCCCATATCTCTTCAATCTGACCATAGTACGGTGTCTTCTGCATCTTGCTATCAAATGCATCTACACGAATAGCACTGTTCTGGTACACGCTCTTCTTGTCTTGATCAATTGTGCAAAAGGTGTAGCCATTTATGTCATAGCCTTGATAAGTTGTGACTGTGAAGAAAGGGCCCTTTGCTAGCTTTCGAAGCCTTTCATCTGTGCAAAAGGTTGAATTGGCAAGTCAATCTCTGAACCAGATGTTGAACCCACTCATATGTGCCCTCACTAACCAAGCTTCGCCCCGATACGGGTTTTGTTGCCTCAACATCTCCATATGCTCTTCGATGTAAGATTCCACCTCTGCTATGTGCTGCAACACTAGAAAGTCAGCTCGTTCATAGGCATCTCTCTGGAGTAATTTGCTTCTCCCCAGCACACCCTCTGCCCAATAGCCTTCCCTCATGGCGAGACTTGGAGATGCTGATTGGATTAGTGGGGTCCATGTAACTGAGGCACCAGTTGACCACCTCCTCAGTAGAATAGCACTGCGCCATGCTTCCCTTGGGATGGACCCGCTCTTAACATACCTATTCAGAGTACTCACAAATCTCTCATATGGATACATGTGGTGGAGTAACATCGGTCCAAGATACCTGATCTCCTTAACCAAATGTACAATGAGATGGACGGATATGTTAAAGAAAGTTGGCAGGAAGTAAGCCTCAAGGAGATACATCGTCTCACACATGTTCTTTTCAAGATCGTCTAGTGATTGTACATCAATGACTTTCTGAGAGATTGCATTAAAGAAGCAGAGGCTCATGATTGCCGTTTGGGTTTTTACTGGCAATATGTTCTGGATACCAACTGCAAGCATCTTTGTGAGCATGACATCGCAATCATGAGCCTTGATGGGAAGCATCTTGTTTTCTCTTGTAGGCACAAGCTTTTGGATGTTGGCTGCGTATCTAGAGGAAAGTTTTACACTATGAAAGAAGTCACACAATTCCTACTTCTCTTCTCGGGTTAGGTTTATGGTAGATATAGGTGGCTAGGCACTGGTACCATCAGGACAGAGCTCGAGCCTTATGTCCAATTCCTCTAGGTCAACTCTTTGCTTTTGCATGGTCCTTGGTTTTCCATTTGTCATTCATGAGTGTCCCAAGCAAACTCCCACAGACATTGTTTTTCACGTGCATGAGATCGATGCTATTGTGGACCGCTATGTCTTTCTGTTCGCGTTTCTTAACGCAATCACCAAGTAAGGAGGTTTTAAGTCCTTTCTAGGTGATGACGCTAGAAACGCCAGTTGGTAATCCTTGACACCATTACTAAGATTGAGTTAATCTTAGCAACACTGCCAAGAAACACCAACTACGATAGTTCTGAATGATCATAGAACAAATCCGCAAGTGCACAGAATTATCGTTGTAGCATTTCACCCAGAAGTATTCAGGGTATCATTATTTATATTTTCCCAAAGGAAGGCATGGTGTTAATAGTCTAGCATGGATATGAATGTGATAACATGACTATATACCAGACCAATACTCAATGCAGGGTAAGTCATGATAAGTTTTAAGATAGTGTGACACACATTCGGGCCAACCTCAAGGATAAAAGGAAAACAAAGAATAAAACAATATTCCTAAGTGGAGTAGGCATGTTCTAAAATAGCCATGCAAAGAATAGTGAGTGATCATACTTATGCATGATTAAGAGTTAGAGCTAGGCATGAGATGGATCAGGAGGCCACTGAGTACTGGTCTGTCAGCATCCTCATCTGATGATTTAGACTCCTACACCCCAGACTAACGTGGGGGTTACAAGGGACGGATAGGGCTATCACCACCTGTCGCCTACCCCTCAACCGGAGCTAGGGAAATGTATTCGTCTACTCCCTCGTACCCAAGCACCACGCCCATTTACAAAGGAACTACCCACATCCCCCTCGGACTCTGACCCTACAGATCGACAAGCATAGGACATGGGCACATCCGAAGGCACGACGAACAACCACCTCAAATTAGCTCTAATTCTCATCATATATATAGTATGAAAGGTTAAGCATAAAGTTAAACATGTCAAGATCATAACATACAAACTATATGCTATTTCATATATTGTGATTATAACATGTATACAACTATACTCTAGTTCATATGGATTGCTATATAAAAGATATGAGAACTTGAATATGGAAGAACTCTTCATAGTATTGATCATACCAAGTAGCTCTTTCTTCCAAGGAGACAAGCTCTCCAAGTAGCTTTGCCTTGCTCTCAAAATACTACTAAAAGCTAAGAAATACTAAGTGAAGTGGTAGTGAGGTAGTGTTCCAAATGTTGTGTTATGAGAATGAGCCTAACCCATCTATTTATACTAGTACAAGGACAATTTGGTGCAGCTAAACATGGTAACCACTAGAAACCGCCTATGCATGGCGGTATGAAACCGCCAGGGAAGAATGGGCCTAGGCCATTGTAGAGTCGAGATGGCAGACTAGAGGGGGGTAAATAGTCCTTTCTAAAAAGTTAATCGCGTCGGCTAACCGAAACAAATGCAGAATTAAAACTATCAGTCTAGCCAAGATTACACCCCTCTATCTAAGTTCTCTAGCACCTTGCAAAGATACTAATTAAGCAACTAAGGTGCCAGGCTAGATAGAGCTTACCTAAACAAATCTAGAGCAAGGTCACACAAGCCTATGCACTAGTACTTTGGCAACCGAGGGAGCTCCTACACAACTAGTGATGCAAAAGCACAAAGCACCTAAGCTCACTAGCAATGCTCAATAACAAGGCTACACAAGCCAAATTAGAGAGCGCAAATTACTTAGCTACACAAACCAAGCAATGTGACTAACAAGGTTACTAAAACCAAATTAGCCACGCAAGAGAGCTACTTCTAGCTACACAAGCAAGAAGGTAACTAGCAAGCTACACAAGCACAACTAGTTACTAGAGCAACTACACAAGCACAAGATATATATAAAAGTAAGTAAAAGCTTATGTTGGGGGAGTGCATACCAACGGGAAGAACAAGGTTGACACGATGATTTTTCTCCCGAGGTTCACGTATTTGCCAATACGCTAGTCCTTGTTGTGTCGACTGCTCAGTTGGTGGTTCGGTGGCTAATTGGCATCACCCGCCAAGCCCGCACATCAGGCACCGCAAGAACCTACCCCAAAAGTGAGGGTAGCTCAATGACACGCTCTACTAGTGTTGCTCTTCGCGGCTCCCATGGGGCGAGCACAATGCCCCTCACAAAGCTCTTCTCCGGAGCACTGCACAAGCTTATTGCAGGCTTCGACGGAGTCACAAGCCACCAAGGCATCTAGGAGGTGGCAACCTCCAAGAGTAACAAGCACCACCGGCTTGCAACTCGATCACCTAGTGCCACTCGATGCAACCTCACAATGTAATCAAACTAGAATCGCTCACTCACTTGATCGAATGCACTATCAAGCTCAAGTGAGTTAGAGGGCTCCCAAGCACTATCACATAAGCCACCAAGGCTCTAGTGTGCTCAGCAACCAGCCCAAGGCCGGCCAAGGGGCTATTTATTAGCCCCCACATGAAATCGAGCCATTGCTCTAAAGATTCCCTTTTCTATGAGGGCACTGGACACGGCGGTGGTGGCACCGCCCTAGGGGTGGCGGTGCCCCCAATGGTCACCCCAATGGCTAGTTTGACTAGCATAGGGACACCGAACACAGTGTGGCGGTGCCCTGTCCGGTGACCAACCCACTTGGCTGCTCTTGGGAAGAAAGGGGCAGTGGCATCGCCCCACCAGTGGTGGTGACCAGGCGGTGCACCGCCCTCTCCGTGATGGTGAAAATTGGTCACTCCGGTGACCGTGCCCACGCAGCACTCCTCAGCCGAATCAAGGTGGGCACCGCCCTAGGGGTGGCGGTGCCACTAGACTAGGGGTGGCGGTGCCAGCCCTAAACTGCTTTCTCTCGGCCTCCTCAGCCAGTCACCGGACAGGGGTTGGCGGTGCCACCCAGCCAGCACCTCGAGCCCGGTTTCACCTCCTCTTCTTTGTGTTTTACACAACCTTTGCAAATGTGCTAACACCACCAAGTGATCACCACCTTGTGCACGTGTGTTAGGTTTTCACAAACATTTTTTAAAGGATTAGCACTCTTATCTTAACGCCACTCGATACTAACATGTATGCAAAGTTAGATCACTCAAGTGGCACTAGATGACCGATATGCAAACAAGTTTGCCTCTCTTGATAGTACGGCCATCTATCCTAAACCTGGTCATGCACTTCTCTACACAACATTTGACCGGTGGAATGAAATGCCCTAGGTTATACCTTTGCTTTGTGCATTCCATTCCATCTCCTCCAATGTTGATGCAACACAACACATGCACCAACCAATCACAAATGATATGATCCACTTTATATCATCACATGATCGTATTGGTTCATCGATCTTGACTTCACTTTCTCTTTACTGTTGCCTCTATCCATTGGTGCCAAGTCTTGCTCAAGCTTCACCGCCATGCAGTCCATCGCTCCAAAGCCTCCAACTTGCACTTCACACTTGCAACCGGTCCGTCAAGCCAAGTCATGTCTTGATCTTCACCACCTTGATCACATGACTCAATGTCATGTCTCATGTGCAATGAGTTCCTTCATCAACACATGTGTAAGCTTTGCAACATCTCCGAGCCATCTTTACCATCATGGCATATGTTGCTTACACACATGTACCTATGGACTAATCTCTTATGTATCTCTCATAAACACAATTAGTCCACCTAAGGTTGTAATTACCAAAACCAAACAATGACCTTTTAATCTCCCCCTTTTTGGTAATTGATGACAACTCTACAAAGATATGGAAAGTAAGCTCTTTTGGATTCATGTTGCTTGCCCAAGCAATTTTACCATGTGTAAATGATTTTGGACAAGTACCACAAACCCGAATTGGTAGTATTAGCTCCCCCTACATATGTGCTATAGTGTTTGGTTCTAAGCTTGCACATATGCATAAATTGGAATTGTGGGAGAGTAGTAACTACCAAAGATGCTAAGGTGTATAGAATAAACCTTTGAAGCGTGATACCAATCGGAGTTGCACCTTTAAGTTCATCCTTAGCACCATGGTTAGCTAGATGTCACTTGGAAACAAAAACACTAGATACCTCGTGAGATCAACATTAGAAGCAAGGTACTAGCATTACTTAAAAACAAACCAAGTGCTATTATCCTATGCATGCTAGTTATCATACCATCATTCAAGTTCTACAACTAGCATACACTACACAAGCATGCATATCAAATTTAACAACTTATGCAATGCAAGCAAGCACATGAATATGCACATATCAAATGCAACCAATCAAAGTTCATGAGCTTGCTCCCCCTACTTGTGTGCTTCTCTTGTCCAAGAATTTTGATCCTCTCACATTCTTCAATGTTGCTCCCTCTTTGTCCATTTTCCATGTCCAAACCTCAATCTTTCCCCCTTTGTCATCAATTTCCATAAAAGGTGTGCTTCTCATTGATACAAAGGCTAGCATTGGGGTAGATGGTTGATGCTTGAATCTTCATTTTTTATGAACACCATCACATATGTTGGAATGACACCACTTGTATTGTTCTTGAGATACCACATATAGGATCTTTGACCTTGATACCAATCGGTGGGGCACCTCCCTCTATGTTATAGCATGGGTCATCCACTTGATAAACTTTGTCACGCCCGGTTTTCCAAAGAAGACCAAGCACTCGTTATATGTGTGCCCAGGAAGTCCACACATACAACAACAGAATAGAGATATCAAAACAATATTTATATAAAGCGGAATACTTACTATATTAACACTTACAACTATCAGAGTATCGCAGAACGGTGGCTAAGCTTCTGCTCGGGCTCCATTCTTCTCAGGGACGGCTGACTGGTGGCTCCGTATGCCAAACACTTCTGATAGACTTTTGGAAACTCCACTACATCTTTATCCTTCTTCTAAGCAGCACCTCACTACACACTAGAGTGTAGGGAAATAGCAAGAGTGAGTCCATGTCGAACTCAACAAATATAACACGGGGTTCATGAAGCTCAAAAGGTTTGACACGGGTTTACTACAATAGCTTTTAATGAGTCATCTTTTTAGCATTTGAGTAGCAACAAGTTACGTAAGCCCAAATAACCTCATGATCATGTAAACGTGAATAACGTATAGCAAGAAACAATAATAATTAGTGAGCATCAATATCATCAGTATTATCATTATCATCAGTGTTCATCATTTATTCTGTAAGGGTCCAAGGCCACTCGTGACCGTGAGCATGGCTGTTATAACAGTTTTACACTCTGCAGAGGTTGTACACTTTCACTGTGAGTCGTGATTTACCCTATCGCCCAAGGTGAACAGTCTCTTGACCCACTTCCAAGGAAGGTCGGCAGGGTTTACTATGAAGTCTTTCAAAGGTTCGTCTAACAAGTTAGGAACATTAGATTCACTCGACAAACAGATGTAGAGCCCCCCTTCCAAATGGCACAATGACGCGCAGCCTATACACATAAGGACAAAGGCCGCACTATACCCGATTCGTCAAGCCATTCTTACGCCATGAAGGTTACCACTAACAAGCTAGAAAAGGTCATCATACTTGACTAAAGCTAGAGCCATATAGCCCTCAGAGTTGTACTGTAAGTCCCGGATGTTTGCTTACAAATGAGTCCTTATGGAGAGAAACTAGAGCACCAAGAAAAATAGCATCATGCTCTAGCCCTCTTTAAACAGTGATCAAAATGTCATCTTTTAGTGTTGTTGCATATTCCATTAATCATATTACAAGATCATAGTTTATGTTCAGCGCTAGCAAAACTACTCAATGCAAAATCCCATAGGTGACAAGGTATAGATAAAAAACTAGAAAAATCCTTAATAGCAATTCAATATAGACACATGCAATATAATTTTACGTGATTAAAGTGAATAGGACAACAAGGAAATCCCATGCTATACTTGCCTTTTTCCAAAGTCTAGCTGCTCAGTCCCTTCAACAGCTATCTTCTAGTCTCAAGTCCTTTTGCTTCGACTGTCGGTCCTTAGCTCCTCGTCTTCGGCGCTAATTAACCAAACTTCTTCTACTCGCAGCAATCAAGTAGAACAAACAGACAATAAACATAACTAAGAACAACACACCAAACAAAAGAGACACTTTAAAAGAGCACACTAGACTATATGACATGATGCTATGATCGCGAAAACGTAAGACCGACGGATAACAGAGCTACCATCAAAGAGGACACACGACTATCTTGGAGTTTGCAACATACTAAAAGAGAAAACTATATGCTGGATTCATTTTAGTTATCAAGATAAGGTGATTAACATTTTCAGAGAAATATTCTAAAGTTGAGTTAATCAAATTATAAAGCCGAAGTTAAACCTTAGTTATATTTTATTTATAAACAATGCCATATAATTTAATCAAGTTTAACTTTATCTTTGCAAAAGGGAAAAGTATATGTGAAAGCAACTGAATGAGTTATGTTGTGTCAGTAACATGCTTAAGCTAAGCAAAATATGATTTAAAACGTATTCATATTTTCATTAATCCAGTTAGCGATCGCTATGGTCCAAAGTTCCTTTAAAATTGAAAAACTAGTTTGCATTAACATTAATCAATTTACATTAAATTATAAAAGATGAAGTTAACCTTATTCATATTTTATTTATAAATATTTATTTAGTGTTTAAGTCATTTAAACATTTATAAATTAGAAAGCATAAAGAATGTGATAACAGCTAATCGAATCATTATATGTTTCTTGCATAAACTAAACAAGTTCTATTTAAGAAGCACTTAAGTTCTTATTAATCATGATAGCATTTGATTATTTATAAAAGACAAATTATAAACCAAAGTTACTTTTAATTTGAAAAGACAGTAGATAAATATTAGTTAAATTAACTACATGCTTCATGTTTAACTAAACTAATTATGATTAAGAAACATTTTAGTTAATATTAATCAAGTTAACATTTATTTAAGAATGTTCTATGTATGAACCTAAGTCGCTTCTAATTTAAAAGACCATGACATAAACATTAATCAAATAAACATAATTTAATTTGTAAACACATAATGTGACATGGTAAACAATGTTGCTAATGCGTCTCTTACGCCAGCACAGTCACGAAGCAACAAGAACGAAATTATACCCCTATGTTGCTTTTAGTTCGAAAGTTGTTAAATAAATATTAATCAAGTTGCATTTAAATAGATAAATTCATACTTGAGTGACATCACAAAAATTATCGCAACTGTATCGAGGGCGGTGGCTTGCGATTGGAGTTGAGGAGCAGGCGGCAGCGCCCGCGACTACTTATGAGAGGGTCAGGCGTGCAGTACAAGGCAACCAAGGCGTTGGAGCGGCATCGGACTCCTTCGAGGTGTCCAACTCTGTCACGCGCGGGAGGAAGAAGATGACGACGACGCCGACAAGCGGGCCCGGAGTGGCAGCGACACGAAGAGAGGAGAGAAGGGCAAGGCGGCTTCGGCCTCGGCCGGTTGGGCCGGCCCACTACGCGGCGCGCGGGTAAGAGAGAGCAGCGGCTTGCTGGGCTGATGGATAGCCGGTTGAGGTCGAGCGGGCCAGCGGCTTGGGGAGCGCGGGCCGAATAAAGAGGGGGCAGCAGCGGGCCGAATACAGAGGGGGCAGCAGCAGGCCTTCGGGCCAAAAGCTAAGAAGGGAGAAGAGTTCCATTTTCTTTTCCTTTTCTAATATTTCAAATGCATTTTGAAATAATTTTTGAAATCCTTTTCTCTTGTAATAAAAACCAATCATCACAAATAAAAATATACAGCGGCATGTATGCATAAGCATGTATCTAACCTTATAGTTGATTTTATTTATCGAAAATTATTATTTCTCTAGGTTAAAATGTTCACATAATTGCGGAAATAAATCCAATTCTCCTATTTTTAAAATGATGCAAATTTTAGGTTGTTACACAACACCGCGTGGTCATCTACGTGTCAACACCGTGCTCGGTTCGCAGGCATGAGGTCGCCACGACGCCCCAATGGTCCCGCTCGCCCTCATTCTCCATCCGCCCCTCCCTGCCTCGCTCTGTTCTGGTGAGGTCGCCGCCGAGAGCATCACCATGCATTGCGCTGGCGTTGCTGCGCCTAAGCCCACTCCATCTCACCCTTAGCCCCTCCACCACTCCTGCATGCTCGTGCGCTGCTCGCTTTCGCCAGTAGAAGTAAGGCACCACCACAGTCCTTCTTCCGCCACCGTCACCATCAACGCCGCCCCACCGAGCTCATGGTTCGCCATAGCCAGACTAATGTCGTGCCTCGCCATGTCCTTGGATGCTTGTTCCGTGTTGCTTAGGGTGCGTAGAAGCTGTAGGTGAAGATAGTTCACCGTGCGGTGGTCATTTTTGTCGACGTCGACGTGACCCACCCACCGCCGTCCGCCAATGTCATCGTTGCACTCGATCCAATGTAGTAGAGTTGGGGGAAAGGGTATGCCGAGGTGCGGGAGATGATGAGGAGTCCATAGGTGCGCTTGGTTCCACCGGAGGAGCCACCGGCGGTGAGCTTTTGCTCACCGGAGCTCCTTCCCTACCTGTGTGAGTATGACGGGCGGGGCCTGCCTGTCAGCGCGGGTTCCCCCTGCGTGCCTGACTGGGCCGCTTAGCGGGCCGAAAGGGCAACAGCAGCGCGGGCCTATTTAGTTTAGGCCCGTTTCGGTTTTTGGTTTTGTTTTCTTTTTCCAGAAAGTGAAATGTTGTGCTAAACTTTGAAAAATCATATCTGGAGCTAGGAAAGTCCAAATGAGGTGGTTCAACTTGCACTGTGCTCTATAAAATGTCTAGTTTTTATTAAAAATATGAAATGACTCAGGTTCTGTAGTGGAAAATTAAGTTTATGATTTATTCCTTTTATGCTTGTATTAAATTAGAGATATCTTGTACTAATTTTTGTGAATTGTTGGTGCATGATATAAATGTGAAATCTGGTCAATGCTGGTATGGGGATATGATGTGACTATGGTAAATTTATCAACTGTGTTTGATGTTCCTAAGTAGGGTTTCCTATTTTGTTTAGGTTGAACACATAATTTGGTAGTTGCTATAATACATGTTTCAGGACAACAAGTCAAAGCTTGTGGATTTGAGTATGGTTAATGATGTTTTCATAAGATGTGGTATACATGAAGGTTGTAGTGAATTACTTGGTTAAGTTGCTGTTAAAATTTGGTAGCCATTCGCTAAGTAGTTTAGGAGTTACACCTAATTTAAGTAAGGGTTCAGAAATTTTTATTTTTCTGGAATTCTGGACCAGATCTGAGAAATCTGTTTGTTTGCCCTACTTTAATTAAGAGTAATGCTATGACATCTGAAAATGAATTGTAGATAATTTTATAAGCTTTCTAGATTCTCTTGTGGCAAGTACGTTGGAGTTCTATAGCTCCAGTTGCATGTAAATCTTGCTGCTGTTGCATGTATGCAATGAGTGCTGAAATCTTGCTATGTTTGTGATGTTTTGTGTTATCACTTGCATGTTAGTGCTATAATTCCTGTGTAGGTCTTCAATTGCTACTATGGTCAGAGGTGTGATTAAGTGTGTGAACCTGATCATGATACTTTGAAGTGATTTGAATAGGGCCTTACACTTACTCGGCCAACGAAAGTTGATCATGACATTCATCATGTCATCATCTCATACATATTCATATACCCGTCATGTCATCTCACCCTTGGTGCATACATGAAGTTGATCCTATGCATATGCATGCAATAGGTGCACCGAGGAACGTGACGAAGGTAAAGTTCCACAAGACGTACCCGGTGGAGTTAGAACTAATTCGAGAGCAGGAGGCCTAGTCCAACAGAACCGGAGGCGGTGAAGGGACCGTGGCTGAGCACTGAACCTCGAGCCTTGTCCAGCTATAAGAACCTGAATCCTATTTATAGACAGGATCGTATCTCTGCTTAGCCCTGCTTAAATTAGATCTGTAAAGTCTAGTGATTTCCTGTCACCTGCAAGATACTAAGTATACTGGTCACGGTTGGCTATATTTGCTATCATGGGAAAGAACCAAGTGTTAATAATGTACTCAGACCGGATGGGAGGTTGATGGTGCAGCTACAAGGCATGGAGGTCTTGGCGTGAATCTATCCCCATCTATATCGATTAAGGAGCGATCCACTGTACTTCCTTTGTCATTTTGAACGCAACCTAACACTTAGCTGGCCGGCCTGAGGTTGTCAACCGCAAAGCCGAGTAGCTCAACTCAGGCTACGAAGTCAAAAAGTGTAAGTCACCTCGGAGGGGAGCCAGTGGAGTTAAGGGCAGGTGAGTTAAAAGTCCTGATCATCCTGACCACTGGTATCCCTGAGAATGCGACACTGTTTGGGTCATCCTGAGTTGTACCAAAGGTGACTATTGATGACTCTTACAAAGTATACCCGGTTGGTGTTAGGAATATCCCCCTCAGCTGAGTTGGAATCGATTCAAATCGCCATCTCTCCCGGATAGTGAGAAACTTGACAGAGCAGAGGCAACATAGATTTCACTAAATCTACTGATGGTTCTGATGATGATGATGATGATATAATGATGGCCTTATAAACCTGATATGGTTACTATTGTTTGCTTAGCTGAATCAAGTGATTGCTATAGTACAGGTGCTAATCTAGAGGGCAGGTTAATAATGATTAACTTGATGCTTAAAGCAATATGATTACTTATCTGTACTTAAGCTTTTGCAAATGTGTCAAGCTAGCGTCACTTATATATAAGCCTTGCATGCTCCTTGGTGTCACTTTATTTCTGGTTTTTGATGGGTAAGTCTAGCTGAGTACAATCCCGTAATCAGGGTTTATTCCCACCTGTTGCAGGTAGCAGATTCGTACATGTTGCCGCAAGTATGTCTTTGCCATGTGGGCGTGAAGACTAGACCATATGGGTGTGGTCTCTGTAGTATCTCTTATCTTATGCTTGTGCAGGATGTGACTAAGTACTGGCAGTATTTGAACTTAAAATGGTTTCAGAAATTATGTTGCTTCCGCTAATCTTTATTTTGATTTGTAATAACTTATTCGTACTTTGATGTATGAGTTTACTTATGAATTGTTGTAACAAGTGCTGTGTTATGTTGAATCACTACGGTCTTGGTTGTTCTCGGTTTGGATTGAAATCCCTTGTGATTTCGTGGACTACCGGAGTTATATGGGCTCAAGTTTCAGAATTTGATCGCTTCGGTGATTGTTTTTGGACTTGTGCTCTTATAATTTGGACAGTTCCGTGACTGTCTTCATATCTTTCAATAGCTGTTTTAGCTTCTTGAACTCCGAACCAGTGTACTCATCAAAGCCAAAGGCATCACGCACCATCTCCTCCAGATTCTCAAGCGTAGGGACAAAGCTGGCGGCAATCTCTGCTACATCATCATCACATAGTTCCTCATTGCCAAAGGGTGCTTCCTTGCCACTAGAACAAGTTTCGTGAAGTCCTTCCTCACCATTGTGTTGACCAGCAGCCTACACTTGATCTCGGTCATTGACACCTTCTTCTCCATGTTTGTTCCAACATCTGTAGTCATCCATGAAGCCTCGAAGAATTAGGTGGGCATGGACCGAGAACGAATTCAAGTATTGCTTCTCATTCTTACAGTCAACACATGGGCATAACATACATGACTTATGTCCATTCCTCATGTCCGCCTGGGCAACAGCTAGGAAATATTTTAGTCCTTCCAAGTACTCATCACAAGTACGGTTCTTAAGATACATCCAGTGGCCTCGATCCTCCGTAGTCTACAAAAGAAGATTGAAAATGGAAGAATATAAGCAAATTCATCAATGCTTTAGTAATGAAATCACATTTTTTAGTAGACTTAGTTCACAATGCAAGTTTCACAACCAAAATTCATCATAGTTTCACACCACTGTTCATGGCAACGAAGTTATGCTTGAGGATATGTGGATGGCGAAGCACTATAGAGATTGATCGAGAGAAAGCACTGCAGTGATCGAGAGAGTAAGCAGTTGATTTTTTCATGCTCACACTAGAACAACGGTGTAGTTTAGGAATGAATTTGGTCACCTACAGAGAAGCACATGCCAGAGACCAGGAGGCCAAAGAGCAAAGCACACTGGGGACTAGGGAGGAGAGTTGAGCATGCTGGCGATCCACTGCGTCTCGAGATGGCGAAGCACGGTCAGAGCATGCCTGATCGAGTACACTGCAAAGATGAACGAGTTAGAGTCAGACTTGAGCTCGACCGTAGCCATGGCGGTGCGGCGGTGCTCCGGGCGATACAGCATGGTAGAGGTTAGTCTAAGGGCTCAGGCGGCATCAGTAGCTCGCCGTGATGTTGATGCGCTGCTTGGTTGAACCGGGGACGAGGCAGAGCAAGAAGGCTTGCGGTGATGGCGCATGCGGTGGCACGAACTGGTGGTGAGGTCACTGTTCCGGCGTGACCTGCCCGGTAGAGGTAAAAGAATGGAGCTGATGAGCATCATGGAGTTGCAGGGGAGCTAAAACAATAAACAGAATGATGAGAGGAGCTCCGAAACGAGCTTGCCACGACAAGGTGCCCAAGGCAGCCATGGTGGCACGGCCACGGCGGCAACCGGCGCCGAAGGCGATTGCGGTGGCGAGAGGTGGCTATAGCGGTTCCAGGAGGACCGCAAGAACTAGGCGGAGCTGGGAGCGCGGGCAATTGGGCGAAGATGGAACAACAGTGATGAGTTTCGCCGTCGAGCGGCGTGGCGGTGCTCCGGTAGAGAAGAGGGAAAGAGAGGAGCGTCGGCGGCTCACCTACAGTTCAAGAAGGTGGAGAGCACGGCCTGGCCACTGGCATTCTGGAGGAGAGCAAAGCACCGCTGTAGCAGCACACCCCTCCGGCCTGCCGCCCGCCATAGCAGCGTGCCCCTCCGGCCGCCGCCTACCTGCGCGTAGCGCCTCCGCCTGCCACCCGCCTGCGGGCACGCCGCGCAACTCCGGCAGCTGCCCGCCGCACGCCAACTCCGCCGGCGTGCCTCAAAGCCGCAGGCCTGCGCCGCGCGCGACCACGGTCGGCGCCGCCCGCATGAGAGCGGCGCAAGAGCCCACAACCACTGCCCGCTGTGTTCCGTACATGCCAAGTACCTCTCTCTTCCCATTTGCACGTGCCAACGGCTAAGTCCGCAGGCCAAGTACTACAGACACGCGTATGGAACACACGTCTGCCACAAAGTACAGACACGTATAGAGCAGAACGCGTCGGCTACAAGTAGGAATACTAGAGACGCGTGTTGGATACACGCGTCTATAACAACTTCGCGTCAGCAATAACAAATCTTACTACAGACGCGTGTCCCGTACGCGCATCTGTACGGTTTGATTCCATTATCCGAGACTCGGAAATCATAGCACACGTATGTAATAATTGATGTAGCTACAAACGTGTTTTTTAAACGCGCATCTGTAGCGTTAGCACAGACGCGCGTTGACCTCGCCGGACCGGCGACCTCCGACGGCGACTAACTACAGACACGCATCTGTAGGTGACTTACTGCATACGCGCTTTATTGCTGGCGTTAGTGGTGACGTGTTGGATATGTGGCTTTTTTTACATAGTGAAAGATTATCGAGTTTGAACCCGTGATCCTGCCTGCCCCCCTTTTCTATCATTTCACACATCATCAGGCACTCGCTCGTTCAGCGACATGGCACGCCTCGCCCACATGACGGCCTTGACCTAGTGACGACGGAGGTGGAGGTGTCTAGAGGAGCAGGCTGTGGTGACCGATGCTCATTGTGCCGGAGACGGCGCGGTGCTAGGAATAGAGGCAGCTAAAGGAAGATATGGTGGCACTTGCTCGCGATGCCAGGAATAGAGGCGGCTGGAGGAAGATGTGGTGGCGCTTTCTCGGTCGGAAGCAGCGCTGTGCCGGAGGAGGAGGTGGAGATGGCATGGCGTTCGTGGCGCCATGTGGATGCTGCCGGTGAAGGTACCGATGGGTTGCTGGCTCGGAGCATGGACATGATGAGGGAGGGCGGTGTTGGTATGTTGCTGGTGTCCAGACATCTCGCGTCGTCGTCACCGTCTTCCACGCCTCTTTGGCTTCCGACGCCCAAGGATCGCGGCTTGGGGCTGCCACCGGCAATGGCGTGAGGCTCCACTACCAGTTGTGGCGCTGCCATACTGGTGGCGTGGGCACCCGGATCCACTGCCGAGGAGAGCTGTAGCACAACTATTTAAATGCAAAGGCAATGACGATGGTTCACTTCAGGTACATGAATTGTTGTGGCAGATGAATGGATGCGGCAAATGGCAATAATGCCTGTGTGGTTGTGCCCGTTCGCTTTTGTGGCAGATGAATGGATGCGGCAAATGGCAATAATGCCTGTATGGCTGTGCGCTTGTGTGCAAATTGTGCAATTGAACGTGCAATGCGTTAAGCTGAGGGAGGGAGGCTAATAGGTGCTAGGGGGTAGGGAGGTGAAGAGATGAACTAGCAGCTCTAAAAACTGTTGTTCACATCAACTCTGTAAATTGAAAACTGCCACACGAATGGATAGATGGAACCCTGGATGCGTGGGCCAGGAGAGAATAATGATGTGGAGCATGTGAATTGAAAAAAAATGGGCTGGTGGGGTTTTGCTTTATATATATAGAGAGAGAGAAGATATAGGATTATAATAAGTTTATAAGAATAAACAATTAGTATAATATAAATAAATGATTAAAGTGTAATTTCACAGACTTTCACTACTGCACAAAGGATGATCACCACCGACATGTTCACCGGCGGTTATATGAGAACCAACGGTGATACATTTCACTGCCGGTTCATAGGCTGAGGGGCGCAAATGGATGACTTTACTGGCCGTGGTGAACATTTCCACCGCCAGTTTGGCTTATGATTCGGCAGTGAAAACAGTGCCAGTCTTCGTTGTTGCATCATATGCGGAACTGGCTATAACACATTTAGCACCGCCAGTTCGTCACCCAATATGCAACACACTTACAAACCGGCAATGATAAGAAGTTCCACCGCTGGTCTGAAGGTGGAAGGTCGCAGTACCAATTAGAGCTGGCAGTGAAATCACTATCACTGTCGGTTCGCTGGAGTGTCATTTGTTGCACGGAAGTGGCACTTTGGTATGAAAGCACTTAAGTTGGTGATAAGAGAGCTGGGACCAAGAAAATCATAAGCTTTGGACATGATCTTTTCGAGGGACTGAGGTTTAGTTGCACGATATGGATTTGTATATTTGAGCTATATGAAGTTTCTTGAAAAACAACAAACTAAAACATATAGCAACATATATAGATGTATTGATATCGGGTAGATGATAATCCTTATACAGTACAAAATATCTCAGGAAAATTATTGTTGCTCCCGTTGCAACGCATGGGCACACACCTGATATATCTATTTGAAATGGGCCAAAGATCAGCTAGCCTCAGATTCTTTCTCTACTAAGTAATGGTGAGAATGGGGATGAATGTTATGGCATAAAAGAAACTTGACATTGTCACGCTCCTGCTCAGGGTGGCCGGTTAGGCGGCCTGGGCGGTGGCGGCGGTGGTGTGCGGCGGCATGCGCGGGTGCTGGGGCGTGGCGTGAGTGGCGGCGGTGGCGTGCAGCGTAGGAGCAGGGGAAGGGCGGTGGCGCTGGGCAGAGAGAGAATATTTTGTTTAATGAGGCTCTATTTCCTTCTTGAGTTGGAATAGTTTTTTTTTTATGAAATAGGAGGAGTTTGAACCCCTACTGGAATTTGTTGATTTTAAAATTTAAAACTGTACAGTGATACAAAGGACCTCAAGAAACAAAAAAGGTAAAAAAGAAAAGAAGAAAGATTACATAAAGGCTTGTAGCCATAAATCAATTCTAGGATGATAGACAGCTTTTGCTCTAAGCTTAACTAGAGCAAATTCACTCATGAAAATCTGCTTGCAGCGAGAAACTGACTGGGGAATGCCTTTGAAGATCACATCATTTCGAACCCTTCAAATAGCCCATGACATAGTGATAATAATTCCATAAAAAATGGCAAGCCAAGCTGCAACTTGAAGCACTCCACGATAAAAACAAGGATCATCAGAATTGGGCAAGACCAACTGCAGGGTGGACCAACATGCCATCGAAAAAGGCAGTGAAACAGCAGGTGGGCCAAATCTTCTTCAATTTTCAACCCACAAAGCACATAGTTACAATCTGGAAGGTGCATATTCCTTGTCCGAAGGAGATCTCTAGTGCTCAATCGATCGTTTAGGACTAACTAGAAGAAAAAATTTCTTTTATTCTGACAGGAAGAACGCCAAAGCCACTTGAAAGCAAGATGAATTTGTCTATGACCAATAAGACAATTATATACTCTGTGGGAAGAGAAGGATGAAGAGCCCCAAATATAAGACCAATTGGCATTGGAGTGATGCAGCTGCAGTCCCTGAAGAACACTTGCAAGCTGATTGAATTGAGCAAATGCTTCAGGGGACAAAGGTAAGTGAAAAAGACTGTGGAGTGTAGGAGTATTGATTGCCACTGAAAGGGTAACCAAATCATTTCTGCCAAAAGAATATAGTTCAGGATACAATTGACTATAAACTCCAGAACCCCACAACTCATGCTAAAGGAAACAAGATTTTCCATCTTGAAGAGAGACCATAGCAAGACCTTTAAACTGGGTTAACAGTTTCAGCAAGCCCCTCCACCAAAAAGAACCTTTGAAGGTGACATTCTGTACTGGCAATCGATCTCTAGAGTAATACTTGTCCCAAACTGTACCCAAGGGACTGGAGCCCTATTGTAGAACTTGTGAAGGTGCTTTAAAAGCAAGCTTTCATTCTGAACTGTGATGTTAATGACCCCAAGCCCTCCTTCATCTTTGGGTAAGCAAACAATAGGCCAGGCTGCTTTAGGAGGCTTGTTGCCCCTATATTTATAGTCCCTAGCGGACTTGCACACCAAGCAATCTATCAAGGAGTCCTTATAGCTTTGGATTCTACTTTCCTAGAACAAACTCTCTTTTCCTAACAAAATCTAAATTCATTTTCCTAAACAAAATCTCTATCTATTTTTTCTAAATGTCTTTATTTGCCTAATTCTTCTAGAATTCGGGTAACGTGGAGCGTGGAGGTGGAGCCCCCCCCCCCTATGTCATGCCCCTTCCTGGTGCGCGCGCTGTGGCCTCGGCTGCTGCTGGGTCGCGGGTTCCCACTGGCCCGTTTGGCCCACTCTAAGGGGCCTCCTTTGGGAGCGTGACAGACATGTATGCAAGCCTTTTTTTTAGATGGGTACGCAAGCCTTTTTCTATAGTAGTATAGTACACAGTACACAGACATGAGTATCAAATAACTGAGATACAGCTGAAAAGTTCTTACTGAGCCTTATTTTTTGGACAAAGGAGAAAGCCAATAATTGTGGTACCATTATTAGGGCATGTTTGGTTTGCCCTGTTAAACTTTAACAGGTGTTGACCATGTGGTTGATCATAGGGTGTTCGGATACTAATAATAGACTAATTGGGCTTAATAGATTCATCTCGTAAATTAATCTCAATCTATGCAATTAATTTTATAATTAATCTATGTTGAACACTCCATGCATGTGTCTAAACATTCGATGTGATAGGTGTTAAAAAAACAAGGGGAACCAAACACCTCCTTAACCGTTTCTCATGTAACAGAATTTATTATGCAACCGACCCCCACTACCGGAAAATGTAAATTTGCCGTGCGCTAAAATTTTGCCGTGCGCTTTTTTACGGGACGCACGGTAAAGAGAACATTTGCCGTGCGCCCTGTTCAAAGCGCACGGCAAACATTAGGCGCACGGTAACCTCTCTCTTTGCCGTGCGTCAAACACCACACCCACGGCAAAACTGAGCTTCGCCGTGCGCCACACTAGAGCCGCACGGCGAAGGTGCCTCACGTGCGCTACACGTGCGTACCATCACGGCCGTCCACCCCGCGGTAACGGCTGGCGCGTCTTTGCCGTGCGTTGGTTACTGGCAATGGTGCCATTCTTTGCCGTGCGCCTAGCAGAAGACGCACGGCAATGTTCCAATCTTTGCCGTGCGCCCAGCAGAAGACGCACGGCAAAGTTTAACACTTTGCCGTGCGTTATGGACACACGGCGCACGGCAAACCGAGCAACGTGCCGCAGCCTAACGCCGCTGCCGTTTGCGCGGGGTTTTTTTGCCGTGAGTCGACTTTGACGCACGGCAAAGATATTCGCCGTGCGCGCGATAAAAAGCACACGGCAAAGCCACTTTGCCGTGCAAATTGCTGCCGTGCGGGCTTTGCCGTGCGGCGCGATAGAAAACGTACGGCAAAACGTTTGCCGTGCGTATACTGGCGTTTGCCGTGCGCCGCCGGCGCACGGCAAAGGGGCGCTCTCCCGTAGTGCCCAATCGGGAATATTGGCTGCCTGTGTATATATGAGGCAGATAACCATAATGCAAACGTAATCATATTATCTAGGGCACTGCAGATGTTCTTAATCAGGAAGCTGTCATGTTATTCATATTCATATGTAGGGTGCTGGCATCACTCAATGAGCTTCTGTTTTCTTCTTCTGTATAAGCTTTTTGGACAGGAGAAGAACAGCTGCCGATTCTTTCCCTTCTGGAATTTCTAGAATGGGGCAAAAAACAGCTAGCTTAAGATATTTTCTCCACCATGTAATGGTGAGAAAAGAAATTAATGATATGGCTTACAGCTAACATAACATGTCTACAAACGTTTTTTTACAGTACTCGTACATCAGCACCAAATGAGACTCTTGAAAGATATATTCTTGCAGGGTACATAACTACATATATATAATACTATATTAATTAAAACCAAAACACAAAAAAAAAATAAACCTGTTGAGTGGAGTTGAAATATTCAAACAGGTCGGTCCTGCCTCTAAGGCACATTCAGTTTGTTTTCAAAATGGGATTGTTTATGTTTGATGCGATCGCTTGTTGCACTGATTCGCTGTTGAAGTTTCCCGTGAGGTGGAGCTCCTTGAGGCTTGGAAGTTGCTCGATTCCGGTGAGGCATTGAGTACCAGTGGAATACCAGATTATCTTCTCCAGCCTAGGAGTAGCTTCTTCATCAAAGTTTATGCTGCTGACGTCTAAGCAATCTATGACAAGGTACTTGAGATTCTGAAATCCACCTTTGCTGAAAGTGAGTGTTCTTTCACTGAATGAATCCTATCGAAACCGAAGGTAGCTCAATCTAGCGATCCTACCAATGATTTTAATGTCACCAGGAGTCAAGAAAGTTTTGTGAATTGTTATCTTAGTAAGTTCTCTAAGGTCTTTAACCATATCAGTAAATCCATTTACCATGCCACTAACTTGTAGATGGCGAAGATACCTCGGTGGCATGAGTAACCTCTCTTCCATTTCTGTAGCTGCGTCTGAATTCTCATTGTTCGACATGATGCAGATTGACAAAGACTGAAGGCATCTGCTCAGCTTCCCTATTGCGTGGAACAAATGCCTGATGGTTGGTTTCTGAGATCCATAAAAAACGAGGCCCAGCTTCCTCAACTGGAGTAGGTTGCCAATGTCAATGAGTTCATCACCGCGGCCAGAAACCGCAACATGGGACAGCACCTGCAGTTCTGTCATGCTCCCAATATGCTTGGACATCTGTATAGTGTGCAAAGATTCTTCTTCCTGGATCCCGTCGAGGCTTCTGCAGCCAGCAGTCTTCACACCGGCAAGTAGGTGCTTTAGCTTTGGAAGGAAAATGGTTTTTTTTTCGGGAAAGCGCACACCTTTGTTTGTCGAATGTCCAGTGTCTCCAGGTACCGGAGCTTGCCAAATTTCTTGGGTAGCTTTGTGATGCCAGTGTTCCGGAGGCTCAAGTACTTGAGCTGAAAGACATGGTTGCAGATGTGCTTCAGCTGGTGATCCTTGAAATCCATGCAATCTTCTAGGTCGAGCACTTGCAGCAAACCCAACTGAATCGATGAGAGCGGAATCGGATCCAAGAAGAAGGCGTCAAGCTCAAAGATTTCTGCATGGTGACTTGATGATGATCACTACCGGACACAGGACCTTTGCCGAGGGCCTACCTCTTTGCCGAGAGTCAAATATCGGACTCTCGGCAAAGAATCCTTTGCCGAGAGCCTACGCTCGACAAAGATTGGCTCTCGGCAAAGCCAAGCTTTGCCGAGAGCTCTCTTGGCAAAGCCAAACTTTGCCGAGAGCTCGACTCTCGGTAAACAAAAAATCTCGGCAAAGCCTCAACCCCACAAACGGCACCCTTTCGCCGTCATCTTTGCCGAGAGCCTGCTGTTAGGCTCTCGGCAAAGAAATTTTTTTTTGGATTTTTTCGTCCAAATTTTTTGTGCAGCCTTGCTACAGTACTAGAAGCCAAGATTTGAAATTTGGTGTATTTTCCATCCCTCTTGCTATATTTCGTGTATTTTTTTTCATTTTCTTGATTTTTTTCGCAAGACGCACATTTGTACTGCAGGTGCATGAAATAATGAATCTCAGCGATTCAAAAAATTATATTCAATCTTCCGAGGGTATTTCGACGCCGTATCTAGGGACAGACGCAGAAACTTGACCATCTCGTGCACGCGACATGGCGACCAAGTTGCGTGAGATTTGATTTAAAAATATATAAAATGTGAACGGAGTCGGAAAATCATGAAAATGGACGGGAGGCCTTAACATCGCATGTAGAAGCTATAAATTTTTTTTTGAAAATGTTTGAAGTAAGTTGTGCCGCAAGATGGTTGAAATCCTGAGATCTCCACATGTGATAACAAGATATCACATGCGGAGATCTCAGGGTTTCAACCATCTTGTGTCACAACTTACTCCAAACATTCCCAAATTATTTCCATAAACTCTACGTATCGTGTCAAGGCCTTCCGTCTATTTTCATGATTTTCCGACTCCGTTCGCATTTTATATATTTTTAAATCAAATCCTACACAACTTGGTCGCTATGTCTCGTGCACGAGATGGTCGAGTTTCCGCGTCTGTCCCTAGATATGGTGTTGAAATACTCTCGGAAGAATGAATATCATTTTTTAAATCGCTGAGATTCATTATTCCATGCACATGCAGTTCAAATATGCGTCTTACGGAAAAAATCAAGAAAATAAAGAAAATACGTGAAATATAGCAAGAAGAATGGAAAATACACCAAATTTCAAACATGGCCACCTAGTACTATATCAAGGCTGCAGGAAAAAATTGGGAGCAAAAATCCAAAAAATATATATATATATTGCCGAGAGCCTCCTAAAGCTCTCGGCAAAGAGGCTCTTTGCCGAGAGCCTGGGCTTGGGGGCTCTCGGCAAAGAACGCTGGACGAAATTTTTAAAAATTATATATATATTACCGAGAGCTAGGTCAGGTGGCTCTTGGCAAAGAGTTTTTATTTTTTTTATTTTCTTTGCCGAGAGCCATCTGACCTAGCTCTCGGCAAAGAACGCCGGACGAAATTTTTAAAAATTATATATATTTTGCCGAGAGCTAGGTCAGGTGGCTCTCAGCAAAGAGTTTTTATTTTTTTATTTTCTTTGCCGAGAGCCTGGGGTTGGAGGCTCTCAGCAAAGAGCCTCTTTGCCGAGAGCCTTGGCTAGGGCTCTCGGCAAAGAAAATCAAAAAAAAAAGAAAAACTCTTTGCCGAGAGCCGCCTGATCTAGCTCTCGGCAAAGAGGACTTATCTTAATCAAAACCACCACCCGTGTCCCCCACCCCTCAGAACCGCGCCTCTCGCCCCCGCACCCGCGCCCCTCACCCGTGCCTCTCGCCCCCGCCAGGCCGTGCCCCCGCGCCGGCGCCGCCGCCGCCGCCCGGCCGCGTCCTCGCCCGGCCGCTAGGCGCCGCCCCGGTCAGATTGAGCTGCCGCCGTCCACGGAGGGGAGCCACCGCCGTTCAGGTACTTCCTCCCTCTCCCTCCCCCTCCCTGTCTGTTGCCCCGCACCCGCGCCCCTCACCCGTGCCTCTCGCCCCCGCCAGGCCGTGCCCCCGCCCCCGCGCCGGCGCCGCCGCCGTCGCCCGGCCGCGTCCTCGCCCGGCCGCTCGGCGCCGCCCCGGTACTTCCTCCCTCTCCCTCCCCCCTCCCTGTCTGTTTGCAGAATTGGCGTGTTAATTACAGTGGTCGCCTCTTAGGTGTTACAGTACAAAAAAATATTGGTGGTGATGTGGTTATTTATTGATTTGTTGTGGTAATTAATAAGATCCCTCAAGCTTGGGGTGTTCACGGAGAGAGGTTGAAAAGGGAGCAGTGAAAAGGGAGCAGGGTAGTTTGTTGCAAAGGGAGCAGTGAAAAAAAATGGAAAAAGAGAGCTTGCACGTCATGTGGCATGAAGAATAGCCAGTTTCCTGAAACTGTTGTTACCGAAATTTACAGTGTATACTTGAGAAATATTATATGTCACTTTAAGCAGCTACATCAACAAGCTGCTGCTGCTGCTGGTCCAATACATGACTTTTATCAGACGCTTCTTACTATTGCTGCCTGCTGACGGTTCTCACTTTCCTAACACCTGCATGCCGATCACTTTTGTTCTCTTGTTTCCCATGCTTTTTCAATAGCAGATAGAGGTAGTCCTCGGTAGGTATATGTACAGTCAAGTTTTGCATTGACTATGTGTGTTGTGATTTAGGTTTCCTTTCCTGGGACGGATCAGAGCACATGTACTGTGGCGATATAGCTGTTTCAATAGCGTAGTTGCCAAACTTTTTATGTGCAATCTACAGTTAACAGTTAATGAGTGAATGCAGTTTTTTTCTGTTCCTTCTCATATACTAAATTTGCTCGTGCCATCCATAGTACTCTTCTTCTTGCTGGAGCTATGTCTCGAGCCTCTGGTATTCTTCGCGCGTACACAGGCAGTTAGAAACTTAGAATTAGGAGTAGTAGTATTTTTTTTTTGAGAATTGCCTGGGCCTTAGTAGTGTTATGCTAGTGTTTGCTACTGGGCCCTTGAGATCTTTGTACCACAGATGACGACGGATGGTTCCATTCCTCCTTACCATCCAGCTGCCATTTGCTTCCCATCCAACTGCCATTTGCTTTTGCATTTCTTCTCCCTATCACATTTTCGAGCTGCTTTAGCATTAATGAACCACCAATATTTAAATCCTTTAGCTCTCCAAGATTACTACAGTTCAAACCCTTCCCATCCAGCTGCCATTTGATAGTCTATAGATCAGCAAAAATATAGTGCACTTTCTCATCTTAAGTTGTTTTAGAGTTTTCTAATAGCCTTCTCCCTACAGGGACGTGTATCGGGAGAACAGCGGGGAGGTGCTGCCAAAATTCTGTCTTGGGTTGGGGCAGAAAATGGGAACTATCCTCGTCTACGCATCCGCGGGTGGGATTAGGACCTATCCTCACCTATTAGATGATAATAGGATGTAAGTACTTGGATGTAGATGTAAGTACTCGGATGGATGACAGTAGGATGGGTTGTCCTGGCAGAGTTGAGCTATTTGTTCCGCCAACTTTGTGCCAAGGAGATATCTCAGTCCGTCATTGCAGACTTGGAGAAAGCTGCACCTGTGTTGATCTGTAAGCTGGAGAAGATCTTTCCACCAGACTTCTTCACTCCGATGTTGCATTTGATTGTACACCTCCCTAATGAGGTTCGAATGGGAGGGCCTGTGCATTGCCGTTGGTGCTATCCAGTCGAGAGAAATCTGAAGACTCTTCGCAAGAAATGTAGAAACAAAGCCAAAATTGAGGCTTCCATTGCAGAGGCATTCATTCTAGAGGAGGTGTCAAACTTCACTGAACAATACTACTCCGAGAACCTTCCTAGCGTGCATAATGCACCCCCTCGTTATAATGCTGGAGAAAATGAATCGAGTCTTAGCCTTTTCCGAGGCCAGCAAGGCGCGACAAGTGGATCCACAGTTAAGCAGTTGAACTATGAAGAGTGGCGAAAGATCATGCTATACGTGCTTACCAACCTTGATGAGGTGCAGCCGTACATGGGGTAAGTTCTCAACTATGTTCATTCAATTCGCCGACACTATTCTGCATCAAACACCCTTGTTTTTCTTCCGTACAGGGAATTTCTTCATCAGTTCTGGAATGGGCCAAGGCCTCCTTCTGACCCGGTAGCCGAAACCCTAATTGCAAACGGGGCGGGGCAAGGGAGGCCCGATTTCATTTCTTGGTTCCGACAGAAGGTCCTGTCCAACCGAGGTCATACTTAGTCCGACATTCCAACTTGCTCCTACGTTCGTACTTAATAACGTTATACCTTGCTTCACCTTGCAGGCTCAGACCGATGCATCTATGAGTCAAGAGCTGAGACAGGTTGCAAACGGCTTTGACCGTAGGGTCAAGTCATTTAACGGTTACGACGTGAATGGATATCGCTTCCACACAGCGATATACGAGCAGAGTCGGCCCAATCGGAAAACCACGAACAGTGGAGTTTGTACTCCAGGCAATGACAACCGTGACTACTATGGAAGAATTGAAGAAATATATGAACTTTCATTTCATGGTGACAAGCCTCTGAATCCTGTAATGTTCAAATGCCATTGGTTCGACCCTGGAGCAATGAGGCTCACACCAAATCTTGGGCTAGTTGAAATTCGACAGGATTCTATCTATCTAGGAGCCGATGTGTATATTGTGGCTCAACAGGCCACGCAGGTTTATTACACACCATATGCGTGCAAAAGCAAAGAGCATATCTTGGGTTGGTATATTGTGCACAAGATATCGCCACATGCTAAACTACCTCTCCCCAACGATGAGGATTATAACTTCAACACAAACACGTATGATGGGGAGTTCTTTCAAGAAGCTGGGTTACAAGGGACGTTCACGATAGACTTAACCGAAGCGATGGAAATGGAAGTAGAGAATAATGACGAGGACGCTGGGGATGAGGTGGTAAATGAGAAGGACATACAAATGCTAGAACGATTCCTTTTATTATGTTATTTTGCATATATTTCATTATGTTATTTCTAATACAATATTGTTTGTTCTGTTTAAATGCAGGAGGTCGAGCCAAGATGCCAGGCGGACGTCAGAGGTCAATGAGCTCCCTGTACCGGGCCTCGCAGGACGACGGGCCATCTCGACAAAGGAGGGGTCGCCGCCGGAGGGAGCTGACTCCACCGGAGGACGAGGTGCCGGCCACGCCCGAGGCCGAGGCTCAGGCGGATGAGGGGCAGGAGGACCCCAAGCAGGAGGACCCCGAGCAGGAGGATGAGCCGTCGGCCGAGGCAGACGAGGGTTCGGCTGCCTCAGGGGCGTCCACACCCTACTTGCGAGGTCCCGCCAGCCTCCCGGCCCGACCGATACCACTTCACCAACGCCCAGTGATCCGCCCCGTTGGACAAAGGTACATGTTTTAACTACTCGTTCATATGATATGTTTAAAATTGAAATAGAAACTAATAATCTTTCTGTATCACTTGTGCAGGCATTGGGAGTTTGTGGAGGGTCGTGGCCGCAAACCCAATGGCATCCTGGGTCTCCTGTGCCGTGAGCACTACCCCGGCATAGTATAGTATGCCGGGAAGACAGAGCCGGCCTACACATTTGACCACTACACCGTCGCCCCAGACCCGGACTACCCAAACAAGGCGGCGAGGGTCAGAGCGGAGCTGTGGGTAAGTCTTCGTCACACAACATCGCATTCATCGTACTTTTCTTGAATTACTTAGAGTTTGTATTGCATCTGTATGCAGAACTTCTATAGGTGTGAGCAGGGGAAGGAGGCACAGGCGGAGGTGGTGAGTACAAGGTCTTGCAGGAAGCTCGTCACCGACATCATCTACGAGGCGAGACTTCAGGCCATCCTCAACTACAACGCCACGGTCGAAGGATGGAGGGTCTCGAAGGTCGAGGCGAGAGGCATGACACTGAGCTGGGCGCAGTACATTCAGGTAAGAGATTCCTTTTTAGATTAAGCTATGCTCATTTCATCTGACGCTTATATGTGAAATACTTGATGATGTGCAGATGATCGTGGACCGGTGGCTCTCCGAAGAGTGGACCGCCCAGCACGCCGAGGCCCGGGAGGCGCGTCTGCAGATGCCAGGTGTACCACACCACCAGGGCAACCGCAACCTAGCCGAGTACGCACAAGCTTAGGTACGTGAAACACTTTTATGTATTGTAACGCTCAAATGTTGCCTAATTACTAATCATCTTGTTGACTTCCTCGCAGACGGCGTCACACGGTGGCCAGCCTTGCAGCACGTTCATGGCATACGCCATGTCCCACAAGGGCAAGGCCACCGCACCGGAGACCTACAACCCCGACGACCCCCCGAGGCATACTCCAACTCCGTCTCAGAACGCGGATGCTACTCCTGTGAGTATCGATTCTTCAGTGTTTTGTTTCTGCATTTGCTTGTCTGACATAGACATCTAATTTTTGCAGCCTCCGTCGGCGGGTTCGAACAACCCGCAAGCGCCTGGATGGAACACGCCCGGGGGTCAAGGCGGGACTGCTTCTCCGGGGTGGCCAGGGCAAGGTTGGCCATGAGTGTGTTTAAAGTGTCGTCTCTAGTAGATTGTGAACTTTAGAATGAAAACTTATTATATTTCGATGATAACTTGTAATGGTTAACTTTCGTTTAGTTCAAATATTGTGATGAATGTGCTATTTGTGTGGTGTATGTGAACGTGATATATATGTGATGAATGTGATATGTACATGTGATATATGTGTTTATACGTGATGAATGTGATTCATATGTAATGAATGTGATTTGTATGTGTAATGGAGTGGAAAATCAAAAGAAAAAAAACAAAATTTCCCACTTTGCCGAGGGTTGCTCTCGGCAAAGGACAGGCTTTGCCGAGAGCCTGGCTAGACTGGCCCTCGGCAAAGAGTTTTCCAAAAAAAAAAGAAAACTCTTTGCCGAGAGCCCGTCTGGCCAGGCTCTCGGTAAATTTTTTTTAAAAAAAAGAAAAATCTTTGCCGAGAGCCAGCCAAATGGGCTCTCGGCAAAGAAAGCGGGCCCGTTAACGGCGTCTTTTCTTTGCTGAGAGCCGCGTTGGCTCTCGGCAAAGCCTTTGTCGAGAGCCCGATAAACGGCTCTCGGCAAAGAAGGCTTTGCCGATCGGGTTTTTGCCGAGGCAGCTTTGCCGAGAGCTGCTCTCGGCAAAGCAGCTCTCGGCAAAGCCTTTGCCGAGGGTCTAAGAGGCTTTGCCGAGAGTCTGGAGCCCTCGGCAAAGCCGCCAGCTCCAGTAGTGGATGAGCTGAAGAAACCATTGAAAATGTTCCAGCATGTCTTTGCTGAACGACTGCTGCTGGCGTTGCTGTGGCGTTGCTGTGCAGCTGCAGCTTGTTGTATCAGGAACGCGTTACGGATCGAAATGCGATGAGCCAGGTCAGGCGGAAGGTTGACGCTAAGAAACTCAGAGTCCCTTGCCACCTCGGTAACAAGGTCGTGGATCAAGTCATGCATGACACAGCTCTTGATCCTCCCGGTGACATCAGTGTCCTTGGGCACAACGAGTCTCCGGGCAACAAGCATATCGAAACAGCGTTCGGCTTGGTCCAGAGCACTCAGCCTGCCTTTCCTCGTCACGGTTCCTTCAGCCGCCCATCTCCTCACCAGCCTCGTCCGCCTAAAGGTGGTCCTCTCGGGGAAAATGCTCAGGTACAGCAGGCAGTTCTTGCAGCTTCTGGGGAGACCGTTGTACAGAAACAATACGACCTGCTTCTGGTTGTTGGAATAGGCGGAGTAGGACGAATCATCAAGGACAAGGTTGTCCCTCAGGACCTTGAAGTCCTCCAGGGTTTTGTTAGGGTCGACGTAGAGAGCTTGGATGAAGAGCCTGCAGGTGGTGGTCTGGAGGGCCAGCCTTTTGAGGATGGTCCTCAGGACAGGCTCAAGATCCGTGCTCTGGTGACGGGTGTTGTTGGTGGCCAGGGCGACAGCCTTGTCCAGGTAGAAACTGGCAAGGTAGTCATGCCGGTCAGGATCTTGGTTGGACACGTCATACATTTCGTAGGGGATGCACGAGTAGGCCAGCCGAAAGGACGGCGTCGTGATCAGTATGGCGCGCTGCCAGGAGCGCAGCAGCCACAAGGTTCTGGGATTCGACCGAATTAGTCTGAATTTCGGTGAAATTTGTCAATTTCGGTGAGGTCTGAAACGAATTTTACGCTTCACATTTCGAAAATTCACCGAATTGAGTCCGAAATTCATCCGAATTTTCCCGAAATTCGCCCAGTTCGGTTGGGACCGAATTTTTTTTCCAAAATGAATCACAAAACCTTGAGCCGCCATCGAGGAAGGCAGACTTGATACAGAAAATTACGATCCACAACTGTGTGTGGTCGCACATGTTAGGCCTTGTTTGGTTCATGAATGTTAAAGTTTAACTCCCATCACATCAATGTTGCGGTAAATGCATAGAGTAATAAATGTAGACTAATTGCATGCATGTCGATACAGATGAGGAGTAATTTACGAGACGAATCTATTAAGCTTAATTAGTCTAAAATTGAAAACTTTTATCAAATAAAACGAAAATACTACAGTATTTGTTAACCTTTTAACACCTTTAACCAAACATGTCCTTATCTCGGGCCGTTCGCCCATTATGTCATTTCAATCCTGTGCATGCACGTGTCTGTCCTTTTGTTGACCGTTCCCTTCTCAACTCAGCTCAGAGTCTCTTTGAATTTATCGCGACATCTTCTCGTTTCTTTACTTCTCTCTGCTGGCCTCCCATTCTTTATTACTCTATCACATTGTATTGTACTATCTCTCCAATTTTTTATCTCACTGCTGTTGTACTCTATGTACCCTATATTTATTTTTCACCGAGGCCTATCTTCTTCCTTTAGATCGGCAGAATTTGCCAGGAGACACAGTTAAAAGGTGTCATTTGCTGTGAACCACTAAAAAAAGATGACATAGCCAAAAGACATCAAAAATCTTAATTAATATGCCAAAAGACACTAGAGGGATTATTATATTTAGATTTAATGGGCAGCCACGCCAAATGACAGAATTGCCCTTTCCCTTTTATCCCTTCCGTCCAGAGTCTGTACGCATACCACTTGAGTCTTCGTTTCGCAGTTTTGCACTCGCTCGCGTTCGCACGGAGAGAAGCAGGACGCGGCGGTCCTCCTGCGCCGGCGGCGGTCCTCCTGTGCCGGTGGCGCCTGGCTACGGCGGCGGCGGCGCCCACAGACGACGGCCGCGCGCCTTGCGGCAGCGGCGCCCACAGACGACGGCCGCACGCCCTGCGGCAGCGCTCGCTTCCTGTAGCAGCGAGCCGAGCAGCCGCGATGCCTGGTCCCAAAGGTGCGATGGTGATGGAGTCTCCACGGTTCTTGAGCGATATTTTTCCTGAAGAGCACGCTGATCTTTCATGGGTTCCTGACGGGTAACTAATTTCTGCCATTATCCTTTAGGGTTATGTTAAAGATAACTGTAGCCCCAATTTTTTGAATTAAATCATACGGTGTGTTGATTTAGATTGTGTTTCTATCCATATTTCTGTAGGATGGATCCCAATTCGTCCTACAGGTTTGCTGCACGTGTAGGTGTTTTTGTTAAATTAACTGAAGATGGCAAGCGTGAGTATTGTGATGCTTGTAACATTGCTAAGGTTTTAGACAGAGATACCATAAATTGGAATGATTTGCTTTTTGACATTGGCATAGAAATTCAGATAGACTCTAAACACAAGTTGCGTGTCACCTATTGGGATAATATGAGTCGTAGCTATGAAGAAATTGATTCTGATAACGAACTGCTCCATGCAATTGACATGTATTGGGAGATAAGAAGGCTCTCAGTGCAAGTGCGGGTTATAATAAATGATGATTTTTGTTTGGAGCTTGATATTGGGCGACAGCAGAACATGCCTTGTGTGTTACAGGGTAGCACTGATGCTCCTGCCAACCAGTTAATTGCGCAGCCTACTCTTGAAATTGCATCATCCCTAGTAGAGCCTCCGGTCCAGAACAATCCTGAACTGAATTGGGTCGGTGATGATGTAGAGTATGTTGGTCTAGATGATGAGGACCCCTACAAATCGATGTTTTCTGATTTATCAGATTCTGAATCAGATGGTGATGATGATGAGTGTGTTGGTTTGGAGGATGACTTACTAGTGGAGGATGCACGGGATTGTGAGACCATTGTCCATGTTACTGACTTCGAGAACCGAACAATTGAAGTTGGTCTAACCTTTGGGGATGGTGATACTTTTAAGAAGGCTATTAGGCAATATGCAATAAAGGGTGAATATGAAATTGCAGCTTCCTATTCTGAGTCAACAAGATACAGAGGCTTTGAGCATGCTTTTAGTTTCAAGGCTGAGGTGGAGAAGACCAATCCAGGGAGTTTGGTTGACATTGAATATGAGCAAGTGGGAAAGAAGATGAGATTTACAAGAATGTTTGTTGCCCTGAAAGCTTGCGTAGATGGTTTTCTAAATGGTTGCAGGTCTTTCCTTGGTGTAGACTCTACTCATTTGACTGGGAAATGGAAGGGACAGCTTGCATCTGCTACTTCTATTGATGGGCATAATTGGATGTTTCCGGTGTGCTACGGTGTGTTTGGATCAGAGACAACTGAAAATTGGTCTTGGTTTTTTAGGAGACTTCATCAAGCAATTGGATCACCTCCAGGCCTAGTGATCTCAACAGATGCAGGCAAAGGAATTGATTCTGCTGTTACTGAAGTCTTCAAAAATGGAGTTGAGCATAGGGAGTGCATGAGCCACTTAGTTGCAAACTTCCAAAAACGGTTCAGAGGTGAGGTCTTCCAGAAGCACTTGTGGCCAGCATGTAGAGCTTTTCAAAGGCATAGGTTTGAAGACCACTACAATTTGATGTATGAAGCATGTCCTGAAGCTATGAAGTGGATACATGAAAACCATAAGCACCTATGGACAAGGCACCTATTTTCTGAGGCAAGCAAATGTGACTATGTAACAAATAACATAGCTAAAACATTCAACAGCTGGATTAGGGATGAGAAATCACTACCTGTAGTTGATCTTATGGATAGGATAAGGCAATTATGCATGGATAAAATGTTTTTGAGAAGAAAAATTGCCAAGAAGCTTAAAGATAAGATATTGCCTAACGTCATGAAGGACCTCAATGCAAGAAGTAGGGGGCTGAAATATATGTGGAGGTATGCATACAAAGATGGTGGCAGAGATAATGAACTGTTAGGTGAAGTCGAAGGTGTTACAAGGGATCTTGTTCATTGGAGGCATACTGTTGATCTTCAAGAGAGGAAGTGCACCTGTAGACGTTGGCAAGTTACTGGTCTACCATGTACACATGCCTTGTGTGTTATCACCTCAATTCGAGGTTGTAATATTGAAAGCTATGTTCATGAATACTACACTATGCCAGAAAAGCTAATTAGTGACGCGTCCAGAGGCTCATTAGTGACGCGGAAAATACGCGTCACTTTTGTTGCGTCTCTGATGTGGAAAATTTAGTGACGCGTAAAAACACGTCACTGATGTAAATATACTAGTGACACGTGTTGAGAAAACGCGTCACTAATGTGACATAGCAGTGACGCGTGATGAGAAAACGCGTCACTGATGTGAAAATAGCAGTGACGGGTGTTGAGAAAACGCGTCACTGGTGTGAAAATAGCAGTGACGCGTGTTGAGAAAACACATCACTGATGTGAAAATAGCAGTGACGCGTCACTGATAATAATTTACAAAAACAAAAAAAAGAAATCTAGATATACGGTGTACGTTTCTGAACCCCATGTTTTCACAAAATGGTACATTTCAGCTATTAAAACACTTTGTACAGAAAAATCTCTACTATTATCCTTTTTGCATTACACATGTTTCATCCATTTCAGCAATCAATTCTTTACAAACTTCACATACAACTTAAGCTACAAATCATCTCCTCAAGGAGCTACAAGCCTAGATGATTGCTAATAATACATGAGCAGCAACAAAGATTTCTTACATTACATAAGCTGTAACTACATTGAGTATATAGGCTGTTCTTGAGATCCTGCAAAATCATTATGCTCCAATAAATCAGCTAGCATATAACAAAACAATAATTAGTTACTGCTTGGAAAATAACTAGAGAGGAAACTTCTACTTGAACATGCATTTAGAAAGGACAAAGATACACCTTCACGTGCAAGTTGCCATTGTATTTGCAATTCATATCAGAGGAAAATCTGCTCTGAACCTACAGCAAAGTAGAAAATAACTAGCAAGAAGGCTAGCGCACCTGCGCGGGCTAGCAAGCATATATCTTTGTCCTTTCTAAATGCCTAGTCCAATGAATTTACACCAAAGGATGTCAGAAAAGCAATTTGCAATCCCAAACGACACTAAGACATTCTATATAACCATACAATGCATCATCATAATAACACACTAAACCTCACAGTTGAAAATGCAGTATCGGCAGCCATACTACTAACTAGCCAGTTCCCCCGCGCGTTGCGCGGGCATGAGCAAGCATGGTTGTTGATTGGGACACAAAAAATTATAGAAGCTTCAAGTTATGTCTGTTGTAATCATACACGGGGAAAGGTTGGAAATTGGACAATTTACAGAACCTGCTGTTTTGTACTTTGCAAAAAATTCTAAGCGAAGCAATTGGTCTTGGACTCCATGTGCTTTGCCATGTACCTGAGTTTGGAGCAAAAGGTAAAGATCAGCACACACATTGGCAGAAGATGAGCACATATGGGACTTACATCATCAGGTAGCACGCTTAGATGTATTTGAAAACTTTTTAATTTGGACCTGTTTTAGGTTTGCAAGAAAAAAGAGGAAAAAATCTATCTGTAGTGAAATGGCTCATAAGCCCAACAACATGTGATGATTCCAGCAACCGAATACGGAAATGAGTTCAAAAAAGGGCAAACAAAGAGTCCAGTGTGCACTGATTGTTTTGGCATGGAACACATGAATATTTTAACATGGAACACATGAGCTTGTTTCAATTTCTCTGAATGTTGATACCACATTTTGGTAGTGTGTTTAATCTATTGGCAGTTATTTTGTGAGAGCCAACCTCTGGAGAACTAACAGCGCAGTTGAACTGTATAAAACAAAAGTAAATGCAGGACATTGTAGATAATTTACCTTGGAGTGTTGCGACGTGTTTGGATGATCACACTTTGCCGTAACTGGAGATGGGACCTTCAATAAGCATACTTCTGAAAATAAAAGCAAAAGCCTAAGCTTAAGAATGGATAAAACTGAACCTTTGAAATTGTGTGCATCTTTAAACCCTAAAAGTAACATACTGAAAGGATGGTTATTTATTTGGCAAAGGAAGGAAGACATGGCATGGCCTGAAAGGAATATGTAAACGTACCGGATTGCTGTGACTGATCAAAATCTGAATTATTTTTTAATAGAGTTAGCTGAAGAAACCCCTGGAAACCATTTTTTTTGTTGAGGGCAGGCAGAGGCTCGATGTGGATCGAGGTTGAGGAACCCTGAAATCCCAATCCTGGGTGAATCATGGATAAACACTTAATCGCAGTGACCCTATACAGTAGTTAAAAGGGGAGGAAACAGCAATGGAAGAACACATAACCTTAAACAATCCTCCAGCCGGGCTGCGCTGCTATGGTCTGGCCACGTCCGGGGCTCCCGTGCTGGATCGACGCAGCCCTGGAATCAAATCGATGTCGCCAATAACAGATTCTGCACATATACATGAGCACATATAAGTGAACGTGATTTTGTTTTTTCAAGCAAGGATGATTGAAGCATGACGCCTATGCCGTACCTCTGCTGCTGTAGAGAATAAAAACACAGATTAAAAAAACGGTTTCCATGGTCTGCATGTGTCTTAAGTTTCGATGCCAATTTATAATCTTAGAACCTAAATGAACAGGAAGCTGCAAAAGTATTTTTAGGAATCTATAAACAGGTAAAAACACATTAACTGTAAATGATACGAAGCATCACCTCGTCCTCCGGCAGGGAAACAAAGGCAGGAGCTCCTCCTCCAGCAGGGAAATAGAGGCAGAAGTGGTCAGGAACAGCGTGGAGAATAGGACTTGGCGACATCCCCTGAATCGGTTAACAGATCGGTAAACAGATAATAGCGCAACAGCATATAGATGTCGAATGGGCAAATGGTTGTGTGCTTTGAAGAAAAATGGAAGCACACTGCAAAAGAGATCGTGTAGACCAAAAAATGGATCTGTACCTTCATCCTAGCATCATCGTTGGGGATTCTTGGTTGAGCAGACCTGGTTAATGGATTTGTAGAAGAAACATGAGCACACAAACAGAGAACGCGGCATCCAGGGAAAGAGGACCTTTGAGAGGGGGAGTGCGATGGTACGCCGGCGGTGCACCAAGCGCTGGGGCATGGGGAGCGGATGGTGCAGCCACCCTGCGGTGAAGGCATGGTGGGGGGCGCAGGAGACGGCGCCATGGATCTGGCCGCCCTCGCCTGAGCTGTCGTAGATCTGGCCACCCACGCGTGAGCACGAGCCGTTGGAGCACATCGTTGTGGCAAGCATGGAGGAGCCCATCCTGGCGGCGCAAATGGAGGCACCCGTCGGAGCGGAGAGAGAGGAGAAGAGACAACAAAGGTGGAGGGGGGGTTGGGGCGGGGTTCCGTGGCCTCCACGGATCTTCAGCATGGAGATCTAGCGGCGGCTGTGGAGGAGGAGGGGCTGTGTTGGCGGCGACGGCGGCGGCGGCGGACGGGGGGTCGCAGTGGCGGAGATGAGATGAGAGATTGGGGTGTTCGGATTTGGGAGAGAGCGGAGAGATCGCAGGATGGGGCGATGGGATCCGGACTTGAGTTGCGTATCTGCTGCAATGAATGATTTTTTCGGGTCCGAGCCCTTACTCAGTGACGAGAGTTTGTTTCCGAGTCACTCGTATCATATCTCGGTTTCACAGCCATGTACCAGTGACGCGTTTTGTAAAGCCACGTCTATCGTATATGCCCAGATAACACACCAGTGACTCGTCTCCACTAAACACGTCGCAGATTTCGCGTTAGTGACGCGTTTTGTTTACGAGTCACTGAAATTGGTGTCTCCTTTGTGCTGTTTTGGCATAGTGCTACTCTGTTGCAAAGTTTAAGAAGGCATACCAAAAGTGTGTGAAGCCAATGACAGATAGGAAACAATGGCCTCAAGTGAACCTTGGATTTAAGTTGTGGCCTCCAAGTCTGAAACCAGCAGCTGGGAGACCAAGGAAGAGGAGGTTTAAATCAGCTGCAGAAGGTGGATCTGGAAAGAGAACCACAAGATGCAAAAGGTGCAAACAACTTGGACACCAAAAACATGCAATGAATATGTCTATGATTCTGATGCACCACCACCTGCTGCTCCAAAGCCAAAGAGAAAGAGAGGCAAGAAAAGTGTCACAGTAGTGCCATCTAGTGTTGCTGAGCCACCACAGGAACTACCATCATGTGTCGACCCATTGTAAGCTTTTTGAACTTCTTTATGAATTTTCAATTTTCACCTAACTTACACATATCTTTTATATTTAAACAACTTACAGTGCTACACCCACAAGACCCATCACTTGTTCTCATACACCAAGCCCTATTACAAGAAGGTACAATTGCAATTCGCACATTTGAGATATTTGTCCCCTTGTCAAATCTGCGATAGTGCAATATCATATGATTGTATTTGCATGTAGTATGACAACGAGGCTGCTGGAACTAGAATCGTCTACACCAACTAGACTCACCACCTCTATTTCTACCCCAAGTCCTATGACAAGAGGGTATAACTTGCAGAATTTTATTATGTGTTCTTGATGCTGTTTTTATTTAGCTAACATGTTTCTATACTCATCTATAGTCGTAAAAGGTTGCTGGAACTTGAAGACGCCATAGAGCCTGTTGGATGTCCAATCACATCTCCATTTAGTGTTGAAAAAGGGAAAGGCAAAGAAGCTGGAGGTTGTTAGATCTAAAAAAGCATAGGCTATGCACTGTATTAGTTGGTTGAAACCTATTCTTCAACCTATATTTTGTTGCTGTACTTGACTGAGAGTGTGGCTGAAATGTTGCTAGAATATGTTAGGGGCCTGTACTTGCTACTTTCTTTTGAACCTGTAATGTTCATGGATCTGCTAAAATGTTGTTGTAATGTGCAAGTTATGGTGATGAAATATGACCTGATATGTTGCTGGAACCTTGAATTGAAGGGCAGGGGTATTTCTGTCCAGATATTATGTTTACTTACATGTTTGAATGAGAAATCATATTATAAGAGCTATAGTGTCCAGCAGCAAATGACCATACTTTTGTAATGGTTTGTGGCAAAGCCATTCTTTTTTAGTGGTATGTGGCAAAGGCCATGTTTTTCGATGTCCCCTGGCAAATTTTGCCTAGATCTTTGTTCTTCCTTGAGCTCCCATCTCCAATTAATCTTCGGTCATACTTTTCAGTGTTTATGTTCACTGCACTCTAGTGGCCGCTAATCACGCCGAGCTCGCACTTCGTAATGGAATCTCTATGCCCATTGTTTTCTTCTTGTTCCGGTGGTTTTTCTTCTAAATATACTTTAGTTTGTTTCACAATGTATGCTTTCTTTTTCGGTTACCAATTTTGAGTCCGTATCTAGGTCTGAAGACCCCTCTTCTGCCATTTACCCCATCAGATCTCTCGAATCCTCAAGAACCAGGTCGCGTCTTCCGCACATGCCCTGTAAGCCCTTTTTTGTGTACTGCTGCATTTGATTCATATGGAGTTCGCACCATTTCTTCTTCTTTTGTTGTGCATACCCGTAGTTTTTAGTATTCTAATTTTTGTTTTACTTAAGTTCTTTTTCTTGCCTAGACGTGCAACTTATGGATTCCATGGCAGGATCTCCTTGGACTCGACGGACACAGCTCCTCTCTCTGTGTAGCTTTGTTGGAGATTAGTGACGTCCTGACGTTGGTTTGGAAACAAACGGAGCAGCTAGCACCATGCCCATTTATTTGCATCTTTGTTGGATGAAAATTTTGAGTTTGTCCTGTTCACATCTTTCTCTTTCCTCACACTAATGCTTCGTTAATCATATTTTTCTCTGTGCCATCGTGCTTAAATCGTACTCCTACCTGTAGCGAAATTTCAAGTTGCCCAAGCGGCCAAACCCTCTCCAGAATTCCAACTCTTTGGTACAGTACGTGCAGTAGTCGTCCCGTTACATCCATTTGTCCTTTCTTCTAGGCTATCCGCACTCATGGACCTCTATATTCATCCCCTCACTACTGGAATACTCCTGTTTTTCTAGGATATATTTCTTTCCCTACCGTTTTTGAACGTCCTAGGGAAAGATGTGTTTCCCTAGAGTTGGATATCAAAACAGTAGGGAAAGTAGTCTTTCCCTAGGAACTCGTTCATTCGTCGGGATGAATTGAAGCAGTGGCACCGATGCCTGTTTACGTGGTTGCCCATGTGGCATGGTTCCCTACAGTGGCAGTAGATTCCTAGGGAAACAATTTCACTTCCCGCGTTAACAGGTCAGGGGCGACCTGAAAATTTTGGATTCGCAAGCTTGTGGCTGGTCCCAGCTTTTCATGCCTTTTATTTATTGGCTGGGCATACTTCTCCTCCCTTCTGTCTCTGCACTTTTCTCTCCTTGCTCAAGTCCGGTGACCTGCTCTCTCCTATCGCTAGCCAAAGGTGCAGATTCTGGACCAAGGATTGTTCCCCGCAGCTAGAGCTGGGGTTCCACACCAGTGCAGCGACTGGTTGGAGGAGAGGCCAAGGTGCTGGAACAGGAGGATCTGCCGCTCGATGAAGGTGGGCTCAGAGATCTTGACATCGTAAGCGTTTTGGATTCCTATCTCTCTGTTTTGCTTTTGCTCAAATCTAAAGGCAAGTACTACTAGGCTGATGACTCTAGAACTCAGATCTGCTGGTTGATCATAGATTATTGAAGTTGAGTAGTTTGCATGCCACCTCATTGATTTGCTATCGTTCATTTCTACTAATATTTGGTAAGCATATTAAATGCCACTTCATTGATTTGCTATATATTCTGAACATGCTGCAGCACTTCAAATTTCAGGTGTGCGTTGTATCAGGTTATACTTGGTGCTCCGAAGCTCCAGCGACCAGCGTTAGTTTCTACAGTCCTACTGAAGGAAGCTTGCAAGCTGCAATGGCGGGGACTTGTTTCTCTTGTGCTTAGTGGATGCATAGGATAGGTAGAAATATATATGTTTCTCTGTTCTTGATTGTGTAAATGGATACGCAAAAGAAGTGTATATATGTAACATATCAATCTGTGTATTATTACAGTTTAATAAAATATAAATTTTGATTGGAGCTATTCAGTTTTTATAAGAATAGATGAGAAGAAGTACAATAATAAATAAAAAATAATACATGTGTATGAAATAAGAACAAAGAAATACATATGTATATATAAATAAGAAAAGCAACGCAGGTAAACTTTCCCTAGGAAGATGTAACTGTAGGGGAAGAACCTGTTCACGTGGGGTACAAGTGCCATGTCACTGGTTTCCCTAGGGCTCAACAATCCTAGGAAAACATTCTTTTCCTAGGCCTTGTTCACTTCCCCATCCCAACCCAAAATATTTCCTCTTCCACCCATCACATCAAATCTTTCGACGCATGCATGGAGCATTAAATGTAGATAAAAAAGATAACTAATTGCATAGTTTGTTTGTAAATGTCGGGACGAATCTTTTGAGCCTAGTTAGTCCATAATTGGACAAATTTTGCCAAATAACAACGAAAGATGCTGCAGTAACTTTTCAGCTACTTTTCGCGAAGTGAACACACCCCTAGGGTGTTTGTGAGAAACCGTAGGGCACACTTGATTTCCCGTCGAAATGATCCCTAGGAAGATTTTCCCACGAAAATTCCTACGGAAACCATTTTCCTACTGTTTTTTCAGTCTTTCCCTAGGGTTTCGGCCCTAGGGAAATTGGTGCATTCCAGTAGTGTCTAAAAGGAATATTCTATCCTAGTCATAACAAAATATACAATTTTCCTGCATCCATCCATCCTCTATATCATTCTCTATCCACTATAGGGCCCACTTGTTATTTTATCTAAATATATCCATGTGACATCTTGTTTTGAATTATTTATTGAAACGAATTTAATGGTGTAATCAGAATTTAATTTAATTTTTTGGTTGGTGAGTTATAATATTTTTTTGCAAGTTAAATAGTGGGATCCACCCAAGATTCCCTCTCACCCACGCTCTCTCTGGCTCGTTCGTGGTTCATCGCGAGTGGTGGGGCTGCCCCCGGCCGGTACCGGATGTCCGGTACTGCGCTACAAATAGCGTATGCAAGTGTATGTAGGAACATTTACAGGAACCCGCTGCAGCTGTTTCACCCGGTATATCATCGTGCAGGAGCAGTTTACGGTACCGGTGCGGATAGTCTTATCTGTAGTACTGTAGAGCTGTATGGGGTGCACGCAAGCGCCGAAGGCTATGAAAAGTCTGCATCTCACCCTGCCACAAGCATGCACGCCGAACGCGGAGTTCAATGCGGACGCAGCTGCAGGCGACATCTCCCGTCCCCACTGACCCTTCCTCTCATCATCGCCTGGGCGCCTGTATATTTCTCGGTCTTTCACATTTTGCTGCACCCCTTTTTCCATCACGTTCACCGAGAAGCTATCGTCGTGGCCTCTTTTTCCCTTCTACACTAGTACATCGCCCCACGCACAGCTCTTCGAATACACTTCCTCCCTATGACCCTCCTATGTATTTTTCCATCTGTTGCATAAGTACATACTATTTCTCATTTTATATTTTCTGAAACTACCCAGTTCTATTAATTTGTTATATTTTTTTGGTAAATTTTCAACTTCCTTTTGCACGCTTTACTTATTTTCAAAAAGCATTTACTTTTTTTCAATGGTTCAATCCCATGAGTAAATTAGAATACACATGATAGTATAGCTCATCATAAATACTATTTTTTGTGTCATATTTCGGAATGACACTTTTTCTGTGGATCTAAGCAATACGTGGTTTGCAAAATACCTCTTTTTTTGTTTTTCCCTAGATATTGCTCACTGCAATTTATCCATGTAATCATGCTAACGTGGTATGATGATGTGGACTATGCTTTTTTGTCATGCTAACGTGGACATTGCTTAGTGGATTTTAATTGAATGCGGTAGTGTATTGCCTAGGTGAATAGCTTGGACAGCTTGCATGTAGAGATAAATAGTTATTGGGGTTTTTCTTAGTGGATTTTAATTGAATGTGGTAGTGCATTGCCTAGCTGATAGCTTGCATGCTTAGAGAAATAGCTAGTGGGGTTTAGGATTATATGAGTTATAGATAAGCTGGGCCATTAAAAGGAATGAATCGAGGCATATAGGGAATAATCCCATGCTAGTTATTCACGGCCATCTACCCAGATGCATTTAGTGTGTTAGTGTATTCATTATCTAACATAACAAATCATTTATTGAAATATACTGTGATGGTTTACTAACCTACCTCCATAATCCATCCTTTTAATGCCTATTCTGTTTTTGGTGTTAAATGTATCGTTCTTACTATTTTTGTATTTTAGAATTATAATTTACATTATAATCACGGGACGTAAGCAATAATCTATATTTAACACAGATACATTTAGTATTTTAGTGTATTCATTATCTAACATAACAAATCATTTTTCAAAATATACTATATCGGTTTACTAACCTTCTCTAGATAAGACTCATAGTGTATTTATGCTAGTTTCATTCTATTTCTATAATTTTATAGGCATTTACTTTATTGACTCATACAAAATTGCTAATCATGCCAAGAGAGTTTCATGCTCATTTGTTCTCTCTCTTCTTGAATACACTGTCATGTCATAAAAAATAATTATATGGAAACCTATTTAATGCAAATAAAACTCACATAAAACTCTGTCATAAAAAATAATTGTATGGAAACCTATTTAATGCAAATAAAACTCACATAAAACTCTCACGGAGACGTGCCTAACAAATGTAGATTACATCCTTCTGACAGGGGTGGAGTGCAACAAGTCCAAAAAATGTTGTAATAATAATAGAGTACATAAAGATCAGGAGAGTTCAACTTCGAGTAGCAGTTAGATATGGGAGGACTTAGTAGAAGATAGAATGAGTCGAGATTACCTTAAGAGCAACATCCAAAGAAAGGTGATTTTATAATGGTTGTCTTAATTGGTAAGGTGATTATATACATATTTTGCAGTTAGCATGTGTGGAGGGTCCACTATGGTGACATTATTGTCAATTCTATGAAAGAGTGAAGTAAGGTGTTCATGACTTTTGGAGTGCAAGATAAGCCTACTAGTAAGAATGATGATCCCTAAAATACCGATATTGCTAGAGATGGTGTTATCTTGTTGGTCATGATAGGGATCTTATGATTAGTATAGGGGTTGGAAATGATTGATAAAGTGGAAATATGTGATAATGCCAAAAGAATTATTGATCCAAATAAGTGATGGGGGCGGGGGTTAACAAAGTGTAGGAGACATTTCTACGAGGTGGATAACATGGAAACAACCATTGAGAAGAGTATAGTAATATAGATATGGAAATCAATTATTGTGGTTGGCAAAAATAATAATAGGCACAATAGATTGTGCCAGTGCACATTGTTGGATAAGCCGATAAAGAGAAAAAAATAGTGAAAGGAGGGGAGGGTTCATGTTGAAAAAGTAGTAGTAGAGAGAAAAAGGAACAGTGAATGGTGGGTTAATTTATTAATAGCTTGGGGTTTCCAATGATGCATTAGAAATCATTGTTGTTACTGGTTATGGCTAACTAATAATAAACAAATAGTAGGTGGAATGATGAGTACAAATGGGGATTTATATTGTGTATATTGAAAAGGATGATGAGATTGTGAAAGATAGATCCTATGAGAAAAGAATTGGTGAACTTGAGAATGAATATGAATAGGATGGTTTGTTGAAAGTAAGTTATGGTTATTTTATATGAGTATTATTGTTATTTGTTACTAAATCAATATTAAGTATTTGGTTAGATGCATAGGAAAAATATTGAGGTGGAGGTGGTTAGGAAAGTCTCATTGCTGGTTTCATTAGAGTTTCAAGGGCATTAAGGGGGTGTTTGGAACTGCTCCACAAACTCCACCGTGGAGCAGCTGCATAAAAAACTAGAGTTTGTGGAGCACCTCTTTAAGTGCTCTCACAACTCCACTATTTTTGCTCGAACATAGTGCGTGGAGCTGAAACCGTTTGGCTAAAAGATGTGAAGCAGAGCTAAAAAAATAAGGAACGGAGTAGTCCAAAACACCCCCTAAATATACGGATGTGGCACAGTATTGATGAAAAGATAGATGATAAAAATTTCATGGGAGTAAAGATAGTTTTATGGGGATGAAATTATTTGTGCACTGTTTTCCAAAATATAGATGTGTTGAAAACCGAGCCTTGAAATCTCTACTGAGATTGGCCTTATTTTAATAGGGAAATGCTCTTGATACATCATTATTATACCAAGGAAAAAAGAAGCTACCGAGTGGCAAATAATGAAGCAGTCTAATGTCCGAGAAAAATGAGGAGGTGGCAAAGATATTTATAAATTCAGTTCTTAATGGGCATATGATGAAATAGCTGAGTGGCAAGTAAAATGGTAGAAAATGACGAGGTGGCAAAGAAGTTGATAGCGCATTTCAAGAGGATGATTTCTTGAATTGGTGTTATGGAAGCAATATCTAAAATAGAAATTGATATCATTAATGATCATGACAAACTAGTAATAGACACATAGATTTTTTAGAAGGTAGAAGGTGAGGAAATGTTTAGGTGGAAGGATGACTAAAATGACGAAGAACGTAACTTGGATTGTATATCTTGACAAAGACGATGATGTTCTATTGTATGAGAAAAGTATCGGTGAAGTCAAAAATAAACTTAGATAGAGGGGTGTACTCGAGGACAGATTGATTAGTTTATTTCCACAATTCATTTGGTTTGCTAGCACGATTAAGTTCTAGAAACGACTATTGGCCGCCCATCTAGTAGGCTAACCAATCCACTCAATAGTGGATTTTTTTGAATTACATGAGTACAGACGCAAATGCTCAGTATGCACGCGCACTCACTCCTATGAACACATGTACATAAATCCTACCCCTAGGAGCACCTTCGAAAGACTGTACTGGCATATGTCGAGATTGACGAAGCCACCATAGGCGCCTCGCTGTCGACAAAAATATCGCCTACCACTGAAAGCACACATGTACACAAACCTTAACCCTAGGAGCACCTTCGAAAGACTGTACTGGCATATCTCGAGATTGATGAAGTCACCATAGGCGCCTCGTTGTCGACAGGAATGTCGCCTACCACTGAAAAGCACAATACCATTAAATCATGGAATAGATCCAGAAAAATACGAGTATCCATGCCAAATCAAGGACTTGAACCCGGGTGGACAAGTTTCACCGTAAGGAACCTAATCAACTGAGCTAGACATGATGGTTTCTTCAAAAGTTGTTATGGAATAAATGATGCATTAGAAATTGTTGTTGTTACTTATGGCTAACTAATAATAAACAAATAGTAGGTGGAATGATGAGTAAAAGGATGATGGGAGTTTTATTATATATGTTGAAAAAGACATGAGATTGTGAAAGGTAGATGCTATTAGAAAAAAATGGTGAAGTTGAGAATGAATATGAATAGGATGGATTGATGAATAGCTATGGTTATTTTATATGAATAGTATTGTTATTTGTTATTAAATTAGTATTAAGTATCGAGTTAGATGCATAAGAAATATATTGAGGAGAGGTGGTTATTTTACATAGGGAAATGCTCCGGATACATCATTATTGTATCGGGAAAAAAAGAATCTGCTAAGTGGCAAAATGATAAAGTGGTCAAATGTTGTATTTTTATATGAATATCATTGTGAACGGAATTTTTTAAAAAATAAGGTGAATATGATTGTAGTATATTTAAGTGTCGACGTTGGTGTTTTAGGGATACCTAGGAAGGTAAGATAAAGCTGTTTAAAGATATATTTTAAAATGTGATAAAAAATAAAAAGATCAATTTGTGATATGAATTTTATTAGTGATTTTAAGATGATTGTTGGCACTTTTACACCTAATTAATAAGATTCAACATTGTCTAGAATGGTGCATGGAGTTTGTGAGAAAATTTAAAAAGGATAATAAATGTAAACTAATGAAATCTACGGGAAGGGATGATAAGGGAAAAGGAATTATTCCAGACTCGCAAGTGCGGCCAATTGAACAAAAAGGAGAGGAAACGTAATTAGTACTTTGTGTCAGGGCTAATATGAATATTATAACAAAGATTACAAGAGGGCGTCTGATGGGTGAGACTGAGAGGGTGGAGAAAATTGGAAAAGCGACTTGTGTCTCCAATGTCCAAACGAGACGACGGGGTGCGGGGGACTAGGTTCACTTGGATGGGAGATGTGTACTGGGGGATGCAAGTGCATTGACAGCAGGGGCCCCGGCTAGTACGTCCATGCTCGGGAACAGTGTGATTTGACAAGATGCAATGCAGCAGCCTTAAAAGAAGAGGAGCAAGCTAAAGATAAGTATCATTAAATTAATCGGCAAATATATTTTTGTAAACTTATTTAGAAATATAGATATTACTAATATTTTTTATAAATCTAATCAAACTTTGTTAAGTTTGACTCGCATAAAACCCTAAGCTACTCTCTCTTTAGATGGAAGGAGTACTATACTATATATGAGTGAGTGACAGATGGCATCCAATGTTTGATGCCTTTATTTGTCAATTGTATGTATAGACTGCTACAGTCTATAGGTGTGTTTAGATGGTTGTAAAGTGTGTGTAAAGTTCCTGTAGCACTTTTCGTTGTTATTTGGTAAAATTTATCTAATCATGGACTAACTAGGCTCAAAATATTTATCTCGACATTTACAGACAAACTGTGCAATTAGTTATTTTTTTACCTACATTTAATACTCCATGCATGCGTCCAAAGATTTGATGTGACGGGGAATCTTGTAAAAATTTTGGAATTTTGAAGGAACTAAACACTGCCTATGTAAATTGTGAAATAAAAAATATACATTCAATAACAATATTTTTGGCTATGGTAGTCTGCATTATCAACTCATGATGGTCTACATTATCAATTGAATATGCAATTTCTTTAAATGGGCTTACAACAAATGACATGAAAATACAGTACAATAAAGTTAGTTCAAAAGTCATCAGAATGGTATAGAAACAGGAAAAAAGTAAAACCAATCTTAAACCATGTTTAGCTCGTCTAACTCGGACTGGCCACTTGGCCACTTGTATGGCTGTTCCTCAGGGCACATATTTATGTAATGTACACCCTCCGCACTCATGTGGCACTTCGAGGAGTCAGCCAATCTGCTAAACAAATAAGATGATACTGCTCTATCAGATTGACACCATCAACACATGGAAAGAAGATTGACACCATCGACACATGCAAGGCTTTCCGTACCTAAGGGCCTGAATTTTGCGAGCCTTCTCAAAACTTGACCGCTACATATAGCATGCATATCTGCATAAAGAACATGAAATCAATCAACAGAAAATAGAAAACAGCAATCTCCTAGGTAGACGATATTTTCATATCGCCGCACCTAAGCTTATGCCACATTATAGAGAACAGTGAAAACTTCATTTCAAAATAGAATGGGCGACACAACATTTGAAACTAAACTATGCATCTTAAACAAATTCCCAAATTATATGTAAAATATACAAGTACATTGAAGCATTTTACTTTCTTAATTACAACCCAACTAACCAAAAAGAAATCCACCTAGCAAGATAACAAAGTTTTTTCTTATGGTTTTATAAGGTTACATTTTACACTTGGAAATATGCTTGCCCATTAAAAGGCAAACTATGACCATTTACAAAATCAGCTACCCCAATCTGCCTCTTCAGTTTAATAATAGTGAATATGGTCAACTAAACTTATGGATGGTGCAAAGTAATTCTCTGAATTAGATAGTACAATGTTTATTCATGAGAAGCAACTCACTGAACATGACAAATAGTTCAACTAGAAAAAGGATATTTTCATCGACTAAGGTCCCAGATGCACATCTCTAGGACACATTGATAGAAACAATAGTACCTACCAATTGTTCAGACATTAATTCGCAAGCTAAAACAAACACGGTTGTCAAAACTAAAATAAAAGTAGTTACCGACAATCATATGATCTTGGAATGTTGATACAAACCTATATACGGTATATGTTATAAGTGATAATCCAAAATCAGTGCCCTACAGACAAAAATCCAAAAACTATGGTCAATTTTGGCAACCTAGCCGAAAGAGAAAAATACAAGGAAAGCGCAATATCCCAAACCTTTGTTGAAGAAATAGATCAATAAACTATAGCAGTGCAGCTAAACCAATGAATGAAGAATGGAGAGAAACATACAAGATAAAAATATTATTGGAAATGATCCATACCTAGTTCGCTAGAGTGCCGCATGGATGAAGGTTTTACACTACTTCAAGATGCTTGGATCTTCATATGTAGGGATTAAGAATATGAGAATATATAAGAAAAAATATCCTAAAATACATACTAATTTATACTATTGACCAGTATATAATTAAAAGATGATGTCCCGTTAGAGAAAAAAAACGCAAAAAGATTGTCACACTGAAGCACATAAGGGAATTGCTGATAGATGGTAATAGTAGAATATGAAATGCATGTTCTCACAACCATGGAGACATAAAGTAAAAGGGTGAAAATATATGTGATGTGATATTGGTACAAATATGACAGTCTATACTTTCAAATGCAGAACCGAGAGATTAAGAAAAAACACAATTCTACTTTGAAACAAACCACTCTTCAAAATAATCTTTTTGGTGGCGGAAAACATAATCCTATTTTGTGAACCTCTGCAAAATAAAATATAGATTTCCATACTGAACAACGTAGACTCGCCTGCCAAAAAGATGACCGCTAATTCCTCAATATCATATCTTCACCATAGATATCCACCGATTCCCTTTGTAGTCAGTACAATCTTTGTCAAAACCTTCAATCATAGTATATCAGCTAGACCATAAATATTCTATGTCTACCCTGAAAACACATATACTTACTTTCAAGATAATAACGACGAATTTGATTTCAACACAACAGAACTTATAGTCATCTTAAACTAAATAATTCATCTTAAACAAGTTTGTAAACAGGTCAACAATAATTGGTATTATTCGAAATAATTTGTACCGTGCTGTAACACCCAAATTTTAGAGATAACAAATTTTGAATAATTTAGATAATAAATAATGGCCAATTTAAAATAATAATAAAATAAGTTTGATGTTGCATTCATGCTGTTGCATTTATTTTTATTGTGTGGTGTGGATTTGATTTATTTTATTTTGGATTAGAATGTATTTGAAATATTTTTGAAAGCAAGTAAATAAAAAAAAGAAGAAAAAGCTTACCTGCTGCTGGCGGCCCGAAGGCCCTCAGGTCGGCCTGTTCTCCCGCCTGGGCTGCGTAGTTGGGCCGCTGCCGCTCTTTCTTCCACGCCCGCGTCGCGTGGGCCGGCCCGACAGCCGAGCCAGCCGGCCCAGTACCGCAGCAATCGCGGCCCAGTCGTCCGATCCGTTGCCGCTCCTTCCTTTCCCCTCTTTGAGTCGCTGACCGATGGGACCCGGCTGTCAGTCGTCTTCAACCTCCCGTATTCGAACCGGACTCCGAACGAAGAACCACCGCCGCTCCTTCTTCGTGATTTCCGGGATTTCCTAACCGTATACGGCTAGTAGATTGCTATAAATAGGTCGCATAGGTTCTCTAGTTTCCGTTTTTCAACTAAAAAGCTAGGGTTGCCACGGGATTTAGAGCTCTAGGGCTTGGGAGGCGTCGGCGGTTTCGGTTGTGCGAGGGAGAAGCTTTCGGGTGCTTCGGTGGTCAATTTCTCCACTTGCGTGAGTTCGCTATCTCCTCCTCTTTCTTCCCGTGCTCTCCTTTTGTGTTGAGACGCTTTGAATCACGGTTTTGGTGAGCTCGGGTGAACCGGCAATGGAACCGCCGCCCTCTCCTTGCCGCGTTCCTTCCTCGGGCTGTCGTAGTTCTTCAAAACCGCATAGATGAGTTCGGGTTGCCCTCCTCTTTCGATTGGAATTGGTAGCGGGTTGAATGGTGGTCGGAGAAGGCGGGGCCGAAGTACTCCGGCGAGGTGGCCATGGCGGGCATGGCGGCCGACGGCCGGACATGGAGGGGACGATCGGGTGAACACTGTGCACTTGAAGATGAACATGAGCCGTCCATCTTGTGATCAACGGATGAGATTAGAAGATACCCTTTAGATGGTAAATTTGTTAAAGAGACCCTCGGGTTTCTGGGAATCAACCCGCGGTCCAAAACGTAAAGCTGAAATTACGTTTTCGCATTTTGAAAGCGTATTTTCTTCCGGGTTATTCAAAAATACGTTTTCAGGTATTTACAGATTTGCCACTAGAACTGTTTTGGTCATAAAATCTTCGTTTTAACTCCGATTTGATCCGTTCAAATTGCGTTAGGTTCGTATTTGTGAACTCTACATGTTAGTATCGTTTTACAGTTAGTTTTGATAATTTATTTTTCGAGTTTATAATTAAGTATTTATTTATCTATAGGAAATCTTAGAAAATTCATAACTTTTACGTTTTAACTCCGATTTTGGTGATCTTTGCGTCTGTGTGATCGTAGAAACGTGTAGAAGAGTTTTATAAACTTTTATTACTGTTTTGTTACTGTTGGTGTACTGTTCTAATTATATCTATTTGTTTGCTTCGTGTATGTTTGATTGGATGCATGTATGTTGTTGATTGATGATCGAGTATAGAAGGTGAGCAGTACTTGGACGATTTGGAGTATTACTTTGAGCCAAGTCAGCAATATCATTTGGAGAGCTTTGATCAAGGCAAGTATAACACAGGACTATCCTTGCTACCTATTCATCAAAATGATCATACATATGCATGTGCTTACCTTGACAACCTTAGAGATTATAACTTAGTGCTTGATGTCTTGATTCCTTGTCAACCTTGGGTATGCATATGGGTAGCTATGGCTAGTGCTTAAACTAAGAACAATGATCTTGCAATATGATTAATGGATCAAGCAACCAATTATTAAGATGATTTAATTTTTGTTAAAAGGGGGCTAGAGCATGTGTATTATTTTTGATGCTCTAGTTACTCTCTGTAAGGACTTATCTGTACGTGATCATCCGGGATATACAGTACAGCTGTGAGGGCTATATGGCTCTGGCTCTAGTTGTTCAAGAGACCTTTTCTAGCTTGTTAGTGGTTACCTTAAATGGCGTAAGAATGGCTTGACACTTTGGGTGTAGTGCGAGCCCCTGGCCTAGTGTGTATAGGCTGCGGTTGTTGTGCCACAGGGAAGGGGGGTTCTACATCTGCCTGCCGAGTGAAATCTAATGGCCCTAACTTGTTAGACGAACTTTTGAGTGGCTTTATATGGTTCTCGGGTGTTTGGGCTTGATCTCCCCACTCATTTGGAAATCATGACTTACAGTGAAAGTGTACACCTCTGCGCAGAGTTAAAAACTGGTATACTAGCCGTGCTCACGGATACGAGCGGCCTTGGAACATTTACAGATAGATGATCACCATTGTTATATCATGTTTAATTACTGTTGTTATTATTATGCTCATGTTAATGCTATTCATTATCCTTATTACAATTGATCATTGGTTCTTTAATGGGAAGTGGTTTATCTTGATGCTACTCAATTGCTAATATATGAATAAAAAGCTAAACGCAGTTAAACAGTGTCTAGCCTTTTTGAGCCTCATGAACCCTGTGTTATATTTGTGGAGTTCGACATGAACTCACTCTTGCTATTTCCACCATAACAGATGAAGATAATGAGGAAGATTATCGGAATGAGTACTAGTCTTGGTGTCAACCAGTCAACCGTGTCCCTGTGTGGAGTTTCCGCTGAAGAATTATTATTAGTTATTATTATCTATCGTTCAAGACTATGTCTTAAATACTTATTCGTTATGTAATAAGCACTGTGATGATACTTTGTAATTTGTCAACTTATGTGTGCGACTGTTTCCTGGGGCGCGCATGAGTCTTTTATACATCCTATTTTTGTCCTTAAAAATGGGTGTGACAGATTGGTATCAAAGCCGTGTTGACTGTAGGACGCAAGCCTAGTTAGAATGGTCGTTGATAGCATCCATACCTCACTTAATTCATGCTTCGTCTTTTCACCTTGTTAATTACTAAAGTTTTATGCTTCCTCTACTTTATTCTATTGCGAAAATACATTGATTCTATCTAATCTATGTCTAAATTTTATAGATGCCTCCTCATCCCCGTTTGTCAGCTGCACAATATGTTGCCCGTTTCAAACCCCAGGAGCCAAAGGAAGAGGGCGATCAAGAGCTATCCGATGCTGAATCAAGAGTTGGTGATACGCCTATGGAGGATGTAGTTATGGGGTGGACTACGAAGTTTCATATCATGGTTCCTAAAGCTGATGCTTTCTTCCATGACATGTTGACAAGAACCCTGGACAACTACTACTACGACTGGGAAGCTACGCTGGAGTATCGTAGTGCAGAGTATAGTCATCCATGGATGGATTCCTATTGGGAAACGGAGTTATGGGTTAAGAAAAGGGATCCTACCACTAAGGAGCCTAAGGTGGAGTCAAAGTTCATCACCAGAGTGAGCCGGGCAACTGTGGAGATAAGCATGGAGGATGTCGCTTTCAATGCATTTGTTTACTACCATGGTCTACGCTCGGACAAGACGTTAAAGGGTGCACTTCGGCATTTTCCTTGTTTCTTGCATGACAAGGGAATTTGGACCGTGCCGCCTGCAGATGATTCCTCCTTGACTTTACAAGCTACGGTGGGGTTAGCTCGTGAATTGGCTCTCCATGAGGTGGATTTGAAGGATGAGTTGCTAAAGGAAAAAGAACTTAAGGAGCAAGCTTACAAGGAGATTGACCAATTAAGGGCGGAGTTAGGTCGTCCCAAGATTTATGAGAAGCTTAATTAGGCAATAGGAAAAATCCCTATGTAATAGGAACGATAGTAGTTGTGAGTTAATTTTAAGTTTGGTTTGTTTTAAGAGTCAGTTTGTGGTGTGAACAATTGTGTGATTGATGGATTGTTATTATGATAATGTGTGATTTGGATCTTTGTAATGTGTGCTGGAGTTTTGTAGACATGCCTACAAATTCCATGGTTAAGAATATTAAGTTTGATCAAGGTATATTAGTTGAATATGAGGTTAAATTAGTTCTGTCCTTTGCTGATTATTGGATCAGTCTGGGATGTTTTAGAAATAACTTAAAATCCGTTCATGAGAAATTTAAGAAATTTTACTGGGAATAATTAGACTTCTATATCTTTCCAATCCCACAAGAATCACCTTAATATCTATTATGAGTTAAGAGATATACCTGTTTCAAGTTGGAGTTACTGCACAGTCTGGAAATCTGGAACAGTTTCTGTTAAGTTCAGTTTTTGACCAATTTACTGACAGAATCAGAAAAAGTGTTGTGAATACGAGTTGTAGATAATTTTATAAGCTTTCCAACCATGTAAAGATCATCTGAATTGGACGTCTGTAGCTCAAGATATGACAGTTTTACTGAGTTGCTGAAATTGGAGCTTGTCCAGAAAAATCAGATTTTGCTTATCTATTGAATACATCATCTCGGATCGTACTGAATTCCAATCTCTGTGTTTTTGGAAACAGATGTCAGGCAGAGGTCGTGGCAGAGGTCGTGGAGGTGCTAACATACCCATTACTATGGAGGAACTCATGCAAACTCAGAACCAGATGATGCAGATGTTTATGCAGCACATGCAGAACAATTCCCCTGTTGGAGGACCACCACCTGTTCAAGTAAGGGATAAGCGTGGAGAATTTTTGAAGGGACGTCCTCCAGTGTTTTCTCATGCTGCTGATCCTTTAGAAGCAGATGATTGGGTAAGGGCAGTGGAGAAACAACTGAATATAGCTCAATGCAATGATATGGAAAAGGTGTTGTATGCATCTGGTCAGTTACAAGGGACAGCTCAGACTTGGTGGGAGTCGTACCAGGCTGCACGCCCTGACAATGCTCCTCCTATCACTTGGAATGAGTTTGTTAGAGATTTTCGAGCTCGTCATATTCCTGAAGGTATAATTGAGCTGAAGCAGGAAGAATTCAGAAACCTGAGGATGGGACAGATGAGTGTGAGTGAATATCATGACAGGTTTACCCAGTTGGCTCGCTATGCTCCCAATGAAGTTAGGGAAGATGCAGACAAGCAGCGTCTTTTCTTGAAGGGAATATATTATGATCTTCGCTTGCAACTGAAGGGGAATAACTATGCTAGTTTTCAAGAGCTTGTGAACAAAGCTATTGTGCTTGATAATGAGCGTAGGGAGATGGATAGAAAAAGAAAGATGAAGGTGCAAGGCTCAGGAAGCAACAACCGTCAACGCACAAATTCTCAGCATGGTTTTCATCAGAAGTTTCAGGGACCGGTTAGCCAGTGGAATCGCAATTCAAATCAGAGGTGGTCACAAAATTGGCAAAACAATCAGTCGCAACAGCGTTCATCATATCCACAGCGTCAACAGTATCAGCAGACTGGGCAACAGACTCCTCGCACTGGAAATCCCAATGCTACCCCCATAAAGAATAGTACTCCCAGCACTCCTATTAGATGCTTTGTCTGTGGTAAAGAGGGTCATTTGTCTTATAATTGTCCTGAGAAGCAGAACCAACAGACTCCTCAGAGCCAGAAGAGCAACCAGAGGCAATCCGGTGCTGGAAGCGTGAATCACGTGTCTTCTGATACAGCTCATAATGCACCAGAAGTTATGATTGGTACGTTCAATGTACATTCCACTCCCGCAACTGTTCTTTTTGACTCAGGAGCATCTCATACATTCATATCCAATATTTTTGTTAAAATGCAAAGTATACCCATGCTAGCTATGAAAGAACCTCTCTTAGTAAATTCACCTGGAGGTACCATGCAAACTAGCAATCGTTGTCTTCCGATTAGTATGGTATTAAGGGGGGTAGAGTTTAAGATAACTCCTATAGTGTTGAGAACATCTGGAATTGATGTGATATTGGGTATGGACTGGATGATGCAAAATCAGGCAGAGATTCAGTGTCAGCAGAAAGTGGTAGTTGTGACTGCGCCTAATGGAGATAAAATCAATGTGGATGTAGCAATGCAGAAGCAACCAACCGCGGTGGTGAATCAGATTGAAGATACTATTAAGGAGAATTCAGTGATTGAGGAATTTCCGGATGTCTTCCCTGATGAATTGCCAGGTATGCCACCTGACCGAGACATTGAATTTCTTATTGAATTATTACCTGGAACTGCACCTATAGCCAAACGACCATATAGGATGGGAGTAGATGAATTAGAAGAACTTAAGAAACAAATTAAAGAATTACAAGAAAAAGGTTTTATTCGACCTAGTTCATCACCTTGGGGAGCACCAGTTATTTTTGTTGATAAGAAAGATGGTGGTCAGAGGATGTGTGTTGATTATCGGTCACTAAATGAAGTAACTATCAAGAATAAGTATCCTTTGCCCCGGATTGATGACTTGTTTGATCAGTTGAGAGGTGCTTGTGTGTTCTCTAAGATTGATTTACGTTCTGGATATCATCAGTTGAAGATTCGTGTCTCTGATACTCCGAAGACAGCTTTTACTACAAGGTATGGATTGTATGAGTATACTGTTATGTCGTTTGGATTGACCAATGCACCTGCATACTTTATGTACATGATGAATAAGGTGTTCATGGAATACTTGGATAAGTTTGTGGTAGTGTTTATTGATGATATACTGGTATTTTCCAAGACAGAGGTAGAGCATGCTGAACATTTGAGGTTGGTATTGCAGAAGCTTAGAGAGCATAAACTGTATGCGAAGCGAAGTAAATGTGAGTTTTGGTTGAAGGAAGTTTCTTTTCTTGGTCATATTGTTTCTAATGGAGGTATATCAGTGGATCCAGGCAAGGTAAAGGATGTATTGAATTGGAAACCACCTACTGATGTTAGTGAGATTCGCAGTTTCCTGGGTTTAGCTGGATATTATAGACGGTTCATTGAAGGGTTTTCTAAACTTGCTAAACCTATGACATCTCTGTTAGAGAAGAATGCCAAATTTGTGTGGTCTGATAAATGTCAAGCTAGTTTTGAGGAATTGAAGAAGAGGTTAACTACAGCGCCTGTTTTGGTTTTACCAGATTTGAGTAAGAAGTTTTCTATTTATTGTGATGCTTCTCGTCAAGGTTTGGGATGTGTTCTTATGCAAGAAGGCAGAGTTGTGGCTTATGCATCCAGGCAGTTAAGAAAGCATGAGTTGAATTATCCTACACATGATTTGGAGTTAGCAGCTGTCGTTCATGCTTTAAAGATTTGGAGACATTATTTGATTGGACATAAGAGTGATATATACACTGATCATAAGAGTTTGAAGTATATTTTCACTCAGTCAGATCTGAATTTGAGGCAACGCAGATGGTTGGAGTTGATTAAGGATTATGATATTGAGATACACTATCATCCTGGTAAGGCTAATGTAGTAGCTGATGCTCTTAGTAGGAAGAGTTATGCCAATGAGATAAGAACGTTGTCTATGACTAGTGAGTTATGTGCTGAATTTGAATATTTGAATTTGGGAATTGTTACTAATACAATGGAATTAGTGATAGAGCCTACCTTAGAGCAAGAAATTTACAAGGGCCAGTTGAAGGATGAGAAACTAAAGAAGATAGCGGAAGATATAGTGATTGGTAAGTCACCAGGCTTTCGAATGGATGATAATGGAATTTTGTGGTTCGGAAAGAGGCTGTGTGTACCTGAGGATCAAACTGTTAGACAAGCAATTCTTCGCGAAGCTCATGAGTCAGCTTATTCTATTCATCCTGGTAGTACTAAGATGTATTTGGATCTTAAACAGAAATATTGGTGGGTTGGACTAAAGCGAGATGTGGCTGAGTATGTGGCTTTGTGTGATACTTGTCAGAGGGTGAAAGCAGAGCATCAGAGACCTGCTGGATTGTTACAACCAATGAAGATTCCTGAATGGAAGTGGGAGGAAGTTGGTATGGATTTTATAGTAGGGTTACCGCGTACTCAGAGAGGTTATGATTCTATTTGGGTGATAGTAGATCGGTTAACTAAAGTTGCTCATTTTATACCAGTAAAGACTACTTACCATGGACCAAAATTGGCGGAGTTGTATATGGAGAGAATAGTCTGTTTGCATGGAGTACCAAAGAAGATTGTATCTGATCGAGGATCGCAGTTTACATCGCATTTTTGGAAAGCTGTGCATGAATCACTGGGAACAAAATTGAATTTTAGTACAGCATATCATCCACAGACAGATGGACAGACTGAAAGGACCAACCAGGTATTAGAGGATATGTTGAGAGCTTGTGCATTGCAATATGGAACTAGTTGGGATAAGAGTTTGCCTTATGCAGAATTTTCTTATAATAATAGTTATCAACAGAGTCTCAAGATGGCACCGTTTGAAGCTTTGTATGGACGTAAGTGTAGAACTCCATTGTTTTGGGATCAGACAGGTGAATCTCAGGTGTTTGGTACAGATGTTCTTAGAAACGCAGAAGATCAAGTGCGAGTGATTCGTGAGAATTTGAGAGTGGCACAGTCTCGTCAGAAGAGTTATGCTGATAATAGGAGAAGGGATCTAGTTTTTGAAGTAGGTGATTATGTCTATTTGAAGGTGTCACCTATGAGAAGTGTGAAGAGATTTAACATGAAAGGTAAACTAGCACCAAGGTATGTTGGACCATTTAAAGTTATTGCTAGACGTGGGGAAGTTGCTTACCAATTAGAGTTGCCTGAGAGTTTATCTGGGGTGCATGATGTGTTTCATGTTTCACAACTTAAGAAGTGTTTGCGGGTGCCTGAGGAGCAGATACCTTTGGAAGAATTGACTGTTAAGGAGGATCTTACATATGAAGAGTTTCCAATTAAGGTTTTAGAGACTGCTGAGAGGGTTACTCGAAGTCGGATTATTAAGATGTGTAAAGTACAGTGGAATCGATATTCAGAGGCAGAGGCAACTTGGGAAAGAGAGGATGAATTGAGGAAATCATATCTGCAGTTATTTGAGTAAGCAGTCCAATCTCGAGGACGAGATTCTTTTAAGGGGGTAGAATTTGTAACACCCAAATTTTAGAGATAACAAATTTTGAATAATTTAGATAATAAATAATGGCCAATTTAAAATAATAATAAAATAAGTTTGATGTTGCATTCATGCTGTTGCATTTATTTTTATTGTGTGGTGTGGATTTGATTTATTTTATTTTGGATTAGAATGTATTTGAAATATTTTTGAAAGCAAGTAAATAAAAAAAAGAAGAAAAAGCTTACCTGCTGCTGGCGGCCCGAAGGCCCTCAGGTCGGCCTGTTCTCCCGCCTGGGCTGCGTAGTTGGGCCGCTGCCGCTCTTTCTTCCACGCCCGCGTCGCGTGGGCCGGCCCGACAGCCGAGCCAGCCGGCCCAGTACCGCAGCAATCGCGGCCCAGTCGTCCGATCCGTTGCCGCTCCTTCCTTTCCCCTCTTTGAGTCGCTGACCGATGGGACCCGGCTGTCAGTCGTCTTCAACCTCCCGTATTCGAACCGGACTCCGAACGAAGAACCACCGCCGCTCCTTCTTCGTGATTTCCGGGATTTCCTAACCGTATACGGCTAGTAGATTGCTATAAATAGGTCGCATAGGTTCTCTAGTTTCCGTTTTTCAACTAAAAAGCTAGGGTTGCCACGGGATTTAGAGCTCTAGGGCTTGGGAGGCGTCGGCGGTTTCGGTTGTGCGAGGGAGAAGCTTTCGGGTGCTTCGGTGGTCAATTTCTCCACTTGCGTGAGTTCGCTATCTCCTCCTCTTTCTTCCCGTGCTCTCCTTTTGTGTTGAGACGCTTTGAATCACGGTTTTGGTGAGCTCGGGTGAACCGGCAATGGAACCGCCGCCCTCTCCTTGCCGCGTTCCTTCCTCGGGCTGTCGTAGTTCTTCAAAACCGCATAGATGAGTTCGGGTTGCCCTCCTCTTTCGATTGGAATTGGTAGCGGGTTGAATGGTGGTCGGAGAAGGCGGGGCCGAAGTACTCCGGCGAGGTGGCCATGGCGGGCATGGCGGCCGACGGCCGGACATGGAGGGGACGATCGGGTGAACACTGTGCACTTGAAGATGAACATGAGCCGTCCATCTTGTGATCAACGGATGAGATTAGAAGATACCCTTTAGATGGTAAATTTGTTAAAGAGACCCTCGGGTTTCTGGGAATCAACCCGCGGTCCAAAACGTAAAGCTGAAATTACGTTTTCGCATTTTGAAAGCGTATTTTCTTCCGGGTTATTCAAAAATACGTTTTCAGGTATTTACAGATTTGCCACTAGAACTGTTTTGGTCATAAAATCTTCGTTTTAACTCCGATTTGATCCGTTCAAATTGCGTTAGGTTCGTATTTGTGAACTCTACATGTTAGTATCGTTTTACAGTTAGTTTTGATAATTTATTTTTCGAGTTTATAATTAAGTATTTATTTATCTATAGGAAATCTTAGAAAATTCATAACTTTTACGTTTTAACTCCGATTTTGGTGATCTTTGCGTCTGTGTGATCGTAGAAACGTGTAGAAGAGTTTTATAAACTTTTATTACTGTTTTGTTACTGTTGGTGTACTGTTCTAATTATATCTATTTGTTTGCTTCGTGTATGTTTGATTGGATGCATGTATGTTGTTGATTGATGATCGAGTATAGAAGGTGAGCAGTACTTGGACGATTTGGAGTATTACTTTGAGCCAAGTCAGCAATATCATTTGGAGAGCTTTGATCAAGGCAAGTATAACACAGGACTATCCTTGCTACCTATTCATCAAAATGATCATACATATGCATGTGCTTACCTTGACAACCTTAGAGATTATAACTTAGTGCTTGATGTCTTGATTCCTTGTCAACCTTGGGTATGCATATGGGTAGCTATGGCTAGTGCTTAAACTAAGAACAATGATCTTGCAATATGATTAATGGATCAAGCAACCAATTATTAAGATGATTTAATTTTTGTTAAAAGGGGGCTAGAGCATGTGTATTATTTTTGATGCTCTAGTTACTCTCTGTAAGGACTTATCTGTACGTGATCATCCGGGATATACAGTACAGCTGTGAGGGCTATATGGCTCTGGCTCTAGTTGTTCAAGAGACCTTTTCTAGCTTGTTAGTGGTTACCTTAAATGGCGTAAGAATGGCTTGACACTTTGGGTGTAGTGCGAGCCCCTGGCCTAGTGTGTATAGGCTGCGGTTGTTGTGCCACAGGGAAGGGGGGTTCTACATCTGCCTGCCGAGTGAAATCTAATGGCCCTAACTTGTTAGACGAACTTTTGAGTGGCTTTATATGGTTCTCGGGTGTTTGGGCTTGATCTCCCCACTCATTTGGAAATCATGACTTACAGTGAAAGTGTACACCTCTGCGCAGAGTTAAAAACTGGTATACTAGCCGTGCTCACGGATACGAGCGGCCTTGGAACATTTACAGATAGATGATCACCATTGTTATATCATGTTTAATTACTGTTGTTATTATTATGCTCATGTTAATGCTATTCATTATCCTTATTACAATTGATCATTGGTTCTTTAATGGGAAGTGGTTTATCTTGATGCTACTCAATTGCTAATATATGAATAAAAAGCTAAACGCAGTTAAACAGTGTCTAGCCTTTTTGAGCCTCATGAACCCTGTGTTATATTTGTGGAGTTCGACATGAACTCACTCTTGCTATTTCCACCATAACAGATGAAGATAATGAGGAAGATTATCGGAATGAGTACTAGTCTTGGTGTCAACCAGTCAACCGTGTCCCTGTGTGGAGTTTCCGCTGAAGAATTATTATTAGTTATTATTATCTATCGTTCAAGACTATGTCTTAAATACTTATTCGTTATGTAATAAGCACTGTGATGATACTTTGTAATTTGTCAACTTATGTGTGCGACTGTTTCCTGGGGCGCGCATGAGTCTTTTATACATCCTATTTTTGTCCTTAAAAATGGGTGTGACACGTGCCAGTAACTAAATCCACACAAAATTGAAACCCTGTCACAAAGCAATGGGCATTACTCATGGGTTGAATTGTTCCAACACAAATTCTCAAACGACTGGTCCTTAATTTATGGGGAAATCGAAGTATATGAGTTAGAAGACCTACTCCTAGTAAGGTTGAAGCTAAGCTGTTTGAATCAGTATATACCATGGTGAATATTTTTCTCTGACATGATGTACCTTCTCTTGCATATAGTATACTGAACTATATATGTTTATTAGTACCATAATACCTAATATATGACATGATATGTATAGAACACATGCATGTTCTCATTTAGGAATTGAAATGATATGTGACATCTTTGAAATGCTAAATAAAAGAGAAATCCACCTGCTGACTAAGCAGCACATACTATTACATTTCTAAAATGCTAAATAGAATAAGTAATATGTGATTAGTGCCACCCAAATGGTAGGAGCACCGAGTGTAAGAATTAAAACATAATCTAAAAGGTATTGAAATGAGAAGAGTTTTAGTAACTAGAATTGTATAAACAAGCAGTAAAAAACGGCAAGCAAAAACATATCAGCATTATGGGATTAAATTTAAATGGATAGCCTGAATTGTAAAAGGGTAGACCCAGTGCTAGAGGCTCCCACACGAGTGGGGTCTGAGGAAGAGAATAACCGAAGCAAAGTCTTACCCCCGCAGAAATTCTATAAAGAGACGGCTTCGAACCCAGGACCTGGTGAAATGTCCTTGTTTGGTTTTGGTAATTGAGTGACAACTTAGGTGGACTAATATGTGGTTATGTGAGATACACAGGAGATTAGTCCACAGATAATTGTGTCATGAAGGAGCTCATTGCATATGAGATATGACATGGAGTCATGTGACCAAGGTGGCTAAGATCAAGATGAGGCTTGGCTCGACGGACCGGTTGCAAGTGTGAAGGGCAAGTCGAAGGCTTTGGAGCGATGGACCGTGAGGCGGTGAAGCTTGAGCAAGACTTGGCGCCGATGGACCGACGCAACGGTGAAGAGCAAGTGAGGTCAAGATCGATCGACCAAGGTCATATGATGATATGAAGTGGATCATATCATTTATGATAGGGTTGATGCATGTGTTGCATCAACGTCGGAGGAGATGGAGTGGAATGCGCAAGGCAAAGGTATAACCTAGGGCATTTCCATTTCACCGGTCATAGGTGTGTAGAGAAGTTGATGACCGGGTTTAGGATAGATGACTGTACTATCAAGAGGGGCAAACTTGTTTGCATATTGGTCATCTAGTGCCACTTGAGCGATCTAACTTTGCATACATGTTAGGATCGAGTGGCGAGGCAAGTTGAGTGCCTAACTTCTTCGAGAAAATGATTGTGAAAATGCTAACACACATGCACATGGTATTTTATACATGGTGGTGTTGGCACATTTGCAAAGGAGAAGGTGTTGGAGTTGGTGTTGATCAACTTGGAGAAGAGAGAAAGGTTTTTCGGTGTTCTCCAGACACTAGGATGACTCTTAAAGTGGAATACTGCTTTGATCCATTGAGAATTGGATCAAGTGCTTTAGTGGGTTGTGTAGCCCTCTGAGTAAGCTTTCCAAAATATCCAAGATCATCGAAATCGGAGTTCGGAGCTAAGAGATATCGTCGTTTTACCGAAGAGTGGTCTGTGACCGGACTCGTGACCGGACGCGTCTGGTCAGCGCGTCCGGACAATGTTTTTCGTGGGCGAAAGTGACCGGACGCTGCAGCGAGTCCGGTCAGTGATGACCGGACGCGTCCGGTCGCTTCGGGAGCTTACTGGAACCTCTCTGTTCGCTGTTTCGCTACGACCTGCGCGTCCGGTCCCATTAGTGACCTGCGCGTCCGGTCAATACAAGTTTATACGCGCGAAAACTAGCCGTTGGAGCACGTTACTGACCTGTGCGTCCGGTCAGTTCGACCGGCGCGTCCGGTCGACCCGAAACTTGCCCAGTGAGGGGACTAACGGCTCTATTTCATTGTGGAGCTATAAATAGATATTGTGGCCGGCCATGACCGGCAGCTGAGCACCCTTAGGCCTTGGTGGCTTGTGTTGGTGTGCTTGGGAGCCCTCTAACTCACTTGAGCTTGATAGTGATCATCCGATCGAGTGAGAGAGTGATTCTAGTGCGTTGCATCGTGAGGATTGCATCGAGTGACACTAGGTAATCGAGTTGCAAGCCGGTGGTGCTTGTTACTCTTGGAGGTTGCCCCCTCCTAGACGGCTTGGTGGCTTGCGACTCCGTTGAAGCACGCGTGAAGATTGTGCGTGGCTCCGGAGGAGGATTTGTGAGGGGGATTGGGCTCACCCCACGGGGATCACGAAGAGCAACTCTAGTAAAGCTCATGGCTTGGAAGATCCCCATCTTGAGAGTGGATGTGTGGCACCCGCTGATAGTTTGACTCTTGATAGTCAATTAGCTCGTGATCCATCAAGTGGGTGTATCACCACAACGGGAACTAGCTTGGTGGCAACCAAGTGAACCTCGGTGAAAAACCGCCGTGTCAACATTGTGTACATCTTCTCGGTGGTTTGCTTTCGATTCATAAGCTTGTATTTACATTCATATACTTGTGCTTGTGTAGTTGCTCTTGTAACTAGTTTGCTCGTGTAGTTAGCTAGTTACCTTCTTGCTTGTGTAGCATAGAAGTAGCTCCCGTTGCGTGGCTAATTTGGTTTATGTAACCTTGTTAGTCATATTGCTTAGTTTGTGTAGCTAAGTAATTTGCGCTCTCTAGTTTGGCATTAGTTGCCTTGCTATTGAGCATTGCTAGTGAGCATAGGTGGCTTCGTGCTTTTGCTTACTAGAATTATGTATGAGCTCCCCGGCTTTGCTAAAGTACTAGTGCATAGGTTTATGTGACCTTGCTCTAGAATTGTTTAGGAGAGCTCTTGCTAAGGAAAGCACCTTAGTTACATAATTAGGATCTTTGTGAGGTGCTTGTGAACTTAGATAGAGGGGTGTAGTCTTGGCTAGACCGATAGTTTTAATTCCGCATTTGTTTCGGTTTGCCGATGCGATTATTTTTTAGAAAGGACTATTCACCCCCCCTCTAGCCCGCCATCTCGACCCTTCAATTGGTATCGGAGCCCGGTCTCTCATTTGTGGTCTTCACCGACCCGAGAGGATGGCAGATATAGACTAGATGTTGATTATCCTCACATGTTTGATGGCACACACTTTGCACGGTGGAAAAATTGGATGATATGCAATTTTAAGTTTATTTGCCCTCAAATGTGGTGGATGGTAGATGTAGGCTTTTCTCATGTGTTGGATGAAGATAATCTAACTCAAGAATAAGAGAAATGCCTAGATCTTGACATCCAAGCTACTAACATCATGTATAGATCTTTGGATGATAGCATCTTTGGTAAGATCATGGACCTCAAATCCGCTCATGAGATATGGGCCTATCTCAATAAAAAGTATGGAGCTATCACCAATGATGACGATGATGTCAAGCCCAAGGAGGTTGCACATGATGATGTTGAGCATGACCACAACACGATGGTTGTGGAGGATTGCTCCACCTCATGGTCAAGTGATGATGATGATCGATCTACCACAAGTTCACTTGATAAGAATGGTGATGATGCATCAAGTGTTGCAAGTGATGTTTCTACCCCGAGCACACTTGATGGTGACAACATTGGTTCATGCTCGGGCCTTGATGATGCTACTACAAGCCCATCCACTACATCACATTGCTTCATGTCACTAGGTGACACAAAGGTATCAAATGATAATGTGATTGATCATGTTGATTCATATGATGAGCATGTTAGTAGACTTGCTAGCATGAACATGAGAAAGCTAAAACCATGAAATTGGAAAATGAAAACTCATTTCTAGAAACCACATATGAACAACAAAAGCATCTACTTTATGTTACTACTTATTCACATGAGGAGCTAAAATTGGCTCATGAGGAACTTAGTGTTGCTCATGATAATTTGGTACAAGAACATGCTTCTCTCTTTAAGATGTTATTAAAGAAAATAAAAATTAATGAGAGCTCATCACATGGATCAAATGATCAATTGCAAAATGTGACTAACCCATGTGATGTAGGGAGAAAGCATGTATCCACCTCTTGTGATGACTTATTAGATATGCCATGTTCTTCACATATATATGCTTGTTCTACTTCTATGTCTTGTGAGACTAACATTTTGAAGGAGAACAATGAGCTCAAAAGTGAAGTGAAGATATTGAGCAACAAGTTAGAGAGGTGCTACAACTCAAAAGTCACCTTTGAGCATATGTTGAAAACTCAAAGAAACTTTGGTGACAAGAGTGGACTTGGTTTCAACAAGAGCAAGAAGAATATGACCAAAGGGGAAAAGAAAAGAGAAAGGAAGATGAAGAAGCTAGCTCGAGAGAAGCTCTCTCATTTCATGTGCTACCGATGCCATGAAGTGGGTCATCTTCACCAAACATGCCCCAACTTAGAGAAGCTCAAGTTGAAGAAAGAAGAAGAAAGGCTCAAACACAAGTGCTTCAAGTGCCATACATGGGGTCACTACACTTCAATGTGCCCAAGCAAGAAACTAGTGAAGCAACAAGAAGAGCCTCAACCAAAGCCACACGTTGAGCATGAGAAGAAGAAAAAGAAAACAAGAAGGGGTGGAAGAGGAAGACATCCAATGCAAATCTAAGATGCCAAGATGATGAGCAAGATTCAAGATAAGAAGAGAGATTTGGCTCACATCAAGTGCTTCAAGTGTGAAGATATGGAACACTTTGCCTTGGGGTGTCCTACCAAGCTTGAGAAGAATGCTCAAGCAACTCATGAGAGGTAAGGCAATGAAGAGCATCACACGAGCAAGGAAGAAAAGGCTCAACCAAAGAGAAGATGCTATTCATGCCGAGAAAGGGGACACATGGCTCATTCATGTCCCCTAGGTAATAATTCTAAGCCTAGTTCAATTAGTGATACTAACATGTTTAGAAAGGACGGCAATGGTACCTCATTGGTTGAAATTGCAAAACATCCCGCTACCCATACTAAGGCTTTGCCTAAGTATGTTGCTCCTAACTTGAGAGGACCCAAACTTGTTTGGGTACCATCTGTCACACCTGGTTTTAAGGACAAAACCAGATATACACTATATGTGAAATAAAGAAGTCAAATCTCACATATAGCCGCAGATAAGTGTAATATCAAAAGATAAATGCTTATTAAACATAATGCAATAGTATAAGATATACCTTAGAGAGCAACATAACGGAAAGACAACTCTGAACACCGGGTGTAGACTTCACTCCAGGATCAAACTAACTGGTTGATCACAAGCCTAACAATTCTAGAATCTAGCAATCTGGTACTCTTCCTGAGATGTGGGAAATAGCAAGAGTGAGTCCATGTCGAACTCAGCAAATATATCATAGGGTTCATGAGGCTCAAAAGTTGACACTGGTTTACTGCAATTAGCTTTTAATGAGTTATCTTTTAGCAATTGAGTAACAACAAGTTTACCATAAGCCCAAATAACCTCATGATCATGTAAACGAGAATAATGTATAACAAGAAACAATAATCATTAGTGAGCATCAATATCATCAGTATTAACATTATCATCAGTGTTTATCATTTATTCTGTAAGGGTCCAAGGCCACTCGTGACCGTGAGCACGGCTGATATACCAGTTTTACACTCTGTAGAGGTTGTACACTTTCACTGTGAGTCGTGATTTACCCTTTCGCCCGAGGTAGCTAATCTCTTGACCCACTTTCAAGAAAGGTCGGCAGGGTTCACTATGAAGTCTTTTAAAGGTTCGTCTAACAAGTTAGGGCCATTAGATTCACTCGGCAAACAGATGTAGAGTCCCCCTTCTAAATGGCATAATAACGCGCAGCCTATACACATAAGGATAGAAGCCGCACTATACCCGATTCGTCAAGCCGTTCTTACGCCATAAAAGATTACCACTAACAAGCTAGAAAAGGTCCTCATACTTAACTAAAGCCAGAACCATTATAGCCCTCACAGTTGTACTGTAAGTCCCGGATGTTCGCTTACAGATGAGTCCTTATGGAGAGAAACTAGAGTATCATAAAAACAACCCAATATGCTCTAGCCCTCTTGAGCCATGTTGCTTTAAAACATCTTTTAAATGTTTATTGCATATACCATTAGTCAAGTTACAGATCATGGTTATTTATCTTGAGCACTAGCATAAATACTACCCAATGCAACAATCCCATAGGTGTCAAGGTATAAGATACAAAAGCTAGGATATCCTTAGTGGTAACAAGGTAGACACATGCACATGAATTAAGTATATTAAAGGTAAATAGGAAATAAGGATGATCCCATGCTATACTTGCCTTAACTTGCTTTTCCCCCAAAGCAATACGATCAAAAGCCTTTAGTATCCAACTTCCAATCCTCTGCTTCCAATTCTCAGCTTCTAGTCTTCAGAGAACAGCTTCTTAATCACCACATAAACCTCACCGATTGACTGAACCATATAGCACCACACAAGCATCCATATAATCATACATAAAGCAAACAATAGATCTATATTAGAACAGTACACCAATTATACCAAAAATAAGTAAAAGAGTTTGAAACACGATTCTACGCATCGCTACGAACACAAAGTCGCGAAAAGCACGCTAATCGGAGCTACGGTTGAAAAGATACAACTACCGATAGATTTACCCATAAAACTATTAGCTTCATATATCTTAATGGTATAAAAACATATATAAGATATTTTATAGAGATTATAATTTAAGTCAAATTTAGATTCGAATTATAAAACTAAAGTAAAACAAATCATATTTTATTTACAAAACCCAGTTGCATAATTGTTATTTAAGATATGATTCAAACCATGAAATTCCAATATTAGTGACATGATAAACACTGTTACAAATACGTAGATCTCGTTGCTATGAATCTAACGCAACTTGAATAGCTCAAAACGGAGTTGAAACGTAGAAGATATGAAATAAACAAGATTTCCTCTATTAAAATATTAGATTAAATCTAATCACGAATTTTAAAAGTTGAAAACCAACTTAACAGTAGTATTAACATGTAGATTATGAAATTACGAACCTAACGCAAGTTGAACGGATCAAATCGGAGTTAAAACGGAGAAATTATGACTAAAACAAAATCAGTGGCAAAACTGTAAATAGTTGAAAACGTAATTTATTTTTAATCGAAACAAAATACGCTTTCAAAACAAAATCTGTAAACATATTTTGGACTGCGGGTTTATTTTCCAAGAATACAGGGATGGCGACGGACTTATTTGTTGCCGAGGAGAGTATGGCCGGGCTAGGCAGCGCGGTGGCGACGGCGACGGCGAGAGAAAGAGGAGAAAAATATAATTTACTACACGAGAAATTTCCTAAACTAGGGGCTCCTCTACGGTAGTTTTGGTGTGCTTTGCCCAAGAGGTAGGTCCATACTTATTAGGAGAAAACTCCTCGCCTTCACATCAACTAGCAATATGGTACTAATTGATGTTGCACCCTCCGTCTTTACTAATAGGCCTAATTAATTATTAAAGCCCATTAATAAATAAATGTATGGGCCTTTGAGATTTATTAAGATTATTGCACATGGACTTTGAGCGTTGGGGAAAATGAGAGATTTATTATTTTTGGAATTAATTATTTTCATGGATAAAATAATTCCAGAAAAGTCCAGAGTTATTATTTAAGCCGCGAAAAATACTTCGAAAGCTCCGAAAATTCAGGAAAATTTTCCAGAGACATTATGGAACATGAGGAACCCAAATAAAGTATTTGGAGCTCATGATAAGATATTTTAGAGTATCTAAAAATTAGATTATGCTCACAGATAAGTGGAAACAAGGTACATAAAAGCCGAATAAATTCTTGAGAAGTTTGTAGAGGTTAATTGACAGATGAGAAACAAGGAATTTGATTGTAGAAAAATAATATATGTATATCGGGAAAGGAAAATCAACCTAAACGCATTTTGAAAGAACAACTTGAATTCATTTTGATCTTTGGTCAAAACCAAGCAATACAAAAACACAAATGCATCAGCATGAATGCATCAACAATGTTGCTAAACCTTCTGATAGATTTTAATTTAATAATAAATATTATTTTCCTATGTTTTCATGAGCACAAAAATACATAATTAAATCATTTTAATTCTATTTCCAAAGAAGCAAATTTTAGGGTGTTACAATTCTACCCCCCTTAAGATAAATCTAGTCCCGAGATTCGGAAGATGGTGGTCAAAGAGATATGCATACTCTGTCTTAGAATCCTTCTCACTTTCTTAAGTAGTTCCATCTCTTTGGTAAAGATTCCGCCTTACTTTGCATAGGATAACCTTACCACAAGTAACTTGCTCAACTAATTCCAAAATCTTTACGGGTACTCCAAACAACTCTTAGGTAACTCCAATCACTAGGTCACTTTTCCTTTTTAGTCCATACTATCAAATCTCTTTCTTCATATGTTCACCTTCCAATGGAGCCTTCTTACTTTCTTGGTCCAAAGTAGGTTCCATCACCAACTTCAAAACATTAATGACTATATATGCTCAGAAGTTGCTCAACACTTAAAAACAATGCTTAGTCCATGGTGTCGTCTGAATCTTCTTAGCAAAATTCTCCTTTGCTAAGGGCATCGACAATGACTCTTACTTTGCTTCTCCAAGTGATAACACACTTCCCAGTCAAAATCAATTTCAATCCAACAATAATGTCACTAGCTCAACCCCAACTTATTGATAATGTCCACTAGATTCTTACAATCCACGTTGATGTCACTCTTATGTCCAGATTATGATGCCCCTAATGAACCTCTGATAGTATCCTACCATTTCCATGAATCTCTAAGTCTCACTTACATCCTTTGATTTGGTGGGTTCCATTTCAATACATCATTTACTTTCTGACTCCTTCCTACACCAACCATGAGGGATAACACATCCAAGTGAGGACATTCCTTCTATCAAAACTTGCTTACCATGCTTGGTGCAACATTGAGGTCTTCTAAGTCTTCATAGAACCAACTGCAGTTGTCTAATATCTCCTTCCTATGCCATCAGGGCCAACTTGTCTTGGGTATGTTGAAGGTTGAACTCCCTACTGATGATAGCTACTAATGATAGCTCGAATTGAAGACCAATCCTGATGATTACCCGCGCTTTGTGTAAACGATCCAACAAGTCATCAATCCTAAGAAAAGATGTCCGCACTCGATAGTGACTTCTCCACCATGGGGATAACCGATTCTTCCAAGTGACACACTCGAATGTTTGAATCCTTCAACTTGCAACTTCTTTAACTTGGCTACCCCCCTTAAGAAAAGATCAACTAGGGGAACGAAAGAGTAGCCTAAACATTCTGCTAAGTGAGTTTACTATCATGATGACCTTCTGATCTCCAATAAAAACTTATATACCTAAACAAGAACAAGTACTTCGAAATTCCTCGCGAGCAGAAAAAAAAAACAGAAGCACAGTAAAACATCTATATCTCCAGTTCTGTTAATCCAATTAAGTTGCACCTTATACCGTTTGAAAGCTTATCAAATTCTCTACAACTTACTTATAGAACACTTTTCCAGATTCTGCAGCTAACTTGACTGAAAACAACACATAACAGATTCTGTTCTGGGTTTCAGACAACACAGTTACATCACCTTGTGTCATGGGGATAACCGATTCTTCCAAGTGACACACTCGAATGTTTGAATCCTTCAACTTGCAACTTCTTTAACTCGGCTACCCCCCCTAAGAAAATATCAACTAAGGGAACGAAAGAGTAGCCTGAACATTCTTCTAAGTGAGTTTACTATCATGATGACCTTCTGATCTCCAATAAAAACTTATATGCCTAAACAAGAACAAGTACTTCGAAATTCCTCGCGAGCAGAAAAAAAACAGCAGCACAGTAAAACATCTATATCTCCAGTTCTGTTAATCCAATTAAGTTGCACCTTATACCGTTTGAAATCTTATCAAATTCTCTACAACTTACTTATAGAATACTTTTCCAGATTCTGCAGCTAACTTGACCGAAAACAACACATAACAGATTCTGTTCCGGGTTTTAGACAACACAGTTACATCGCCTTGTGGTTTTCGTAACTCCCAAACCATAATAGCTATCAGGGTGATTCTTACGGTCATAGAAGGATGTTGAAGTATACTGTTGAACAGAATTTTCCTATGATTTTTGGTCATCCAAAAACAAAGGTATGAACCAAAGAAGACATACTGCTCCAAAAAGACAGAATAGAGGAAAAATAGAAGGTAACCAAAACCCAACTATATCTATCCATTAATCCTTATACCTTAATCCTATATCTAAATGAAATTATAGGAATACTCCACAAGATCATTGCAATCATTACAAAGATCCAAAACAAGCACAAGCATAATGACAATCCAACTAACATATTGGTTCACACATCACGCATTGACTCAACTTGCGGTGCTATCGTTTCCTTCATATTAAAGGCAAAGATCCTAATGCTCCTCTTCTGATAACGCAAGAAGATGGTAAGATGAGATTCTAAAAGCATATAAAAGCAAGGAATAGGATGATCACAAGACTTTATAAAATAAGCAACAAGGTGGAGATGAATAACAAGGTAAGGATATAGTATAGAAGAAAATACCAAGGTTTTATAGAACAAGGATTGTTATAACAGTTTCAAAACCTTAACATGACCAATTTCTAACTAGGCTTGCGTCCTATAGTTAGCATTGCTCTGATTCCACTCTGTCACACCCGGTTTTAAGGACAAAACCAGATATACATTATATGTAAAATAAAGAAGTCAAATCTCATATATAGCCGCAGATAAGTGTAATATCAAAAGACAAATGCTTATTAAACATAATGCAATAGTATAAGATATACCTTAGAGAGCAACACAACGGAAAGACAACTCTGAACACCGGGTGTAGACTTCACTCCAGGATCAAACTAACTGGTTGATCACAAGCCTAACAATTCTAGAATCTAGCAATCTGGTACTCTTCCTGAGATGTGGGAAATAGCAAGAGTGAGTCCATGTCGAACTCAGCAAATATATCATAGGGTTCATGAGGCTCAAAAATTGACACTAGTTTACTGCGATTAGCTTTTAATGAGTTATCTTTTAGCAATTGAGTAGCAACAAGTTTACCATAAGCCCAAATAACCTCATGATCATGTAAACGAGAATAATGTATAACAAGAAACAATAATCATTAGTGAGCATCAATATAATCAGTATTAACATTATCATCAGTGTTCATCATTTATTCTGTAAGGGTCCAAGGCCACTCATGACCGTGAGCACGGCTGATATACCAGTTTTACACTCTGTAGAGGTTGTACACTTTCACTGTGAATCGTGATTTACCCTTTCGCCCGAGGTAGCTAATCTCTTGACCCACTTCCAAGGAAGGTCGGCAGGGTTCACTATGAAGTCTTTCAAAGGTTCGTCTAACAAGTTAGGGCCATTAGATTCACTCGGCAAACAGATGTAGAGCCCCTTCCAAATGGCACAATAACACGCATCCTATACACATAAGGATAGAGGCCGCACTATACCCGATTCGTCAAGCCGTTCTTACGCCATAAAGGATTACCACTAACAAGCTAGAAAATGTCCTTATACTTGACTAAAGCTAGAGCCATTATAGCCCTCACAGTTGTACTGTAAGTCCCGAATGTTCGCTTACAGATGAGTCCTTATGGAGAGAAACTAGAGCACCATAAAAACAACCCAATATGCTCTAGCCCTCTTGAGCCATGTTGCTTTAAAGCATCTTTTAAATGTTTATTGCATATACCATTAGTCAAGTTACAGATCATGGTTATTTATCTTGAGCACTAGCATAAATACTACCCAATGCAACAATCCCATAGGTGTCAAGGTATAAGATATAAAAGCTAGGATATCCTTAGTGGTAACAAGGTAGACACATGCACATGAATTAAGTATATTAAAGGTGAATAGGAAACAAGGATGATCCCATGCTATACTTGCCTTAACTTGCTTTTTCCCCAAAGCAATACGCTCAAAAGCCTTTAGTATCCAACTTCCAATCCTCTGCTTCCAATTCTCAGCTTCTAGTCTTTAGAGAACAGCTTCTTAATCACCACATAAACCTCACCGATTGACTGAACCATATAGCACCACACAAGCATCCATATAATCATACACGAAGCAAATAATAGATCTATATTAGAACAGTACACCAATTATACCAAAAATAAGTAAAAGAGTTTGAAACACGATTCTACGCATCGCTACGAACACAAAGTCGCGAAAAAGCACGCTAATCAGAGCTACGATTGAAAAGATACAACTACCGATAGATTTACCCATAAAACTATTAGCTTCATGTATCTTAATGGTATAAAAACATATATAAGATATTTTATAGAGATTATAATTTAAGTCAAATTTAGATTCGAATTATAAAACTAAAGTAAAACAAATCATATTTTATTTACAAAACCCAATTGCATAATTGTTATTTAAGATATGATTCAAACCATGAAATTTTAATATTAGTGACATGATAAACACTATTATAAATACGTAGATCTCGTTGCTATGAATCTAACGCAACTTGAATGGCTCGAAACGGAGTTGAAACGTAGAAGATATGAAATAAACAAGATTTTCTCTATTAAAATAATAGATTAAATCTAATCACAAATTTTAAAAGTTGAAAACCTACTTAACAGTAGTATTAACATGTAGATTATGAAATTACGAACCTAACGCAAGTTGAACGGATCAAATCGGAGTTAAAACGGAGAAATTATGACTAAAACAAAATCAGTGGCAAAACTATAAATAGTTGAAAACGTAATTTATTCTTAACTGAAACAAAATACGCTTTCAAATGAAGAAAACAAAATCTGTAAACATGTTTTGGACTGTGGGTTTATTTTCTAAGAATACAGGGACGGTGGTGGACTTACTTGTTGCCGAGGAGAGTATGGCCGGGCTAGGCAGCGCGGCGGCGACGGCGACGGCGAGAGAAAGAGGAGAAAAATATAATTTACTACACAAGAGATTTCCCAAACTATGGGCTCCTCTACGGTAGTTTTTGTGTGCTTTGCCCAAGGGGTAGGTCCATACTTATTGGGAGAAAACTCCTCGCCTTCACATCAACTAGCAATATGGTCCTAATTGATGTTGCACCCTCCGTCTTTACTAATAGGCCTAATTAATTATTAAAGCCCATTAGTAAATAAATGTATGTGCCTTTGAGATTTATTAAGATTATTGCACATGGGCTTTGAGCGTTGGGGAAAATGAGAGATTTATTATTTTCGGAATTAATTATTTTCATGGATAAAATAATTACAGAAAAGTCCAGAATTATTATTTAAGCCGCGAAAAATACTCCGAAAGCTCCGAAAATTCAGAGAAATTTTCCAGAGACATTATGGAATATGAGGAACCCAAATAAAGTATTTGGAGCTCATGATAAGATATTTTAGAGAATCTAAAAATTAGATTATGCTCACAGATAAGTGGAAACAAGGTACATAAAAGCCGAATAAATTCTTGAGAAGTTTGTAGAGATTAATTGACAGATGAGAAACAAGGAATTTGATTGTAGAAAAATAATATATGTATATCAAAAAAGGAAAATCGACCTAAACGCATTTTGAAAGAACAACTTGAATTCATTTTGATCTTTGGTCAAAACCAAGCAATACAAAAACACAAATGCATCAGCATGAATGCATCAACAATGTTGCTAAACCTTCTGATAGATTTTAATTTAATAATAAATATTATTTTCCTATGTTTTCATGAGCATAAAAATACATAATTAAATCATTTTAACTCTATTTCCAAAGAAACAAATTTTAGGGTGTTACACCATCAAAAAGTGGATGATTGTTTGTAGGTACCATCAGTATTGGAGGCTTGATTCATTTGGATTCATATTGGTCATCATATGTTGAATCAAGTTTTAAAGCTTAGTGCATATTCTATCCCAATGCCAAGTCAAAATAAGTGGAGTCCAAATGCTACAACATACAAGTGCAACACTCAAGATTGTGGTGATTTATTGGATATATTTGATGGCTTGTAAATATTTGAGTTGGAGCTTGCTAAGAGGATGATCATGTGATAACCAAGGTATATCTCTAGTTGATCATTTTATTTGGGTGCATATGAGTTGATTGAATTGGATATATATGCAATGTTGCTTGCTATGAGATAATTGAATGGATTAAATGTCTAGCAATCAAATTTGGATTGATTTGCGTTGGATAAATTCATGAGATGACATTTAGTAAGTGGATTGAATGGATATATGTCTTATGAAAGTGTTCAAACAAGTTAGTTTCAAGTTTGATTCAATTTGGTGAAGTATAGCTCAATGTATTGAAATCTGTCCATTATTGAAAATCTGAGCTAGCTGAGATCAAGTCTAAGTTTGAGTGACCAAATCATATTGGATTGACTTGAAATTTGGTATGCATGCTCTAGACTTATGATATGAGATACTGTATAAATTTCATGATAATTGGATGAGAAATTCTATGGTTTTAGAGCACATCTTGTCAGCTATAGTGCAGCAGTTTTCAGCATGTAGTAGTGGTGGAAGTTTTGATATCTAGTAGCAATATAGAAGTCAAATGAAGCTCAAATTTTTATAGTTGCTAGATGACTTAGTAATTCACATCTCTATCAAATTTTGTGGCATTTGGACTTGTACATTGGGAGATATAAATTATTCTTTGAAGGGTACAGAATCTGCCAGAAAAGTGACAATTATTGGATTGATCTAGAGTCACTTTAAGTGAAAGGTCCTTAAGTTGAAGACATATTTATAAGTGTTTGAGGCACCTAAGTTTGGTTTTGAATTTATCTAGAAGCATGACAAGAAATACGTACAAGGGCATTGATTGTGGAATGTACTTAGTGTACAAATTTGGTACTCAAATTTGAAAATGAAGATCAAACTCAAGATGAAGATGAGGTTCAAGTTCTAGTAATGATTGGAGATCATTTGGTAGAAAGAAAAGGACTTAAATAATAATTCAAGGTTACTCATCAAGTTAAGTCCATAGATCAATCAATCAAAGGCAGTTCAAGTAAGTGTCAAGGATGGTTCTTTAGAGAGAGGTCACTTCTCCCTGCTGAGGGGGCTTGCCACCCATGGGTGGGTAAACCAAGCACCGACTTGGAAGTCTAACATTGAAGTGATGAATTCAAGGGACATTTGAGATGCTTAATTGAAGCAATCAATAGGGTTGATCAAGAAAATCAAGCAACACCCAAAAGAGAGCTAGTCATGGTTATAAAATTAGTATCATAAGTACTTCTCTGATGCAAGCATTGATCAAAGAGAAAAAGCAAGCCAACCACAACAAGAGATAATGCACTTGATTACTAGTGGTTCTCATTTCATATGGGTGAAGAATGGATTTCTCTATAATGATTGGTCTTCACCAAGCTTATAAATTGGACTTCACATTTCTATTGGAGTAATGAATTGGAATCTATATGACTATCCTCTACTCCAACATAACAAAGGTATCATTGCAATGTGCATGATCATTTCATCCCTTACTAGTATGCGATTAGTGCATATAGTACATGCTTACTAGAATCATGCATAACAAATAAAATATTTAAATTCATAGCCTACCACTATTGCTTGAATTGTTTAAATGATCTAGTGGTATGTGTATAAATTTGTTCATGAGCTAGTAAACCCAAGTACTTAATCTAGTTTGGATTGCTAACAAGTGACAAGTACAACATTGACAAGATAACCCTTAGTATGAGGAGTGAAGAAGCTTGTCATTGGATCAAACCGGACTTAGAATTTTAGGCAAATCAAGTTAGTTCAAGTCATACTAGAAGCTCATGACAATGATATGGGTACAAGCATAAGACAACAATGCAAATGGATATCTAGGGTGTTTCAAATGGTATCTAGACTCAAAATATTTCTTCAATTGGTATTTACAAGTGGTGTCTAGATCATGATCTACAAGTGATATCCTACAAGTGGTACTCATAAAGATAGCAAATGTTCAAGAAAAGATCATATTGACAAATTCTACAAGTGGTTCCATGATAGAGGATTCTTTAAATTGGTATCACACACTTATTCGTGGTATTTCTACACATGATATCATTTATACAAGACGATGGTTCCACAAGTGATCCTCAACTTTAAGTGATCATCAAATGAAGAAAGTTCTCTCACACACAAGAGCTCAAGATTATCAAGTGAATGACCCATGCTATGACATAGGGGGAGGAGCCCCACCTAATGGTATCAAGGTCAAAGATCCTAAGTGGTATCTCAAGAGCAACATACGAGTAATGTCATTCCAACATGTGCGGTGATGTCCATCAACAACGCAATATTCAAGTCTCAACTATCTACCCCAATGCAAGCCTTTGTATCAATGAGAAGTACACCCTTTATGAAAAATTGATGACAAAGGGGGAGAAGTTGGAACAAAGATATGTCAATACACCAAGAGAGAGAGGTTTGGGAAGAGATTGAACAAAGATATCATGAGAAGGTGAGTTTGGACATGGAGATGGACAAAGAGGGAGCAACATTGAAGAAATAAGAAGGATCAAAATTCTTAGACAAAAGAAGCACACAAGTAGGGGGAGTAAGCTCATGAACATTGTTTGGTTGCATTTGATATGTGCATATTCATGTGCTTGCTTGCATTGCATAAGTTTTATATTTAATATGCATGCTTGTGTGTTGTATGCTAATTATAGAACTTGAATGATGATATGATAACTAGCATGCATAGGATGATAGCTAGACTTGTATTTCTACACATGGTACTAGAACCTTGTGTAACACCCAAAAATTCTAAATTTTAGAATTAATGAGTTTCAAATAATTTAGATAACAATTAATGGGAAATTGAAATTTTGAAAACTATTTGGTGACGCATTCATGCTGTTGCATTTATTTATTTTGAGAAGTGGTTTTATTTTATTTTATTTTGATTTGATTTGAAAATGTGTTTGGAAAATTAGAAAAGAAAAGAAACAAAAAAAAAATAAAAACAACTTACCTTCTTACCTGGTGGCCCGATGGCCCGACGGCCTGCTTTCTTCCCCCGCGCTGGCGCCTGCGATCGCGTGGGCCGCCCCAGCAGCCGCGTCAGCCCGAGCCAGCGCTGCATCGGCCCAGTACCACAGCAGCAGCGTTTCCCTCTCTCCTTGGTCACTGACGGGTTGGGGCCACATGTCAGTCGTCTTCTTCATCGCGTCGTAACCGAGCCGGATTCAAGCTCGCAATCACCGAATCTTCACCGCCTCTATACCGAGATTTCCTACCCGAACACGATGTGGTAAAGCTTTAAAAGTGAAGCCGCGACCCCCTTATCCCTTTTTCCATCTAAAAGCCGAGTTTAGCCCCGTGAAATCGAGCCTTGTGAGCTTGGAACCCTAGGCGAGTTCGGTCGCACACCGCCGTCACTTACGGGTGGTTTTGCGCCTTCTTTCTTTGCTTGGGTGAGTTTGTCATCTTCTCCTCTCCCTCCCTATGCTTTTCATTTGAGTTTTTGTGCTTTGTATCGTGGGATTGGAGCTCACCGTGGCCGACAATGGCGCCGCCGTTCATCCCCGAGCCGTGTTCTCTCCTCGGGTCGTCGTAGTGCTCCTAAACCGCCTAGATGAGTTCGGGTTTACTTCCTCTTTCGATTGGTGTTGGTTGCGGGTTGATTGGTGGTCGGGAACGGGGAAGCCGAGTTTTTTTCGGCGAGCTCGGGTGGCCAGCCATGGTGACCGCCGGTCGGAACCGAGGAAGAAGGGTCGGGTTCTTCACTGTAGACTTGCTGATGAACACGATCCGTCCAAATCGAGATCAACGGCCCAGATTAGACCTTACCCCTTCGCGGGTAAATTTGTTAAAGAGACCCTCAGCTTTTTAGTTATCAACCCGCGGTCCATAGCATATGTCGAAAAATGCGTTTTCGCGTTTTGGAAGCGTATTTTCTCCCGGATAAGTCAAAAATACGTTTTCAGATATTCACAGTTTTGCCACTAGAACTGTTTTGGTCATAAAATCTTCGTTTTAATTCCGATTTGATCCGTTCAAGTTGCGTTAGGTTCGTATTTGCGAGCTCTACATGTTAGTGTCTTTGTACAGTTAGTTTTGATAATTTATTTTTCGAGTTTATAATTAAGTATTTATTTATCTATAGGAAATCTTAGAAAATTCATAACTTTCACGTTTTAACTCCGAATTTGGTGATCTTTGCGTCTGTGTGATCGTAGAAACATGTAGAAGAGTTTTATAAACTTTTATTACTGTTTTGTTACTGTTGGTGTGCTGTTCTAATTGTATCTCTTTGTTTGCTTCGTGTTTGTTTGATTGGATGCATGTGTGTTGTTGATTGATGATCGAGTATAGAAGGTGAGCAGTATCTGGACGATTCGGAGTATTACTTTGAGCCAAGTCAGCAGTATCACTTGGAGAATTTTGATCAAGGCAAGTATAACACAGGACTATCCTTGTTACCTATACATTGAATTGTCACACATATGCATGTGCTTACCTTGACAACCTTAGAGATTATAACTTAGTGATTGTTATCTTGATTCCTTGTTAACCTTGGGAATGCATATGGGTAGCTACTGCTAGTGCTTAAACTAAGAACAATGATCTTGTAATTTGATTAATGGATTAAGCAATCAACTATTAAGATGATTTTATTAATATTAAAAGGGGGCTAGAGCATGTGTATTATTTTGATGCTCTGGTTTCTCTCCATAAGGACTTATCTGTAAGTGATAACCGGGATATACAGTACAGCTGTGAGGGCTATATGGCTCTGGCTCTAGTTGTTCAAGAGACCTTTTCTAGCTTGTTAGAGGTTACCTTAAATGGCGTAAGAATGGCTTGCCACGTTGGGTGTAGTGCGAGCCCCTGGCCTAGTGTGTATAGGCTGCGGTTGTTGTGCCACAGGGAAGGGGGGTTCTACATCTGCCTGCCGAGTGAATCTAATGGCCCTAACTTGTTAGATGAACTTTTGAGTGGCTTTATATGGTTCTCGGGTGTTTGGGCTTGATCTCCCCACTCATTTGGAAATCATGACTCACAGTGAAAGTGTACACCTCTGCGCAGAGTTAAAAACTGGTATACTAGCCGTGCTCACGGATACGAGCGGCCTTGGGGATTCTTATGGAATAGTTGATCATAACTGTTATATCATGCTTAATTATTGTTGATTATTATTTGTTCATGTTAATGCTATTCATTATCCTTATTACAATTGATCATTGGTTCTTTAATGGGAAGCGGTTTATCTTGATGCTACTCAATTGCTAATATATGATTAAAAGCTAAACGCAGTTAAACAATGTCTAGCCTTTTTGAGCCTCATGAACCCTGTGTTATATTTGTTGAGTTCGACATGGACTCACCCTTGCTATTTCCATCATAACAGATGAAGATATAGAGGAAGATTATCGGAATGAGTACTAGTCTTGGTGTCAACCGTGTCCCTGTGTGGAGTTTCCGCTGAAGAATTACTATTAGTTATTATTACCTATCGTTCAGGACTATGTCTTAAATACTTATTCGTTATGTAATAAGCACTGTGATGATACTTTGTAATTTGTCAACTTATGTGTGCGACTGTTTCCTGGGGCGCACATGAGTCTTTTATGCATCCTATTTTTGTCCTTAAAAATGGGTGTGACAGATTGGTATCAGAGCCGTGTTGACTGTAGGACGCGAGCTTAGTTAGAATGGTCGTTAATAGCATCCATACTTCACTTAATTCATGCTTCCTCTTTTCACCTTGTTAATTACTAAAGTTTTATGCTTCCTCTACTTTATTCTATTGCAAAAATACACTGATTCTATCTAATCTATGTCTAAATCTTGTAGATGTCTCCTTATCCCCGTCTGTCAGCTGCACAGTACGTTGCCCGTTTTAAACCTCAGGAGCCGTATGAAGATGGTGATCAAGAGCTATCTGATGCTGAATCAAGAGTTGGTGATACATCAATGGAGAATGTAGTTATGGGGTTGACTACAAAGTTTCATATCATGGTTCCTAAAGCTGATGCTTTCTTCCATGACATGTTGACAAGAACCTTGGACAACTACTACTATGACTGGGAAGCTACGTTGGAGTATCGCAGTGCAGAGTATAGTCATCCATGGATGGATTCCTATTGGGAAACGGAGTTATGGGTTAAGAAAAGGGATCCTACCACTAAGGAGTCTAAGGTGGAGTCAAAGTTCATTACTAGAGTGAGCCGGGCAACCGTGGAGATAAGCATGGAGGATGTTGCTTTCAATGCATTTGTTTACTACCATGGTCTACGTTCGGACAAGACGTTAAAGGGTGCACTCCGGCATTTTCCTTGTTTCTTACATGACAAGGGTATTTGGACCGTGCCGCTTGCAGATGATTCCTCCTTGACTTTACAAGCTACGGTGGGATTAGCTCGTGAATTGGCTCTCCATGAGGTGGATTTGAAGGATGAGTTGCTGAAGGAAAAAGAACTTAAGGAGCAAGCTTATAAGGAGATTGACCAATTAAGGGTGGAGTTAGGTCATCCCAAGATTTAATGAGAAGCTTAATTAGGAAATAGGAAAAATCCCTATGTAATAGGAACGATAGTAGTTGCGAGTTAATTTTAAGTTTGGATTGTTTTAAGAGTCAGTTTGTGGTGTGAACAATTGTGTGATTGATGGATTGTTATTATGATAATGTGTGATTTGGATCTTTGTAATGTGTGCTGGAGTTTTGTAGACATGCCTACAAATTCCATGGTTGAGAATATTAAGTTTGATCAAAATATATTAGATGAATATGAGGTTAACTTAGTTCTGTCCTTTGCTGATTTTTGGATTAGTCTGAGATGTTTTAGAAATAACTTAAAATCCGTTCATGAGAAATTTAAGAAATTTTACTGGGAATAATTAGACTTCTATATCTTTCCAACCCCGCAAGAATCACCTTATTATCTATTATGAGCTAAGAGATATACCTGTTCCAAGTTGGAGTTACTGCACAGTCTGGAATTCTGAAACAGTTTCGGTTAAGTTCAGTTTTGGCCAATTTATTGACAGAGTCAGAAAAAGTGTTGTGAATAAAAGTTGTAGATAATTTTGTAAGCTTTCCAACCATGTAAAGATCATCTGAATTGGACGTCTGTAGCTCAAGATATGACAGTTTTACTGAGTTGCTGAAATTGGAGTTCGCCCAGAAAAATCAGATTTTGCTTATCTATTGAATACATCATCTCGGATCGTACTGAATTTCAATTTCTGTGTTTTTGGAAACAGATGTCAGGCAGAGGTCATGGCAGAGGTCGTGGAGGTGCTAACCTACCCATTACTATGGAGGAACTCATGCAAACTCAGAACCAGATGATGCAGATGTTTATGCAGCACATGCAGAACAATCCCCCTGCAGGAGGACCACCGCCTGTGCAAGTGAGGGATAAGCGTGAGGAATTTTTGAAGGGACGCCCTCCAGTGTTTTCTTATGCTGCTGATCCTTTAGAGGCAGATGATTGGGTGAGGGCAGTGGAGAAACAGCTAAATATAGCCCAATGCAATGATATGGAGAAGGTGTTATATGCATCTGGTCAGTTACAGGGGACAGCTCAAACTTGGTGGGAGTCGTATCAAGCTGCACGCCCTGACAATGCTCCTCCTATCACTTGGAATGAGTTTGTTAGAGATTTTCGAGCTCGTCATATTCCTGAAGGTATAATTGAGCTGAAGCAGGAAGAATTCAGAAACCTTAGGATGGGACAGATGAGCGTTAGTGAATATCATGACAGGTTCACCCAGTTGGCTCGCTATGCTCCTAATGAAGTGAGGGAAGATGCAGACAGGCAGCGTCTTTTCTTGAAGGGAATTTATTATGATCTTCGCTTGCAGTTGAAGGGGAACAACTATGCTAGTTTTCAAGAGCTGGTAAATAAAGCTATTGTGCTTGATAATGAGCGCAGAGAGATGGACAGGAAGAGGAAGATGAAGGTACAAAGCTCAGGAAGCAACAACCGTCAGCGCACTAATTCTCAGCATGGTTTTCATCAGAAGTTTCAGGGACCGGTTAGCCAATGGAATCGTAATCCGAATCAGAGGTGGTCCCAGAATTGGCAAAGTAATCAGTCACAACAGCGTTCATTATATCCACAGCGTCAACAGTATCAGCAGACTGGGCAACAGACTCCTCGTACTGGAAATTCCAATGCTACCCCCATGAAGAATAGTGCTCCCAGCACGCCTACTAGATGCTTTGTCTGTGGTAAAGAGGGGCATATGTCTTACCATTGTCCTGAGAAGCAGAACCAGCAGACTCCTCAGAGCCAGAAGAGCAACCAGAGGCAATCTGGTACTGGAAGAGTGAATCATGTGTCTTCTGATACAGCTCATGATGCACCAGAAGTTATGATTGGTACGTTCAATGTACATTCCACTCCTGCAACTGTTCTTTTTGACTCTGGAGCATCTCATACATTCATATCCAACATTTTTGTTAAAATGCATAGTATACCCATGCTAGCTATGAAAGAATCTCTCTTAGTAAATTCACCTGGAGGTACCATGCAAACCAGTAATCGTTGTCTTCCAATTAGTATGGTATTAAGGGGGGTAGAGTTTAAGATAACTCCTATAGTGTTGAGGACATCTGGTATTGATGTGATACTGGGTATGGACTGGATGAAGCAAAATCAGGCAGAGATTCAGTGTCAGTAGAAAGTGGTAGTTGTGACTGCACCTAATGGAGATAAAATCAATGTGGATGTAGCAGTGCAGAAGCAACCAACCGCTGTGGTGAATCAGCTTGAAGATACTATTAAGGAGAATTCAGTGATTGAGGAATTTCCGGATGTCTTCCCTGATGAATTGCCAGGTATGCCACCTGACAGAGACATTGAATTTCTTATTGAATTACTTCCTGGAACTGCACCTATAGCCAAACGACCATATAGGATGGGAGTAGATGAATTAGAAGAACTTAAGAAACAAATTAAAGAATTACAAGATAAAGGTTTTATTAGACCTAGTTCATCACCTTGGGGAGCACCAGTTATTTTTGTTGATAAGAAAGATGGCGGTCAGAGGATGTGTGTTGATTACCGGTCACTAAATGAGGTAACTATCAAGAATAAGTACCCTTTGCCTAGGATTGATGACTTGTTTGATCAGTTGAGAGGTGCTTGTGTGTTCTCTAAGATTGATTTACGTTCTGGTTATCATCAGTTGAAGATTCGTGTTTCTGATATTCCAAAGACAGCTTTTACTACAAGGTATGGATTGTATGAGTATACTGTTATGTCATTTGGATTGACCAATGCACCTGCATACTTTATGTACATGATGAACAAGGTGTTTATGGAATATTTGGATAAGTTTGTGGTGGTATTTATTGATGATATACTGGTATTTTCCAAGACAGAGGAAGAGCATGCTGAACATTTGAGGTTGGTATTGCAGAAACTTAGAGAGCATAAACTGTATGCGAAGCGAAGTAAATGTGAGTTTTGGTTGAAGGAAGTTTCTTTCCTTGGTCATATTGTTTCTAATGGAGGGATATCAGTGGATCCAGGTAAAGTAAAGGATGTATTAAATTGGAAACCACCTATTGATGTTAGCGAGATTCGTAGTTTCTTGGGATTAGCTGGATATTACAGACGGTTCATTGAAGGGTTTTCTAAACTTGCTAAACCTATGACATCTCTGTTAGAGAAGAATGCCAAGTTTGTGTGGTCAGATAAATGTCAAGCTAGTTTTGAGGAATTGAAGAAGAGGTTGACTACAGCGCCTGTTTTGGTTTTGCCAGATTTGAGTAAGAAGTTTTCTATTTATTGTGATGCCTCTCGTCAAGGTTTGGGATGTGTTCTTATGCAAGAAGGCAGAGTTGTGGCTTATGCATCTAGGCAGTTGAGAAAGCATGAGTTGAATTATCCTACACATGATTTGGAGTTAGCAGCTGTAGTTCATGCTTTAAAGATTTGGAGACATTATTTGATTGGACATAAGAGTGATATATACACTGATCATAAGAGTTTGAAGTATATTTTTACTCAGTCAGATCTGAATTTGAGGCAACGCAGATGGTTAGAGTTGATTAAGGATTATGATATTGAGATACACTATCATCCTGGTAAGGCTAATGTAGTAGCTGATGCTCTTAGTAGGAAAAGTTATGCCAATGAGATACGGACGATGTCTATGACTAGTGAGTTATGTGCTGAATTTGAATATTTGAAGTTGGGCATTGTTACTAATACAATGGAATTAGTGATAGAGCCTACCTTAGAGCAAGAAATCTACAAGGGTCAGTTGAAGGATGAGAAACTAAAGAAGATAGCGGAAGATATAGTGATTGGTAAGTCACCAGGCTTTCGAATGGATGATAATGGAATTTTGTGGTTTGGAAAGAGGCTATGTGTACCTGAGGATCAAACTGTTAGACAGGCAATTCTTCGCGAAGCTCATGAGTCAGCTTATTCTATTCATCCTGGTAGTACTAAGATGTATTTGGATCTTAAACAGAAATATTGGTGGGTTGGATTAAAGCGAGATGTGGCTGAGTATGTGGCATTGTGTGACACTTGTCAGAGGGTGAAAGCAGAGCATCAGAGACCTGCTGGATTGTTGCAACCAATGAAGATTCCTGAATGGAAGTGGGAGGAAGTTGGTATGGATTTTATAGTAGGGTTACCGCGTACTCAGAGAGGTTATGATTCTATTTGGGTGATAGTAGATCGGTTAACTAAAGTTGCTCATTTTATACCAGTTAAGACTACATACCATGGACCAAAATTGGCAGAGTTGTATATGGAGAGAATAGTCTGTCTGCATGGAGTACCAAAGAAGATTGTATCTGATCGAGGATCACAGTTTACGTCGCATTTTTGGAAAGCTGTGCATGAATCATTGGGAACAAAATTGAATTTTAGTACAGCATACCATCCACAGACAGATGGACAGACTGAAAGGACCAACCAGGTATTAGAGGATATGTTGAGAGCTTGTGCATTGCAATATGGAACTAGTTGGGATAAGAGTTTGCCTTATGCAGAATTCTCTTACAATAACAGTTATCAACAGAGTCTTAAGATGGCACCGTTTGAAGTTTTGTATGGACGTAAGTGTAGAACTCCATTGTTTTGGGATCAGACAGGTGAATCTCAAGTGTTTGGTACAGATGTTCTTAGAAACGCAGAAGATCAAGTGCGAGTGATTCGTGAGAATTTGAGAGTAGCACAGTCTCGTCAGAAGAGTTATGCTGACAATAGAAGAAGAGATTTAGTTTTTGAGGTAGGTGATTATGTCTATTTGAAGGTGTCACCTATGAGAAGTGTGAAGAGGTTTAACATGAAAGGTAAACTAGCACCAAGGTATGTTGGACCATTTAAAGTTATTGATAGACGTGGAGAAGTTGCTTATCAATTAGAGTTGCCTGAGAATTTATCTGGAGTACATGATGTGTTCCATGTTTCACAACTTAAGAAGTGTTTACGGGTGCCTGAGGAGCAGATACCTTTAGAAGAGTTGATTGTTAAGGAGGATCTTACATATGAAGAGTTTCCGATTAAGATTTTAGAGACTGCTGAGAGAGTTACTCGAAGTCGGATTATTAAAATGTGCAAAGTACAGTGGAATCGATATTCAGAGGCAGAGGCAACTTGGGAAAGAGAGGATGAATTGAGGAAATCATATCCGCAGTTGTTTGAGTAAGCAATCCAATCTCGAGGACGAGATTCTTTTAAGGGGGGTAGAATTTGTAACACCCAAAAATTCTAAATTTTAGAATTAATGAGTTTCAAATAATTTAGATAACAATTAATGGGAAATTGAAATTTTGAAAACTATTTGGGGACGCATTCATGCTGTTGCATTTATTTATTTTGAGAAGTAGTTTTATTTTATTTTATTTTGATTTGATTTGAAAATGTGTTTGGAAAATTAGAAAAGAAAAGAAACAAAAAAAAAAATAAAAACAACTTACCTTCTTACCTGGTGGCCCGATGGCCCGACGGCCTGCTTTCTTCCCCCGCGCTGGCGCCTGCGATCGCGTGGGCCGGCCCAGCAGCCGCGTCAGCCCGAGCCAGCGCTGCATCGGCCCAGTACCGCAGCAGCAGCGTTTCCCTCTCTCCTTGGTCGCTGACGGGTGGGGGCCACATGTCAGTCGTCTTCTACATCGCGTCGTAACCGAGCCGGATTCAAGCTCGCAATCACCGAATCTTCACCGCCTCTATACCGAGATTTCCTACCCGAACACGATGTGGTAAAGCTTTAAAAGTGAAGCCGCGACCCCCTTATCCCTTTTTCCATCTAAAAGCCGAGTTTAGCCCCGTGAAATCGAGCCTTGTGAGCTTGGAACCCTAGGCGAGTTCGGTCGCACACCGCCGTCACTTACGGGTGGTTTTGCGCCTTCTTTCTTCGCTTGGGTGAGTTTGTCATCTTCTCCTCTCCCTCCCTATGCTTTTCTTTTGAGTTTTTGTGCTTTGTATCGTGGGATTGGAGCTCACCGTGGCCGACAATGGCGCCGCCGTTCATCCCCGAGCCGTGTTCTCTCCTCGGGTCGTCGTAGTGCTCCTAAACCGCCTAGATGAGTTCGGGTTTACTTCCTCTTTCGATTGGTGTTGGTTGCGGGTTGATTGGTGGTCGGGAACGGGGAAGCCGAGTTTTTTTCGGCGAGCTCGGGTGGCCGGCCATGGTGACCGCCGGTCGGAACCGAGGAAGAAGGGTCGGGTTCTTCACTGTAGACTTGCTGATGAACACGATCCGTCCAAATCGAGATCAACGGCCCAGATTAGAACTTACCCCTTCGCGGGTAAATTTGTTAAAGAGACCCTCAGCTTTTTAGTTATCAACCCGCGGTCCATAGCGTATGTCAGAAAATGCGTTTTCGCGTTTTGGAAGCGTATTTTCTCCCGGATAAGTCAAAAATACGTTTTCAGATATTTACAGTTTTGCCACTAGAACTGTTTTGGTCATAAAATCTTCGTTTTAATTCCGATTTGATCCGTTCAAGTTGCGTTAGGTTCGTATTTGCGAGCTCTACATGTTAATGTAGTTGTACAGTTAGTTTTGATAATTTATTTTTCGAGTTTATAATTAAGTATTTATTTATCTATAGGAAATCTTAGAAAATTCATAACTTTCACGTTTTAACTCCGAATTTGGTGATCTTTGCGTCTGTGTGATCGTAGAAACGTGTAGAAGAGTTTTATAAACTTTTATTACTGTTTTGTTACTGTTGGTGTACTGTTCTAATTGTATCTCTTTGTTTGCTTCGTGTTTGTTTGATTGGATGCATGTGTGTTGTTGATTGATGATCGAGTATAGAAGGTGAGCAGTATCTGGACGATTCGGAGTATTACTTTGAGCCAAGTCAGCAGTATCACTTGAAGAATTTTGATCAAGGCAAGTATAACACAGGACTATCCTTGTTACCTATACATTGAATTGTCATACATATGCATGTGCTTACCTTGACAACCTTAGAGATTATAACTTAGTGATTGTTATCTTGATTCCTTGTTAACCTTGGGAATGCATATGGGTAGCTACTGCTAGTGCTTAAACTAAGAACAATGATCTTGTAATTTGATTAATGGATTAAGCAATCAACTATTAAGATGATTTTATTAATGTTAAAAGGGGGCTAGAGCATGTGTATTATTTTGATGCTCTGGTTTCTCTCCATAAGGACTTATCTGTAAGTGATAACCGGGATATACAGTACAGCTGTGAGGGCTATATGGCTCTGGCTCTAGTTGTTCAAGAGACCTTTTCTAGCTTGTTAGAGGTTACCTTAAATGGCGTAAGAATGGCTTGCCACGTTGGGTGTAGTGCGAGCCCCTGGCCTAGTGTGTATAGGCTGCGGTTGTTGTGCCACAGGGAAGGGGGGTTCTACATCTGCCTGCCGAGTGAATCTAATGGCCCTAACTTGTTAGACGAACTTTTGAGTGGCTTTATATGGTTCTCGGGTGTTTGGGCTTGATCTCCCCACTCATTTGGAAATCATGACTCACAGTGAAAGTGTACACCTCTGCGCAGAGTTAAAAACTGGTATACTAGCCGTGCTCACGGATATGAGCGGCCTTGGGGATTCTTATGGAATAGTTGATCATAACTGTTATATCATGCTTAATTATTGTTGATTATTATTTGTTCATGTTAATGCTATTCATTATCCTTATTACAATTGATCATTGGTTCTTTAATGGGAAGCGGTTTATCTTGATGCTACTCAATTGCTAATATATGATTAAAAGCTAAACGCAGTTAAATAATGTCTAGCCTTTTTGAGCCTCATGAACCCTGTGTTATATTTGTTGAGTTCGACATGGACTCACCCTTGCTATTTCCACCATAACAGATGAAGATATAGAGGAAGATTATCGGAATGAGTACTAGTCTTGGTGTCAACCAGTCAACCGTGTCCCTGTGTGGTGTTTCCGCTGAAGAATTACTATTAGTTATTATTACCTATCGTTCAGGACTATGTCTTAAATACTTATTCGTTATGTAATAAGCACTGTGATGATACTTTGTAATTTGTCAACTTATGTGTGCGACTGTTTCCTGGGGCGCACATGAGTCTTTTATGCATCCTATTTTTGTCCTTAAAAATGGGTGTGACACCTTGCTTATAATGTTGATCTCATGGGGTTTCTAGTATTTTTGATGTCTAGCTACTCATGATGCTAAGGATGACGGCAAACTTGTGATTTTCAAATGGTATCGAGCTATCAAATGGTATCAAACTACAAAGGTTTATTCTATACACCTTAGCATCACTTAGTAGTGCTAACCCTCCCACAAATTTTATATTTATGTATATGTGCAAGCTTGAAACCAAACCATTAGAGCACATATGTAGGGAGAGTTATCACTACCAAGTTGGATTTTATGGTGCTTATCCAAATCTTGACATAGAGCTTAAAAGTTGGATAAGTAACATTAAATCCAAAACAAGTTAGCAATTTACACTTGTGTGAAGTGCTAGCTTGAAAAAGCTAATTTCCATATCTTTGTAGAGTTGTCATCAATTACCAAAAAGGGGGAGATTGAAAGGTCCTTGTTTGGTTTTGGTAATTAAGTGACAACTTAGGTGGACTAATATGTGGTTATGTGAGATACACAGGAGATTAGTCCACAGATGATTGTGTCATGAAGGAGCTCATTGCATATAAGACATGACATGGAGTCATGTGACCAAGGTGGCTAATATCAAGATGAGACTTGACTCGACGGACCGGTTGCAAGTTTTAAGGGCAAGTCGAAGGCTTTGGAGCGATGGACCGTGAGGCGGTGAAGCTTGAGCAAGACTTGGCGCTGATGGACCGACGCAACGGTGAAGAGCAAGTGAGGTCAAGATCGATGGACCAAGGTCACATGATGATATGAAGTGGATTATATCATTTATGATAGGGTTGATGCATGTGTTGCATCAACGTCGGAGGAGATGGAGTGGAATACGCAAGGCAAAGGTATAACCTAGGGCATTTCCATTTTACCAGTCATAGGTGTGTAGAGATGTCACACCCGGTTTTCCAAAGAACAAAACCAGGCTAATCATATGTGTGCCCAGGAAGTCCACACATATGCCAGAATAAAAAAATATCAGAAACAATGTTATTATATAACGTAGACATAGCTATATTAAACACTTACAACTATCAGAGTGTCGTGGAACGGTCACTAATCTTTTCTTCAGGCTCCAACATCACAGGGATGGCTGACTGGTGGCTCCGTATGCCAAACACTTCTGAAAAACTTCTAGAAACTCCACTACCTCTTTATCCTTTTTCTGAGCAGCACCTCACTACACACTGAAGTGTGGTGAAAATAGCAAGAGTGAGTCCATGTCGAACTCAACAAATATAACACGGGGTCATGAGGCTCAAAAAGGATAGACACTGGTTTACTGCATTTAGCTTTTAATTATCACAGTTTTATCATATGAGTAGCATCAGGTTTGCATTAATCCCACAATAAACATATGATCAATGTAAAGATGAATAATGAATAGCAAAAACACATTTATAGTCATTAGTGATCATCAATTCTGTAAGGGTCCAAGGCCACTCGTGACCGTGAGCACGGCTGTTATAACAGTTTTACACTCTGCAGAGGTTGTACACTTTCACTGTGAGTCGTGATTTACCCTTTCGCCCGAGGTGATCAGCCTCTTGACCCACTACCAAGGAAGATCGGCAGGGTTCACTATGAAGTCTTTCAAAGGTTCGTCTAACAAGTTAGGGCCGCTAGGTTTCCAAAGTCAGTCTGTGTGATGCACCACGCAGGGATCCACAGTCTGCTCTACCCCATTTGCGCCATAAGGGTAACCTCTAACAAGCTAGAAAAGGTCCTCATACTGAGCTAAAGCCAGAGCCATTATAGCCCTCACAGTTGTACTGTAAGTCCCGGATTTTCGCTTATAGATAAGTCCTTATGGAGAGTAACGAGAGCACTAAAATAACCCCATGCTCTAGTCCCCTTTAAACAGTAATAAAAAGTCATCTTTTAATGTTTATTGCATATTCCATTAGTCAGATTACATGATCATAGTCCATGTTAAGCACTAGCAATACTACTCAATGCAATATAATAGGTATCAAGGAATAAGATCAACACTAAGTCATCCTTAACAAGGAATATATGCATAATGATATTATTTGCTTAATGTGAATAGGACAACAAGGATAATCCCATGCTATACTTGCCTTTTTCCCAGAGTTAGCTACTCAGAAGTCTTCAACTTCTATCTCTGATCTTCGGTTTCTACTATACTTGTCGATCCTCACCTTCTGGTCTTCATTGCTAACAAACCACGTTTCCTCTACTCATAGCAACCAAGCAGAATAGACAAACAAACAAACACGACTAAGGACAGACATTAAACAAAAGAAACATTTTAAAAGAGAGCACACTAAACGACACGACTTGATGCTAGCGCAAGAACGACGGAGAACGGAGCTACCGTTAACAGGACACGACTATCGATAAGCTTGCAACATACTAAAAGAGAAAACTATATGCTGGATTCATCTTAGTTAGTGAATTAAAGTGTTGGATTTTTTGGAGAAATATACTAAAGTGGAACTAACCAAATTATGTTGAATTGTAAAAGCTAACATTATACCTTAGCTATATTTTATTTATAAATATATCATATCATAGTATTTTAAGTCATGTAAATATTTTATAATTTAGATAATCATGGAACATGTGGCAAAAGCTAAATGAAAACATTTACAAATCAAGGTTGAACTAAACATCTTGTAATTTAAAAGAAACATTTAGTTTAATATTAATTAGATTAACATTAATTTAGAACAGACTGCCCATGTTGCGTTTAATTAGAAACTCAATTGCACAAGCATAAATCAAATTAATATCTAACTTATAAATTTTAAGGATGTAAGACATGTTAAACGTTGTTGCTAACACATAACCTCGATCGGCACTATTGCAAAACAACAAGAACGGATTTAAACCAGAATTTCTTTTAATTGGAAAGCTATTAAATAAATATATTAATCTAATTACTATTTAAATTAATAAATTCATAATCAAGTGACATGATAAACATCATTACTCATGTGTAGTTTACATCGGCACAATCACGACTCGACACGCACAGCATCGCAACCCTAATTTGTTTTATAATTAAAAAGCTATTAAATTATTAGTAATCATATTAGTATTTCAATCAATAAATTCGTAACTATAAGACATGACAAACATTAGCACTACCGTGTAGAGCGCGTCGACATGAATCTAACACGACTTAAACGACTCGAATCGGACGTAAAACATAAATGATATGACCTAAACAAGATTATATGTATACGTATTTATATTGTATTTCGGGATTTATTTTTCTAAAAGAAAAACGGCAATAATATGTGGGTGATGTCATGACGACATCATCAAGCTAGCAAGATAAGAACTGTGCACGCATGGCTGCTCTGCTGGCTCTGCTTGCACGCGGTGTCGCGGCTGGCATGCTCGTTCAGCTGACTTGGATTCTAGTGTGCAGGTGGCGGCGCCATGGACGGAAGCTCGGCTCTTCTTTGAGTTCGGCAAAAACAATATAGAAGCCTTGGGTTTCTACGGAAGAGCACTGGAAGACAGATAGGAGGACGGTGATCTCACCACGGCACTTTGCATGGACGGACACGGAGCGGAGGCGACGCGAGTCTCGGCGGTGTCGTGTCTTCACGGACAAAGCGCTCCAGCGATGAACTAGAAGATCAATGACGTACAGCTCGACTTGGCGGCAACGGGCTTTCCTCGAGGCAGCAGACGGCAGCAGCGGAGCACGGGATCGATCAGCGGCGGCGGCGACACAAGGAGGAGAAAAATAAAATTTACTACACGAGAGATTTCCCAAACTAGGGGCTCCTCTACGGTAGTTTTGGTGTGCTTTTACCCAAGGGATAGGTACGTATATATAGGGAGGAAAACTCTCCACCTCCATGTCAACTAGCGATATGGTGCTAATAGACGTTGCACCATCCACCTTTACTAATAGGCCTAATTAATTATTAAAACTCATTAGTAAATAAAGACATGGGCCTTTGGGCATGAAGAAATCTGAGATATTTTATTATTTTCGGAATTAATTAATTTCATGGATAAAATAATTCCAGAAAAGTCCAGAATTGAATTTTAAGCCACGAAAAATACCTCGAAGGCTCCGAAAATTTAGGGAAAATTCTCAGAGATATTTTAGAATGAGACGAACCCAAATAAAGTATTTGGAGCTCATGAAAAGATTGATGAAGAGATCAAGGAAAAAGATTACGCTCACGGAAATTGAAATTTTAAATCCAAAAAAAATACCAAAAAGTTTTCCAATGAGAAGTAAACGTCGTCCTATGGTATTTTGAAAATAATAGCACTCACCAACACCAAAGACAAGCATCACACAAACACCATATTATCAAATTAATATGAAAAAGTTTAAAACCACAATTTTCTATATTTAAATTAGCAACAACTTAACTTATCTAATAAATTTATTCAAATATTGAAATCATTTATTTTATTTAGTGTTTTCCAAGCACAACCCAAAATTAAAAATTTTGGGGTGTGACAAGAGAAGTTGATGACCGGGTTTAGGATAGATGACCGTACTATCAAGAGGGGCAAACTTGTTTGCATATTGGTCATCTAGTGCCACTTGAGCGATCTAACTTTGCATATATGTTAGGATCGAGTGGCGAGGCAAGTTGAGTGCCTAACTTCTTCGAGAAAATGATTGTGAAAATGCTAACACACATGCACATGGTGTTTTACACATGGTGGTGTTGGCACATTTGCAAAGGAGAAGGTGTTGAAGTTGGTGTTGATCAACTTGGAGAAGAGAGAAAGGTTTTTCGGTGTTCTCCGGACACTAGGATGGCTCTTGGAGTGGAATACTGCTTTGATCCATTGAGAATTGGATCAAGTGCTTTAGTGGGTTGTGTAGCCCTCTGAGTAAGCTTTCCAAAATGTCCAAGATCATCGAAATCGGAGTTCGGAGCTAAGAGATATCGCCGTTTTACCGAAGAGTGGTCTGTGACCGGACTCGTGACCGGACGCGTCCGGTCAGCGCGTCCGGTCAGTGTTTTTCGCGGGCGAAAGTGACCGGATGCTGCAGCGAGTCCGGTCAGTGATGACCGGACGCATTCGGTCGCTTCGGGAGCTTACTGGAACCTCTATGTTCGCTGTTTCGCTGCAACCTGCGCGTCCGGTCCCGTTAGTGACCTGCGCATCCGGTCAATACAAGTTTATACGCGCGAAAACTAGCCGTTGGAGCACGTTACTGACCTGCGCGTCCGGTCAGTTCGACCGGCGCGTTCGGTCGACCCGAAACTTGCCCAGTGAGGGGACTAACGGCTCTATTTCGTTGTGGAGCTATAAATAGATGTTGTGGTCGGCCATGACCGGCAGCTGAGCACCCTTAGGCCTTGGTGGCTTGTGTTGGTGTGCCTGGGAGCCCTCTAACTCACTTGAGCTTGATAGTGATCATCCGATCGAGTGAGAGAGCGATTCTAGTACGTTGCATCGTGAGGATTGCATCGAGTGGCACTAGGTGATCGAGTTGCAAGCTGGTGGTGCTTGTTACTCTTGGAGGTTGCCACCTCCTAGATAGCTTGGTGGCTTGCGACTCCGTTGAAGCACGCGTGAAGATTGTGTGTGGCTCCGGAGGAGGATTTGTGAGGGGGATTGTGCTCACCCCGCGGGGATCGTGAAGAGCAACTCTAGTAAAGCTCGTGGCTTGAAGGATCTCCATCTTGAGAGTGGATGTGCGGCACCCGCTGAGGGTTTGACTCTTGATAGTCAATTAGCTCGTGATCCATCAAGTGGGTGTATCGCCACAACGGGGACTAGCTTGGTGGCAACCAAGTGAACCTCGGTGAAAAACCGCCGTGTCAACATTGTGTACATCTTCTCGGTGGTTTGCTTTTGATTCATAAGCTTGTATTTACATTCATATACTTGTGCTTGTATAGTTGCTCTTGTAACTAGTTTGCTTGTTTAGTTAGCTAGTTACCTTCTTGCTTGTGTAGCATAGAAGTAGCTCTCGTTGCGTGGCTAATTTGGTTTGTGTAACCTTGTTAGTCATATTGCTTAGTTTGTGTAGTTAAGTAATTTGCGCTCTCTAGTTTGGCATTAGTTGCCTTGCTATTGAGCATTGCTAGTGAGCATAGGTGGCTTCGTGCTTTTGCTTACTAGAATTGTGTAGGAGCTCCCCGGCTTTGCTAAAGTACTAGTGCATAGGTTTGTGTGACCTTGCTCTAGAATTGTTTAGGAGAGCTCTTGCTAAGAAAAGCACCTTAGTTACATAATTAGGATTTTTGTGAGGTGCTTGTGAACTTAGATAGAACGGTGTAGTCTTGGCTAGACCGATAGTTTTAATTTCGCATTTGTTTCGATTTGCCGACGCGATTATTTTTTAGAAAGGACTATTCATCCCCCTCTAGTCCGCCATCTCGATCCTTCACCTGGTGACTCGGCGAGATAGCACTCACCAACTGCACTAGGCCTGCCCTTCAACTCTGAATTGTAACCACAAGAAATATGAGATTCTATTTACTTACATGAGAAAAGAAACGCAAATGATAATGCTTCTAATCTTAAATGCAGCCTCGATAGCAACTCTGAGCAAATCAACTCAGTAAATAAGTTTCAAGCATTATGTCTAATGGTAAAGGACATTAACAATAGTCAACTTAATTAAATGATCCAGCTAACATGTAAGTATAAGATTCCCGATTTATTAATTAAGGAAACACTTGTGAATATTTGAATGCTCATGTTCTCCAAAAAAAATGTTGTTGCATCAGTAACAATAAGGGGTTAGCTTCAATTGGCATTTTTTTACTGCCATTACACAGGGAAATTAGCATATGCAGCAAGGAAAAAAAGCTTATGATACTTGTATAAATTTCAAAAAATAAGTGGTGGAGAAATGCTCTGTAACATAAATCAGATGTAATGATTTGTGATACATGGGATGAGTCTAATTGTTGATGCAACATAAATATGACAAAATATTTGTGCGGACGAATAAATGATAGGAACAATCGTTGCACGCGCAGTCAAGTTACCTAATTAGGAACATTGAAAGACTTTTAACAATGAGGGTTATCAACTTACAGTGAGGAACAGTTGAACACAAGCAAGCATAGACCAACCACCAGGCTAAATTAGACATGCTATGATAGTGAAGTACATGCATGAGTACAACATGTGCTAAATAAACATACATCTAATTCCTGAAAGACAACAAGGAAAATCCTACATGATAGGGGAAAATCCATAATTGATCGGGGAAAATGTAATGCCTACACGATAGGGAAAAATCTATACACGATTGGGGAAAATCCAAACAATTATGCTAAATATAACATACATGTACAGAACCTCTTGTCACTGCTGTAAAATGAAAAGGGTAGCTCAATCAGGAAACAAAGGCACAACCAATAGCATGAAAATCCAAATTGCCAAACATGTCGAGACTAGTGATTAAAACTAAATACTGGGCTAACAGTGAAACAAGAAGTCTGGAAGATGAGATGAAAGACAATAGGGTAATCTGTTGTAGTGTATCCTGATGTGCAGAAAATTACTTAAAAAGGAAGTGTATATATTGCAGCAGTGACTATGTATACTAAAAAAAGGCCAAACTAAAAAAGATCACACAGTTGTATAAAAACGAAAACAAACCAGACTCCTAAGGCTGATAGTACCCTCTCACAAAAAAATGGCTAAACTAAAATAACACAGTATATATAAAAAGTTGACATAATTTGTATTATGTCAGTAACTAAATCCATGCAAAAATGAAATCCTGTTACAAACCAAATAAATAAATAACGTTTCGAAATGTGTCATCTAGCACTTGATCTATTAGTGAAACAAAAAAGGAAAAATTCTAATCTTATTGTAGACAAAGTAATAAGCGTTCAAAATGCCAACCAGAAGGTTAACAAAAATACACGGATGCATCTAGAACCAAATATATTAGTGAAGAGAAGGAGGAATTCTAATCTTTTTGCAGGCAAAGTAATAAGCGCACAAAATGCCGACCAGAAGGTTAACGAAAATATACGAATGCATCTAGAACCGAATATATTAGTGAAGAGGAGGGGGCTGCTAATCTTAGGGGAGATCTGATGAGAAACGCACGAACGCCGACCAAGAAGGTTGAAAAAAAGAACCAATTCTTCTACCACTGGACCTATTAAAGACTCGAAAATGACGGAACAAGCGCACAAAATGCAGACAACTCTGACCAAAGGTTGAAAATGCAGATAAAATATTCTGGTAAAACATCTATTAGTGACTCGAAGGTTGAAAATGCGACCCAAAAAGGTTGAGAAAACACGAATTCTGCTATAACAGGATGTATTAGGGACTTGAAGAAGCAAAAACATACTAATCTTAGGGGGGATGGAGGAGCATACAAATGCTGACCAGCGGTCTGATAAAAAAACATGAATACATCTAGAGGTGGACATTTAATCTAATCAAGAAAAAAACAAATATGAGAGGAGAGGGCATGAAAAACAAATGTCGATTAGAAGTTTGAAATAGAGCAAAAACTAATTTAAAAAGGAGGATATGAATGCACATATAGAACTGCAACTATGAGCGATTCGAAGCAAGAAAGAAAAACAAAACAAATGAGCTTAGCACCCCACCGTAAATCAACCGATCTGCAGCCGGACATTGTTAATGGAGAGAGAAAGGGGATGAGAGAACAATCTGGAGAGGGAGCCTGAGATACAATAGAGAGGGGACTAGAGAAAATCTGGAGAGAGAGCCAGAGATATAATGGAGAGAGAAAGGCGATGAGAGAAAAATCTGGAGAGAGACAGAGATATAATGGAGAGAGAAAATCTGAAGAGTGAAATAAAAGAGGAGAGGAGATGAGAGAGAAACTGTGAGCACCGGAGGCAAAAAGAGAGATTGAAGAGGGCAGAGAGGAGAGTGGATGAAAATCTCCTCGATACATTATCTCGCGAGATAACCCTTTTGGCTGATGGGGAAGAGCTTTGACTTGCGCGAATCTCGGAGTATTTCCTACCGCTAGATAACTAGTGTGGGCACATACAGTTTCGGAATTATAAGGTTGGACTTGATACCATGCCAGTGGAAAAAATTAGGGATGTCATGAAGGACTAGCAGGAACTTTCTACCTCGCAGACACCGACGAAGCCTCTCCACGAGCTGGCGCTCATCGAGCCTTCTTCTTCCAGTTCCAGTGATGGCTGCCGACGACTCTGGTGCCGGTGGCTCGTCTAGCTGGGCTAGCGCGTCCCGGAGGAACTGAGCAGGAGTGCACTCTCCTGCTGTGGCCTGGATCATGGCCATGCAGTCCAGAGAGCAGGAGCTGGCCACCCATGGATCAAGGTACACCGACTTGGCGAAACGAAGAGCCTCGTCCTGGAGACCCATGCTGCCCACAAGCGCAATCACTCTGGGTGTGGCTGTGGCCTACTGCTGGCCTCCGTCCTCCGTCATCCACCTGACAAGAGAGAAGCTCTCGAACAGGGCGGGCTCGGCCTCGGCCAGAGCACGCCGCCGGGCGTCCTCCTGCTCCCTGTTGGTGCCGTCGTCATCGTCTCCGGCAGTCCACGACTGCCTGCTAGTGGCACTGGCACCCCTCGACGATATCGGAGGTGCTTCGACGCCGTACCTGAGTCGCCTCTCCCCCGCCTCGCGCGACCGGACCTTGAGCTCTCGGATCTGCACCGCGATGCGGTGGCGGGTAGGCACCGTCCACAGCAACGGTGGCAGCCGGCGCAGGAAGACGAGCATGCCGCAGCCGCCTTGTCCGCCCCCCGCGGTGGTGCCCATGCCGTTGCAACGGGCGTAGAGGTCGACGCAGTTCTGGGAGGTGTAGGCCACCTCCGCGACCTGCTTCATCCAGGCGCGGACGCCGCGGTCCTCCTCGCCGCTGCCGCTGGTGGCCTCCGCCACGTGCAGCTGGAAGCCGTTCATGCTCTCCATCTCGTCCTTGATGAAATGGACGTCCGCACGGACGCCGCTCAGCAGGCTGGCCTCGTCGGCGAGGGCTGATGTCAGCCGGCCGAGCAGCGAGTCAACGGCACCCTGGGCGGAGCCCAAGAACATGTCTGCCATCTTGCTACTTGCTTGGCGTGCTTGAAACTATGATAATGATGGTTCAGGGAAATTGACTTGCTTTAGATTGATAATACTATGTGGCATTGTGGCGTGGAAGAAGGAAGGCGTGGACTTGCTTGACTTTATAAGATTCTCATTCACTCAGGTGACCGTGGCCGCCTAGCTATGATCACGGTGGCTCAGGGAAGTCAGCTGGGCAAGGCAGGTGTATTGCGTCCAAGGTTCCACCGAGGAAATTCTTAAGCCAGGACATGTCCAAATCGTGGCCTCACTACTTTTTTCCATACGTCAGGACTATTCCGGCCAGTGTGCCTAACTACTTTTTTCGTTGCATGAGCTGTCCAAGGCCATGTTTCCATGCATTTCCTCAACTCATTTCTTCATCTCTGTACGCATATCCTTTTTGGACAGAAGAACAGCTAGCTGCAGATTCTTCCCCTTTTACAGTCGGCCGGGCGAGAAGATCAGCTAGTTTCAGATCCAGTCATGTATACAAGCCTTTTTAGTTGTAATGCTAATGGAAACGAAATGCTAGTTTCAGATTCATTCGTGTATACAAGTCTTTTTTAATTATATAGACAGACATGACCAACACAAATAAATGAAATAAAGTACACAGTTGAAAACTTGTTTATTGAGCCTTACTTTTTGCAGAAAGGTAGGCCGGACAACCTTTGCCAAGAGGGATTATCTTTGCCGAAGACAAAAACACGGGCACTCGGCAAAGAGGCGCTCTTGGCAAAGATCTCTTTGCCGAGAGCTGGGCTCTTGGCAAAGAACGGCCGTCGGCAAATTTGTTCTTTGCCGAGAGCCAGGCCCTCGGCAAAGGTCAGCTCTCGGCAAAGGCGTCCTTTGCCGAGGGCCCGGCTCTCGGTAAATAAGGCCCTCGGCAAAGGACCGACGAGGCTAACCGCCGTCAGTCTTTGCCGAGGGTCCTCAGTTAGGCTCTTCGCCGGCTCTCGGCAAAAAATACACTCTCGGCAAAGAAATTTCTTTGCCGAGGGCTATTTCTGGGCTCTCGGCAAATAATTTAATTTTTTTTGTTTTCGCATCCATTTTTTTGATAGCATGTTACAATACTAATATTTTAATTTTAAAATTTGACACTTTGAGTTCAGTTCATTTATTTACATTTCTCCGAAAAATACAAGTTTGAACTGCAGGTGCATACAATAGTGAAACTTAGCGATTCAAAAAATGATATTGGTGATATTGATTGTATTTTGAGACCAAATCTAGGAGCACTCATGAAATTTCAAACATCTCACGTACGGAACATGGCGACAAACTTTGCGATGAAGTGTATTTTAATTATATAAAATACAAACAACTTCCGAAAATCAAGAAACTTGATGGCACGTCTTGAAATCACATGCGGAGGCTAGGATAAAAATTTGAAAACATTTTGCGCATGTTGCAAACTAAGCTGGTTATAAACCTAGACATCTCACATGCAATAACAGTGATCAACAAAAGGAGATGTCTATGTTTCTAACCCTCGTACGGGGCAACGTACGTGAAACATTTTTAAATTTTTATCCTAGCCTCCACATGTGATTTCAAGACATGCCGTCAAGTTTCATGATTTTCGGAAGTTGTTTGCATTTTATATAATTAAAATACACTTCATCGCAGAGTTTGTTGCCATGTTCCGTGCGCGAGATGTTTGAAATTTCATGAGTGCTCCTGCATTTGGTCTCAAAATACAATCAATATCATTTTTTGAATCGCTAAGTTTCACTATTGTATGCACCTGCAGTTCAAACTTGCATTTTTCGGAGAAATGTAAATAAATGAACTAAACTCAAAATATACAGTAAAAAGCATTTAAAAAGTATCAAATTTTAAAATTAAGCTATTAGTATTGCAACATGCTATCAAAAAAAATGGATGCGAAAACAAAAAAAAATAAAAATTCTTTGCTAAGAGCCCAGATATAGCCCTCGGCAAAGAAATTTCTTAAGAAAGTGCAAAAAAAAAGAGGAAAAGACTTTGCCGAGAGCTGGATCGGGGGCTCTCGACAAAAAAAATACAAAAAAAACCTTTGCCGAGAGCCAGATCGGGGGCTCTCGGCAAAGAAAATGCAAAACAAACTTTGCCGAGAGCTAGATCGGGGGCTCTCGGCAAAGAAAATGCAAAAAAAACTTTGCCGAGAGCCAGATCGGGGGGCTCTCGGCAAAGAAAATGCAAAAAAAACTTACCTCGGCAAAGAGGAGAATGGCCCGCGCTCTATTTTTCTCTGTTGGCCCATCATAGAACATAGCCCACCCGAACACAAAGGCAAAAATCCACTCCAAACCCTATCCGCAGCCGCCCCTAACTCTCCTCCATCCGCCGCAGCCCGCCCCTGCCTCTCCATCCGCTGCCGCCCTCCCCCTGCCTCTCGCCCACCCCTGCCTCTCCATCCGCCGCCTGCCGCCTGCAGTCCCTCCTCCACCAGCACCGGACGCCCACCCTCTGCCGCAGCCCGCCCCTCTACTACGAGCGCCTGCCCCTGCCTCTCCATCCGCCGTCGCCTTCCCCCTACCTCTCGCCCACCCCTGCCTCTCCATTCGCTACCCACCGCCTGCAGTCCCTCCTCCACCACCGCCGGACACCCACCCCTCCGCCAGCAGCGCCCGAAGCCCCAATCCCACCGCCATGCAATGCCTCCGTCGCTAACCTCAGTCCAGCGCCGTCCGCCGTCGATTAGGGCATCACTTCCCCTGACTCCACTCTGGCAAGACTGCTTGTGGATCCGGTGATTGTGCTTGTGGAGGACAAGGCAGCGCCCATGACGGAGGAGAGGAGGCCGGCTCCACCTAGTCGCAACTGTTGCTGCGGTTGTAGGCTTCAATCAGACTGAGGTATTGAAGCCATCCTTTTTCCCTATATTTTTTGTGTTGTGTGTGCTCTAGCAATATTTTTCCCCCAATTTTTCTGTGTTGTGCTCTAGCAATATGAGATGTTTATTGCATATGAAACTGTGTGATCTATATACTGATGCACTGAACTTAATTATTGACCCTGGGATTGGAAAGTCAGCATGAACATCGATCCAAGCGCGTGGTGGACAAGGAACCGAGCTTCAATTAAGGAGAAGGCAGCACCGATGTCAGCCAAGCTTGCAGAAGAGGACTACACTGACTTTGATGCCAAGGTTGAAGGAGCAGGCACCACTGCACTAGATACATCAACTCCAGAAGAGGGTTCAAGACACAAGGAGCTATTCTCACATCTGTGTTCACTGCCTTCGAGCCAACAGAGGTAATAAAGCTTATTCTTTGTCAAACAAACTATCTTGACCCATGAAGATGTTAGACTAGTACAAACCGCACGCCCTTGCGTGCGAGCGCAAGAAGTATCTTTAGGTTTATATAACTAAGATACACATGTTACATACAATGCACTTCATAAATACATGTAGTTTTGTGTGATAGTAGAAGATATATTTAAATTTATGGGCTCAAAAGCATCTAAGAGTTACATAAATATATAAAGAGCTTTATATATGCACTACAGATGATATGTACCACTTGGAGAATCCAAAAGCTGAGTACATATATGATACGAACACCTGCATTTACTGATGCAACAGGGTGAAAGCTCTATGTTTGGTGTTGCTAATTAGTGACAATGCCTAAGTACTAATCCTATGCCTAAGTTGTATATAGCATATGAGGATTAGTACATTCCAAGGTTAGTGGCAAGATGGACAGGGTGAACATAATGGCCACACTTGGATTTGGATGCAACCCTACGTGATCAAGACAAAGGTATATGCTTAAGGGTTGTGTTTTAGTAACCAAGACACCTAGTGGGTGTGGTTACATTATAGGATAGATAGTCGTACTATAAAGAGGGGAATGACGCGGCTATTGAACTCCTAAGTGCCTCTAGGTGTGCATTTCATAATCATATGCATTTGAATAGAACTAATAACGCCTCGAAAAATGATTGTGAAAATGCTAACACAGTCACACATGACGTGATCACTTGGTGGTGTTAGCACATTTGCGATGGCATTGGAGTTTGAGCGGTAGAGAGGGTTTGGGGTCCTCTCTCGCTCCCGCCGAGCTTGCGAGGCAGGATTTAGGCGTTTTCGAGGAATTGAAATGCCTATTTTCCTTTGCACCAATGTCAAGATTTGGAGGCGTTGTCACATGTTGTTTCACAAGCTAAAACATGTGCTGAAGTGACACACATACTTAGTCTAGCTCTTTTGTGAAAGGGTGAATCAAATGGAGGCGAACGGACGTCTCAGAGGTGACCGGACGCTGGACCGGACACGGTCGCTGTTTGACCGGACGCGTCCGGTCAGTGCTCAGCGTTTGCGCATGTCTCGGTATTCTGATCAGACGCGGTGGCGCGTCCGGTCACGATCGATCGGACGCATCCGGTCGTTGTGGGAGCTTACTGGACTCAAACCGGACGCTGGCACTGTGGCATCTGGTTCATCTATCAGCGCGTCCGGTCACGATCGATCGGACGCATCCGGTCGTTGTGGGAGCTTACTGGACTCAAACCGGACGCTGGCACTGTGGCATCTGGTTCATCTATCAGCGCGTCCGGTCGCTGACTCGCTGGAGCGCTGCTCAGACTTGACCAGCGTGTCCGGTCAGTTACGGGACCAGCACGTCCAGTCGAGCTTCGCACGTTCGATCTGTGCGACCAGCGCGTCCGGTCAGCGCGACTGCAGCAGTTTCAACTGACTAACAGCTCTATTCGAAGGGGCACATCTATAAATACTTGTTGGCCAGCTCTAGGCTCACTCACTTGCATTCTTTGACATACTTGTGAGCACTTTGAGCGAGGCAACTCCCCTCCCACTCATCTCTCTTGCTTCTTTGCATATTCGAAGTGAGATTGAGTGATCTAAGTGCATTTGCATTGTGAGATTGCATCTAGTTGGCACTTGGTGGTTGATTTGCTGCGGGATTCTTGTTTCTCTTAGTGGTTGCTGCCACCTAGACGGCTTGGAGAAGCTTGGAGGCATTGGCAAGAGTTGGTGATTGTTCTTGGCCACCTTCGGTGATTGTGAGGGGTTTGTGCCTACCTCGGTGAAGCGTCAAAGGCAACATTAGTGCATTGCTCGTGTCATTTGCAACCTTTTGCCATTTGGTAGGTTCTTGTGGCGCCTTTTGAGAGGCTCGGTGTGTGACCGATTATCCACCGAACCACGTGGTAAAGAGGGACACAACGGGGACTAGCGTGCCGCAAGCACGTGAACCTCCGGATGAATCTTCGTGTCATCATTCTTATTGTGATTGATCGATCCCAGTGGTTGTGTATTGTGGAATTCATCTCTTGATCATATTGATTGGTTGGCTCAATACTTCGCCTCGCCCCTCGGTGATACCCTTCTAACTCTCTCTTGTATTATTTTCTTAGTTACCTTGCTACCTTGTTAGTGTAGCTCTTAGCTTGTGTAGCTAGTTAGCTTTAGTTGTAAGCTAAGTTGTGTGGTTTGACTTGTGCGGTTGAGTGCAAATATACTAGAATTGTGAATTGGATAGGTAGCTTGCAAACACCCCGTAGGCTAAGCAAAACTCGTATCTCGCTATTTGTTATATTGATAAACTTGTTTAGCTTGTCTTTGTAGAATTTTTTTAAAAGGCTATTCACCCTCTCTCTAGCCATCAAGGCCTTTCAAGTGGTATCGGAGCCGTGGTCACCGTTTGTAAGGCTTAACAACCTCGGTGTAAGATGGCTCAAGTTGTGTTCAACCATGTCGGGGGCAAGCCTCCATTCTTTGATGGTGTCTCATCTTTTGATCATTGGAAAAGAAAGATGAAGCAATATCTTGGCTCTATTAATGAGAAGGTTTGGGAGGTTACACATCATGATTATACTATCATTGATCCCAACAGCCTCGCCAACAATGACCGCATTAACAACCAATGCAACACTATGGCTCTCAACACTCTCTATAATGGGATTGATACAAAGGTCTTTGAGCAAATCAAGGATCTCGAGATGGTAAGTGAAGTGTGGACAAGATTAGAGGAAACATATGAGGGCACTTCAACGGTAAAGAGTGTCAAGCTCTATATGCTCAAGGATAAGTTTGCAAGCTTCAAGATGAAGGATGATGAGTCCATACCAGAGATGTTCTATAGGCTACAAGTTATTGTCAATGATCTCAAGAGCCTAGGAGAAGATGTCAAGGACAAGGACTTCTCACATAAGTTCTTGATGAACTTACCTAAGAAGTTTGCTATTTTGAGGAAGATGATCCAAAGAGAGGGTTTGGATAAGGTGACTCTAAACCAAGTGCTTAGAGATGTCATGACTGATGCTCAATATGATAATGATGAAGATGAAGATGAGAAGAAGGAGATCAAGGTCAAGCAAGAAAAGCCCATTGCATTCAAGGCTTCATCTTCTAAGGGCAAGACCAAGGTGGAGAGCGATGATGATGATCCATTCGATGATGAGACCATGGCCCTCCTTGTGCATAAGATGGGAAGGTTTATGAAGAAGAAAGGATATTAGGCAAGGACGAGGAGAGACACTATGAAGGCAAAGACCCTTTGCTACAATTATAATAGCCCCGATCATATAGTGGCGGATTGCCCCTATGAAGATAAGAGATTTCATAATGGAGACTTGAAGCTCAAGAAGAACAAGAAGGATAAGAAAGAGAAGGAGAAGAAAGCAAAGAAGAGCTTCACATTCAACAACAAGAAGAAGAGTGGTGGTTATGTGGTCACTTGGGATAGTGACAACTCTGATAGTGATGATGATGTAAGCTCTAGTAATGATGAAAGGACCACTCGGCGAGCCATTGCAAGCATCGCCCTCTCCAATAAGCCATCCATCTTCGACACTACATTGACATGCCTTATGGCCAAGCCTACCAAAGTAAAATATGATGATAGTGATGATGATTCTTATGCTAGTGATGGTTGTAGGAGTGATGATGAGGAAGATGAGGACTACTCTAAGGATGATCTATTGGGCATAATAGATCAAATGAGCAAGGGCTACAAGAGGACCACCAAGAGATGCAATATCTTGGAGCAAGAGCTCATTGCCAAGAGCAATGAAAATGATGCTTTGATGGAGGAGCTTGTTGCTCTCAAAAAGAGTAAGGAGTGCAAAGGAATTGAACAAGAGCTCAAAGCTCTTAGGAAATCCTTTGATGTGCTAGAGGCCTCTCGTGAGTGTCTAAAGGAAGACCATGAGGATCTTGAAATTGCTCACACTAGGCTTAAGAAAGCCCACTCCACTCTACTTGAGCTCATCAAGGAAAAGGACCTCAAGTTGGAGAAGTTCATGAAGGAAGCTAAGGAGGAGCAAGTGATTGTCACTTGTGATATTGAACTAACATGTGATATTATTAATGATTCTTTATTTGTTTGTCCTACTAATGCTTCATGTAGCTCATCACATCCACCATAACCAACTCTATCTCTACTACTAGTGATTCATTACTTGTGGTTGAGAATGAGACTCTCAAGAAAGAGGTGGATGATTTCACCCGCACATTAGGCAATGCCTATGGTGGGGATGCCCGTTTACTAAAATGCTTGGGTAGCCAAAGGTTCTCTCTTAACAAAGAGGGTTTGGGCTATATTCCCAAGAAGGGCAAGGCGGCCTTTGCTACTCCAAAGCCTCGCTTTGTGAAGGGCAATGGTCGTTATTGCAATAAATGCAAGCAAGATGTGCATCTAGAGATTAATTGTAATAAAATGAACAAGAACAACAACAAGTTTCATGCTAAAATGGATTGCATTCCTTTTGATTCTTGTTATATTCTTACCAAGGGTGAGAAGGGTGTGCAAGCTAAGTTTGTTGGTACACCAATTGTGGGTCCAAAGAAGAAGACCATTTGGGTACCAAAGAACTTAGTTACTAACCTCCAAGGACCCAAGCAAGTATGGGTACCTAAAAGACATTTAATTGTTTTGTAGGTAAATTACAAGGCTAGAGGAAGGCATTGGGTGCTTGATAGTAGGTGCTCTCAACATATGACCGGTGATTCAAGGATGTTCAACTCTCTCAAATCAAATGATAGTGGCATTAATAGCATCACATTTGGTGACAATAGCAAGGGTGATGTAAAGGCTCTTGGAAGGATTGCAATCTCAAATGATCATAGCATTTCCAATGTGCTCTTAGTTGAAAAGTTGAACTTCAATCTTCTCTCGATTGCTCAATTATGTGATCTTAGTTTCAAGTGCATATTTGGCGTTGATGATGTGGAGATAGTTAGTGTTGATGGCTCCAATTTGATCTTTAAGGGTTTTAGATATGAGAATCTATACTTGGTTGATTTCAATGCTAGTGACACTCAACTCTCAACATGCTCACTCACCAAATCAAGTATGGGTTGGTTATGGCATAGAAGACTTGGTCATGTTGGCATGAAGCAATTGAACAAGTCAGTGAAGCATGACTTAGTTAGAGGCTTGAAGGATGTCACATTTGAGAAAGATAAGCTATGTAGTGCATGTCAAGCCGGAAAGCAAGTGGGCAACACTCATCCATTAAAGAGCATTATTAGTACTTCTAAGGCATTTGAGTTGTTGCACATGGATCTATTTGGGCCAACTACATACACAAGCATTGGTGGCAACAAGTATGGTTTTGTGATTGTGGATGATTTCACTAGATATACATGGGTATTCTTTCTTATAGACAAGAGTGATGTATTTGAAATATTCAAGAAGTTCATCAAGAGAGTACAAAATGAGTTTGAGACCACAATCAAGAAAGTGAGAAGTGACAATGGAAGTGAGTTTAGAAACACAAGAGTTGATGAGCTATGTGAGGAGCTTGGAATCAAGCATCAATTCTCGGCCAAGTATACTCCTCAATCAAATGGCCTAGTTGAGAGGAAGAATAGAACCTTAATTGATATGGCAAGATCAATGTTGAATGAGTATAATGTGAGTCATTCATTTTGGGCCAAACCAATCAACACGGCTTGCTTCTATGGCAACCACTTCTATTGCCACAAGTTCCTAGAGAAGACACCATATGAGATCTTAAATGGAAGAATGCCCAACATTGCATACTTTCGGGTATTTGGTTGCAAATGCTACATCTTGAAGAAGGGCACTAGATTGAGAAAGTTTGAGAAGAAATGTGATGAAGGATTCTTACTTGGTTACTCCACTACTAGCAAAGCTTATAGAGTTTGGAATTTGGCTAGCGGTTTACTTGAGAAAGTTCATGATATTGAGTTTGATGAAACAAATGGCTCTCAAGATGAGGAAGATAACTTGGATGATGTGAGAGGAACTCAATTGACCAATGCTATGAAAGAAATGGATATTGGTGATATTAGGCCAAAGCAAGTGATTGATGTGGATGACTACAAAGATCAAGTGCTCCAAAGTCCAATTACACAAGCTAGTGGTTCTCTAATACAAAATCAAGTTAGTACATCATCTCAAGTGCAATAAGATCAACAAGTGGCTAATTCATCATCTCCAACTCATGATCAACATCAACATCCAAGCAATCAAGTTCAAATGCTTCAATCAACTAACATTGCAAGAGACCATCCATTGGATTCCATCATTGGTGACATACAAAGGAGAGTTCAAACAAGATCAAGATTGGCATCTTTTTGTGCTCACTCTTCTTTTGTGTCAATGGAAGAACCCAAGGACATTGATAAAGCATTGAGAGATCCGGATTGGGTAAATACAATGCATGAAGAGCTCAACAACTTCAAGAGAAATGAAGTATAGGAACTTGTTGAGAGGCCTAAGGATCACAATGTCATTGGAACAAGATGGGTCTTTCATAACAAGCAAGATCAAGATGGAATAGTAATAAGGAACAAAGCAAGACTAGTGGCTCAAGGTTACACACAAATAGAGGGTCTTGACTTTGGTGAAACTTATGCCCCGGTTGCAAGATTGGAAGCAATTAGGATTTTATTTGCCTATGCTTGTGCTCACAATATCAAGCTATATCAAATGGATGTGAAGAGTGCATTTCTCAATGGGTACATTTAAGAAGAGGTGTATGTGGAGCAACCTCCCAGTTTTGAGGATGACAAGAAACCCAATCATGTCTACAAATTGAGAAAAGCTTTGTATGGATTGAAGCAAGCACCTAGAGCATGGTATGAAAGATTAAGGGACTTCTTGCTATCCAAAGGATTTGTCATGGGCAAAGTGGATACTACTCTCTTCACCAAGAAGATTGGGAAAGACTTGTTTGTGTTGCAAATATATGTTGATGATATCATATTCGGTTCAACCAATCAAGATTATTATGATGAGTTTGGGAAAATGATGGCAAAGGAATTTGAAATGTCAATGATTGGTGAACTTAGTTTCTTTCTTGGACTTCAAATCAAACAAATGAAGGAAGGAACATTTGTGAGCCAAACCAAATATATAAAGGATATGCTAAAGAAGTTTGGTATGGAAGATGCAAAAGGAATTACTACTCCAATGAGCACTAATGGAAGCTTGGATAGTGACAAGAGTGGCAACATGGTGGATCAAAAGCTATATAGATCAATGATTGGTAGCCTACTCTATGTGACGGCATCAAGGCCTGATGTAATGTTTAGTGTATGCATGTGTGCAAGATTTCAAGCCTCACCAAGAGAAAGTCATTTGAAGGCAACAAAGAGAATATTGAGGTACTTAAAGCATATACAAGATGTTGGATTATGGTATCCCAAAGATGCAAGCTTTGAGCTAGTTGGATATTCGGATTCCGACTATGCCGGTGACAAAGTGGAGAGAAAGAGCACCTTCGGGACTTGTCAATTGTTGGGAAGATCACTTGTCTCATGGTCATCCAAGAAGCAAAATAGTATTGCACTATCTACCGCCGAAGCCGAATACATCGCCACGGGTAGTTGTTGTGCACAAATCTTGTGGATGAAGGCAACATTGAAGGGTTTTGGAATCAATTTCAAGAATGTGCCATTGTTATGTGACAATAAAAGTGCCATGAAGCTAGCCAACAATCTGGTTCAACATTAAAGAACAAAGCATATTGATGTTCATCATCATTTCATTAGAGATCATCAACAAAAGGGTGACATTGCTATTGAGAGTGTAGGCACCGAAGATCAATTAGCCGATCTATTCACCAAGCCACTTGATGAGAAAAGATTTCACAAGCTAAAGAATGAGTTGAACATAATTGACTTCTCCAACATGAGTTGATGCACCCCATATATGACATGTCTCTCCTTCGAGCCCCAAGGTACAATTGGTTGACATGTCATACATTCTATGCTAAGGACTCATTTAGTGCATCTAGTCATAATTTACATATTCTAGGCTCTTTCATGAAAATCAAATGAATTTGAAGTTTATATGGTGCCACTATTGTTTCCATGTCTTGTATGATCTAGTGGTAGCATATAACTTGTTTAAGTAGCTTGTGATCCTAAGTGTTTAATCTAGATCACTTGTCTTAATATTTGCTTCAACATGGTGCATGATAACCCTTCTAGTGAGGTGTGAAAAAGCTTGCCCTTGGATCAAATCGAAGCATTTTATTTATGCAAGCAATCTAGGTTGAATCACAAACTTGATCCTCACCCCATATTTCAACATGATAATCTATCTAAAATTGGTCCCTTGTGGTCATTGGTGCCAAAGGGGGAGAAAATATTGTTCACAAAGATAGATTCTAAAGGGGGAGAAAACCTAAAGGGGAGAATTGATAAAAGAAGGGGATTAACTAAAATTTTGAGCACACAAGTAGGGGGAGCAAGCTCTTAAACAGGAATGTTGCATTTCCATGTGCACTTCATATGTATGATGCATAGTTATGCATTTCTTTTTCTCTGATACATTTCTTGTGTGGTGACTTGCTAGTATAATTTGAATGATGAATTGAAGTACTAGCATGAATAGGATGTAGTTAGATTTTTCTTGCTTCATGTTTTCCAAAGTGGTACTAGAGCCTTGCTTATAATGTTGATCTCACGAGGTTTCTAGTTATGTTTGTGTTTTTCCAAGTGATATCTAACTACATAAGGTGCTAAGATGGTGTTTATCGCTACTCCGATGGTATCACGCTTCAAAGGTCTATAATCTAAAACACTTAGCATCTATTGGTAGTCAATGCACCTATATTTTCCAATCTAACATGTATGCTTCCAAAATCCAAACATATAGCATACATATAGGGGGAGCCATTGCTATCAATTTGAATTCATGATCACAATGTCCATAATTCTTACACATGGTAACATTCTTGGACAATGTGACATGGGTTCAATCAAAATTTTATCATAATATCTTTGTGAAAGGGTTATCACCAATTACCAACAAGGGGGAGGTTGAAAGCTCTATGTTTGGTGTTGGTAATTAGTGATAATACCTAAGTACTAATCCTATGCCTAAGTTGTATATAGCATATGAGGATTAGTACATTCCAAGGTTGGTGGCAAGATGGATAGGGTGATCATGATGGCCACACTTGGATTTGGATGCAACCCTACGTGATCAAGGCAAAGGTATATGCTTAAGGGTTGTGTTTTAGTAACCAAGACACCTAGTGGGTGTGGTTACATTATAGGATAGATAGCCGTACTATAAAGAGGGGAATAACGCGGCTATTGAACTCCTAAGTGCCTCTAGGTGTGCATTTCATAATCATATGCATTTGGATAGAACTAATAACGCCTTGAAAAATGATTGTGAAAATGCTAACACACTCACACATGACGTGATCATTTGGCGGTCTTAGCACATTTGCGATGGCGTTGGAGTTTGAGCGGTAGAGAAGGTTTGGGGTCCTCTCTCCCTCTCGCCGAGCAAGCTCGGCGGGATTCAGGCGTTTTCGAGGAATTGAAATGCCTATTTTCCTTTACGCCAATGTCGAGATTTGGAGGCGTTGTCACATGTTGTTTCACGAGCTAAAACATGTGCTAAAGTGACAAACATACTTAGCCACCGAACCACGTGGTAAAGAGGGACACAACGGGGACTAGGGTGCCGGCAAGCACGTGAACCTCGGGATAAATCTTCGTGTCATCATTCTTATTGTGATTGATCGATCCCGGTGGTTGTGTATTGTGGAATTCATCTCTTGATCATATTGATTGGTTGGCTCAATACTTCGACCCTCGGTGATACCCTTCTAACTCTCTCTTGTATTATTTTCTTAGTTACCTTGCTGGCTTGTTAGTGTAGCTCTTAGCTTGTGTAGCTAGTTAGCTTTAGTTGTAAGCTAGGTTGTGCGGTTTGACTTGTGGGTTGAGTGCAAATATACTAGAATTGTGAATTGGATAGGTGGCTTGCAAACACCCCGTAGGCTAAGCAAAACTCGCATCTCGCTATTTGTTATATTGATAAACTTGTTTAGCTTGTCTTTGTAGAATTTTTTTAAAAGGCTATTCACCCCCCTCTAGCCATCAAGACCTTTCACAGGGTACAAAGTGCAGTTGCTGTTAAGTTTAAAGGTGGTCTGTAAGCATACATATGTACAGCCGTTTAGCTGATTCCAGGTGTAGTATGGAAAGTAAAAAGATATACATACACAAAATACACAAGAAGCTCTATTTATTTTGCATACGGCAACAATCTTTGGTAATGTGACATGTTAGGTACGCATACACGCCATACGCCGCGATATTGAGATAGGATCCAGCAGGTCCTCCACTGAATTTGGAGTGTGCGCATCTCTCTATGCCTGCGACAAGACACAGAATTAGGGACAACCTGTAGTATTAAGAAGAGTACCAATAGAACTAATTTTATTTGACATCTCCGATCTTGAACGAAAAGAGATAAGTAGTATTGTTCTGATTGGAACATTATATATCAAATAGTTATGTGAAAAGAAATCTATGTTCGTGTGTGTTCCGTAAACTCATAACACCTAGTTCTTGAAGGAGGATTCTTCGGTCCTGTGAAAAGGATGGATTCAGTTTTGTTAAGAAGCATATAGAAATGTTGAAATATAATGCATCAGCCATATATTCATGTTCTAATAAAGTATTTAGTATTGCATAGATCAGTAAAAAAACAACTTGGCTATCAGGTGCCTTTCATGAATGTAATGCTGGATACTTCGTAATATGTTTGGAGTGCAATTAGTGGATGCTTTGTGATATGTTGGACTAAAATCAGTTGATTGTCTGCATGTATTGAAATCTGATTATATTTGGAATTTGGATTGACATTTTTCTTGTTGGTTAAAATAATTTCCTGGCTGGACCAAAAATTACCATGACAGTTTTGGACCCCAGGAAAACCATATTTCATGAGGGTTTCAACATGTTTTCCTGGTGGTGTCTATGTCTCATGAAAACTATATTTTGTGATGGTTCAAACATATTTTCATGGTGACGTCTCCCTCTCACGAATTAATTTCCTGTGAGTTTAGATAACCTCACGAATTAATTTCATGACGGTTAACTCCCACTCACGAATACTATATTCCTGTGAGTTTTGATGATCTCACGAATTAATTTCATGACGGTTGACTCCCTCTCATGAAATAGTATATTCCTGTGAGTTTTGATAACCTCACGATTTAATTTCATGACGGTTGACCTCCACGTAATACCTCCATAGAAACACCACAGCAAACCTGGCGGCGCTAACATTTTCATGGAGGTGACCGTTAGGAACGTCCGCCACGAAAATAAATCGTGAGCACTACCTCTCATGAAAATTCAATTTCCCTGGCTTCAATTCCATGAGTGCTCATGCGTGACGGTTGGCCCTCACAAATCGTTTTCATGAGGGTAAACCAATATTTCATGACGGTTTTTTCACTCTCATGAAATCTTAGCTTTCTGGTAGTGAAGTTATAGTATTGTATCGTTTTTAGAGTAGCATTCTAGGTAGGCAAGGATTAACCTCTCTGTGAATCGAACGAAGATGAACAATGCAGTCATGGAGAAAAGAGTTTTGTGTTTTGCAGGAAACGCGTCGTCGACGTCCATCACGAGGCGTGACTCTAGGCCATCATAGATTACCATGCGACGAAGCTTGGACAAAAGATCACCAAGAAGGACATCCGAGAAAATGACATTACACTCACCAAACAACAGTTCCTTGAGGTAGCTAAAGAACATTCAAATTGGTTGCTTTTGAGATTACGTACGAATGACTGACTTGATTTTCTAATATGTCACTACTTGATGACGTGTAGGTGATTCCTTGGTGGTGCAATGCGTGCCCTGAGGCTTGGGAGAAGATGGTGGACAGGTGGTTAAGTCCGGAGTGGGCCGCTCAGCACGAGGCTGCCCGGCAGCGGCGTGCATGCATGCAAGGCATACCACACCATCAAGGCAACCGCAACATCTCCGGATACAAAAAAGCATGGGTACGTGGTCATGTTTCTATTCTTCTTGCTTTCGTTCAACTCGACAAAGAATTGTAATCATCTTGTTTTTGTTCTTGTAGTCGGCGGCACATCAAGGCCAAGAGTGCTCCAACTTCGCCGCATGGTCCATGTCACACAAGGGCAAGGCGACATCCGACGTCTCCTTCAACCCGGATGACCCGCCCGAGGCATACACAAGCTCGACTGCCTACGAGAAAATGATGGCGTACACGGAGGCGTCAAGGTCGATCCATGGGCCGGAGTACAATCCACGGACCGACAACATTGATGCAGAGACCGTCATGAGGATTGGACAAGGCAAGAAGCATGGCCGCTTCTTGATTGGCGACAGCGTGATCGACACGGCCTCTACTCCCACTCTCTCCTAGATCCGAGCACGGACCACAAGCAGCTCCTCATTCCTAGAGATACGCACGCGGCCTAGCACTGCACAGCACCGGGTCAAAGTACTTGAGGTTATTCCTGTGGCACTCATCATACATTGATCATTACATAACTTTATTTCCTTTGCAATATTGTATCATTAGCTTTGCACCTATTTGTAGGACAATGTGGAAGAAGCAAACCGGAGGGCCGCCGAGCTGGCGTTGGAGTTGGCGGCCGAGCGGGCAGCGCGGGAGGCCCAGGACAAAAGGATTGCGGAAATTGTCACCTGGATGCAATCTTCGATGGATTCCCCCGTGCCTCCAGGGTTAATGGGTCCACCGACGCATCCTAACCAATCTCCCATGATGCAAACTCCTGTGAGTCACACATGCAAGGAATTGCAACATTAGCTAATCAACCAATCTCCTCTAATGCAAACTCTTCTCATGTGTGCAGCTTCCGTCGGCGGGTTCAAACAACCCACTTCCTGGCGCTCAGGGCGACCAAGTGTTTCCGTCACCGCCGTCACAAGGTTGTCAAGGGCGGTCGGCGCAGTGAGTAGCACTGGTAGTTTCGTGTCTTGTTTTGGTATGCATGCATGTGGATGAACTATGCACGAACTTGTTAAGCACGTGGACTTGTATTTGAGACAGTTTTATGTGATTTATGTGAACAATTGTGACATATGGTGCTGGATGTGAGTTATGCCATGGATGTGATATATATGGTGCTGGATGTGGTATATCTGTGATGGATAATATAGACATATATATACATTTGTCGTGTTTGCAGGGATTGAAAAAAAATAAAAAAACAAAAAAAATTTGGTCACCTTACCGAGGGTGACCCTCAGCAAGGCTCTTTGCCGAGAGCCTTTTAAGGCAGGCTCTCGACAAAGCTGGACAGTGGACAACGAAATGGCAGTTTTGCCGAGAGCCCTCTTGGCCGGCTCTCGGCAAAGACCAGCTCTTTGCCGAGAGCCAGCCCAGAGGGCTCTCGGCAAAGAAATTAAAAAAAAAGAAAAATCAAAATCTTTGCTGAGGGTCAGGCGCCGGGGCTCTTGGCAAAGAAATTATTCAAAAAAAAGAAAAAAATCTTTGCCAAGAGCCTGCACCGGGGCTCTCGGCAAAGAAATTATTCAAAAAAAAGGAAAAAATCTTTGCCAAGAGCCGGGCACCTAGGCTCTCGGCAAAGAAATTAAGTAAAAAAAAGGAAAAAAATCTTTGCCGAGAGCCGGGCACCTGGGCTCTCGGCAAAGAAATTAAGTAAAAAAAAGAAAAAAAACCTTTGCCGAGAGCCGGACATCTGGGCTCTCGACAAAGAAATTAAGTAAAATTTTTTTGAAAAATTAAGGGCCGGTAACGGCTCCTAACGGCTACTTTTGTTTGCCGAGAGCCGCCCTGGCCCTCGGCAAAGGCTTTGCCGAGTGCCCGAAAGAAGGCTCTCGGCAAAGGCCCCTTTGCCGGACGCCGCTTTGCCGGCGGCCCTTTGCCGAGAGGGACTCTAGACAAAGCCTTTGCCGAGAGTAAACAGGTCTTTGCCGCCTGCCTGTCCAGTAGTGAATTGTGGCTACCATTGACCGTATTCTCGTGTAACGGAATTAGGCAACCGACCCCTTTATATAGGAATAATGGCTTTGTATATATGAGGCCGACAACCATAATACAAACGTAATCATGTTATATAGGGCACCGCAAAATGTTGTTAATCAGGTAGCTCTATCAGGTTTTTCATATTCATCTGTAAGGTGTTGCCGTGTTGACATCACTCAATCACCTTCTGTTTTCTTCGTCTTCTGTAGTATATCCTTTTTGGGGCAGGAGAAGACAAACAGTTGCCGGCCGGTTGTTTCCCTTCTAGATTTTGGCAGAGAACGGCAATCTTAAGATATTTTCCCCACCATGTAATGATGAGAAAGGAACTTAATGCTATGACTTACAGCTAACATGACATGTCTACAAGCTTTTTTTTAAAGTATACACATAAATGCATCAATACCAAATGTGAAGGTCCGAAATGACGACTAGAGGAATGGGAGCCAATCAAAATCCTTTCAAAGAACCTGCCTAAATTCCAAAATCAACCCGAAGCAATTACTTCTACGTACACACCTAGATCACTCGGGTCAATAAGTGACAAGATGATCTAAGACAGGATTAGAAAGGGCAAGGTGAACACCATGCTGGAAGCAAAACAGAAGTGAATCGAGAATTTGAGACACCGTCATGAAAAAACCCATACCGCGGATGTTCCGCTAATTTACACGGAGTTTCTAGATCGCGGAAGTTCCACACATCCACAAAATATGTGAAATAGCAGGACAAAGTTGTCAAGAAATTTCCAAATCTCAACCAAATGAAGTCCAATCTGCACCAAAATTTGCACACCCACCACCAAAATCCTGAATTACCTTGAGCGCTAAAGATTTCTTTGAGGGCCAAAACAAACCACCAATGGACACAGACCTCCAAGGAAATGGATACTCTTGAGTGCTAAACCAAACCACCAAGGTAATTCTATATATTACTTGAGTGTTATTACAAACCACCAAGGTAATTTCTCATTTCCTTGAGTGTTACTCGAAATTGCCAAGGTAATTGTATTTCCCGCCAAGGTAATTGCTCATTTCCTTGGGTTTTATTTGAATTCGCTAAGGTAATTTGTATTTCCTTGAGTGCTATTCGAAACTCCAAGGTAATTTAAATTTTCTTGGGTGTAACTTGAAACCCCCAAGGAAATTCTCAGAGCTTTAAATTCAAATTTTTGAATCTTCCAAATGACCCCAAATGGTGATATGACCTAAACGAGAGTTATAGTATTCGACGAGATCTACAACTTTTTAGTTCAAACTTTTTCATTTGAAATCGCTTAGGTTCTCAAATATTCATCACAAAATTCAACAAAGTGAATACAAAAGAAAAAGTAATTCATTCAGTCACAAGTTGCTTTCATGTGTAGTGGTAAATGTTTTTCATTTGAAGCAATAGGTCACAGGTTTGAATTTCAGGAGGCACCACTTTCGTTGATTTATAATTGTTTGCCATTGCTCTGTATTCCCTTTGAGGTTGCTGGCCAAACTAATTTCCTTGACAGTTCGGAATATTTCGTTGAAGGTTGTTGGCCCTCAAGAAAACTAATTTACTTGACGGTTTGTGGCCAAGGATCATTTCTTTGGTAGTTTTGGGCACTCAAGGTAATTTGGGAATGCGGTAGTGCTCCTAAGACATAGTGACGGTATTCCCAAAAGGCCTTTCCTTAAACCTCAAAGCTTGGCCAGCAAATTTAAATTTAAGCTCTCAACCTAGACATGAAGAGATTGAGGGTGCTCATGGGGAATCTGTTGGATGCAAATCCGCCTTTGTCCACAAGACACCATATCACCTATGAACAAACAAAGAACACCTCAAAAACTACAGCTCAAAGTTCATCACAAATTTCACAGAAAGAGATGGAGAAGAGGAGTTTTGGGGGCGAGGAACTTGAGACATTAGAGCTTGGCTTTAAGCTATGATTTTGGACAAGTTTCAATGGTCCTAAAACACTCCAAAATCGTGCCAATGATCAGACAAAATAGCAGCAAGAAATTCTCTCAAAATTGACCACAAGAACCATCGAAAAGGAGAAAATTTATATTTATCGAGGAGAACAAGTGGTGAATGAATTTAATCTCTATATTAGTTTACCATGTACGATTACAAACTACTAGCAGACCTCAAAGATTGGATGGCAAAAAGGTAAATCAAAGAGTCTCCCACTGTCCCTCTCTCTATCTCTCTCTCTCTCTAAGCCTATGTGATGGAGAAGCTAGATCTTGTCCTTGGTTGCTCAAGCTCCTCCTTCCTCTTTCTCTCCTCCTCCTACCTCCAATGTGGTTAGCAAGAGGGGGCTCCTCTCTCTTCTATCCACGCCCCCTTGTTGAGCTCAACCTCTAGCAGCAATCCATTTCCTTCTCTTGCTAGTGATGCCTCCAATGTCCCCTCCTTATTCTCCCCTTCCTTCTCCTGGCTTGGTTGGGTGTGAGATAGAGTAGAGAGAGATGAACAAGAGTGAGAGTAGGAGAGTGAGAGTGAGTGGGAGAGCTAACTACAACTCCAGCCTTGCCACTCTATAAGCTAGACAAGTGTGCTGAGAGGTGGGGCCAAGTGAAACTAGCAAGTGACACCTAAGAGTTTCTACATGCTGACTTGACGGTTAGTCCGCCATTTCCAACAGACACTCCTTCAGTGCAGAAAGTGCTCTGACAACACCTGACAACTATTAGTCTTTTGCAGAAGTCTCAACGAACACTCCTTCATGGTTGACGGAGCCTTCGTCAAAACATACAGTGGTGCAGATTTGGTTTAGTTTCTTCACAAGTTGATTTCAAATTTGAATTTCAAATGCATAAAATGCTCATGATGATGATGAATTTCAACATGTCATGACTAGTTCATGACAGGTGTCGTGCCACCATCTAATGGTCTACACCGCACTCTAACCATCTTCTGTGCCATTAGAATGCCTAGGATCGTTTGACCGAGCCATCTTCTCTCCCCGCACCGTCCTTTTCTTATTCTCAAGTAAAACCCTAGACCAAGCCTGATCTATGCAACACGGTTCAATGTATGATAGAACTCAACTTCCTGCATATGTATGGTAGTTCTAGAAGCACTTGTGAAGAATGCAATGAGTAGAAAAGGAAATTCAGAGACTGACTTTGATGGCAACTGACGTGGCAGTGCTACGCACAGCTACGACATTGTCATGCAGCCCTATGGTAGTGTTGCACCAGTTGCACTCAGATTCAATGATTGACTCCCCTTTTCTATTGAATCTATGCATCATTTTGTTCTTCTATTCACTACTATGTAGACACTTATTAGTGCTACACAATTCTTTGCATAGATGAGCTCCGGAGATGAGCCCGTGGAGAACAGGACCAAGATGTTGCATGATCCAAGGGGTGGTAGGAGGAAGGAGCCATCCTACAAGGGAGGTGTAGTAGGTAGGGGCAGTGGCCATGGAGCAATGAGTGGGAGTGCTACTAGAGGCAGTGGGAGTGCTGCCAAAGGCAGGGAGTGCTAATGAGCTAGCATGGAATGACGCTTGAGATGGCTGGGTGAGTTATTAATCCACATGCATGCCTTGCTAAATCAACTCACCTCATAGAGTTTGATCCTTCATATATGGTGCCATATCCATAGGATGTAACTGAGAGGATGCCCTAGAACACTAGGCAGAGGAACATCACTAGATGTACCAACCTGAGTGTGCTAGTGAAGCAGTAGAGGCTTATTGATACATACACATTGCCCAAAGAAATGGAGTTGACTATCAGTTTTGGAATGAGTTCCTTCCGGACTTCTATTCCATCGTGCTCTTTAGCTCAAAGTAATCTCGCATAGTGAAGATGAAATATGTTGATTGGGATCACTTGGTTGCAAAGAAGGATAGAGAGTTTGACAGGGCCATACCATCTTGTGAGCAGCACAGGCTATATGATTTGATGGGGTTTCTGTATGACTAGAACAAAGAGGTGCTTGCTCAGTTTCATGCCACCTGCTACAATGTGAAGTATGATGAGATCCACTAGATGACAGAGGGCAGACACTACACGCTTGACTTTATCACCTTTTCCTACCTTCTTGGCTTTGGTGAGGATAGGAGAATTACATAGAGGGCAGACCTGGATGTCTGTCAGGAAGACTGCATTTATGTATGTGCACAGGAGAGCTACAAATAAAGGTCTAGGGCTTGAAGAGTTACTACTACATCCTAAATAACATGACTAGGACTTCAATTAATCCCAACGATGTAGCTACTTGGACCTTAATGGATATGCAAGGAATCTTCTTGCTAGGATGTCTCTTGGAGGTAGTGCACCGTTCTCTGCTTCTAGGTTCCTATGGATGGAGTTGTAGGTAGTAGCAGACGATACGAGGAAGGGGCTACCCGATGCCCCTGATGTGATGTTCATCATCAACTATGTGATTTGATACACTTCTTTGAAGGATGGAGGTCATGAGCACCGCTAGAGGCCCCTCACCAACCTCCTGAGTTTAGTAACTTGTCAGACCTTTCGGACAAAGGAGGAGGAGGAGCAATAGTACAATAATTCATTAAGTCGTCCCTACACAGGTATGACCCACCGCAAAGGCACGGTGATGGTCTCCAACGAATGCGACGAGGATGACGATGGTGGTGACTGTGACAACTATGATGATGCTAGTGGAGACATCCATTGGGACAACCTCGAGGATGAGGAGTGAGTTGTTGGTACCTCTCTTTCTTTTCTCTCTCTTTTTGGTGCTTGTTGCCAAAAGGGGGAGAAATTGAGGGGGGGTACATCCTTTTCATCACCATGGATGCCGTGTTGGAGGATCTACATGTTCTAGCCGTTAGTTGTGAGGCTTGAGAGTGTGAGTTGAGAGCATTCTCAAACTCTTTGGTGGTTTGTATTATATTGCTTTCTATATTAGCTACCTATGTGGACCTTTGTATAATGGATATGGATATGTATGTGATCTATACTTGATAGCTTGTCAGGTTATTGTTTGAGTAGTTTAATTTCTGTTATAACCTATTTGTGTGGTGTTTGTTTTTGTTGCGCTAACTATCATATCTGTGGCAGTGCCATGAAGTTATGCGGAAGTGCCATATATGGCAGCTTCAGTTTAATTGAGTGCATAACTGTCATATTGCATCACAATTATGCAACACCCCACATGAGCACGGATATAAGGGGAGCCAACACTTAACTCAATCTATGAAACTTGGCCTCTTATGCCAAGTTGAGAATTCAATTCTTGATTCACACATTTAGGGGGAATCTCTATACCCGTGGCTAGAAATCTCAGCTTATATTTCATTTATTTATAAGCTCTAATTGTGTTGTCACCAATCACCAAAAAGGGTGAGATTGTAAGCGCAATCAAGCCCTAATGTGGGTTTATGTGATAATGACCACATAGTTAGAGGACTAATGGGATTTATTGATTTGACAAGCAGGTGAGAAAACAATGAGGATATTATTTAAATTAGAGCCGCCAATTACATAAGGTCGTGGTGATGCACTCAAATTTGTTTTATGTTTTGAATTTGAGTTTAGGAACCACCACACTATCAAGGGGGATGCAATGCACAAGATTTAATGTGCAACAAGTGCTCAACACATATCCACCATATACAAATCCTCACACAAAAGCAAGCTAGCCCTTGTCTAACTCCTATTCGGTACTGCCTCATTTTATGCAACATTGCTACACCACGCCACTGTCATGTAATTTGCGACACTGCCGTGACTTAATGGGTAGTTGGGAGGAAGGGGGTATTTATATCTCTTCTTCCTCCACCCAATGGTTAGCTCGTCCATTCATTCCTCAACAACTAGTAGACAAAGCTCCAACCTTGCCATTGAAGGCCCCCCAAGCTCTCCCTTTGATTCCCTAGTGATTCCTTGAGAGTTTGGCCTCCCAAAATTTCAAGAGAGCTTGCCAAACTGAGCTCGAACTCCTAGAGCACTTGGTTTGCATTCAAGATAGTGGTTTGCATTTGTTACTCTTGGAGCAAGAGGTCCTAGTTGGCTATGCGTCGCCTATTGAAGCACTACAACCTCTTGTGTGTGCTTCGAGAAGTTTGTAAACTCTCCCTACATCTAGTAAGAACCCTCAACCAGGACACTTGCTCTCTTGACTTGAGAAGAGGATAGGGTTCAGTCAAAGCCAATCCATGGTGGCTTCCTAAAAAACGTGGAGTAGGCAAGCCTTAGTGGCAAGCTACACCATGGGATGAATACCTTGTCCTTGGGTTCTTGCTCTTTGTATTGTGCTCTCTATTGTGTTGGTTGTGATTTTAGGGTTTCTTCCTGATCTACTTGTGCTTAAGCTTTCTACCTTGGAGAACTGGTGAACTCGGATCTATAATCTACCTAGAACCTCAGTAATTTAATCGATCTACTTTCCATTCAGCAGATTTTGAACTGTAGGTTCGAAGTGGTTTCATACGTGGCACCTCTGCAGATGTGTCTGGAACTTCCACACCCAGTGTGGCAGTGCCACGCCTGTGACTAGCCACTACATTGAGTTTGATTTTAAACATGCCTATTCACCTCCCCCCTCTAGGCTTGCCTGATCCTTTTCAAAGACAAATTACCACACCTAGATGCAAAGGTAACAAAATGAAAGATGCAAGAAAATTGGTGAATCACATTAGATATATAGACTATTATGCAATAAAATATTTGCTATTTCAAGCAAAACAAATATAGTAACTATAGTAATTTACCATGATAGAGAAAAAAATTGTATATAATTAAAATCCCTATTAAAATAAATGTGAACAATCAACAGGATAACTTACTTACTAATAAGTGTTGGAACTGTTTGACTAATTTAAAGTAAACTTCCAAAAAATCTCCATAACTTGATCAGGAGATAAGGTGTGTGATACAACATTAATTTTGAATGGTTGATAAACAAATCTAGAATTTCTCATGGTCTTCTGATGACCCTTCTAGTTCTTCGGATGGTGTTGGTCAAGTATTTGTAGCTGCTGCCCTTCAACCATGCATGGGCTCACCCCTTGTTGTAGTGGGTTTATATGTGAGCCAGGTTGTACTACATTAATTGAGCTTCAGATGTTTAAGGTTTTGGATCTCAGCTTTTAGTCCTTCCCTCACAGCTGCATATAGAGGAATAATGGAACTAAAGTTAAACTGGTCATTGATAATTCGATAAAGGAACAAAACTTGTACAATAATCATTGAGGAAAACATTGTTAAAAACATTATCAGTAGGAGCATAGAGATCATAAGTTCATGAGATTAAGTAGTACTGAAGTCACATGCTAAAACATTTATATTCTATCTACGTATTATTTAAAGGACCAAATCAGCACCAAGTTATAATGAAATTAGCGCCTAATATCACCAACAAGGGTGAAAACCAGCGGTGATAGGGTCTTTCAAACTGACGGTCTTGAGTATTGTGCAGTAGTGTGTCACTAGCAGAGTTGCACATCAGTTGCTGCTTTTGCCTTCATCGCGCTAAGCATGCACTAGCAGAGGCGAAACCAAGGGGGCTAGCAGGGGCCGTGCCCCCCAAGTATAGTAGATTCATTTAAATACCCATATAAATATGTGTATTTATAGCACAAAAAATATTAATTTTACCTATTTTTTATTAAAATATGATGATTTATGTTAGAAATAGTGTAGATTTTTTGAAAATTTGTTAAATATATAATTATGTATATTTTATCACACTAAAAAATATGATCACATTTGTCCGCCCCCCTAATCAAAGTCGGTGGTTCCGCCTCTGTGCACTAGTCTATCTTATGAGCTAGCCAGAAACTCATGTTTCAACACAAAATTTATAATTTAAGATAATGCATCTTTATCACCAAGGCAAGAACAAAAATTCATACCTGATTTGCAAAGCATTTTAAATGATTCTGGAAAATACGAACATATGAGTGCATCGAACAACTACAATTAGTATTGTGAGCAACCTTTGGATCATATACATCGAAAAATCAATTTATAGTACCACAAGCACAAAGCATGAACTAAGGAATGCTAGAAGAAAGCAAACGGAACAAAACAGGGCATACCATCTTTGAGCATCGTCTGTTGCTCTAGCTCCCCAATGATCATTTCCATCTCCATCTTTTGTGCCATGAGCGCAGCAGATCCCTCCTGCACCCGTGCATATGTACACGACACAGTGACTGGTGTTATCAGTTTCGAAAAGAAACGTTCAGCATGTCCCTAGTAACTGTGAACTAAGGACAAACCTCTAGCGATTGCAATTCTGCATGCAAGGATTTGCGCTCCTCCTCCAGTGTCACAATCATGCGCTCCAGGTTCTTGGTGTGCATCACCTTGCGGACCTTTGCCGTTGCGGAGTACGCGCGGTTATACAGAATCCTAATAAATATATTCAGAAGAAAATATTTTCTCCAATGAGCAGTGACCACATGTAAAGTAACCGATGTCTAGAATTGCAATTATTACCTCTTCACCTTCTTCTGATCAGTGCTCAAAAGTTCTTGAAGCTTCTTGTCCTTCGCGATGATCGCCATCTCAGGATCAGTGAAAACGATCCCAGCGCCACCTTTGCTGGTGCTAGCACCTGCCCTTGGCAGCGGTGGCAGACCAGAAGTGGATGGCATCTTCCCTCCGATGGACAGGTTCAGCATGGAGCTGGAGCCGTAGTTGTCAATGGACGTGCTTCGATCGAAACAGGGCATGCTCCTAGCAAAGTTAGGGCTGCTGCTGCTGCCGCCGCCCCAGCTGCCAGGAGGAATGCTAGGGCTGCCGCTGCTTCTGCCCCAGCTGCCGGGAGCAATGCTAGGGCGGCTGCTGCTGCTGCCGCCGCCCCTGCTGCCCGGGCCAAAGCTAGGGCTGTCGCTGCTGCTTCCCAACAAGCTGCCGGGAGCAAAGCTAGCAGGGCTACTGCTCCTGCTGCCCCAGCTGCCGAAGACGTTGTACCTCTCTGCTTCCGGCGCGAAACTTGGTCCCTGGCTCTGGCTGTGGCCGCTACTGCTCTTAGACCATCCGTTTAGGCCAGGGATGGAGCACGGTATAGCATCCTGGTATAGCCCATCCTCGTCGTCGTCGACGAGTGATATGAAATCAGGATGACGGCGTGCTGTGGCGTCGACGTACTCCATCTCCATGACCTCCTGCTTCACCGGCAGCAGAGGCCCTTGTAGATTTGGCGCATGTGGGGCGAGAACGGAACTCGAAGATGGCTGCGCGAAGCCGTTAAAGTTAGTGCTGCTAGCGCCGGCAGCCTGTGGTGATGGCGGTACCAGCGGCAGCACCGGTGATGATGGCTTCATCATACCTCCGATGGAGCTGGCGACGCCTATGGACGAGCCGCCGGAGTGGAAGGCCATGCTCCCACTGCTGGTGCTTACCATGGTGCACGTGCTCGCCGCCGTCGGCGCCAACATCGGCGTCCAGTTGTTGCAGGTGCTCCCTGGCGCCATCCACGATGCACTTGCCCCGCAGCCGCCGCCGCCCATCTGCGGACTAGTCGCCATCCACGATGCATTGGGCAGCTGATCCTCTGGATCCGAGACAAGGAAGGCACTTACATCCATCTCGTCCTCCTCCTCGATGGGCGGCAGTGGGGCGTCAACGGGGCTGTCTTCCACCACCAGCGAAGGTAAACGGAAGCTCTGCGGCAGCGGTTCCATCTCAGAGTCCGATGACGGCTGCGCAAACCCGACCAAGTTGTCGCTGCTCTGCGGCGCCAGGCCACCAGCAGACGACGGCGAGAAGAAGGATGACGACATTTCCTCGCTCGGCCACACCGAGGACTCGCCGGGAAACCCGAACAAGCCCGGGTTCGGGCACTCTGGCAGGACGGACGCTGCCATCGACGACGAGTCCCCTTGCTCCCACTGGCCTCCAAGGAGCGTCGGGAGAGGGGTGGCCGCCGTCGCTTCTGGATTGCCGAACAGATCATAGCCCACCATAGGGAGAGTGCCGGCTGTGGGGAAGGAGGACGAGGGCACGGACTGCGACGACGACGTCGCGTGCGCGTGGACCGAGAGGGAGCCATTCCCCACCCCCACAGCCGGCGAGGGTGGAATCTGCTCGTACCAGGACGACCCAGATCCGGATCCAGACGCAGGGACGAGGCCGGGAGACAGCGCAGGGGAGAATGCGGGCGATAGGAGGCTCGGGTCGCGCACGGAGGGCTCACCATGCTCGAGGACCGCAGCAGGGGAGGTCCCGGCGGCGGGGGAGGTGGAGGTGTCGAGCTCCATGTCGGCTAGGGTTTCGGTGCAGGGTGCGAACGCGATGAGGGTGGGAGAGGGTGCGAGGGTTTCCGGCGGGGGGTTGCTGTGCGAAGGAGAGGAGCGCCGGAATGGGAGTGCCAGCCGGCGATAGTAAATGGAGCAGCTAAAAGAGGAAGGTAGCTACTACCTGCGTCTGGTGGAGCGGGGATTCAAATCAAAGTCAAACTTTTCAGTTTTATATAGTCAGTCCAATGAAATGCCTAGACTGGACTGCCCGAAATAGATGGGCCATAAGTTGGTAGCAGTCCGATGCAGCGGCCCAGGTAAGTGCAATGCTGGCCCAACCCAATATGTGTGCCACTCAGCCCTTTTTTTTGGAAAAGTAAAGAAAAAAAAGCTCTATCCCATGTAAACTAAAACATGTTTTTCAGGGTACAGACCAAGACAATGTTGGCGGATGGCCCCCACCCCAATACGTTGTTAAGAACAACTCCAGCTTACTGCCTAATCACACAATCTATCCGCAATTTGGGTAATAGAGGCAAAAAAAAAACACTCTAGCAGGCTACTTATCAGACTATCTAAATTTATTGACAACAAATTTTTTCTCCCACTATCCATTCCTGTTGGGCCAACAGGTGACTACCTATTTTTCTCCTTCGTTTGTTTTTCACACTCGCATCTCTTTCCTCTACCGAGCACCTGATCCGCAGCCATTGGTTCTCCGTACACTACTAGGAATATTCACTTCTATGATGATCAGCTTTCGTCACTGAAGGAGCTAAATTCATCACAATTTCAGTTTTATAACGAATTTATGACGAAAATTGGTTCGTCATATAAGTCGCGTTATACTTGAACTTTTATGACGATTTTGGCAAATCGTCAAAGAGGTGGTTTGATCTGTGATGAGAACAGAACGTCATCAAAACTGTTTTGGCATGCATGGCAGGGTGTTGCACGCTGGTGGGTGCTTCCGTTGAAGATGCTTTCCACGTGTACATGTATAGCCGGTTGCATTGAAAACCCAAGAGATTAATTCATAACAAGTAATGCATACGACTTCCTCAGCCTACTGCTGATAAAGATTACATAAACACAAGGCTAGGTCTTTTGCAGCCTACTGCCGATAGAGATTATATAAGCACAATGTACAGGTACCATATTGATTGGTGTAAAATTACAACTACAAAATTAAATGATGTTGCCATATTAGGCTCCTGGTGTGTTTGCTTCTTTTATGGCAGTGGACTCACTAGATTTCAAGGAAAGCAAATGGGGGTACTTACAACTGCTACTCTTGCAGCATCACTCAGGCCTTTTTTTGTACTGGTATGAAAGTCCTTGAAGACTTCCACAACATTAACATCTTCATCAGGTCGACCATGTTGTTCAAGTCTTGGATCATCATGTTGTTCATAAAGTCCTTGATCGTGTTCGGTGGCCTTCCTCTTATTCTCCTTCTATTCATATTGCACATGAGTTCTGTTTATATTTATACAAAGGCAAGAGTAACAATAAAAACATAACCATCACTTACAAATGTTTGCAGCTAGACAACATAGGAGCGAGATCCTGTAGATCGGTGGTACTTCACTTTTGCATGGTTTCGCTTGTTCGTCTCAGATGTTTCCTATAGCTTCATTTGTGTTAGACTGCAGCACAAGTAGACCATAGCAAGACTAGATAGAAAATCGATGGGTACACACACCTTGTTCTTAGCACTAGACCAAGTCTCGACAAGTTCACACCACCGTGCATTGGTCATGGACGGGACAGGAGAGGTCATAGGGATCTGATCAGCAGGAACGCCATTGAAGTAGGTTTGCTTTAACTTGTACCGTGCTTGCCAAACCCCATACTGCAATACATTCCAGCAAGCTTCTTGTGTTGGTGGGTGAGCCTTATCAATGTCCAGCCTTGACTGCACATAGTAGTGAGAATGAAAAGTAAATCCGTTAAAGTTGCACAAAGCAGAGTTGAATGTCAAGAGAGGATACCCATACATACAGTTAGCCTGTCCATAAAATTCCTGTATTGGACGACACCGGAGGGTTCTTGTAATGTTTCCAATGTGTGAAAATTGGTATTTGATGCCTGACTAGTACACCTGCCTCTGAGGCAAACTTGGCAGCTTGCACTGGATCATGTAGCCTTCTGTTCCCCTCGACAATAGAGATGGGCATCCTCAATCCTCCCATTGATTTGCTCATTTTATCAAGCAAAATTCCATGAATTCAAGGGCTCGGCTTCTTGCACGTCTCGGCAATGGTACTATAAATTTTTCATATATTTATATTGTTAGAAAAGTAACATAAATATCAAATAGCTAGTGTGAATTGATCAATAGACATCTATAAGGTAATACCAACCTAGGGAACTTTTATTGTTCTGTGGGTGGGTGGAGACGGGAGTTTGCTCAAAGGGCTCCTCTTCGGCATGGCTATCATCATCTGGCCATAGGCAGTCTCTCATAGGGCTAGGTAGCTTAGAGGGCTCCTCTTCAGCATGGCTATCATCATCTGGCCGTGGGCAGTCTCTCAAAGGGTTAGGTAGGGTGCCGTCCTGACAATTGTCTCCAGTCAATTCATGAAGTTTGAATTGATCCCTGTGTACAAGTGTCCGTGGTGATGGAGAATTATGTTCACCTACTGCTGATACCTCCACCCTTTTGCCATCGGCATCCCTCCGAGTACGAACTCCATGAGCAAACTCTCCTGGTCATGTTGAATTCAACCACTTGGTGTGCCTTCGCCCATGACTCATGGTAGCGCTGCCTTTTGTCCTGCTGGCAAAGCCTCCTCTATGGCTCATTCGACCCGTACACTGAAATTGGAGATACAAACTTAAGTAGCAAGCATGTACATATTGCATTGGTATCCAAACAGTAAAGCATTGCAGTGCTATTGGGAGAGTGCGGCTGGAGAGTGGAGAGAGAGTCGAGCTGCTATGTCGATGACGCCTAGGGTCTGGAGCGGGGTGGCGGAGGGGGCGGCTGGAGAGTGGAGAGGGAGGCCATGGGACTAGAATTTGGAGCTAGAGGAGAGACGATGTGGCTGGAGAATGAGGATGAAGGTGGAGACGGCGACTCTTTGCGCTTTTATGTGGCCATCACATTACTACAAATGCCCTTGTTTGAAATCAATGGCATGGTAAACCTATTTTCTGCGCAGAGGGCAAAAGAGAGACATCTAATTTTCGGTGTGTGTTGGCGGGACTGCTCGGCACAGTGCGAAATCAAATTTTTGAGGCGTGCTCAACACGCGAGCGCGGTGCTCAGCAAAGACCAGAATTTATTCTGTGTTTTAATAGGAAATGATTACGACAAAATGTTACTTACCTAATATCCGTATTTTCATTTTTTTTCTCCTGTGAACCTGTTTATATATCCGATGAGTCAGTTGTTGCCTTTTTGGTTTTTCATAATAATATAAATAAACATAAAACTAAAAGAGTAGGATAATAAATAAATAATTAAAAGATGCATGAATTTGACATCTAAAAATTATAAAAAAAGAAAAAATAAACCAACTCGTTGTAGCTTGTTGCGCTGCATCTGCCGATTATTTTTTTATGTGTGTGACTGCATCTGCGGTTGCTTGAACTAAGGCCTATAATTTGGAAGCAAGGGGAAGGCAAGCCCAGGGATGGAAAACCCTCCATAAATAACTAAATGGGTTATTGATATCCCCATGGATTTCCAAACCTAGAAAAAGTCATGGATTCTAAGGGGATTTGAGTTTCTAGAGAAAGAGAAAAAACATCCTCCTTCTCACTCGTGCTCTGGCGATTCGCTGACTCGCCAAACTCATCGTTGGACGAGTTGTAGTACTCCTGATCGTCCTCCTCCTCACTAGAGTCACAGTTGGTGCTATACATGCCATCGCTCGAGTATGTTCCCATTGCTCATCGCCGTTACTACTCGAATCGCCAGTTGCTACTCGAATCGCCAGTATAGTAGTCGAGGGGTTGACGTGTTTCCTGCTCTAATAATGAGAAAGTCAACAGCTCTGTGTATTTAACGCGCCGGACTTTCTCGTAATCAAAGTAAGAAAACGTGTCAACCCCTCGACTACTACTCTGACTACTCGTATTCTAAATCTATTTTATTAGTAATTAGTAATGCTATGGGGACTCACGTCTTCTAACATTAGCGTCTGCGCTGAGTACAAATATCCTTCCTGGTCTCTTTTACTTTTCACTTGCAAGTTACTAGCCAAGGAAAGGAGTTAGTGTTACAACTTCGTCAGCAGCTGTTGCCCATCGAACAACAGTGATCATCCTTGTTGAGGTGAGTTTTAGTTTCTTTGTCATTTTATTCTAGTCAGGATCTCAATCGAGGCTAAGATATGGCCTAGGTAATATTCTGTTGCTTTGTGCAGGTTTTTGCTTGTTCAAGGTGTAGTGTTTATATGTGGATTTTGCTAATGATTTTTCCTTGTGTTTTTTATTTTGTATGTATACAGAGAGAAGTCATCGTACCACAACACCCATGTTTACTCCAACAACAAGCTTGCGCTTTGGCAGATAGGAGTGTTGCCAGGTATTGTACAAGGGGTGCTTGTTGCTTGTGGACGTCATGTTCATCAATAGCCCTGATGGATCGTTGTTGAAGCTACAGTTCGTTATATGCTTGGTAAAGATTGCTTTGTTACCATTGTCAAAGACTATGATAGTGGCAAGATTTTTGTCCATGTTAGAAATTTCAAGCAAATGAAAAGACTTGGTAGTATTATTGTGTTTGTGGTAGGAGACTCTGTCATCTTCACTCATGTTGATTGACTGAATGAAATCTATCAAACATCTGACATGAGTCCCCTTGGTAAGATGAGTTATTTTAGACATTAGATATTAGAGAAAAACTATGTAATGTACTTTTGTATATAATGGAATGAAGTTTTTATGTTGGTCCAACTATATTTATCTTCCTTTATTTCTTTCATACTTCATATACTTTGGTTGATTCTTATTACATTGAGTTTTTTTTATTTTGTCAAATTTGACAATGTGACTCCTCGATTTGGGATGGAAGGAGTAGATGAATTTACATTTGGGCTGATTGCAACCATCAAAGGACAGATGCACAACTATTGAAATGTTTCTGCACCCTATAGAAAGAAGAATCCTTTAAAATTTTTAGTAGCCGGACACTAGTGGAGCGATAAGGTTTATCACAGAAGGTCCGGCGATTTGAAATCATGACTACCTGGAGAGTATTGATGAACGATGTGCGGCGTCCGTTTTCTTCTTGTAGGCTCCTAGATTCCTGAGCAGGTGCACATGTGTGGGTGGCGTCAGCAGGTAGTTCTAGCAGGGATGTTGCCTTGTGGCTATCGCATTGATGTGATGGGGCAAAGCCAAACTGCCCACAAATGCAAACATGTCGGTGGTCATGGGGCATGATGTGGTTCCACAGCCCCAAAACTATAGAAGACACAAGGGCATAAGAGGAAAGGTTATCTGCTGCCTTCTACGACCATCTACCTTCTCTTCCCAGATCTCCTACTTCCATCCCAAAGCTTTTGCCCTCCACCGTACTACGCCCTTTGCACCACTGACGCCTCCTACGAGGATCATGACCACACAGTGGATGAAGTCATCTGTTGACCGCAAGGCATTCGATGAGCTGTGACTAAAGGTGGTGATCCCGGAGGCCACCGATGCGATTGGGTGGAGAGTCCTGCTAAGAACCGAAGTGGAGCCAAGGCTGGAGGAGAATGAGGTCATCTCTTTCGCCCATTTCCACTCTTTTGGGTTTAGGGTGCCGGCGCACCCCTTACTCCGGTGGTTGCTGTACTACTACAAGCTCTGCCTCCACGACTTGACCCCACAGGGGATCCTCCACCTCTCCATCTTCATCATGCTGTGCAAGGGCTTCCTAGGAGTCCCTGCCCACTATGAGCTATGGCAGTCTTTATTTCAGGTGGTTCACTCAGTGCCCGAGGCGTCCATCATCCTCGGATGGGGGGCTCCTTGATCCAACTTCATCCTAGAATGGAGGATAGGTACCTGAGCCTTGACCACTACCCTTCCATATACTTGGGGTGGCAAAAGTGGTGGCTCTACGTCCCCAATGAGAGCTCGTTGTTGCCATCTTATTCTCTTAACTGGCTATGTGGTGACCTCCTAGAATCGTGGGATGAGCTACCGCCTTAGGAGGACACACAGGATGTGCCCTACTTGTTGGATGCGATCATGGACCTAAAGGGCCGAGGCCTGATTGGGATGAGGCTAATCCGTACCTTCATCGGCTGTTGGGTCCTCCCCTTGAAGATGAGGCACCACCCCCAGTGGGAGTTCTAAGGTTCAATGGACCCTACAATCGAGTTGAGGGTCACCATCCGCAAGGATGACCTAGACCAATGGGTGATGAAGGTTATGGGAGAGTACACATTGGATCGTGGTAGGGGGAGTCCCCAGAGTCCTTCAGCACCGACCATCCTCCACCGATAGACGGACCTCTCATCGGCATGGTCTCACAACCACCCTCAGTTCCTACTGATGAGGTGATTTTTTTCATGTACCGCTGTTCATGTTGTTTCTCTTTATTAAATTAACTAGAGTTTGCAAGCAATGCTCACGCTAGTATTTATGTTCATGCTGCTTAATTTAACTAGTATTTGGAAATTGCCGACTCTCTCAATAGGTGGACATGGGCGTGATAGCGTCCCAAGGATCATTGGCCCTGGAGCCAGGTTCTTCGTCTGCGGTCACCCTTGGAAAGCGGCCTCGAGAACCATCCCCGGTGGGGGCAGCCACCAGCGATGATTCCGTCCCTTGCTGAACTGGACAGTCCCGTGAGTCATTTGCCTTCTCAATTAGATCGCTCTCCCCTTATCCTATTAGCTTGAACTTGGCTTGCATTGTGTAGAGAAATGTCCCATCGTCGATCCCGTCTGACCTCGAATAGTCTTCTAGTGCTGAATCGTCAGATGATGAAGAATACTTTAAGTTAAAGGAGGCTTACAACAAGGCCACATAATTGTACTCAGGGGCCAGTCTAGACGCTGACAAGCTACACGATGAGCTAAAGGTCACGCGCACTACACTTGGTGTAGCCCATCAAGAAGCCACCCAAGCACGAGATGAGAAGGCGGTCACTGAGGCAGAGGTCCAGAACCTACTTGTCGATGCTACTACCGCTTGTGATGCCACCTTCCCCGTGCAGATAGCGGACGATCTTGCCACTACACTAGAGGAGTGCCTCCGAGCCCTGCTGACCCGCATTTGGGCCATCGTGTCCAAAGTAGTCTATCAAGGGGCCGCCATGGCCCTGGTCACTACCCAGCTTCAGTTGGCCAGCGGTGAAAGTCCTAGTGGTGCAGGAGGCTTTTCCACCGCCACTGGATGACGAAGATTATATGGATGATTTGTTCGAGCGCGTTGAGCTGGCTGCCAATGCCATCTTAGCGAAGGTGAACGTGGATGAGATCCTGAATGCCTGCCTCGACCATTGATTTGTGTGGGACGTATTAGTAGTACAAGTCATGACTAGGTTTGGTCTGTGGGATAGCCGTATGTGGAGTTTTAATTAGTTGCATGCATGTTTGTGTTTACTTTTATTGAACTTTTGTTGAACTTTGTATTAGTTGGGTTAAACTCTGTTGAGCATGGTGTAGCTCAGATCCTTTGGACATTTGGTAACTAGTTTCTGCCCCTATTGGTTGTTTTTGCCTGCAGATTTGTTGAGCTTGAAAGAACCATGCAGCAATGAGTTCATTTGAACAAGTCTCGCCTCAATCTAATGCAGAACGGATGAGCCATAGTTGTTCACTTTTACTGTGAACACAAGAAAGTCCGCCTGCTGTGTATTTGATCTCGTAGGACAATATAAAGTGTCGTAGCAATAAGTCTGCCCCTCGACTACTGTGACTACTTGGATTAGAGTGAAATAAGTATATAGAAAAGACCTATCACAACTACACCAGGCATTCAAGTGTCAAGCATGTCATGGTGGTCAAAGCTCTTTTTCTTGATTCACTTCTTATGTCCAGCTTTCTTACTGCATTCGCTTCACTCTCGTCAGCCTACAAGGTCTATATGAAAGGAGCATCCCCCTTCTCCTCTGGGAATGCAGACGATCAAACATAGCCAAGTGAGTGCAGACAATTAGAACCTATTAAACCATGTAGCCATCTCTAGCTAGCTGCTGCCCCTCGGCTGCTGTGAGCTTGCAACTGCTTGGATTGGACTGCACTATGCCACTATATACTTCACCGGATGATAGAAGGTCTGACCCATCTAAAATATTCACTACTCAGAAGCCTGTTCCAGCCCTAGCATCCCTGTGTGTACAAAGCCTGGCCTCACTCCCATTGTTTGATCCCCCTTGCATTGCGCAAAAGTCGTTGTGAGTTCCCACGCCAGTTCGCAGAGGGTACTTCAAGAACTCCTACTGTAGCCCCCGCTCGGTAGCCTCCCCCGACTCCTCCTCAATCAACCTACGTCATGCCACTCTGCCCTTCTATCCCTTCGGCTCGTCACTGTCCACACCCCATAGCTCGATACATGCTAGCAATCAAGTCACTGACGGCACTCCCTACTGAGGTGCAAATTGTGATCGCCGGCCACCTCGCTGCGACCTCGGAGCAGCCCATGGATAACCTCCATAGCCTATGGGTGACCTACACTCATCCATGCACCGCATCTGCGGTGACCCCGTGTGGACGGTCACTAACGATGAAATTCGACCGTCAATAAGCTCATAAAAAGGAGGAATTAGCAAACTTTGGTCACATATGCTTTTACTATTAACCGAGTTCCACATGTATTTGGAGTATATCACTTTGCAGGTCACAAACACAAATACAATGAATAAACCATCAAAAGGTGCTTTCCAACGTTGATTCACGCAAAGAATGGAGAAGGCGCCAAACATCGGAACACCAACGGGGCAAAACACAACACAACAGTATTCCAAGCCCAACCAGAGTCCACCTCACAAAGGCGGTGGCCATTTGGGCCTCTTGGTGGGCCGGTCGGCCCTAGGGGCGGCCGCCCCCCTGGAACCGCCATCGCCCCGGTCTTTCTCTGGCGGTGGCATGGAAGCATGCAACGTCGGTTCCTAGGGTGACTCACGCCAAGAATTGGGAGGAGCACCACCTTTCTACCTGCATAAATAGAGAGCCAAGCCCCTCAACTCGAAACACACAATCTCATCAAGCATTACCTCACTCTCTATTTCCTAGTTGTAGCTTGACTTTATTTAGTTGTTTTAGATCAAGGCAAAGCTACCTTGGAGAGCTTGGCTCCTTAGAAGAAGACATTCTTGGGTATGAATAGAATTATGAGTTCCTTGTGATTCCAAAGTCTTGCTCTCATTGAAAGGATCAAAATGCCCAAGAGGGGGGGGGGTGAATTGGGCTTTTCTAAAAATTAATTGCAAGAATTAAATCCTACAAGCCAAACTTCACCCCTAGTACCTACTAGTGTTCCTTGTGATTCTATCGGTAAAAGTTTTGCACCCTAAGTTCCAATCCTAGTCTAGCATGGCAATTCTAGGAAAGTAAACAAGCAATGAAAGTAATACACGAAAGTAAATGCTTGAAAGTAAGGGTTAGGAACACGGCGATGTTTTCCTGAGGTATCGGAGAGTCGCCACTCCCCACTAGTCCTCGTTGGAGCACCCGCGCAAGGGTGTAGCTCCCCCTTGATCCGCGCAAGGATCAAGTGCTCTCTACGAGCTGATTCTTTGACACTCCATCGCGGTGAATCGCCCAAAACCGCTCACAAGATGAGTTGGGTCATCCACAAGCTCGCCGGATGATCACCAAACTCCCAATCACCACCAAACCGTCTAGGTGATGGCGATCACCAAGAGTAACAAGCTAGAACTCTCACTTGACCACAACAAGCCTAATGAGAAGATGGATGCACACTTGCTACTCTCTAGTCACTAATGAGGGATCTCAAGCTTTGATTCTCAAATCACTACCCTCACTAGGGCTCTTGCACTCCCTTGCACTTGAAAGATGTTTCTCAGCTGAACAAATGAGCAAGAGACCTCTAAAAGAGGTGCAGGGGATGTATTTATACACCCCATAGACAAATCCAACCGTTACCAGCCAACTCAGCAAAACACGCACTGACCGAACGCACCGGTCAACGTGACCGGATGCGCCGGTTGAGTGTAACGGTAAAAAACCAGAACGATATCGCTGAGTGACCGGACGCACCGATCAGGGGTGACTGGACGCGTCCGATCGTGCAAGAACCTTACTGTACTTTAACCTGACGCTCGACCGCATCCGATCAGTGATGACCGGACGCGTTAGGTCAGCTAAGTACCTTACTGGAACATGACCGGACGCGTCCAGTCATTTTCCAGTCGCGTCCGATTATACTTTTACCCTCTGAAACACGTGTCAAACTGATCAACGCGTCCGGTCCTCGTAGGGACTGCGTCCGGTCAACCAAGTTGAAAACACAGTGACTGTTAGTACTGACCGGACGTGTCCGGTCGTGACAGAGACCACGTCCGGTCAAGGGTAAACAGCTCAAACGACTTCGAAACGCGACGCAACTTGAACCAAATTGCTTCCAACTGAACTTTGAGCTTTTCCTAAGCTACCTAGTGCTAAGTTTGACAAGTTGTCACACCCAGTTTTAAGGATAAAACCAGATATACACTATATGTGAAATAAAGAGGTCAAATCTCACATATAGCTGCAGATAAGTGTAATATCAAAAGACAAATACTTATTAAACATAACACAATAGTATAAGATATAACCTTAGAGAAAAACATAGTGGAAAGACAACTCCGAACACCGGGTGTAACCTTCACTCGAGGATCAAACTGACTGGTTGATCACAAGCCTAACAATTCTAGAATCTAGCAGTCTGGTACCCTTCCTGAGATATAGGGGAAATAGCAAGAGTGAGTCCATGTTGAACTTAACAAGCATAACATGGGGTTCATGAGGCTCAAAAGGCATGACATGGGTTTAACTGCATGTAGTTTTTAGTTGACAAAGTTTTAGCGTATGAGTAGCATCAAGATGTCTTTAATCCCAGAATAAACATATGATCAGGTAATATGAAGAATGAATAGCAAAAACATAAGCATATTATAGTTCAATAGTGATCATCTATTCCATAAGGGTCCAAGGCCGCTCGTGACCGTGAGCACGACTGATATACCAGTTTTAGACTCTGTAGAGGTTGTACACTTTCACTGTGAGTCATGATCCCCATAAGCCCGAGGTTTGCAAGGCCTCAATGGGCAGACAGGTTTCACTATGATGTCTTTCCAAGGTTCGTCTAACAAGTTAGGGCCACTAGGTTTCTGTAACCTGTGAATGTAGAGCTCCCCTTCCGTATGGCACAATGTCGCGCAGCCTATACATATAAGGACAGAAGCCGCACTACACCCAACCCGAGAAACACCCCTTTTGCGCCCTTTCGGGTAACCTCTAACAAGCTAGAAAAGGTCCTCTTATATGACTAAAGCTAGAGCCATGTAGCCCTCACAGCTGTACTGTATGTCCCGGATGTTCGCTTACAGATAAATCCTTATGGAGAGAAACTAGAGCACCAAAAGATAGCCCAAGTCTCTAGCCCTCTTTCATTATGTTACTAAAAAGTCATCTTTTAATGTTATTGCATATTTCATTAGTCAAATTACAAGATCATAGTTTATGTTGAGCACTAGCAATAGCTACCCAATGCAAAACCATAGGCGACAAGATACAAGATCAATTTCTAAGGCATCCTTAACAAGGAGACACATGCATAGTGATTTAAGTGCTTTAAAAGTGATTAGGTAACAAGGATGATCACATGCTATACTTGCTTTAACTTGCTTTTCCCTCAAAGCAATACGCTCGAAAGCCTTTAGTATTCAACTTTCAATCTTCTGCTTCCAATTCTCAGCTCCTAGTCTTCAGAGAATAGCTTCTTAATCACCACGTAAACCTCACCGATTGACTGAACCATATAGCACCACACAAGCATCCATACAATCATACACGAAGCAAATAATAGATCTATATTAGAACAGTACACCAATCATACAAAAATAAGTAAAAGAGTTTGAAACACGATTCTACGCGTCGCTACGAACACAAAGTCGCGAAAAGCACGCTATTCTGAGCTACGATTGAAAAGATACAACTACCGATAGATTTACCCATAAAACTATTAGCTTCATGTATCTTAATGGTATAAAAACATATATAAGATATTTTATAAAGATTATAATTTAAGTCAAATTTAGATTCGAATTATAAAACTAAAGTAAAACAAATCATATTTTATTTACAAAACCCAGTTGCATAATTGTTATTTAAGATATGATTCAAACCATGAAATTCCAATATTAGTGACATGATAAACACTATTACAAATGCGTAGATCTCGTTGCTATGAATCTAACGCAACTTGAATGGCTCAAAACGGAGTTGAAACGTAGAAGATATGAAATAAACAAGATTTCCTCTATTAAAATAATAGATTAAATCTAATCACGAATTTTAAAAGTTGAAAACCTACTTAGCAGTAGTATTAACATGTAGATTATGAAATTACGAACCTAACGCAAGTTGAACGGATCAAATCGGAGTTAAAACGGAGAAGTTATGGCTAAAACAAAATCAGTGACAATTCTGTAAATAGCTGAAAATGTAATTTATTCTTAACCGAAACAAAATACGCTTTCAAATGAAAAAAACAAAATTTGTAAACATGTTTTGGACTGCGGGTTTATTCTCTAAGAATACAGGGACGGCGGCGGACTTACTTGTTACCGAGGAGAGTATGGCCGGGCTAGGCAGCGCGGCGGCGACGGCGAGAGAAAGAGGAGAAAAATATAATTTACTACACGAGAGATTTCCCAAATTAGGGGCTCCTCATACGGTAGTTTTGGTGTGCTTTGCCCATGGGGTAGGTCTATACTTATTGGGAGAAAAACTCTCCACCTTCACATCAACTAGCAATATGGTACTAATTGAAGTTGCACCCTCCGTCTCTACTGACGGACCTAATTAATCATCAAAGCCCATTAGTAAATAAATGTACGAGCCTTTGAGATTTATTAGGATTATTGCACGTGGGCTTTGAGCGTTGGGAAAAATGAGAGATTTATTATTTTCGGAATTAATTATTTTCATCGATAAAATAATTCTAGAAAAGTCTAGAATTATTATTTAAGCCGCGAAAAATACTCCGAAAGCTCCGAAAATTCGGGAAAAATTCCCGGAGACATTATGGAACATGAGGAACCCAAATAAAGTATTTGAAGCTCATGATAAGATAATTTGGAGCATCTAAAAATTAGATTATGCTCACAGACAAGTGGAAACAAGCTACAGAAAAAGTCAAAAAAATTCCCGAGAAGTTTGTAGAGGTTGATTGACAGATGAGAAACAAGGAATTTGATTGTAGAAAAATGATATATGTATATCGGGAAAGGAAAATCGACCTAAACGCATTTTGAAAGAACAACTTGAATTTATTTTGATCTTTGATCAAAACCAAGCAATACAAAAACACAAATGCATCAGCATGAATGCATCAACAAGTTGCTAAACCTTATGATAAATTTCAATTTTGTGAAAAATATTATTTCCCTATGTTTTCATGAGCACGAAAATTCAAAATTAACTCATTTTAGCTCTATTTCCAAAGAAGCAAATTTTAGGGTGTTACACAAGTGTGCACCACACCTATATAAAAGACTCACCTAGGTCAAGCTACTCACTCATGCCCTCCTTTATAGTATGACCAAAGGAAAAAAGCGAAGATCCTAATGACTATTCCGGATGTAACTCAACACCTTGATATCCAGAACTAACCGTCCTTAATCTTGTCATTGATCCTTTGAAAACTGAAACAATTTCCATCAAGGGGCATGAATACCATAGTGCCCAAAGCAGTTATCAACCCCATGACCTAACTTATCAAAGTTTCTACAAAACACACGTTAGTCATGATAATAATGCGTTGTCATCAATTGCCGAAACCAACTCCCGAGGCCTAGATGTTTTCAATCTCCCCCTTTTTGGTGATTGATGACAACACTTAGATTTAGAAGATTTAAGAGTTGAGGTTTTCGAACATGCCTGGTTCACATAAGCAAAAAGCTATAAGCACAAGGGGTTAGGAATTGCTTATGTGTTCCAAGCCAACTGAGTGTACTCACAAGATAAAACATGAAGAGTTAGTACACATAAAACATAGCTCATATGAAATTGAAGTAGGGCACGGAAGCACAACCTTATGAGCTAAAACTAATTAAGTGACATGATATATAATAAAGTCTCACAAGCACACTTGTCACAAAATGTAGGGCGAGAAATTAAACATGATGCACCCTCTATCAACACTGCCCCTAAATCTATTCTCTCTCCCCCTTTGGCATCAAACGCCAAAAATCAAAACTAAGGATCCGACAGGGGAACAGAAGCAGTCGTGTTGGGTGCCGAGGAGCGTGGAGTGATCACAAACTGCGAAGTATCCTCCTCAGACTCTGAAATGTCATGCTAACCCTCTGTAGATAGACGTGGCAGTGAAGCAGTCTGGGTCTATAGAGCAGGTGCAGGAACTAAAGATGTAGTAGCAACAATAGGAGCAGTCTCTATCACCTGAGCCCGAAAAATACCAAGAGTGGGAGGATCTGTCGAGGCAACTGACGATGGCACAGTCTCTGTAGTCTCGGCCCCTGACAATGGAAGAACCACAGTCTCGGAAGCTGACATCTCTGAAGAGGTCACAACAGTGGTGTGCGAAGGTGTCGGCTGACCAGTCAGCTCGCTGTAGGAGGCACTCAAGTTAGTGAAAGGAGTGCCCGAGAGAAGGTGAGGTCTGGGCTGAGCTGGTGGAGTGAACCCCGTCTGAATAGGAGTGTAGCTCAGGGACTGAAAAGTCTAAGGAACTTGCTGCTGGGGAGAGGTAAACTGAAATCTCGGCTGTCCCTGACTCTGAAGTTCACTGACTGTAGTGCTGGAGTAAGGACAAACAGTGGTGGAGGTACCCCAATAGTGACGAGGTGTCGTAGGAGCTCAAGATACTACTGCTGGGTGGCTGTCTGTTGCCTCTGCATCTCAAACTGCTGCCTCTAAAACTCTAGCTGTTGCCTCTAGAACTTGTCTTGACGAGCCTGAATCTGAGCAAATACGGCAGCTGTGTCCTGAGCCTGTCGCTGCATCTGAACCTCCTGTCTCTCCTAGGCCTAGGTCAGCCTCTCAAGTATAGCCACCATGGCTGGGTCTGAGCAGGAGGCTGATCCTGAACCACCGGCCTCATGGTCGTGAGACCGAGGAGAGCGGTACCGGAGGATGGGCTGGTAATCCTCATCAGTGCTGTCAGTGGCAACATCCTCAACTGGATCAGCTGGCTGAGTATCAAGATCTACAAGCTCGGCCTCAGTAAGACCCTCAATAGTCTCATCCTGCTGAGCTGCTATGTTTAGAACCTCTGGCCTCTAACGCTGTCCTGGCCTAGGTTCCTGCTCTCTAGTCACTGAAGCCCACAACTGTCGAATATCATACTCTAGAAATACAGTAGTGGTATTAGATATCTCAGCTCTAATCTTTGTAGGTAGGTCACACGCAGATCGAATAATAAAACAGATCCAATGAGCATAAGGTAGCTGCCGGTGACCCTTGAAGCCCTCTGCTAAAGTGTCCTCCATCTCACATAGCATCAGATCCCAAATATCAAACGGTGTCTGTAAGATGAGGTGATGAACAACCCAGAGCTGCATCCGTGTCAGGCCCTCTCTGTATCCTAGCCTCGGAAGAAGAGTCCGCCTCACAATAGCATCTAGCACTCTGGCGAGGGGTGTCAAGCTAGCAGGTGTACATCTAGACCCCTCGCCAAATGGCTCACGGAAGCAAGGTCTGATCAAATCTATGGGTGGTACTATACCTCCGTGAGGATGTCTCGGTGGTGAAGTCTGTCCAAAGCACAACTGGTGAATCTTCGTCTCTGAAGAAGAGAGTCTGAGAATCTCCTGTACCCTGGTGTTGTACAGTCTGCGGTCATGGCCTCGGAATGCAAAGTGTATGAACTCGTGAGCAGGGTCAATCCAAAGTGAGGAGTAGAACTCTCTGACCTAAGTCCTGCAGTAAGCTCCAGTCCATCCTAGAAAGTCTGACAGACTAGGTAGAAAGGACAAGTGTGGACGGAGCTGCTCACCAACCACCTCAACTAAAGCCTTAAGTCGACAGACTCTCTAAGGTCTGAATGCAATCCCGTTGTCGACGTAGGCTCTGTAGAAATCCTCATGCAGAGGTGTGTAGAAGCCCTCTGAAACTCGGGGATCCCGCTGAGGTGGGAACCACCGACTAACCTCGACAAACCTGAGAGCCTGTACCTATCGTGCTGTAGCTCCCCTGAGGTCAAAGTGCTCAACTGGGGGGTGACCTCGAGCCCTGGGAGGTGGACGACCTCCACGACATTGGCCCTCTGGCCTAGGAGTCACCTGAGCACGCGTACGTCTTGAGCGATGACGCTGAAGGGTCGAGATGGCGGACTAGAGGGGGGGTGAATAGTCCTTTCTAAAACTTAAACGCGTAGGCTAACCAAAACAAATGCGGAATTAAACTTATCGGTCTAGCCAAGACTACACCCCTCTATCTAAGTTCTCTAGCACCTTGCAAAGATCCTAATTAAGCAACTAAGGTGCTAAGCTTACCAAGAGCTCACCTAATCAATTCTAGAGCAAGGTCACACAAACCTATGCACTAGTACTTTGCCAAACGAGGGAGCTCCTACACAACTAGTGAAGCAAAAGCACAAAGCTTAAGCTCGCTAGCAAAGCTCAATAACAAGGCAACTAATGCCAAATTAGAGAGCGCAAAACACTTAGCTACACAAACTAAGCAATGTGACTAACAAGGTTACACAAACCGAATTAGCCACGCAAAGGGGATACTTCTAGCTACACAAGCAAGAAGATATCTAGCTAGCTACACAAGCACAACTAGAACAAGAGCAACTACACAAGCACAAGTATTATGAAAGTAAATACAAGCTTGTGTTGCACGAAAGCAAACCACCGAGAAGAGTAGACAATGTTGACACGGTGATTTTCTCCCGAGGTTCACTTGGTTGCCACCAAGCTACGTCCCCGTTGTGTCGACCAACACTTCGTGGTTCGGCGGCTAATCGGTCACACACCGAGCCTCTCAAAAGGCACCGCAAGAACCCACCATAAAGTGTGGTAGCTCAATGACACGCTCAACTAGAGTTGCTCTTCGCGATCCCCGTGGGGTGAGCACAATCCCCCTCACAATGCTTCTCTGGAGCCTCGCACAATCTTCTTGCGAGCTTCGACGGAGCCACAAGCCACCAAGCCGTCTAGGAGGTGGCAACCTCCAAGAGTAACAAGCACCACCGGCTTGCAACACGATCACCTAGTGCCACACGATGCAATCTCTCAAAGCAACGCACTAGAATCGCTCTCTCACTCGATCCGATGAACACTATCAAGTATGAGTGAGTTAGAGGGCTCCCAAGCACTACCACACAAGTCACAAAGACTATAGTGTGCTCAGCTACCGGCCATGGCCGGCCAAGGCATCTATTTATAACCCCACGGTCAAATAGAGCCGTTACCCCTTCACTGGGCAGATTTCGGGACGACCGGACGCGCCGGTCGTAACTGACCGGACGCGCTCAGCCGCGTCCGATCCTCCAATGGTCACTGACCCCAACGGTCAAAACAACGACCGGACGCGCTTCTCAAAACGACCGGACGCGCCGGTCCCGATGACCGGACGCGCTGGTCCAACTGACCGGACGCGCCGATCGAACAACGGCTAACTGCAAAGCAACGACCGGACGCGCCCCTGGCAAGGACCGGACGCGCTGCTGACGACCGGACGCGCTGGTCCCGAGAATGACCGGACGCGCTGGTCGCCTGAGCAGCGCTCAACGAAACAACGACCGGACGCGCTGAAGAAACATGACCGGACGCGACAGTGCCAGCGTCCGGTTAGAGTCCAGTAAGCTCCCTGAACGACCGGACACGTCCGATCATCAGTGACCGGACGCGCCTCGCGTCCGATCATCGAACCGAAAAACACGCAGACACTGAACACTGACCGGACGCATCCGGTCATGCAAGGACCGCGTCCGGTTCAGCGTCCGGTCACCTCTGTGACCTCCGTTCGCCTCCGTTTCTTTTCCGGACTTCCGGCGTAGTGGAAAATAGGTATTTCAACTCCTCAAAAACGCCTGAATCCCGCGCTCGCAAGCTCGGCGGGAGGGAGAGAGGAACCCAAACCCTCTCTACCGCTCAAACTTCATTGCCTTCGTAAATGTGCCAACACCAACAAGTGATCACCACCTTGTGCACGTGTGTTAGCTTTTTCATAAACATTTTACCGAAGGAGTTAACCACTCAACTTGCCACGCCACTCGATCCTAGCAACGATGCATAGTTAGATCACACGAGTGGCACTAGATGACCGATATGCAAACAAGTTTGCCCCTCTTGATAGTATGGCCATCTATCCTAAATCCGGTCATCAACTTCTCTACACACCTATGACCGGTGAAATGGAAATGCCCTAGGTTATACCTTTGCCTTGCGCATTCCATTCCATTTCCTCCGATGTTGATGCAACACATGCACCAACCAATCACCAAATGATATGATCCACTTCATATCATCACGTGACTATATTGGTTCATCGATCTTGACCTCACTTGCTCTTCATCGTTGCCTCGGTCCTTCGGCGCCAAGCCATCACACAACTTGCCCTTCACCCTAGCAACCGGTCCATCAAGCCAAGCCTCATCTTGATCTTCTCCACCTTGGTCACATGACTCCATGTCATGTCTCATATGCAATGAGCTCCTTCATGACACCATCACATGTGGACTAATCTCCTGTGTATCTCACATAACCACATATTAGTCCACCTAAGTTGTCACTCAATTACCAAAACCAAACAAGGACCTTTCAATCTCCCCCTTTTTGGTAATTGATGACAACTCTACAAAGATATGTAAATTATGCTTTTTCAAGCTAGCACTTCACACAAGTGTAAATTGCTAACTTGTTTTGGATTTAATGTTACTTATCCAACATTTAAGCTCTATGTCAAGATTTGAATAAGTACCATAAAATCCGACTTGGTAGTGATAACTCCCCCTACATATGTGCTCAAATGGTTTGGTTTCAAGCTTGCACATATGCATAAATATGAAATTTGTGGGAGGGTTAGCACTACTAAGTGATGCTAAGGTGTATAGAATAAACCTTTGTAGCTTGATACCAATTAGTAGCTTGATACCATTTGAAAATCACAAGTTTGCCATCATCCTTAGCATCATGAGTAGCTAGACATCAAAAACACTAGAAACCCCGTGAGATCAACATTATAAGCATGGTTCTAGTTTTTGCATGATAATCACAAGTCTAGCTAACATCCTATGATTGCTAGTTATCAAATCATCATTCAAGTTCTATAACTAGCATACACCACACAAGCATGCATACTGAATTTAAGAACTTTATGCAATGCAAGCAAGCACATGAATTATGCACATATCAAATGTAATCAATCAAAGTTCATGAGCTTGCTCCCCCTACTTGTGTGCTTTCTTTGTCCAAGAATGTTTGATCCCCTTACATTCTTCAATGTTACTCCCTCTTTGTCCATGTCTATGTCCAATCTTTCCAATCTCTCCCCAAAGCTCAAAAAGCTTTCATATCTTTGTCCAACTTCTCCCCCTTTGTCATCAATTTCCATAAAAGGTGTTCTTCTCAATTGATACAAAGGCTTGTATTGGGGTAGATGGTTGAGACTTGAATATTGTATTTTTGATGGACATTACCACATATGTTGGAATGACAAACTTTATGGTTGCTCTTGAGATTCCACATAGGATCTTTGACCTTGATAGCAATCAGTGGGGCTCCTCCCCCTATGTCATAGCATGTGTCATTCACTTGAGATACCACTTGAAGATGAGGGTAGCATTTCTTGATTTGATCACTTAAGGTTGAGGATCACTTGTGAAACCATCGTCTTGCATGAATGATACCACGTGAAGCTACCATGAGTAGAAATGTGATACCATTTGAAAGAATTTTCTTGTCTGGATTCACTTTGAAGGATTTGGCAATAATTTTCACTTCTTGAACGTTTTCTATCTTCATGAGTACCACTTGTAAGATATCACTTGTAGATCATGATCTAGACACCACTAGTGAATACCACTTAGAAGATCAATTTGAGTCTAGATACCACTTGAAACAAACTAGATATCTATTTTCATTGTTGTCTTGTGCTTGTACTCTTATCATTGTCATGAGCTTCTTGTATGACTTGAACTAAGTTGATTTGCCTAAGATTCCAAGTCCGATTTGATCCAATGACAAGCTTCTTCACACCTCATGCTAAGGGTTATCTTGCCAATGTTGTACTTGTCACTTGTTAGCAATCCTAACTAGATCAAGTACTTGGGTTTACTAGCTCATGAACAAACTCATATACATACCACTAGAACATTTTAATCAATTCAAGCAATAGTGGTAGGCTATGAATTTAAATATTTCATTTGTTATGCATGATCCTAGTAGCATGTACTATATGCACTAATCACATACTAGTAAGGGATGAAATGATCATGCACATTACAATGATACCTTTGCTATGTTGGAGTGAGGGATAGTCACATAGATTCCAATTCATTACTCCAATAGCAATATGAAGTCCAATTTATAAGCTTGGTGAAGACCAATCATCATAGATAAATCCATTCTTCACCCATATGAAATGAAAACCACTTATGATCAAGTGCACTATCTCTTGAGTTGTGGTTGGCTTGCTTCATCTTTTTGATCAATGCTTGCATGAGAGAACTACTTAGAATACCACTTGAAATACATGACTAGCTCTCTTTTGGGTGTTGCTTGCTCTTTAGATCAATCCTTTTGATTGCTTCAACTAAGCATCACAAGTTCCTCGGATCACCACTTCCATGTTAGCCTTCCAAGTCCCAAACTTGGTTTCACCTACACACGGCGGCAAGCCCCTCACTAGGGAGAAGTGACCTTTCTCCAAAGAACCACTCTTGATACTCACTTGAAATGATATAGTTTGATTGATCCAAATGAAGAACTCAATCTTGATGAATAATCCTTGAATCTACATTTGAGTCCAACTTCTTTCTACTTGTTTAAGTCATTTTCTTTCTACTAAATGATCTCTAATCATCACTAGAACTTAAACTTTATCTTCATCTTAAGTTTGATCTTGATCTTTAAATTGAGTACCAAATAAGTACACCAAGTACATTTCATAATACAAAAGTCTTGTACTCATTGCTCGTCATGCTTCTAGATCAATCCAAAACCAAACTTAGGTACCTCAATCACTTGTAAACATGTTTCCAACTTGAGGACCTTTCAATTAAAAGTGACTCTAGATTAATCCAATGATTTTCACTTTTCTGGCAGATTCTGTACCCTTCAAAGAATAATTCATATCTCCCAATGTACAGATCCAAATGCCATAAAATTTGGTGGAGATGTGCTTCACTAAGTCATATAGCAACTGTAAAAATTTGAACTTCTTTTGACTTCTAGATTGCTACTAGATTTCAAATCTTCCACCACTGCTACATGCTGAAAACTGCTGCACTATAGCTGACAAGATGCACTCCAAAACCGAAGCATCTCTTATCCACTTCTCATGAAATTTCTACAGCATCTTCTTTCATAAGTGTAGAGCATGTATACCAAATTTCAAGCCAATCCAAATAGATTTGTTCACTCAAACATGGCTAAGATCACTGCTAGCTCAGATTTTTAATTTTGGACAGATTTCAATACATTGAGCAATACTTCATCAAATATGAATCAAACTTGAAATTAACTTGTTTGAATACTTTCACAAGACATATATCCATCCAATCCACTTACTAAATGTCATCTCATGAATTTATCCAACACAAATCAATTCAAACTTGATTACTTAAGCATTTAATCCATTCAAACATCTCATAGCAAGCAACATTGCATATATATCCAATTCAATCAACTCATATGCACCCAAGTGAAATGATCAACAAGAGATATACCTTGGTTAGCTCATGATCATCCAATAGCAAGCTTTCAACTTGAATATTTACAAGCCATCAAATATATCCAATAAATCACCACAATCTTTAATATTGCACTTGTATGTTGTAGCGCTTGGACTTCACTTATTTTGACTTGGCATTGGGATTGGATATGCATTGAGCTTCATAACTTGACTCAATATATGATGAACAAAATGAAACCAATTGAATCAAGCCTCCAATGCCATGGTACCTACACACATTCATCCACTAAGGGACATGAATGTGCCATGTGTCCCCTTTCCCGGCATGAGTAGCAACTTCTCTTAGATTGAGCCTTTTCTTCCTTGCTCATATGTTGCTTCTCATTGCCTTGCCTCTCACGAGTTGCTTGAGCCTTCTTCTCAAGCTTGGTAGGACACCCTGAGGCAAAGTGTCCCATATCTCCACACTTGAAGCACTTGATGTGAGTCAAATTTCTTTTCTCATTTTGATTCTTGCTCATCATCTTGGCATCTTGAATTTGCACTGGATGCCTTGCTTTACCACCCCTTCTTGTTTTCTTTTTCTTCTTCTTTATCAAGTCACCATCATCTCCATGGTTGATCTTGATTTGTTCTTGGGGTGTTGCTTTTGGCTCAACTTGAGACTTCTTGGTAGGGCAATACTTAGCAATATGTCCTATTTCATGGCATCGGTGGCACATGAGTTGGGATAGCTTCTTTGCATTTTGCTTCTTCATAATCTAGCCCTTGCTCTTGTTGTAGCCAATACCACTCTTATCACCATATCTTCTTTGATTGGTCATGATATGCTCAATGGCGATTTTAGAGTTGTAGCACCTCTCTAACTTGTTGCTCAAATTCTTCACTTCACTTTTGAGCTCATTGTTCTCCTTCAAAAGGTTAGTCTCACAAGACATAGAAGTAGAACAAGCATCTAATTGTGAAGAACATGGCATATCTAATAAATCATCACAAGAGGTGGATACATGCTTCTTGCCTACATCACAAGGGTTAGTAATATGTGATTGATCATTTGACCCAAATGATGAGCTCTCACTAGATTTGGTTTCTTCATTAGAAAGCTTCTTAGTGAGTAAAGCATGTTCTTGTACCAAGTTATCATGAGCAACACTAAGTTCCTCATGAGCCAATTTTAGCTCCTCATGTGAACAAGTAGTAACATAAAGTAGATGCTTTTGTTGTTCACATGTGGTCTTTAGAAAAGAGTTTTCTTTTTCCAATTTACTTGCTTTTTCCATTTCTCTTTTTAAGGCTCTTGAGAGTTTATAAAGAAGTTCAAAATTTGGATCATCACAATTAACAACAAAACCACCAACATGTATCTTAGTGTTACCATGTGATGATATTGATGAGCTTGTTGAAGCATCACTCTTATAGCCATCATCTTCACCATCAAGTGTGCATGGAGTAGAATCATTGCTTGCATCACTTGTGGCATTATCATCATTCTTGTCAAGTGATCTTGTGGCATGATCATCATCATCATCATCACTTGACATTGAGGTGGAGCAATCCTCCACAATCACCTCGTTGTGGTCATGCTCAACATCCTCATGTACCTCCATCACTATGTGATCATCCTTCTTGAATTTTCCATCATCCCAAATTGAGGAGCCACAATAGTGATGCTTGAGCGTCGTCCACATGCTATGTGCACTTGAGAGACCCCTCACCTTGTCAAAAATCTCATCATCTAAAGCTTTGATTAGATAAAACTTAGCTTGTGCATCAAGTGTTCGGCAATCCTTTTGAGCTTGGGTACGGTTACCACACCCATCCAAGTCATGAGAAAAGCCAACAACTATGATCCACCAAAACTTAGGGCCAAGAGCACGAAAATGATCAAGCATGTGATTTTTCCACCGTGCATAGTGAGTGCCATCAAAAATGTGTTCCACACAATCATCTAGCCCATAAGTCGCCATCCTCTCGGGTCGGTGAAGACCGCAAATGAGAGACCCGGCTCTAATACCACTTGAAGGGTCGAGATGGCGGACTAGAGGGGGGTGAATAGTCCTTTCTAAAACTTAAACACGTAGGCTAACCAAAACAAATGCGGAATTAAACTTATCGGTCTAGCCAAGACTACACCCCTCTATCTAAGTTCTCTAGCACCTTGCAAAGATCCTAATTAAGCAACTAAGGTGCTAAGCTTACCAAGAGCTCACCTAATCAATTCTAGAGCAAGGTCACACAAACCTATGCACTAGTACTTTGCCAAACGAGGGAGCTCCTACACAACTAGTGAAGCAAAAGCACAAAGCTTAAGCTCGCTAGCAAAGCTCAATAACAAGGCAACTAATGCCAAATTAGAGAGCGCAAAACACTTAGCTACACAAACTAAGCAATGTGACTAACAAGGTTACACAAACCGAATTAGCCACGCAAAGGGGATACTTCTAGCTACATAAGCAAGAAGATATCTAGCTAGCTACACAAGCACAACTAGAACAAGAGCAACTACACAAGCACAAGTATTATGAAAGTAAATACAAGCTTGTGTTGCACGAAAGCAAACCACCGAGAAGAGTAGACAATGTTGACACGGTGATTTTCTCCCGAGGTTCACTTGGTTGCCACCAAGCTACGTCCCCGTTGTGTCGACCAACACTTCGTGGTTCGGCGGCTAATCGGTCACACACTGAGCCTCTCAAAAGGCACCACAAGAACCCACCATAAAGTGTGGTAGCTCAATGACACGCTCAACTAGAGTTGCTCTTCGCGATCCCCGCGGGGTGAGCACAATCCCCCTCACAAAGCTTCTCCGGAGCCTCGCACAATCTTCTTGCGAGCTTCGATGGAGCCACAAGCCACCAAGCCGTCTAGGAGGTGGCAACCTCCAAGAGTAACAAGCACCACCGGCTTGCAACATGATCACCTAGTGCCACACGATGCAATCTCTCAAAGCAACGCACTAGAATCGCTCTCTCACTCGATCCGATGAACACTATCAAGTATGAGTGAGTTAGAGGGCTCCCAAGCACTACCACACAAGTCACAAAGACTATAGTGTGCTCAGCTACCGGCCATGGCCGGCCAAGGCATCTATTTATAACCCCACGGTCAAATAGAGCCGTTACCCCTTCACTGGGCAGATTTCGGGACGACCGGACGCGCCAGTCGTAACTGACCGGACGCGCTCAGCCGCGTCCGATCCTCCAACGGTCACTGACCCCAACGGTCAAAACAACGACCGGACGCGCTTCTCAAAACGACCGGACGCGCCGGTCCCAATGACCGGACGCGCTGGTCCAACTGACCGGACGCGCCGATCGAACAACGGCTAACTGCGAAGCAACGACCGGACGCGCCCCTGGCAAGGACCGGACGCGCTGCTGACGACCGGACGCGCTGGTCCTGAGAATGACCGGACGCGCTGGTCGCCTGAGCAGCGCTCAACGAAACAACGACCGGACGCGCTGAAGAAACATGACCGGACGCGACAGTGCCAGCGTCCGGTTAGAGTCCAGTAAGCTCCCTGAACGACCGGACGCGTCCGATCATCAGTGACCGGACGCGCCTCGCGTCCGATCATCGAACTGAAAAACACGCAGACACTGAACACTGACCGGACGCATCCGGTCATGCAAGGACCGCGTCCGGTTCAGCGTCCGGTCACCTCTGTGACCTCCGTTCTTCTCCGTTTCTTTTCCGGACTTCCGGCGTAGTGGAAAATAGGTATTTCAACTCCTCAAAAACGCCTGAATCCCGCGCTCGCAAGCTCGGCGGGAGGGAGAGAGGAACCCAAACCCTCTCTACCGCTCAAACTTCATTGCCTTCGTAAATGTGCCAACACCAACAAGTGATCACCACCTTGTGCACGTGTGTTAGCTTTTTCATAAACATTTTACCGAAGGAGTTAACCACTCAACTTGCCACGCCACTCGATCCTAGCAACGATGCATAGTTAGATCACACGAGTGGCACTAGATGACCGATATGCAAACAAGTTTGCCCCTCTTGATAGTATGGCCATCTATCCTAAATCCGGTCATCAACTTCTCTACACACCTATGACCGGTGAAATGGAAATGCCCTAGGTTATACCTTTGCCTTGCGCATTCCATTCCATCTCCTCCGATGTTGATGCAACACATGCACCAACCAATCACCAAATGATATGATCCACTTCATATCATCACGTGACTATATTGGTTCATCGATCTTGACCTCACTTGCTCTTCACCGTTGCCTCGGTCCTTCGGCGCCAAGCCATCACACAACTTGCCCTTCACCCTAGCAACCGGTCCATCAAGCCAAGCCTCATCTTGATCTTCTCCACCTTGGTCACATGACTCCATGTCATGTCTCATATGCAATGAGCTCCTTCATGACACCATCACATGTGGACTAATCTCCTGTGTATCTCACATAACCACATATTAGTCCACCTAAGTTGTCACTCAATTACCAAAACCAAACAAGGACCTTTCAGACGCGGTGGAGTTTGAGCGGTCTGCTCCTCTGTCTCCTCTATGTCATCTGTGGGCTGCTCTGCAGGTGGGTCCTCTGTGCCCTCTATGGCCTCAGTACCGAGCTGTCGACCATCAAGATGAAGGCGACGCTCGCCAATGTGAATCCCACTGCCTCTGCCACCCCTCTCTGCACGCTCTGTAGCATCAACGATGACCTGTGCAATCTCTGCCTCAGTGGGTGTCCTCTTTCTCTTCTTGACGCCTAACTTCTTGCGTTTGCCACGGGCTACCTCTGTCACCCTGGGAGGACTTTCGTCCCCATCACTCAGTCCACCACCAATATTCTTGCAGCAAACCATACTCACAGAACTCTGTAACTGAGAAAACCCTAAAAGACAAGATGGTGTACTGACACTCGTGAGCTTGGCCTCAGTCCGTATCTGTAGGCTTGGCCTCAGATTCACAGCTGATCACCTGACACACACAGAACACCGACAAGACCCTCTGTAAAGATGGAATAGATAGAGCTACTATTAAGCATTATATTTTAACTACTAGACGAGCAAGGTCCTTATGAAAGCAAGCATACGAGATAAGAAAAGAATAGATCGTGATAGCTACCTCGGATGAGCGAAACTCCGATGAAAGGGTAAGAGACCTTGACGCGCTAGGGTTCCCCAGAAACGACGGACAAACGCTTGCGGAGTCGAATTCGTGCGAAAGACCTTTGCCGGAGAACGGCCAGAGAAAGTCGAAGACGTTGCTACCGTTAGGATTAGGTCATAGGGTGCGATAGTCGGAGGCACGACTGCGGCTGCCGGAGATGATGGACGGCGCGGGGAGGAGAAGCTGGCTCACACGGCTGAGGAGCTGGCTGCACGGGAGAGCAGCGGCGGTGTGGCTGCGCGGAATGACTATGGTGGCGTGGCTGCGCGGGAGAGCTGCGGCGACGCGCGGAACGGCCACGGCGGCACGCGGGACGGCTGCAGCGGCGCGCGGGACAGCGAGGAGGCACGGCTGCGCGGGTGTGAGACGACGAGGAGGCACGGCTGTGTGGGCACGAGACGGCGAGGAGGCGCAACTGCGGCGGTGGAGAAGGCACGGCGGCGCTGGAGAAATCGGCGAGAAGGCGGCTAGGGTACGGGTTCGGCGGATTGAAAAGAAAACGGCGACGGATGTACGGTTAAAAAGGCTTAGATCCACTTTTCACGCAATGACCGGACGCGGTGGTCGACTGACCGAACGCGATGGAGCAGCGTCCGGTCAGAGTCCAGTAAGCTCCTGGCGCGACCGGACATGTCCGGTTAGGGATGATCGGACGCTGACAGAGTCTGATCAGAGTTTACCCGGGAACCCAACACGCATGACCGGACGCGGTGGTGGTGGCCAGGACCGGACACGGTGGTCACAACATCACGTCCGGTCACAGATACTTGAGAAGGTCTTCGGGATGACCGGACGCGCTGGTGGTTGCCGGGACCGGACACAGTGATGAAGCAGCATCGCGTCCGGTCCAGCGTCCGGTCGCTGTAAAGCACCTTTCTTCAATCTGATCTTCGACGCGACTTCTCCCAATCAAGTTCCAATTCAAAGAGACTCAAATAAACACCAATTAGAACTTGATATGAGGGTCCTCTCTCAAACCCTCGAGTTTTCAAAATATTTTGCCTTAGGCTAGTATTATTTTTAAGAAAATATGCAATAAACACCTGTGGAGCAACGTATGGCCATGCAATAGAGTTTGTGAACCCTTGGGAGCATTAAATGCTCTCTCTATTCATGGACGAACACAGAGGTTGCTCAAAGCAAAACTGAAAAGAAATAACAAAGCAACAACCATGCATTTGCAATGCAAAGCGAGAAAGGAAGACTAGGTTGCTTGTCAAGTTTGATCCACGGTTAGGCTTCTTCACTCCTCTAAAGGGGGTTATCGTAACTGTGTTAGACAAGTTCTAGATGCATTGTGGAAATTTAAATATGACATATGATACAATGCAATGCAAGGGACAACACAAGCTCATTTTTTAAAGTTACTAGAATCAAGCACATTTAGTTCACTTCTCAACCTACAAAAGGTACCCTCATCCAAAGGTTTAGTGAAGATATCCGCTAATTGATTTTCACTTCTTACACCTTCTAGTGATATATCATTTTTAGCAATGTGATCTCTTAGAAAGTGGTGGCGGATATCAATGTTCTTGGTGCGTGAGTGTTGTACCGGATTATTAGCAATTTTAACGGCACTTTCATTATCACATAAAAGTGGCACCTTATCAAGAACAACTCCATAGTCTAGGAGGGTTTGTTTCATGTATAAGATTTGTGCACAACAAGCCCCCGCGGCAATGTATTCCGCCTCAACGGTGGACAAAGCCACACTATTTTGCTTTTTAGATGACCAAGATACTAAGGACCTTCCAAGCAAATGGCACCCTCCGGATGTGCTTTTTCTATCAATTTTGCAACCGGCATAATCCGAATCGGAATAGCCAACTAGTTGGAATCTAGCTCCTTTAGGGTACCAAAGGCCAATGCTTGGGGTGTGCTTTAGATATCTTAAGATTCTTTTTACGGCACTTAGGTGAAGTTCTTTAGGGCACGCTTGAAAGCGAGCACACATGCACACACTAAACATGATATCGGGCCTAGATGCAGTAAGGTACAACAAGCTACCAATCATAGAATGGTAGAGAGTTTGATCGATTGGTTTACCTCCCTCATCTAGGTAGAGATGTCCATTAGATGGCATTGGGGTCTTGATTGGCTTACACTCTTCCATCTTGAATCTTTTGAGAAGATCCTTGGTATACTTTTCTTAAGAGATGAAAATCCCTTCTCTCATTTGCTTGACTTGAAAACCAAGGAAGAATGTTAGCTCACCAATCATTGACATCTCGAACTCCTTCGACATCAATTCACCAAATTCCTTGCAATAATCTTCATTTGTTGATCCAAAGATGATATCATCAACATAGACTTGACAAATGAAGATCTCCCCATTAAGCTTCTTGGTGAATAGTGTGGTGTCGACCATCCCAATAGTGAAGCCCTTCTCGATGAGGAAGTCCCGAAGGCGCTCATACCACGCTCTAGGGGCTTGCTTGAGCCAATATAGCGCCTTGGACAACCTATAAACATGATTGGGATATCTAGGGTCTTCAAACCCGGGAGGTTGTTCAACATAGACTAGTTCATTTATGAAGCCATTTAAAAATGCACTTTTCACATCCATTTGATATAGTTTCATTTCATGATGTGATGCATATGCAAGTGGGATACGAATGGCTTCAAGTCTTGCAACGGGTGCAAAAGTCTCTCCAAAATCAAGACCTTCAACTTGAGAGAACCCCTTTGCAACTAGTCTTGCCTTGTTCCTCACTACTACGCCTTGGTCATCTTGCTTGTTGCGGAACACCCACTTGGTTCCAATGACTCTTGACCTTTTGGATGCTCTTCAAGTGTCCAAACTTGATTGCGGGTGAAGTTGTTCAATTCTTCATGCATAGCATTCACCCAATCTAGATCTCGAAGAGCTTCTTCTACATTCTTAGGTTCAAGGCAAGAGACAAAAGAGTGATGTTCAACAAATGAAGCTAGCTTTTGAGATCGAGTCATTACACCCTTTGTAGGACTTCCTATGATGAGATCTTGTGGATGTGCTTGAAGTAGAGGTGAGTTTCTTCTATCAACCACTTGAGGAGATGGTTGGGGAGCATCAACATCTTGAGCTTGTGCCTCGGCTTGTTCATGAGAGACATGAGTGTCTTTATTTTCAACTCTCTCATTCTTATCATCATCTTGAGGCACATGTGATGAAGATGGTGGATTGACAATTTGTACATTGTCTTCATCATCCTTAGGCTTGATGTCTCCCACCGGCATATTCTTCATTGCCTCCCTCAATGGTTCATAACCTACATCATCACAATTCTCAATTGCTCCTTGGGAGCCGTTAGATTCATCAAATTCCACATCATATGTTTCTTCAACCAAACCGGTGGCATGGTTAAATACTCTATATGATTTGGACTTTGATGAGTAACCAACAAGAAAGCCAATATCACAACGTCTTTGAAACTTCCCTAGGTGTTGACGCTTTTTGTAGATGTAGCATTTGCAACCAAACACCCGAAAGAATGAGACGTCCGGCTTCTTTCCATTTAGCAACTCATAGGGAGTCTTGCCAAGAAACTTTTATAGGAAGAGGCGATTTGAAGCATAGCATGCGATATTGATTGCCTCGGCCCACAATTTTTTCGGTGTATTGTACTCATCTAGCATTGTTCTTGTAAGGGTGATCAAAGTTTGGTTCTTTCTCTCAACTACACCATTTTTTGAGGAGTGTAGGTTGATGAAACTTCATGCTTGATTCCAATCTCATCAGAATAAGCTTCAATGTTTATATTGTCAAACTCTTTGCCATTGTCCCTTCTAATTTTCTTTATCTTGACTTTAAATTCATTTTGAGCTCTCTTTGCAAACTTTTTGAAGCAATTTGCCACTTTGGATTTGTCATGAAGAAAGAAAGTCCAAGTGTATCTTGAGTAGTCATCCACAATCACAAGACAATAGAGATTTTCACCCAAGCTCTTGTAGGTTGTAGGACCAAACAAATCCATGTGTAGAAGTTCTAACACTCTTGATGTTGACATATAAGCTTTGGTTGGATGAGTATTTGCAACTTGTTTGCTGGCTTGACATGCACTACAAGGTTTGTCCTTTTCAAACTTGACATCCTTCAAGTCTCTTACTAGTTCTTTCTTCAATAGCTTATTGAGAGTGTTCATTCCAACATGAGCAAGCCTCTATGCCAAAGCCATCCAAGTGTAGTTTTGGTGAACAAACATGTCATCAAGTTTGCATCTTCGGAGGTGAAGTCAACAAGATAGAGATTGTTGTATCTAAAACCTTTGAAAATCATTTGCTTGTCATCTATCTTTGTAACTACCACTTCATTAGGAGTGAATAAGCATTGGTAGCCAAGGTCACAAAGTTGTCCAACGGATAGTAAGTTAAAACTCAATGAAGCAACATAGAGCACATTTGAAAGAGAGTGATCATTTGATATTGCAATCTTGCCTATACCCTTGACTTTTCTCTTTGAATTGTCCCCAAATGTGATCTTCTCTTGACATACCCCATTCTCTTCAAGTGAGGTGAACATACGAGGGTCACCGGTCATATGTTGAGTGCAACCACTATCAATAACCCAATGAGATCCATCGGTCTTGTAGTTCACCTACACACAAGAGATCAAGCTTTTTGTTTAGGGGCCCAAACTTGAGAGGAACCCTTGACTTTCTCAACTAGTGACTTGGCAACCCATATTTTCTTAGGCCTATTCTTGTTAGGGGGACCCAAGAACATGACTTTCATCTTTCCACTTGAATCTTTTCTAAGCATGTAATGAGCATTGAAAGCAAAGGGTCTAGCATGCTTGGGCAAGGGTTGTGGTGGTGGAGTTTTGCACTCATGAGAAAAATGACCTTCTTGTCCACACTCAACACATCTCTTTGGCTTGGGCTTTGACTTGCTTTATTGTTGTTGAGCTTTAGCCTTCTTCTCTTGATTTGCCAAGTAACCAATGCCACTTCTATCCATCTTTATGACGGTGTTCATGAGTAGCTCACTTTGCAACTGTTGGCCTCTTGTGAACTTGCTTAGGCCGGTCTTGAGATGCTCTTTCTCTTGCTTAAGCTTTTTGTTCTCTTCAATAAGTGACTCATTTGATGTTTGCTTTTCAAGAGCCATCAACTTCTTGTTTTCATTTCTAAGCATCTCATTTTCACTCTTGAGCTTGACATAGTAATCATAGTTGTTGGACTCAACCACATTCTTGCCTTTGCCGCTAGATCCTTGCTCAATGTTCTCAATAATCAAGTCATCACATGATGTAGCTATATCAATCTTAACAACTTGGTTAGTAGCATCATGTGTCTCAAGAGCAAGCTCATTAGCAACAATGAGACTATCATAATTGATTTTCAATGTAGTATATTTATCTTTTAGCAAGTTGAGCCTAGTGATGAGTTCATCATGCTTCTTCTCAAGTTTATCATGTTCATATCTAAGCTCTTTGTTAGAAGTTTTGAGCTCCTTGAGAGTAGAAGATATAATTTCATTTTTATCTTTGAGCTCATCACTAGTCTTATGTGCATTCTCAAGCTTGGATGAGAGTGAGTCATTTTCATTTTGGAGCTCATCATTCTCATTTCTAGTTCTTCTTATGATTTTAGAGTATTTGTTCAACAATTTTACAAGTTCATCATAAGAAGGTGCATCATATTCATCATCACTATCACTATCATCATCATCACTCTCATTGTTTTATACCTTTCGTTCACCCTTGGCCATAAGGCATAGGTGAGAAGTGGACGATGATGGTGAAGGTGGTGGTGAAGGTGGTGATGAAGATGTCGGGGAAGATGATGATGGCCCAATCACAAATGCAGTGACCTTCTCTTTCTCATCGTCGCTCTCATCGTCGGAGGACTCACATGATGACTCAATGTCAGTGAGCCAATCACCAACAATATAAGCTTTGCCTCCCTTCTTCTTCTTGTAAAACTCTTTTCTCTTGCCATCTTTCTTTTTGTATGGCTTGTTCTTCTTCTTCTTATCATCTTCTTCATCACTTGAATCATTTTTCTTGCCCTTGTTCTTGTTCTTGTACTTGTCTTTTGGAGGCTTAGGGCATTGATGAGCTAAGTGGCCAAGTTCACCACAATTGTAGCAATCCATCTCGGATATTGGCTTCCTTTTGCTACTTGTGAAGAACTTCTTCTTGCCATCAAACTTGATGCCACTCTTGTTGAGCTTCTTTAGTATCTTGGTGGTCTTTCTCACCATGAGTGCAAGTGATGCATCATCAATATCACTTTTACTTGAGCTTTCTTGCACCATCATAGCTTGGCCCTTCTTCTTTTTCTTGTCATGGCTAGCTTTGAAGGCCAAGTCCTTCTTCTTGGAAGATGATGAGCCCTCTTCCAGAGTGATGTGCATGTACATCTCATGTGCATTGATCTTTCCCGATACTTGTGTCGGTGTTGCGGTGGAGAGATCACTTTGGTGAAGCACGGTGATAATATGCCCATACTTCTCAACGGGAAGAACACTCAAGATCCTCCTTGCAACATCTGATTGACTCATTTGAGTGAGTCCAAGAGCATTGAGATCCTCTACAAGAACATTCAATCAAGTGCATATTTCATTAGCACTTTCTTTGGGAAGCATCTCAAAAGAATTAATTTTTTTCAAAGATATGTGATAGCGTTCCTCACGCTCACTCTTAGTTCCCTCATGGAGAGCACAAAGGTTTTCCCACAATTCATGAGCATTTTTGGCATTACGCACACGATTGAAGATATCCTTGCCTAGGCCTCGGTAGAGTGCATTTTTTGCCTTTGCATTCCACCGGTCGTACTTCTCCTCGTCACCACTTGGGTTGGCAGGATCCTTGATAGCGGGAAGCCCTTCAGTTGCGGCTCTAAGGCACCCAACATCTATGGCTTTGAGGTACGCCTCCATATGAATTTTCCAATATGGAAAATCGTCTCCCTCAAAGGTGGGAGGTGGTCCTTCCCCATTAGACATCTTGCTCTAGGTGGTGAAGCCTAAATAAAGAGCAACTGGCTCCGATACTAATTGAAAGGATCAAAATACCCAAGAGGGGGGGGGTGAATTGGGTTTTTCTAAAAATTAATTGCAAGAATTAAATCCTACAAGCCAAACTTCACCCCTAGTACCTACTAGTGTTCCTTGTGATTCTACCGGTAAAAGTTTTGCACCCTAAGTTCCAATCCTAGTCTAGCATGGCAATTCTAGGAAAGTAAACAAGCAATGAAAGTAATACACGAAAGTAAATGCTTGAAAGTAAGGGTTAGGAACACGGCGATGTTTTCCTGAGCTATCGGAGAGTCACCACTCCCCACTAGTCCTCGTTGGAGCACCCGCGCAAGGGTGTAGCTCCCCCTTGATTCGTGCAAGGATTAAGTGCTCTCTACGGGCTGATTCTTTGACACTCCGTCGCGGTGAATCGCCCAAAACCGCTCACAAGATGAGTTGGGTCATCCACAAGTTCGCCGGATGATCACCAAACTCCCAATCACCACCAAACCGTCTAGGTGATGGTGATCACCAGGAGTAACAAGCTAGAACTCCCACTTGACCACAACAAGCCTAATGAGAAGATGGATGCACACTTGCTACTCTCTAGTCACTAATGAGGGATCTCAAGCTTTGATTCTCAAATCACTACCCTCACTAGGGATCTTGCACTCCCTTGCACTTGAAAGGTGTTCTCAGCTGAACAAATGAGCAAGAGACCTCTAAAAGAGGTGGAGGGGATGTATTTATACACCCCACAGACAAATCCAACCGTTACTAGCCAACTCAGCAAAACACGTACTGACCGGACGCGCCGGTCGACATGACCGGACGCGCGCGGTCGAGTGTAACGGTCGAAAACCAGAACGATACCGCTGAGTGACCGGACGCACCGATCAGGGGTGACCGGACGCGTCCGATCGTGTAAGAACCTTACTGTACTTTAACCTGATGCTCGACCGCGTCTGATCAGTGATGACCGGACACGTCAGGTCAGCTAAGTACCTTACTAGAACATGACCAGACGCGTCCAATTATACTTTTACCCTCTGAAACACGTGTCAGACTGATCAACGTGTCTAGTCCTTGCAGGGACCATGTCTGGTCAACCAGGTTGAAAACGTAGTGACTATTAGTACTGACCGGACGCGTCTGGTCATGACAGAGACCGCGTCCGGTCAAGGGTAAACAACTCAAACGACTTCGAAACACGACGCAACTTGAACCAAATTGCTTCCAACTGAACTTTGAGATTTTCCTGAGCTACCTAGTGCTAAGTTTGATAAGTGTGCACCACACCTAAACAAAAGACTCACCTAGGTCAAGCTACTCACTGATGCCCCCCTTTATAGTACGGCCAAAGGAAAAAAGCAAAGATCCTAACGACTATTCCAGATGTAACTCAACACCTTGACATCCGGAACTAACGGTCCTTAATCTTGTCGTTGATCCTTTGAAAACTAAAATGATTTCCATCAAGGGGCTTGAATACCATAGTGCCCAAAGCAGTTATCAACCCCATGACCTAACTTATCAAAGTTTCTGCAAAACACACGTTAGTCATGGTAATAATGCATTGTCATCAATTGCCAAAACCAACTCCCGGGGCCTAGATGCTTTCACTCATTATATATTTATAGTCATACTTATGAATTAGAGTATTGTTTTGCTATTATGATCTTGATATATGAACTAGTCTATAGTTTGTGTGTCATGGGAATAACATGCTTAACTTTATGCTTAATAAATCATATAACATATGTAATCGGGATTAGAGCTAAGTTGAGGTGGCGGTTCATCGTGCCGCAAGGTGTGCCCATTTCCTTTACCTATCGATCCGTAGGGTCGGGGACCGCGGGGATTTGGGTAGTTGCTGCATACGCAAGCATGGTGCTTGGGTATGGAGGAACATGTGATTGCATTGTCCCTTTCTGCAGAATGAGGGGTAGGCGGCAGGTGGTGACAGCCCTGTTCATCCTTTGTATTCCCCCACGTTCGATTGGGGTGTAGGAGTCTAAATTGTCACTGAGGTTGCTGGCAGACCAGTACTCGAGTGGTCTCCCGACCTGCTTCATCCTTAGTCCTGATCCTAATTATGTAAAGTTGTATGATCATCAACTAGTCATGATGTGACTATACTAGACCAATGCCTGCTCGCTTTAGGAATCTTGTTTCTTTTATTTCTTTTCTTATTTATCCTTTGAGGAATGCCATGTGTGTGTCCACTATCTTGAATATCACCGTTCTTACCTCTACATTAAACATGGATAATCTTACATCGCATTATTACCCAAGTTCATATCCATACTAGGATCTTAATCAAATGCCTTCCCATGGGAAAAATATAAATGAACGATACCCGAATACTCTCCGGGTGAAATGCTGCAATGATAGCTCCGTGCGCTTGTGGATTAATAATCTAAAATGGACAAGGAACTATCACGGTCATGATTAGTAGAATCCAACTACTAATGACCGAGGCATTCTTGGCGCTGTTGCTAAGGATGGATTCAAGCCCATTCTTAATGATGGAGCTAAGAAATGCCAACAAGCATTTCTAGCGCCATTACCGGGGATGAATTTTAATTCTATTCTTGGTAGTGACGCTAAGAAATGCCAACAAGCATTTCTGGTGCCGTTGCCAGGGAAGGCATAACTGATTAAAAGATCTAGTATGATATGTTCATGGTAATATGCATGTAAGGGTAGCCATTGTTTATGCAGGTTAACCTTGCTTGTTTTCTCCTCTGTTGTGGATGAAAACAGGATAGTGTATGACCGGTTTCGACCTACCGAAGAACTACCATTCAAATCCTAAAGCACTCCTGAGGAAGAAGAGGACCCTTGTCCCTCCTTCCCTGTCTGCTCCACCAATAGTCGAAACAGTCACTCTTGCACCATCCACCGTTCCAATCATGGCCAAGACCCTCCGTGACTACTCCACTCCCGCCATTGCCAACGTGCCCGTTGGGCCCGCTGTCAATGTTGGGAACAAAAACTTCAAACTGCGTACTGGTCTCATCACGATGGTGCAGGCAAACCAATTCCATGGTTTGCCTAGTGAGGACGAAACGCACATCTCCAACACTTCCTTGAACTGTGTGACACAATCATCATCAAGGACGTCGCACTGGAGAGTATCAGGCTTCTCTTGTTTCCTTTCTCCCTTTCAGGGAAGGCGAAACAGTGGTTCTACAAAGAAAAGAAAGCTATCAAATCATGGGACAAATGTTCCACAGCGTTCCTCGCTAAATTCTTCCCCATGGGCAAAACCAATGCCTTGAGGGGACGAATCTCCAACTTCCAGCAGAGTGCCACGGAGTCCATTCCTGAGGCATGGGAAAGGCTTCAAGACTACATTCATGCTTGCCCACATCACGACATTGAAAACTGGTTAGTGCTCCAAAATTTTTATGATGGATTAACAATTATGTCAAAGGGCCACATCGACGCTGCTGCTGGAGGAGCTTTTGTCTCCCTCACCATTGATGGAGCTATGGCTCTCATCAATAAAATGGTAACGAATCAAAGCTAGGGGAGGAAAGAAGATCCCAAAAAGGTATGCATACCGTAAAAAAAGTAGATATGCTTTCTGCGAAAATGGATCTTTTGATGAAAAGGTTGGAAGAACGGGCCCAAGAAAAAGAAGCAATGAAGGGCACCATCCAGGCCATGGACTCTCACATCATGTGTGAAGTTTGTGGGAACGTTGGCCATTCAGGGAATGATTGCCCCGAAACTCATGAAGAAGTCGCCTATATCAACAACGGGTTTCGCCAACTAGGTAATAATGGGTGGAACAACCAATCCCGCCCACAAGGTAATTTGAATTACAATTCCAATTACAATTCGAATTACAATTCAAACCAACCTTCGCTAAAAGAATTGGTGCTAGGCCAAGCTAAGATAAATGAAAAACCTTACAAAGAAACTTGCCTATCATGATAAGAGCCTAGAAAATATTAATTCTAAATTAGAAAATTTAAGCTCCTCTATTCACAATCAATTGAGCTTCAACAAAATGATTGGAACACAATTAGCCCAAATTGCCGCTGCAATTCCTGTCAATGAGTCGGAGTAACCCGACAAAAATGATGATGCAGCTGCAGATCAGTGAAAGAGGAGAGGTCTTACCCGACAGACCAAGGACAAAATGGTAAGTAATAAAATATATTTATAGTAGTTGCACATAACAATCATGAAAAAAATCATTCTCTACTTTAGAATAATTTGTTACCATTTATGATTTTTGCAACTTTTATAATTTTTTCATATAATTAAAAAAATCATTTCTGAGAAGACCGTTTGGCATCTGGACAAAACCACCATGGATCTAGTTTTAAAATAGCCGTTACCACCTCCCTGCCAAAAAGGAGGCAATTCTGAGCAAAGGTGGGGCCGGCCGCCCCCCTCAGGTGGCCGTTGGCCCTGAACTTTTTTGCAGTAGCTGCCGACCGTTGCCTCTTGTCGGTTTCCTACGTGCCTCGCTCCTATAAATGCAGAGGGTGGCTGGGAGAGCTCTCCACCCCTCTCACACTCTCACATTCTCACTCTCTTGTTTCCACAATCTCTCTCAAGCATTTCCAACAAGTTTTCTCTACACTAGCCCTACAAAAATCCCAAGCTCAAGCTACTTCGCAGGTTCATAAGTTTGTTTTTGTGCTAACCCATAACCCGCGCTCCAGTTTTTGCTTGTGTTGCTTTGTTTTCTCACCATGGGTAGGTTCAGGAAGACCATCGCCGATGCGGCCAAAAAGATCACCAGATCAAGCTCCAAGCGCTCTTGTGCAAGCTCAAGCTCACGCTACACCGAGCAAGAAGAGAGCCCGATGCATGAAGAAGTCGAGCACACGGAGGAGCAAGAGGAGGAGCACGTGCACCACGCTCGGGAAGTAGAGGAAGAAGATGAACCCCACCTCGACTTGGAGAGAGGCTGGGAAATGGAGGCATATCACCTTGTCAAAGACCACGAGTTCAACCATACACCAACGTATGACGCCGACTTCCTCGAAGCCATAGGTATGAATACCGAATTCATCTCCATCTGGAAAGCTGTTGGGTGCGAAAATATTGATCCTATAGATGAATTAGGTTCTCGTCTTCTCACCATCCAATTCCTTTTTCAAAAACAATATTTTTGCACTTGGCGGGATCTTGCTACACACATTGGTTTTAACACTAGATGCAAGCTTAATTTAGATCTGGCTGTCAGAGGGTTTGATCGTCATAAATTTTGGGCTAAAATTTTGGGTCTAAATGTATTTGGAAAATTCCCACCCCTCAACATGAACATCCAACATCCCACTCTAAGATTTATGCATCGTTGGATTGCCATGACTTTGTTCCCTAGATTTGACACTCATAAGGTCCTCAGTGATGAGTTGAAAATAATGTATGCCATAATAAGAAAGACTAAAATTGCTCCTGTTAACGAAATTGTCGACCATTGGTTAAGAATGATAAAAGGTTTCTCCACTGCCATAACATGCACATCTCTTATTACTCGTATTGACAATGGTGTAAATGCTTTGGAAAATCAGGATATAACTTATATTTCAACTCCACGCCTACTCATCAATGAACATTACTTACTGCAAGGACATCACTTAAAACATAATGCGGAAGGACAACTTGTATATTTCTTTCAGGGGTATGCAAACGAAATCCCGTTACCTAACTCGGGCCTTCATTTGTAACATCCCCTGCACTGACCTTCGAGCTCATTCCGCAAGAGAAAGCTCGTTTGGGTTCTTTACCTGGCAGGACAACAAGGAGTAGAGCAAGAAATGAGGGGAGCAGCTCACAAGCTCCAGCATAACCTTCTTCCGCTGCACCACAAGCATTCCCTCTGAGGATGTTCCCGACAGGGGACATGCCTGGGTTTGTTCCCATGCACCACCCAAGATGGTTGTCTACCCCGCAAGTACACAAGACCGGAGAATCCAGCGGAGCCGGGGCATGGGCAGCACAGTTGTCCGACTCCGACGATATGCCCCCACCCGTACCACCACAACATTCAGTCTCAGGGTGGGAGGATATGAACAGATGCCTCGGAAGACTGGAGATTTACACAGGTAATATCCAAAACACCCTCAATACTCATGTGCAGAATACGACCCACTGGCACGAGGAGCAACAGCAGGAGATGGCTCAAATAAACGCAAGACTACATGTAACACCCGTGTTTTTGCATCATGTTAAAAACCACTAAAAATTTGAACTTTTTAAAACTTTATAACAAATTAAAACCTTGATTAGTTTATTTCATACAAAACCACTTTTTAAATAAAATGTTTTCCATGCATCAAAATTCATCATATGTATTGGTATAGAACGTTTGGATTGTTTGCTTGCGTGGTTGCTTGAATGCTTGAATGCATGTGTGTATGCCTTCTGGAATTTATTTGCAGCACCAAAATAACCTCCTTTAATTATCAATTGCATTCTTGAATTATTTAAAACCTTTTCTTTATATTAGCAGTAGATAATACATCATATATTGGCAATATTTTGTTACATTCTCTTCTTGATTATAATAGCCATCGCATTAATGAATTATATGATTAACTATTCTTCTTAATATTTCCTTCTTAGTTTACATTTAGTTACTTTCTATACATATGAAATCATTACTTTTAATCTCTTTCATAAGTTATAGAGTAAGATATATAATATCTAGGAAATATACCATATTAGACTAGCTACATTTTTGTTAATATTTAGAACTATATCATGAATACGATATTATATTGCATTCCTTAAACTAGAATATACATATTCTTGAAACTAGCAAATACGTCGTACATGCATAGTTACTTTACCCATTTATTATTTACAAAAGACATAATGCATATACATATATACATACATGGTTGCATTTTCTTGGAATACATCATAATTGCATTACGTTCTTTAACTTTCTCTAATTAGCAATACATCATAATAAATGTAGGCATACAAATATACATTTTCTAAAAATACATTACCTATTTATTATATTATTTACAAAATAGAAAAAAGAACCTCTACTGTGTACGCCTCCCTCCCCACCATCGGGCCCAGCTCGGAGTACCTCTCGGCTTGGCCATGCCGAGCAGCACCAGAGCGCAGCGTGCGCCGTAGCGCGTCGTCTTCACGTCACCTCCGCGTGGACGCCACGGATGCCGTCTCCCTCTTTACGCACGAAGCATGTCTGCCAATATATTTCCGGGGACCGCCCTTCCCAGCTGTCACTTTCCACTTCCCCGAGAGGTCAACGAACTCACTGTGCTCCGGTCGCCTTGCCGCTTGAGGTCCACCGGCGCACTGTGCCGAACCGCCTTGGTGTATTGTCGTCTTCCCCGTGCAATCTTATCCCTTCCGTCTTCTCCGTTGACAGCTCACCACAGCGTCGCGAGCAAGCACGTGAACATGGCCGACGAACCACCTTTGTTCGTTGTCACCTTGCCTGCGAGCGGATGAGCATGAACAACAGTCGCCGAAGATATTTTGGTGCGGAACCGACCTACCATGGCTATAAAAGCCGGCCATGGGCGCTGCCGTGGAGCTCACATCGAGCTCGAGCGCGAAGGACCGAGCGCCGGACGGACGCAGGGAACGCGAGCTGGAGATGCACTGCTCCAGCCTGTAGACGCACGTCCGCCCTCGCCTCGGTAGCCACCACGCCACGCCCTCTGCCGCGGAAGCCGTCGTCGTCGCCGGAGCTTGGAGCCGCGCGGTCACCATACGCTCGCCTAGAGTCAAGCACCACCGGAGCGCCGTCGCGCTCGCCTCTGCCTTCTGGAGCCGAGGCCACCGCAGTCGCCCGTGCTCTCCCTCTGCTGCCATCCGCCGCGCTCTGCTGCTTCCTTCCCTCCGCTCTCCCTCCTTGCCTCGCCCTCTCCCTCTAATCTCCCTGCTGACCATGTAAGAGGGAAGAAAGCAGAAGCCAGCAGCAATTGCCCTCTCGCCTCGCCTTACCTACAGCCACCGCTGGCCGAGCTCCCTCTGCTCTCTTCCCCGTCACCGTGCTCCCCTCCTCTCCCTTCCTTTCTCTCCCTCTCTCTATCGGTCTGGCTCCGTTGACTGAAGCAGAGGAGCCATATGCCGTGACCGTGAGGCAGGGGAAGGGATAAGGCCAGCCACATCACCTAAGCCAATCAGGGCACAACACCTCCAGACCCACACGGCAGTGCCCTACCCCTTCTTCCTTTTCTGGGTGGATCAGGTGCACGTGAGTCACAGAGAGGGCTGGACTACAGATCGGTGTATGGCATAGTGACCATTTAGTGGCCCCACATGTCAGTCACGGTTTCATAGGGTAATTGCTAAGTGCACACGAGAAACATACACCGTAGAGTATAGCGTAGGATAGAAAACATGGAGAGAACCTGATGGAATACACAAAGATAGAGAAACAAGAAGCACATGAATCAAAATCTGGGAATAAGGATATTATCGTCAGCGAGCGGAGGCAAGCCCTAATCCCCACCTATCTCCTGCATTTCCATTCCTTTGTTTACTTCCCTTCTACCACCTCTACATTTTGCTAGCCTCCACCATAACCTACCATACCCGACCCTACCAACTGCTAATCTTAACATATACTACTTATTAAATCCTCATTCATGGATTAATATTGTTTTATGATGAATTATGAGATTATTTATGATAATATAATTTATGAGAAGGTATTGGTTACCTTGATGAGATATGAGAAATATGAACTTGAGGATAATAACTATGGAACTTAATTTGGTAAAATTGGACTAACCCTGACATGGGGCGAGTGGGGTATTTCACGTGGTGTGGATTACCCTTTTGGCAGGTTCACCTGGTAAGGGTTCCTGTTGTCAGATACTCGCCTCGGTCACATAAGGACCGGTTCATTTGCCATCTTGCCTAGCCAGAATTTCATACAGCCACATGTTTATATGGGTAGACTTGATCTCACACCCCGTTAGATAGAATTATAATTTTCACTAGGAGGCCGGAGTGGCAATGGACTATCAGGAGAGGACACGGTTGCTATGTGATCTTCCGTGGTCTGATCGGCATGGTTGCTATGTGGTATTCCATGTAAAAGTTATTGTTGTGCCATGTGCGAGCACCCTTTTTATTTAATGTGGATGCTATGTGATCATCCACCGGATGCTATGTGATCATCCAACCACTAGATATTGTAGGATGCTGTGTGATCATCCTGATGCTTGTGGGTTCCGATCCCTGAGTAGACCGTGGTGGAATTATATGAAAATCTAAGGTAGCGCCCTCTCGGGTACGAGGTCTCGTTTGGCCTATCCAAGCCAGTGACATCTGGTGTCGGACTGTGCCTATCATGTGGGGAAATTTGTACAACCTTTGCAGAGTTTCATGAATCTATTCGAATAGCCACGTCCTTAGAATGGGCAACCGCTAGGATGAGGTCCCAAATGATTAGACTATGACAACTGTGATACTCTGGTAAGATGTATTTATGAATTTGATAATCTATACTCAACTCGGGAACTGGTGAGGATGATAATACCCTGCTAGGGCCCAACCTATATTTATAACTACTTCACTTTACCACCTTTACCACTAACCACCTCTCTCTCTGTCTCTATATATATAGCCTCCATCCACCTCTCCACCCAAAGTTAGGGCTTGCTGAATACGTACGTACTCACCCCCCTCCACTCTATGTTTTTTAGAATGAAGCTGTAAAAGTATATCCAAGAATGGAGCTACCAAGGACTACGCCAGGAAAGGACATCAGGAAGACACCCGAAGACGGAGCCGTGTGACTACACAAAGGAACTGCGCTAGGACTATGATGACTGGGAGTACGCTAGAGGAATAAGTCTAGGGTTACATCCGCACTCCAAGTTGCCTGTAGGAATGGAGCCACGTTGTCATAGGAACGCTGTCTTAGATCTCTGATATACGATATAAGGCAAGTGGCCCAAGCTATGCAACCCGAACCATGTAATATATTTTTTCCATTAGCAATAAAAGTATGATTTTTAATATCCATCTTGCTCGAATTGTCTGTATCAGCTATTGATCCAGAGACTAATACATGATGCACAGTGGACCCTAAATTAGGGGCCCGACACTACAGCAGCAGCACGAGCAGCAGAAGGCCTTTCTGGCGTCACATGGGTTTTTACCACAGACCTTGAGCAGCGAATAAGCTTGGGGGAGGACCCCAACAAAGGTAAGTTTTAAATTCCGCACTTTAATTTCTGTTTTAAATTTTCCACATTTTAATTTCTGCAATTAAATTCCAAAAAAAATTTAAATATGAGAAAACAACAAAAATATTTTTTCCAACCTCATATGTGATTCAGGAATGCTTAAGTTCTCTTTTGTTGAAATCATGAATAGTTGCTCTATCTATAATTCATCTGTGCCTAAGTTATAACTTAGTATTCCCCGAAATTTAAGTTTGTTGGCTAAAAATGTCTCATCCTAAAAACTTGAAACTTGTGGGTTGCAAAAGCATGATCCTTTTCTAAGTTGTTGCAAGATATGATATGGTAAATAAGATACGATATGATTTTGTTCTAAGATAAATCTGACATCCAGAGTTTTCTTTTAAAAATGACAAAACCAAAAGTTCCTCAATGATTATGAATTCCTACTGGACCATATGACAATATTCAAATACAAACCTCAGTCATATGCTGCTTGTACTTACATTGAGTTTTGTCAAATTGATGTGACCCTTGTTGAGATACTAGTCATGCACCCATGATCAAGATTCACGTTACACACCACAAATAAAATGCTAACGCTCACACTGAGAGCTACGCAAAAACATGCCTTTTCCATCCACCAATATATATATATATATATATATATATATATATATATATATATATATATATATATATATATCAAACATGAGTTTTTCTCTCCAATATTTTCATTTTCCAATAAAGAGTATGGGGCTACTCCAAAAAAAAGAGACATATGAAGCTCTCAAAATAGCAAAAAAAATGGAACACATGAATGTTCCAAAGTATTGAAAAAAGAGAGAAAACAATGGGTACTTTGATGCCCGCTAGTGAGAATAAAGAATAGCCCCTACTCCCAAGGCAGTTTTCAAGGAGAGAACATTCATGACCACATTGGAGTACACAAAAAAAATAGGATAGGAAAATTTTGCACACACTTGCACATCTTGATCAAAGTGTATGACTTGCATCTCCTTGGATCCAATTTTTGACTTAGCAATATATGTGATACAAGTATGCCCGCTTCTCATACCTACCCAAAACTCCACTCAAAGCCTTAGAAGTAGGCTATGGAAAGTAAGGCAAAAATCTCAAAATGCCTGGGTGAGGATCATACACATTGAGCGAATGAGTTGATCAATTGAGGAACTTACTTTCTTTTTGCAAACTCATAAAACCTCCAGATAGAAGGTTGACCAAAGAATGAATGATTAGTTATTCTGTTATTTCATTCTATCTTGCAACCGCCTAAGACTTGGAAAAGCAATAAGCCCCATAGGGATTAAGTTAAAAGGGTAGATAAAATGCCAACTTATTTGAATTGCAGAAGAATACTCTATTATAGGCATGGAACTTTTCTAATTATATCGGCATAGTAGCAACTCCTGATCAACAACCAAAATACTTAGCTATTTGCTCGGGACGAGCAAACGTTAATCTTGGGGGAGTTGTTGACGGTCACTAACGATGAAATTCGACCGTCAATAAGCTCATAAAAAGGAGGAATTAGCAAACTTTGGTCACATATGCTTTTACTATTAACCGAGTTCCACATGTATTTGGAGTATATCACTTTGCAGGTCACAAACACAAATACATGGAATAAACCATCAAAAGGCGCTTTCCAACGTTGATTCACGCAAAGAATGGAGAAGGCACCAAACATCGGAACACCAACAGGGCAAAACACCACACAACAGTATTCCAAGCCCAACCAGAGTCCACCTCACAAAGGCGGTGGCCATTTGGGCCCCTTGGTGGGCCGGCCGGCCCTGGGGGCGGCCACCCCCTGGAACCGCCATCGCCCCTGGTCTTTCTCTAGCGGTGGCATGGAAGCATGCAACATCGGTTCCTAGGGTTCCTCACACCAAGAATAGGGAGGAGCACCGCCTTTCTCCCTGCATAAATAGAGAGCCAAGCCCCTCAACTCGAAACACACAATCACATCAAGCATTACCTCACTCTCTATTTTCTAGTTGTAGCTTTACTTTATTTAGTTGTTTTAGAGCTTGGAGAGCTTGGCTCCTTGGAAGAAGACATTCTTGGGTATGAATAGAATTATGAGTTCTTCCAAAGTCTTGCTCTCATTATATATTTATAGTCATACTTATGAATTAGAGTATAGTTTTGCTGTTATGATCTTGATATATGAACTAGTCTATAGTTTGTGTGTCATGGGAATAACATGCTTAACTTTATGCTTAATAAATCATATAACATATGTAATTGGGATTAGAGCTAAGTTGAGGTGGCGGTTCATCGTGCCGTAAGGTGTGCCCATTTCCTTTACCTATCGATCCGTAGGGTCGGGGACCGCAGGGGATTTGGGTAGTTGCTACATACGCAAGCATGGTGCTTGGGTATGGAGGAATAGGTGATTGCATTGTCCCTTTCTGCGTAATGAGGGGTATGCAACAGGTGGTGATAGTGAAAGTCCTATGTTTGGTGTTGGTAATTAGTGATAATGCCTAAGTACTAATCCTATGCCTAATTTGTATATAGCATATGAGGATTAGTACATTCCAAGGTTGGTAGCAAGATGGACATGGTGATCATGACAGCCACACTTGGATTTGGACGCAACCCTATGAGATCAAGGCAAAGGTATATGCTTAAGGGTTGTGTTTTAGTGACCAAGACACCTAGTGGGTGTGGTTACATTATAGGTTAGATAGCCATACTATAAAGAGGGGAATGACGCGGCTATTGAACTCCTAAGTGCCTCTAGGTGTGCATTTCATAATCACATGCATTTGGATAGAACTAATATCGCCTCAAAAAATGATTGTGAAAATGCTAACACACTCGCACATGACGAGATCACTTGGTGGTGTTAGCACCTTTGTGAAGGCGATGGAGTTTCAGGCGTTTTCGAGGAGTTGAAACGACTATTTTTCCACTACGCCGGAAGTCGGAAAAGAAACAGAAGCGAACGGAGGTCACAGAGGTGACCGGACGCTGAACCGGACGCGGTCTCTGGTTGACCAGACGCGTCCGGTCAACGTTCAGCGTCTGCGCGTATTTCAGGTTGATGATCGGACACGTAGCGCATCCGGTCACTGACGATCAGACGTGTCCGGTCGTTTAGGGAGCTTACTGGACTCTAACCGGACGCTGGCACTATGGCGTCCGGTCAGTTCTTCAGCGCGTCCAGTCATTGATTTGTCGTGCGCTGCTCAAGCTTGACCAGCACGTCCGGTCAGTCATGGGACCAGCGTGTCCGATCGATCCTAGCGTGTCCGGTATGCGCGTCAGGCGCGTCCGATTGTTGGTTCGCAACTAGCCGTTATGCGACCGGCGCGTCCGATCAGTTGGACCAGCGTGTCCGGTCAGCACGATTTCGGCTGATTCAGTTTCTAACGGCTCTATTCGAAGGGGTATGTCTATAAATACTTGTTGGCCGGCTCAAGGCTCTACCTCTTGAACATTTGACATACTTGTGAGCACTTTGAGCTGAGCAACTCCCCTCCCACTCATCTCTCTTGCTTCCTTGCTTATTCGAAGTGAGATTGAGTGATCCAAGTGCATTTACATTGTGAGATTGCATCTAGTTGGCACTTGGTAGTTGATTTGCTGCGGGATTCTTGTTTCTCTTGGTGGTTGTCGCCACCTAGATGGCTTGGAGCAGCTTGGAGGCGTTGGCAAGAGTTGGTGATTGTTCTTGGCCACCTCCGGTGATTGTGAGGGGTTTGTGCCTACCTCGGCGAAGCGCCAAAGGCAACGTTAGTGAATTGCTCGTGTCATTGCAACCTTTTGCTATTTGGTAGGTTCTTGTGGCGCCTTTTGAGAGGCTCAGTGTGAGACCGATTAGCCACCGAACCATGCGGTGAAGAGGGACACAACGGGGACTAGCGTGCCGGCAAGCACGTGAACCTCGGGATAAATCTTCGTGTCATCACTTTCATATTGTGATTGATTGATCCCGGTGTTTGGTTATCTTGGTATTCATTGTTGATCATATTGGTTGGCTCAATACTTCGCCTCTCAGTGAAGCTCTCCTAACTCAACTCCGCATTACTTTCTTAGTTATCTTTGCTAGCTAGTTAGCTTTGCTTTAGTAGCTCCTTTGTGTAGCTAGCTAGTTGTAGTTGTAGTTACCTTCTCAGTTTGACTTGTGCAGTTGAGTGCAAATATACTAGAATTGTGATTTGGTTAGGTGGCTTGCAAACACCCCATAGGCTAAGCAAAAACTCGCATCTCGCTATTTGTTTTATTGATAAACTTGTTTAGCGTGTCTTTGTAGAATTTTTAAAAGGCTATTCACCCCCCTCTAGCCATCAAGACCTTTCAAGTGGTATCGGAGCCGTGGTCACCGTTTTCAAGGCTTAACAACCTCGGTGTAAGATGGCTCAAGTTGTGTTCAACCATGTTGGGGGCAAGCCTCCATTATTTGATGGTGTCACATCATTTGATCATTGGAAAAGAAAGATGAAGCAATATCTTGGCTCTATTCATGAGAACGTTTGGAAGGTGACACACCATGATTATGCTATCATTGATCCCGACAACCTCACCAACAATGATCGCATCAACAACCAATGCAACACTATGGCTCTCAATACTCTCTATAATGGGATTGATGCAAAGGTCTTTGAGCAAATCAAGGATCTTGAGATGGCAAGTGAAGTGTGGACAAGATTAGAGGAAACATATGAGGGCACTTCAACGGTAAAGAGTGTCAAGCTCTATATGCTCAAGGATAAGTTTGCAAGCTTCAAGATGAAGGATGATGAGTCCATACCGGAGATGTTCTATAGGCTACAAGTTATTATCAATGATCTCAAGAGCCTAGGAGAAGATGTCAAGGACAAGGACTTCTCACATAAGTTCTTGATGAACTTACCTAAGAAGTTTGCTATCTTAAAGAAGATGATCCAAAGAGAGGGTTTGGACAAGGTGACTCCAAACCAAGTGCTTGGAGATGTCATGACCGATGCTCAATATGATGATGATGAAGATGAAGATGAGAAGAAGGAGACCAAGGTCAAGCAAGAGAAGCCCATTGCATTCAAGGCTTCATCCTCTAAGGGAAAGAGCAAGGTGGAGAGTGATGATGATGATCCATTCGATAATGAGACCATGGCCCTCCTAGTGCACAAGATGGGGAGGTTTATGAAGAAGAAAGGATATGGTGCAAGAAAGAGATGGGACTTCATGAAGGCAAAGGAGGTGCTTTGCTACAATTGCAATAGCCCCGATCATGTGGTGGCAAAGTGCCCCTATGAAGACAAAAGATATCATGATGGGGAGTTGAAGTTGAATAAGAACAAGAAGGAGAAGAAAGCAAAGAAGAGCTTCACATTCAACAAGAAGAAGAAGGGTGGTGGCTATGTGGTCACATGGGATAGTGATAACTCTGATAGTGATGATGATAGCTCTAGTGATGATGAGAAGACCACTCGGCGAGCCATTGCAAACATCGCCCTCTCCAACAAGCCATCCATCTTCGACACTACATCGACATGCCTTATGGCCAAGCCTACCAAGGTAAAATATGATGATAGTGATGATGATTCTTGTGCTAGTGATGGTTGTAGGAGTGATGATGAGGAGGATGAGGACTACTCCAAGGATGATCTATTAGGTATAATAGATCAAATGAGCAAGGGCTACAAGAGGACAACCAAGAAGTGCAAGATCTTGGAGCAAGAGCTCATTGCCAAGAGCAATGAAAATGATGCCTTGATGGAGGAGCTTGTTGCTCTCAAAAAGAGTAAGGAGTGCAAAGGAGTTGAACAAGAGCTCAAAGCTCGTAGGAAATCCTTTGATGAGCTAGAGGCCTCTTGTGAGTGTCTAAAGGAAGACCACGAGGACCTTAAAGTTGCTCACACTAGGCTTAAGGAAGCCCACTCCACTCTACTTGAGCTCATCAAGGAAAAGGACCTCAAGTTGGAGAAGTTCATGAAGGAAGTTAAGGAGGAGCAAGTGATTGTCACTTGTGACATTGGACTAACATATGATTTTATTGATGATTCTTTATTTGTTGGTCCTACTAATGCTTCATGTAGCTCATCATCATCCACCACAACCAACTCTATCTTTACTACTAGTGATTCATCACTTGTGGTTGAGAATGAGACTCTCAAGAGAGAGGTGGATGATCTCACCCGCGTATTAGGCAATGCCTATGGTGGGGATGCCCACTTGCTAAAATGCTTGGGTAGCCAAAGGTTCTCTCTTAACAAAGAGGGTTTGGGCTATACTCCCAAGAAGGGCAAGGCGGCCTTTGCTACTCCAAAGTCTCGCTTTGTGAAGGGCAATGGTCGTTATTGCAATAGATGCAAGCAAGTTGGACATCTAGAGATTAATTGCAACAAAATGAACAAGAACAAGAAAAATGCTAATGTACCTTACAGTCCTTTTGATTCTTGTTACATGCTTACCAAGGGTGAGAAAGGTGTGCATGCTAGGTTTGTTGGTACACCAATAGTGGGTCCAAAGAAGAAGGCCATTTGGGTACCAAAGAGCTTAGTTACTAACCTCCAAGGACCCAAGCAAGTATGGGTACCTAAAAGACATTAAATTGTTTTGTAGGTAAATTACAAGGCCGGAGGAAGGCATTGGGTGCTTGATAGTGGGTGCTCTCAACATATGACCGGTGATTCAAGAATGTTCAACTCTCTCAAATCAAATGATAGTGTCATTGATAGCATCACATTTGGTGACAATAGCAAGGGTGATGTAAAGGCTCTTGGAAGGATTGCAATCTCTAATGATCATAGCATTTCCAATGTGCTCTTAGTTGAAAATTTGAACTTCAATCTTTTCTCGGTTGCTCAATTGTGTGATCTCGGTTTCAAGTGTATATTTGGTGTTGATGATGTGGAGATAGTTAGTGTTGATGGCTCTAACTTGATCTTCAAAGGATTTAGATATGAGAATCTATACTTAGTTGATTTCAATGCTAGTGACACTCAACTTTCAACATGCTTGCTCACCAAATCAAGTATGGGTTGGTTATGGCATAGAAGACTTGGTCATGTTGGCATGAAGCAATTGAACAAGTTAGTGAAGCATGACTTAGTTAGAGGCTTGAAGGATGTCACATTTGAGAAGGATAAGCAATGTAGTGCATGTCAACCCGGAAAGCAAGTAGGCAACACTCATCCATTGAAGAGCATTATGAGTACTTTCAAGGCATTTGAGTTGTTGCACATGGATCTATTTGGGCCAACTACATACACAAGCATTGGTGGCAACAAGTATGGCTTTGTGATTGTGGATGATTTCACTAGATATACATGGGTATTGTTTCTTGTGGACAAGAGTAATGTATTTGACATATTTAAGAAGTTCATCAAGAGAGTGCAAAATGAGTTTGAAACCACAATCAAGAAAGTGAGAAGTGACAATGGAAGTGAGTTTAGAAACACAAGAGTTGATGAGCTATGTGATGAGCTTGGAATCAAGCATCAATTCTCGGCCAAGTATACACCTCAATCAAATGGCCTAGTTGAGAGGAAGAATCAAACCTTAATTGACATGGCAAGATCAATGTTGAATGAGTATAATGTGAGTCATTCTTTTTGGGCCGAAGCAATCAACACGGCTTGCTTCTATAGCAACCGCCTCTATTGCCACAAGTTACAAGAGAAGACACCATATGAGATCTTAAATGGAAGAAAGCCCAACATTGCATACTTTCAAGTATTTGGTTGCAGATGCTACATCTTGAAAAAGGGCACTAGATTGAGCAAGTTTGAGAAGAAATGTGATGAAGGATTCTTACTTGGGTACTCCACTACTAGCAAAGCTTATAGAGTTTGGAATTTGGCTAGTGGTTTACTTGAAGAAGTTCATGATGTTGAATTTGATGAAACAAATGGCTCTCAAGATGAAAAAGATAACTTGGATAATGTGAGAGGAACTCAATTGACCAATGCTATGAAAGAAATGGATATTGGTGATATTAGGCCAAAGCAAGTGATTGATGTGGATGACAACAAAGATCAAGTGCTCCAAAGTCCAATCACTCAAGCTAGTAGTTCTCTAATGCAAAATCAAGCTAGTACATCATCTCAAGTGCAACAAGATCAACAAGTGGCTAGTTCATCATCTCCAACTTATGATCAACATCAACATCCAAACAATCAAGTCCAAGTGCTTCAACCAACCAACATTGCTAGAGACCATCCATTGGATTTCATCATTGGTGACATACAAAGGGGAGTTCAAACTAGATCAAGATTGGCATCATTTTGTGCTCACTCTTCTTTTGTGTCAATAGAAGAACCCAAGGACATTGATAAAGCATTGAGAGATCCGGATTGGGTAAATGCAATGCATGAAGAGATCAACAACTTTAAGAGAAATGAAGTATGGGAATTAGTTGAGAGGCCTAAGGATCACAATGTCATTGGAACAAGATGGGTCTTTCACAATAAGCAAGATCAAGATGGGATAGTAGTAAGGAACAAAGCAAGACTAGTGGCTCAAGGTTACACACAAATAGAGGGTCTTGACTTTGGTGAAACTTATGCCCCGGTTGCAAGATTGGAAGCAATTAGGATCTTACTTGCCCATGCTTGTGCTCACAATATCAAGCTATATCAAATGGATGTGAAGAGTGCATTTCTCAATGGGTACATTCAAGAGGAGGTGTATGTGGAGCAACCTCCCGGTTTTGAAGATGACAAGAAACCCAACCATATATACAAGTTAAGGAAAGCTTTGTATGGATTGAAGCAAGCACCTAGAGCATGGTATGAAAGATTAAGAGATTTCTTGCTATCCAAAGGATTTGTCATGGGCAAAGTGGATACAATACTATTCACCAAGAAGATTGGGAAAGACTTGTTTGTGTTGGAAATATATATTGATGACATCATATTCGGTTCAACCAATCAAGATTATTGTGATGAGTTTGGGAAAATGATGGCAAAGGAATTTGAAATGTCAATGATTGGTGAACTTAGTTTCTTTCTTAGACTTCAAATTAAGCAAATGAAGGAAGGAACATTTGTAAGCCAAACCAAGTATATCAAGGATATGCTAAAGAAGTTTGGTATGGAAGATGCAAAAGGAATCACTACTCTAATGAGCACTAATGGAAGCTTGGATAGTGACAAGAATGACAACATGGTGGATCAAAAGCTATATAGATCAATGATTGGTAGCCTACTCTATGTGACGGCATCATGGCCCGATGTGATGTTTAGTGTATGCATGTGTGCAAGATTTCAAGCCTCACCAAGAGAAAGTCATTTGAAGGCAACAAAGAGAATATTGAGGTACTTAAAGCATACACAAGATGTTGGATTATGGTATCCCAAAGGTGCGAGCTTTGAGCTAGTTGGATATTCGGATTCCGACTATGCCGGTGACAAAGTGGTGAGAAAGAGCACTTTCGGGACTTGTCAATTGTTGGGAAGAACACTTGTCTCATGGTCATCCAAGAAGCAAAATAGTATTGCACTATCTACCGCCGAGGCCGAATACATCGCCGCGGGTAGTTGTTGTGCACAAATCTTGTAGATGAAGGCAACATTGAAGGATTTTGGAATCAATTTCAAGAATGTGCCATTGCTATGTGACAATGAAAGTGCCGTGAAGCTAACCAACAATCCGGTTCAACATCAAAGAACAAAGCATATTGATGTTCGCCATCACTTTATTAGAGATCATCAACAAAAGGGTGATATTGCTATTGAGAGTGTGGGCACCGAAGATCAATTAGCCTATCTATTCACCAAGCCACTTGATGAGAAGAGATTTCACAAGCTAAAGAATGAGTTGAACATACTTGACTTCTCCAACATGAGTTGATGCACCCCATATATGACATGCCTCTCCTTCGAGCCCTAAGGTACAATTGGTTGACATGTCATACATTCTATGCTAAGGACTTGTTTAGTGCATCTAGTCATAATTTACATGTTCTAGGCTCATTCATGAAAATCAAATGAATTTGAAGTTTATATGGTGCCACTATTGTTTTCATGACTTGTATGATTTAGTGGTAGCATATAACTTGTTTAAGTAGCTTGTGATCCTAAGTGTTTAATCTAGAAAACTTGTATAAATATTTGCTTCAACATGGTGCATGATAACCCTTCTAGTGAGGTGTGAAGAAGCTTGCCCTTGGATCAAACCGAAGCATTTTATTTGTGCAAGCAATCTAGGTTGAATCACAAACTTGATCCTCACCCCATATTTCAACATGATAATCTATCTAAAATTTGTCCCTTGTGGTCATTGGTGCCAAAGGGGGAGAAATTGTTGTTCACAAAGATAGAACTCAAAGGAGGAGAAGCACAAAGGGGGAGAAAAATGTTTCAAAGGAGGAGAAGCACAAAGGGGGAGAAAAATGTTGTTCACAAAGATAATTTTGAGCACACAAGTAGGGGGAGCAAGCTCTTAAACATGAATGTTGCATTTCCATGTGCACTTCATATGTATGATGCATAGTTATGCATTTCCTTTTTCTCCGATACATTGCTTGTGTGGTGACTTGCTAGTATACAATTGAATGGTGTATTGAGGTACTAGCATGAATAGGAAGTAGTTACATCTTTTCTTGCTTCATATTTTTCATAGTGGTACTAGTGCCTTGCTTATAATGTTGATCTCACGAGGTTTCTAGTTATGTTTGTGCTTTTCCAAGTGGAATCTAACTACACAAGGTGCTAAGATGGTGTTTATCACTACTCCGATGGTATCACACTTCAAAGGTCTATAATCTTAAACACTTAGCACCTATTAGTAGTCAATGCTCCTAATCTTTCCTATCTAACATGTATGCTTCCAAAATCCAAACATATAGCATACATGTAGGGGGAGCCATTACTATCCATTTGAATTAGTGATCACATGTCCATAATTCTTACACATGGTAATATACTTGGACATTGTGACATGGTTTCAATCAAAATTTTATCATAACATCTTTGTGAAAGGGTTGTCACCAATTACCAACAAGGGGGAGATTGAAAGTCCTATGTTTGGTGTTGGTAATTAGTGATAATGCCTAAGTACTAATCCTATGCCTAAGTTGTATATAGCATATGAGGATTAGTACATTCCAAGGTTGGTGGCAAGATGGACTTGGTGATCATGATAGCCACACTTGGATTTGGACGCAACCCTACGAGATCAAGGCAAAGGTATATGCTTAAGGGTTATGTTTTAGTAACCAATACACCTAGTGGGTGTGGTTATATTATAGGTTAGATAGCCGTACTATAAAGAGGGGAATGACGCGGCTATTGAACTCCTAAGTGCCTCTAGGTGTGCATTTCATAATCACATGCATTTGGATAGAACTAATATCGCCTCGAAAAATGATTGTGAAAATGCTAACACACTCGCACATGACGAGATCACTTGGTGGTGTTAGCACGTTTGCGAAGGCGGTGGAGTTTAAGCGGTAGAGAGGGTTTGGGGTCCTCTCTCCCTCCCGCTGAGCTTGCGAGGTGGGATTCAGGCATTTTCGAGGAGTTGAAATGACTATTTTTCCACTACGCCAGAAGTCGGAAAAGAAACGGAAGCGAACGGAGGTCGTAGAGGTGACCGGACGCTGAACCGGACGCGGTCTCTGGTTGACCGGACGCGTCCGGTCAGCGTTCAGCGTCTGCGCGTATTTCAGGTTGATGATCGGATGTGCAGCGCGTCCGGTCACTGACGATCAGACGTGTCCGGTCGTTCAGGGAGCTTACTGGACTCTAACCGGACGCTGGCACTGTGGCATCTGGTCAGTTCTTCAGCGCGTCCAGTCATTGATTTGTCGTGCGCTGCTCAAGCTTGACCAGCGCGTCTGGTCAGTCACGGGACCAGCGCGTCTGGTCGATCCCAGCGCGTTCGGTCTGCGCGTCAGGCGCGTCCGGTCGTTGGTTCGCAGCTAGCCGTTATGCGACCGGTGCGTCCGGTCAGTTGGACCAGCGCGTCCAGTTAGCACGATTTCGGCTAATTCAGTTTCTAACGGCTCTATTCGAAGGGGTACGTCTATAAATACTCATTGGCTGGCTCAAGGCTCTACCTCTTGAACATTTGACATACTTGTGAGCACTTTGAGCTGAGCAACTCTCTCCCACTCATCTCTCTTTCTTCCTTGCTTATTCGAAGTGAGATTGAGTGATCCAAGTGCATTTGCATTGTGAGATTGCATCTAGTTGGCACTTGGTGGTTGATTTGCTGCGGGATTCTTGTTTCTCTTGGTGGTTGCCACCACCTAGATGGCTTGGAGCAGCTTGGAGGCGTTGGCAAGAGTTGGTGATTGTTCTTGGCCACCTCCGGTGATTGTGAGGGGTTAGTGCCTACCTCGGCGAAGCGCCAAAGGCAACGTTAGTGAATTACTCGTGTCATTGCAACCTTTTGCCATTTGGTAGGTTCTTGTGGTGCCTTTTGAGAGGCACGGTGTGAGACCGATTAGCCACCGAACCACGTGGTGAAGAGGGACACAACGGGGACTAGCGTGCCGGCAAGCACGTGAACCTCGGGATAAATCTTTGTGTCCTCACTTTCATATTGTGATTGATTGATCCCGGTGTTCGGTTATCTTGGTATTCATTGTTGATCATATTGGTTGGCTCAATACTTCGCCTCTTGGTTGAAACTCTCCTAATTCAACTCCGCATTACTTTCTTAGTTATCTTTGCTAGCTAGTTAGCTTTGCTTTAGTAGCTCCTTTGTGTAGCTTGCTAGTTGTAGTTGTAGTTACCTTCTCAGTTTGACTTGTGCGGTTGAGTGCAAATATACTAGAATTGTGATTTGATTAGGTGGCTTGCAAACACCCCATAGGCTAAGCAAAAACTCGCATCTCGCTATTTGTTTTATTGATAAACTTGTTTAGCGTGGCTTTGTAGAATTTTTAAAAGGCTATTCACCCTTCCCTCTAGCCATCAAGACCTTTTAGATAGCCCTGTCCGTCCTTTGTATCCCCCCACGTTTGATTGGGGTGTAGGAGTCTAAATTGTCACTGAGGTTGCTGGCAGACCAGTACTCGAGTGGTCTCCCGACCTGCTTCATCCTTAGTCCTGATCCTAATTATGTAAAGTTGTATGATCATCAACTAGTCATGATGTGACTATACTAGACCAATGCCTGCTCGCTTTAGGAATCTTGTTTCTTTATTTCTTTTCTTATTTATCCTTTGAGGAATGCCATGTGTGTGTCCACTATCTTGAATATCACCGTTCTTACCCCTGCATTAAACATGGATAATCTTACATCGCATTATTATCCAAGTTCATATCCATACTAGGATCTTAACCAAATGCCTTCCCATGGGAAAAATATAAATAAACGATACCCGAATACTCTTCGGGTGAAATGCTGTAATGATAGGTCCCGTGCGCTTGCGGATTAATAATCTAAAATGGACAAGGAACTATCATGGTCATGATTAGTAGAATCCAACTACTAATGACCGAGGCATTCTTGGCGTCGTTCCTAAGGATGGATTCAACCCTGTTCTTAATGACGGAGCTAAGAAATGCCAACAAGCAATTCTAGCGCCATTGCCGGGGATGAATTTTAATTCTATTCTTGGTAGTGACGCTAAGAAATGCCAACACCCCGCTGTCGGTTGGCATCTGGCACTGGATCGGTTCAGATGTGGGAGGACATGGGATGACCCCATCGACTACGAATCCCTCCTTGCTAGCCTGACCCAAGTAGGCAACCCGGAGGCTTACTTCCTCACTGGGATACAAACCGAATTCATGGAAAAGCATAGTCACCGGACATGCCTCGACGATCTCGTCTGCACCACTAATGGCAAGCATAATCTGGCGGCCTATCTTGTTGCCGTATTGCTCTATAGGCACAATGGCGATGCCAGCGACGATGACACTGCAAGGCGGTACATAAGACAGGTCAAGGGCGAGGAAGTATCGCGGGCAGTGGCGATAGACCAATGAGTAGGTGGTTAAGCAACAAGGGGTGTGTGTTGTGCTGCCTTCCGGTCACTGAGGTGGTCCTCCGAATGATGTGAGGCAAGTTGTTGTTGTCACTGTCGGCACAGGTGCACAGTGATCTTTCATGCATAGGTGGCATCTGTGGCTATGCAAATGGATAGGAAAGAAGGGCTCTGTATTGCAGTGAGGACTATAGGCTTTGCTAAGAAATCAATTTTTGAATGGGAAATTGGAATAAGAAACTAGTAATTCACTCTTTTTGAATGTAGTGTATTCTGGCATTCGAAATTTGTCCTCAAATATAGTGTATTCTGCAGCTTTTGATTTCCTATTGCTTTTGCTTTTCTGTTGTTTTGTTTCAATTATATTTGTTTCCTTTAAGGATTCAACGAAAGTACTAGTACGTAACAGGTTTCCCTATATAATGTGAGATGTGTCTGGCCTAGTCAGATTTACAATGCTCAAACTTTCTTATATGTACAGTAAACTTCGAAGAGCTATGTGGCTCCACCGTTAGGCATTAGATCGATGGGAGACTTGATTGGATGAATTCCATTATGCATATTTACCATACTACAGATCAGAAAGAGAACCAAAAAGAAACCAGTAGCCAAAACCAACCAACAGGGGCTAGAAAACGGCTGCCAAATGACTAAAGGACCTAATCTATACCACACTCAATAGAGTTTAAGCCATGCAATTGCTATGTCTGCGTTAACTTTTGTTGAACTTTGTATTAGGTGTGTTAAACTCTGTCTAGCCCCTATTGGTTGCTTTTGCCTACAGTTCTCTTTCTAATTTGTAGTATACTAATGGTGTTCACCCTTTCTGATCGGAGGACATGGGCGTATAGATGTTGAATTTTTTTTGGAGCCTAAGACAGTCTGACCCTAGGAAATATAGATGATCTAAATCAATGCGAGTCAATGAACAATGAAATACCGTGATGCCAACTATCAGTGTCTATCCAACTAGTCCATAGAACCCAACAATTAGTTTAGGATACAAACAGGTATGGACTAATAAAACAACTAATTGGCTAATTTTTAGCCATGGCTAACTAGTCACAGTCCATCCAAATAGGGCCTAAGATAGTTTGATACTAAGAAATCTTGATAGGCTAGATAATACTTTTGATAAAACAACAAAATACAGATGGTGTCAACTCTTGTGCCGAGTTCACCACCTCCATCTGTCATTTGTCTTGCGCACCTTCACCTTGAGCTTAGCTTCATCGTCCTTTAGCTCCTCCTCATCATCGTCATTGCTGTAGGTGGCCACGCGGATCACGCTAAAGAAGCAGGTGTCGCTGACATTGAGGTTGTTGTCAGCGCAGAAGGCACCCCACCCGTATTTGAACGACACTCGCCAGACTTTGTTCATGAAGGTCCTCCAAGCCCATGGACCAGGACTGCCCAGCCATCTACAACTCGATGATGTGTCGCTGCTTGTAGTCTTGTGCTCACTCGAAGTCCACTGGCACGTTCTTTGCCTCGCACAAAAAAAGACTGATGACAAAGAGGACAATGGTAACTTGCGATATCATCGGTATGTTATGCGTCTCACACTAGTGCTCACCAAATACTTCGCTTTGAGGTGGTACTTCTTCAGGATCATTACAAAACTCCTTGGCTCCGCGATGGGTAGGGAGAGCTGATTACCGCCAACCTCAAAGTCGTGTGGGTACTGCTTGCGGTAGTTGGTAATGTTAAAGACCATGACGTTAATCTATGACCGGCTGTCATACCGTAATACAAGAGAGTACCCATCACGGAGGTCAAGGGTGTGGGCGAAGTGACTCCATCCCCGGTGGAGGTACAAGTGGCCGCCATCGGTGATGTCAGGGAACACCTCCACCTTCCACCGAGCCAGGCTCTGCTCGTCGTCCAGACAAAGCTCGAGTTTCCAAAGACCTTCGACGGCCCAAGCAATCGTAGCCAGGAGCTTCTGCGCTCACAAAGATTGACATAGCCAGATAGAGGGTCAAGTTCATTCCCAATGGCAAACCCCAGCAGATCGGATTCAGCAAATAGAAAATGGGCACTTATCAATTTTTTTACATACATTCCAAGACAAAGGATCTTCAAGCACTCTAAGTTGCTCTGGCTCAGTCCTGCCATGTATTCTTGCAGCCCTGCCATGCCAACTAGGGAACATAACATCTTGAGGAATCCATGCTGATATATCTCTGTTCTCATTCTCCTCTCATGGGGGGCTTTCTTTTCCTATGTTTCTAGCGTTGTCACAAATGCAAGGAGTGCACGCACTGATGGGGCATCAGTGGAGGAGCTAACATGTAGTAAAACCAATGCCGAGACTGATGCTGTCTCATCAGTGTAAATGGAGGAGACGTTGTAAGGTCCAAATGGCTAGAGGAGGGGGGTGAATAGCCTATTTAAAAATCTACAAGCTTCACTAAACAACCACGTTAGTATAAAAGATGGCTAAGCTAATTCTAGCACTAGCTCAACTACACTATGCAAGCCACCTATACAATTCTAGTGAAGCAAGGCTATGATCTCTAATACACACCAACAAGACTAAGTCACTAAGCTACTTACTCCTATGTGATAAAAGATACACTAAGATTAGTACAAGAAAGTAAAGAGCAAGTGACTTGATTCTTATACCAACGATGTAGAGAAGTAATGCACTCGAAGAATCAATCACAATGATCAACCACAAGAGAAATCCTCGGCAAAGAGATGACACAAGATTTTTACTGAGGTTCACTTGCTTCCCGGCAAGCTCCTCCTCGTTGTGGTGATACACCCACTTGTCGGTTCGCGAGCTAATCAACTATCAAGAGTCGAGCCCTCAGCGGGCGCCGCACAACCGCACACAAGATGGGGATCCTCCAAGCCACGAGCTCCACTAGAGTATCTAATTTGTGAACTCCCATGGGGAAGGATCAAGAACCCCTTACAACACTTGGTGAGGGCTCCAACAATCTTCAATTGTGAGCTCAATCACCTCCGCTGCTCCAAGCCGTCTACCGTGTCAGGAAACACGGAAGAGTAACAATAAATCCGCAGCAACTCAAAGATCAAGTGCCTCTAGAATGCAACTCTCAAGCAATGCACTTGAATCTCACTCAATCTCACTCAAGATGTGCAGCTAAGCAAAGAGATGAGTGGAGGGGTTGTTCTCTAGCTCAAAAGATGTCTCTAGGTCTCAAAATGTGCAAGAGTTACCCTCAAACCCCAGACATCTTCTATTTATAGCGAAGGGGTACGCAGCTAGCCGTTATCGAATGACGCAGTGAAAAATGTACTGACCGGACGCACCGGTCAGGGTGACCGGACGCGTCCGGTCACTACAGGACAAGCATGAACCATGCATGTCAGAAGTTACCGTTGCTGTGACCGGACGCGCTCTAGCATTTGACCAGACGCGCTACACCTGGCATCCGGTCAGAGTCCAGTAAGCTCCCACCGCGATCGGATGTGTCCGATCGCACGTGACCGGATGCGTCGCGCGTCAAGTTGGCTCTACGACCAGTTCTGCCCCTCTAGGTGCCTGACTGGATGCTCCGGTTCCATGAGGGACTAGACGCACCGGTTGGAAACCCTAAAACTTGCACGCCTGACAACTGCTGAGAATTGACCGGACATGTCCGGTCAAACCGTGACCGCATCCGATGCAGCGTCCGGTCACCACAGTGACCGCCGTTCGCCTCTGTTTCTTTTCCGACTTCCGGCGCAGTAGAAAATAGACATTTCACTTCCCCAAAAAGCGCTGAATCCTGCCTCGCAAGCTCGGCGGGAGGGAGAGAGGAACCCAAACCCCTCTCTACCACTTAAACTCCATCGCCTTTGCAAATGTGCTCACACCACCAAGTGTACACCACCATGTGCATGTGTGTTAGCATTTCACAATCATTTTTCAAGGCGTTATGTTAGCTTTCTACTAGATCCTAATGCATATGCTCAAGACATTGATCTAGTGGCACTTGATTCCCGAGCTAACCGTGATTGCCCCTCTTGATAGTCGGGTATGTATCCTAAACCCGGTCAATCACTTCTCTACTCATCTTAGACCGGCAAAAGGAAAACCCTATGGTTATACCTTTGCCTTGCGCTCTTAGATTCTTCTCTTCCACTTGATCATCATGTCCATCATATTATGTGCATCTCCACCATGATCATCATTTCATGTCCATGCACCATCTCTTTATGATCTTGTGGCCACCACTCCTTGCCACATACACCTTCATCACATGTGTTGCTTATGCCTAACTCAAAACACTTAACACATGCCATTAGCAACTTGGTGTCATTAATTACCAAAACCAAACTTGGGCTTTCAATCTCCCCCTTTTTGGTAATTGATGACAACCATCACAAAGATATGAAATGAAATCAATTTTCAATTTTGATAGTATTAGCTCCCCCTACATATGTGCTTCAATAAGTTGGGTTCAATTGTGCACATATGTATGGATTTGAATTTTGGGAGAGTTACTACTATCAAATTGATGCTAAGGTATATAGAATGGACCTTTGAAGCGTGATACCAATCGGAGTTGCCTTTATATACCATCCTTAGCATCGATGTAGCTAGACACCACTTGTAATACATCACTTGTAAAGATCACAAACACTAAAGTACCCCATGAGATCAACATTATAAGCAAAAGGTGTCTAGATACCACTTGTAAAGCTACTCTTAACAAATTATCATTCAAGTTCTATTTCTAGCAATCACCATTCAATCATGAATATGAATTTAAGCTTTGCAATGCAACAATTCATCATGTTAATGCACATACAAATGCAATAAATAATTCATGAGCTTGCTCCCCCTACTTGTGTGCTCAATTTTAATTGATCCCTTTCCAATGTCATTCTCTCCCCCTTACTATATCTTTCTCCCCCTTTGCAACTTAAGTTTTTATCTTTGTGACTTTTCTCTCCCCCTTTGTCAACAATCACCAAAAAGGTGCCAATTTTAGTGAGAGATAAGTCCATCAATATGAGGGAGTCCAAATTATGGTTCAATCTAGATCACTTGCCTAGAATATGTAATTCGATTTGATCCAAGCACAAGCTTCTTCACACCTCATAAAGTATAAGGGTTATCCTGAGCATGTTGAATTACACATCATGAGCTCATTTTCTAGATTCAACACTAGGTTTGCAAGCCCACAAACATGTCATATGCTACCACTAGATCAAACAACCATAGAAGCAATAGTGGTACCATATATACATCAAAATCATTTGATTTTCATGAATGAGCCTATTTGTCATGTAAATATGTCTATATGTTCTAAACATGTCCTTAGCAAAGTATGAATGATATGCCAAACAACTTTACCTTGCATTGTCGAAGGGAAGGCATGCCATATAAGAATGTGGGGGTGCACTCATTTCAAGTTGGAGAAGTCAAGTATGTTCAATTTATTCTTCAACTTGTAAAATCTCTTCTCATCAAGTGGCATTGTGAATATGTCGGCTAGTTGATCTTCGGTGCCAATGCTCTCAATGCTAATATAACCCTTTTGTTGATGGTATCTTATGAAGTGATGCCTTATGTCAATGTGCTTGGTTCTTGAATGTTGAACCGGATTTTGAGTCATCTTGATAGCACTTTCATTGTCACAAAACAATGGCACATTCTTGAATTTGATTCCAAAGTCACTCAAAGTTGCCTTCATCCAAAGCAATTGTGCACAACAACTACCGACACTAATGTATTCAGCCTCGGCGGTAGATAGTGCAACACTATTTTTTTTCTTTGATGACCATGAAACAAGAGACCTTCCAAGCAATTGACAAGTGCCACTTGTGCTCATTCTATCAATCTTGCATCCACCATAGTCAGAGTCCGAATATCCAATCAACTCAAAATTAGACCCCTTTGGAAACCATAATCCAACATCATGAGTGCCCTTAAGATATCTCAATATTCTCTTAGTTGCCTTCAAGTGACTTTCTCTAGGTGAAGCTTGATATCTTGCACACTTGCACACACTAAACATCACATCCGGCCTAGAAGTGGTGACATAGAGCAAACTTACAATCATAGACCAGTATTGCTTTTGATCTACCATGATGCCACTAGCATCAACACCCAATTGATCATTTGTGCCCATTGGTGTACTCATTGGCTTAGCATCTTGCAATCTAAACTTCTTGATCATGTCCTTGATATACTTGCCTTGACTTATAAAAGTGCCATTCTTCATTTGCTTGATTTGAAGTCCAAGGAAGTAACTAAGTTCTCCAATCATAGACATCTCAAACTCATTTGCCATTATTTTTCCAAACTCTTCACAAAAGTCTTGATTTGTTGATCTAAAAATAATATCATCAACATAGATTTGTAACACAAACAAGTCATTTCCAAGCTTCTTAGTGAAGAGAGTGGTGTCAACCTTTCCCATCTTGAAACCTTTATAGAGAAGAAAGTCCCTCAATCTCTCATACCATGCTCTAGGTGCTTGCTTCAAACCATACAATGCCTTCTTTAGCTTGAAAACATGGTCGGGCTTATTGTCATCTTCAAAACTGGGAGGTTGCTCGACATAAACTTCTTCGTTGATGTAGCCATTGAGAAATGCACTCTTGACATCCATTTGATAGAGCTTGATGTTGTGTGCACAAGCATATGCTAATAAGATTCTAATAGCTTCCAATCTTGCAATGGGTGCATATGTCTCTCCAAAGTCAAGACCCTCAACTTGAGTGTATCCTTGTGCTACTAATCTTGCTTTGTTCATCACAACCATGCCATATTGATCTTGCTTGTTTCTAAAGACCCACTTAGTACCAATCACATTGTAGTTCTTTGGCCTCTCAACAAGTTTCCAAACTTGATTTCTAGCAAAGTTGTGTAGTTCTTCATCCATGGCATTTACCCAATTGGAATCCTTCAAAGCATCTTCTAATTTATTAGGTTCTTCAAGTGACACAAATGAGTAATGCTCATAAAAGGATGCTAGCCTTGATCTAGTTTGAATACCACTTTGAATTCCACCAATGATTTGGTCCAATGAATGATATCGTGCAATACTAGTAGGTTGGAGTATTGGGAGTTGATTGCTTCCACTTGTTTGACCTTGAACTTGAGCTTCATCACGAGTACCACTAGAGCTTGCTTGATTTGTATCAATTTGCACACTTTGGTTGATCACATGAATATCATCATCATCAACTTGTCTTGGCCTAACATCACCAATGTCCATGTTCTTCATTGCATTTGACAATTGATCTCCTCTCACATCATCAAGGTTTTGAGCTTCATTTTGAGACCCTTGGGTTTCATCAAACTCAACATCATGAACTTCTTCCAAGGTTCCATTTGTGAGATTCCAAACTCTATATGCTTTGCTTGTGGTAGAATAACCAAGTAAGAACCCTTCATCACATTTCTTTTCAAACTTGCTCAATCTAGTGCCTTTCTTGAGAATATAGCATTTGCAACCAAACACTCTAAAGTATGCAATGTTGGGCTTTCTTCCATTCAATAGCTCATATGGTGTCTTCCCAAGCTTCCCATGGCAATAGAGACGGTTGCTACAATAGCAAGCCGTGTTGATGGCTTCACTCCAAAAAGAATGACTCACATTGTATTCACTAAGCATTGATCTAGCCATATCAATCAAGGTTCTATTTTTCCTTTCAACTACACCATTGGATTGAGGAGTGTATGTTGGTAAGAATTGATGTCCAATTCCAAGATCATCACATAAATCTTTAATTCTTATGTTCTTGAACTCACTACCATTGTCACTTCTAATCTTCTTGATGGTAGTCTCAAACTCATTTTGCACCCTCTTGACAAAAGATTTGAATAGATCATAAACATCACTCTTGTCATAAAGAAAGAACACCCAAGTGTATCTAGTGTAATCATCCACTATCACAAAACCATACTTGTTCCCACCAATGCTAGTGTATGTTGTTGGCCCAAACAAGTCCATGTGCAATAGCTCAAATGCCTTTGATGTGCTCATTTCACTCTTACTAGGATGTGCATTTCCAAATTGTTTGCTGGCTTGACAAGCACTACATGGTTTATCCTTTTCAAAGGTGACATCTTTCAAGCCTCTAACTAAGTCATGCTTAAAAAGTTTGTTCAATTATTTCATTCCAACATGACCAAGCCTTCTATGCCACAACCATCCCATACTAGATTTGCTAAGCAAGCATGAAGTCAATTGTGTCTCACTATCATTGAAGTCAACCAAGTATAAACTACCATGTCTAAATCCTTTGAATATCAAGTTTGATCCATCAACATTTATGACTTCAACATCATCACTACCAAATATGCACTTGAAGCCAAGATCACAAAGTTGTGCCACCGACAAAAGATTGAAATCCAAGCTCTCACTAGCAACACATTAGATATGCTCATGTCATTTGAGATAGCAATTTTACCAAGCCCCTTGACCTTGCCTTTCTTGTTGTTGCTGAAAGTGATAGCATCAAAACCACCATTTTGACTTGTATCAATTGATTTGAACATACAAGAATCTCCTGTCATATGTTGAGTGCACCCACTATCAAGCACCCAATGCCTTCCTCTAGCTTTTCAATTGACCTACAAGATAAGATCAATTCTTTTTAGGTACCCAAACTTGTTTGGGTCCTCCAAGGTTAGTGACCAAGCTCTTTGGTACCCAAATGGCTTTCTTCTTTGAGCCCATCCATGGTGCACCAATGAACTTAGCATGAACACCATTTGTACCCTTGGTAAGTATATAGAAGGAATCAAACTTAATTGAGGATACATTAGCTTTGGATTTCTTGTTCATGCAAAGTTGCTCTATGTGACCAACTTGCTTGCAACTTTTGCAATAGCTAACATTGTTCTTCATAAAACGAGTCTTGTGAGGAGCAAAAGCGGCCTTGCCTTTCTTGGGGTTATAGCCCAATCCCTCTTTATAGAGAGAAGCCCTTTGGCTATCCAAGCACATAAGCAAGCGGTTCTCACCACCATAAGCCTTAGCTAAGGTGTGATTGAGCTCTTTTACCTCCTTGAGATTTTTATTCTCAACTATTAGTGTGGAGTCACAAGTGAAACCGTCACTACTACATAAGGATGATGTAGATGAGCTACATGAAGGGTTAGTGGGAGCAATAACAATAGGTTTATGAAAAGATTCATCAATTATATCACATGATATGTCTATGTTGCAAGTTTTAGCCTTCTCAACATTAGTTGGCATGTTTTCATATTTTTCAACTAGAGAGGAATGAGCTTCTTCAAGGTTAGTGTGAGACTTTTGAAGCTTCTTATGGTCTACCTTTAGACTCTCATAAGATGCTCTAAGCTCATCAAGTTCTTGCATAAGGTTTTTCTTTTCCTTAAGCAAGCCCTTGCACTCCTTTCTAGATTCATTAAAATGTTGAGTGCAATCTTCTAGCATAGTGATTAGTTCATCTTTAGTGAATTCTTCTTCATCACTATCACTATCACTAGCATTATCATGATCACTCTCATCGTCGGATGATACCTTAGCGCCCTTAGCCATGAAGCACGATGGAGTGTCGAAGAGGGAGACCTTCTCTTGGATGGCAATGCTAGCATATCCCTTCTTCTTGCTCTTGTTGTCATCCTCATCATCACTTGAGGAATCATCACTATCCCATGTAGCAACATGAGAGTCATTCTTCTTTTTATGAGAGCTCTCCTTTTCTTGCTTCTTCTTTTGCTTCTTCCTCTCCTTCTTGATAGCATCTTTATCATCACTATCATAAGGACACTTTGTAATGAGATGGTCCTTGCTATGGCATCTAAAACATCTCATGGTATGCTCATTCTTCTTGGATGAGTTCTTCCTCCTTCTTGCACGAAAGCCCTTCTTCTTCATGAATTTCCCAAATTTCTTGATAAAAAGAGCCATCTTCTCATCAATGTCATCACTATCACAAAAGCTTGAGTCTTCATCACTTGATGATTCAATCTTGGATTTGCCCTTGGATGTGGTGGCTTTAAATGCCACACTCTTCTTCTTCTCATCATCATTCTTCTCACTTTCCTTCTTCTTTTTGACCAACTCCTCTTTCTCATCATCTTCTCTATATGAATCATCGGTCATCACTTCTTGGAATACTTGTTGAGGAGTTGAATCCTTCAATGTGGTCCTCACTAGCACGGTGATCAATGTATCAAATCTCTTGGGCAAGCTTCTCAAGAACTTCATAGAGAATTGGTTGTCCTTGACCTCCTCACCAAGTGCCTTGAGCTCATTCACAATGACTTGCAATCTATGAAACATTTTCGGTACACTCTCATCTTCTTGCATCTTGAAGCTAGAAAACTTTTCTTGCAAGATGTATGCTTTAGCGGTCTTTGTGCCTTCGATGCCCTCAAAAGTTTCTTCTAGCTTGGCCCAAGCATCATGAGCAATCTTAATGTTCTTCACTTGCTCAAAGGTCTTGTCATCTAGTGCCTCATGAAGAGCACTAATGGCAATGTCATTGCATTGGAGCTTCTTCTCTTCCACCGGTGTAGGTGCTTCCGGATTAGCAACCTCAAATTTTGTTTCGGTGACCTTCCACACTTCTCTATTGATTGACTTGAGGTGTGCGGTCATCTTAACCTTCCAATATGCATAATTTGTGCCATCAAAGTGAGGTGTCTTCTTGGTGTTGTTGATGTGCAAGCTTAATTGAGCCATTTCTTTTTCACCGTCAGTTGTTAAGCCTCAAATAAACGATGCCTCAGCTCTGATACCACTTGTAAGGTCCAAATGGCTAGAGGGGGGGGTGAATAGCCTATTTAAAACTCTACAAGCTTCACTAAACAACCACGTTAGTATAAAAGATGGCTAAGCTAATTCTAGCACTAGCTCAACTACACTATGCAAGCCACCTATACAATTCTAGTGAAGCAAGGCTATGATCTCTAATACACACCAACAAGACTAAGTCACTAAGCTACTTACTCCTATGTGATAAAAGCTACACTAAGATTAGTACAAGAAAGTAAAGAGCAAGTGACTTGATTCTTATACCAACGATGTAGAGAAGTAATGCACTCAAAGAATCAATCACAATGATCAACCATAAGAGAAATCCTCGGCAAAGAGATGACACAAGATTATTACCGAGGTTCCCTTGCTTCCCGGCAAGCTACTCCTCGTTGTGGCGATACACTCACTTGTCGGTTCGCAAGCTAATCGACTATCAAGAGTCAAGCCCTCGGCGGGCGCCGCACAACCGCACACAAGATGGGGATCCCCCAAGCCACGAGCTCCACTAGAGTATCTAATTTGTGAACTCCCGCGGGGAAGGATCAAGAACCCCTTACAACACTTGGTGAGGGCTCCAACAATCTTCAATTGTGAGCTCAATCACCTTCGCTGCTCCAAGCCATCTACTGTGTCGGGAAACACGGAAGAGTAACAAGAAATCCACAGCAACTCGAAGATTAAGTGCCTCTAGAATGCAACTCTCAAGCAATGCACTTGAATCTCACTCAATCTCACTCAAGATGTGCAACTAAGAAAAGAGATGAGTGGAGGGGTTGTTCTCTAGCTCAAAAGATGTCTCTAGGTCTCAAAATGTGCAAGAGTTACCCTCAAACCCCGGACATCTTCTATTTATAGCGAAGGGGTACGCAGCTAGCCATTACCGGACGATGTGGTGAAAAACATACTGACTGGACGCACCGATCAGGGTGACCGGACGCGTCCGGTCACTACAGGACAAGCGTGAACAGTGCATGTCAGAAGTTACCATTGCCGTGACCGGACGCGCTCTAGCGTTTGACCGGACGCGCTGCACCTGGCGTTCGGTCGGAGTCTAGTAAGCTCCCACCGCGACTGGATGTGTCCGATCGCATGTGACCGGATGCGCCGCACATCCGGTTGGCTCTACGACCAGTTCTGCCCCTCTGGGTGCATGACCGAACGCTTCGATTCCGTGAGGGTCCGAACGCACCAGTTGGAAACCCTAACACTTGCGCGCCTAACAACTGTTGGGAACTGACCAGACGTGTTCGGTCAAACCGCGACCGCGTTCGGTGCAGCGTCCAGTCACCACAGTGACCGCCGTTCGCCTCCGTTTCTTTGCCGACTTTCAGCGTAGTAGAAAATAGGCATTTCACTTCCCCAAAAAGCGCCGAATCCTGCCTCGCAAGCTCGGTAGGAGGGAGAGAGGAACCCAAACCCCTCTCTACCACTTAAACTCCACCACCTTTGTAAATGTGCTCACACCACAAAGTGTACACCACCATGTGCATGTGTGTTAGCATTTCACAATCATTTTTCATGGCGTTATATTAGCTCTCTACTAGATCCTAATGCATATGCTCAAGACATTGATCTAGTGGCACTTGATTCCTGAGCTAACCATGATTGCCCCTCTTGATAGTCGGCTATGTATCCTAAACCCGGTCAATCACTTCTCTACTCATCTTAGACTGGCAAAAGGAAAACCCTATGGTTATACCTTTGCCTTGCGCTCTTAGATCCTTCTCTTCCACTTGATCATCATGTCCATCATTTTATGTGCATCTCCACCATGATCATCATTTCATGTCCATGCACCATCTCTTTGTGATCTTGTGGCCATCACTCCTTGCCACATACACCTTCATCACATGTGTTGCTTATGCCTAACTCAAAACACTTAACACATGACATTAGCTACTTGGTGTCATTAGTTACCAAAACCAAACTTGGGCTTTCAGACGTGCTCTGTTTTGATCTGTGTATGGTTGGGAACATCAATGCTGCTGCATCTCCAGTCAAACACGCCTTCTGTGGTATGTGTTGGCAGTGCTTAAGTTCATGATCCTATCACCAACATTTGAACAAAATAAATAAATATGGACACCAAAACATAGAATTAGGAATTTTTTACTCACACCTTCCATAAGTTTTGGCACAAGAATGTTTTGCAAGTCACAAACATAAAATGCATGGAGAAATTCACCAAAAGGTGCTTTTTAACGCTGAATTGCGCAAAAGAATGACAAAGACGCCTACCAACTCAACTCAAATGGAGCAAATCACCACCGGGGAGCAATCCAGGCCCAGCCCAGAGCCTGCCACGTGAAGGTAGTGGCCAGAGGAGGTGGTCAAGGGGCGGCTAACCCTAGGGGCTGGGTGTCGATGCGGGACCCACGGTGATGAGGACATCCTCCACTATTACCCGCTGGCAAAGACACAACAAAAAAAGGGCCAAGTGGCCTAGTTGTAGTCGGGCGGTGACTGTGTGAGCCTCTGAATAATCCCACCTTGCTTAGCTTGGGAGGTGGAAGCCACCTTAAAAGAGAGAGCCACCCTTCCTCTATCGGACTAGTCTTTTAGGGACATTGGGCCTTTCCCCGAGTGGGTGTGCATAAGAACTGTTGGGGTCCGGGCAACCTTAATTTATTGGGCCTCGGTCAACCCCACCTAGGTCGGATGTATCATTTGGTATCAGAGCTTGGGCCCTTGTTTAAGGGGTGGGAATGATGAGGACATCCTCCACTATTACCCGCTGGCAAAGACGCAACAAAAAAGGGCCAAGTGGCCTAGTTGTAGTCGGGCGGCAACCGTGTGAGCCTCTGAATAATCCTACCTTGCTTAGCTTGGGAGGAGGAAGCCACCTTAAAAGAGAGAGCCACCCTTCCCCTATCGGACTAGTCTTTTAGGGACATTGGGCCTTTCCCCGAGTGGGTGTGCATAAGAACTGTTGGGGTCCGGGAAACCTTAATTTATTGGGCCTCGGCCAACCCTACCTGGGCCGGATGTATCACACGGGGTACCCCATAAGGAAGGGAGAAGATCTAGTTTGAATAGGATTCCTCCCATGTAATCCTAGTAACATTGCTATCATGTAATCCTACTAGGACTCTATATTGTAAACCGACTAGGACTCTTGTCTCCTGGACTATATAAAGGAGGGTAAGGCTCACTAGATCGGTAGAGAGAAAATAGACCTCAGATAATAGGAATAGACCTCACGGTCTAGATGCACTATAGCCATCTCTACCGATATAAAGAGAGGTTGTAGGCACCCTTGTAGAAGAGACAAGATAACACAATCAATCCAACACAAAGGCAAACGCCGACTGGACGTAATGTTATTACTCAATCACGATCGAGGGCCCAAACTAGTATAAATCGATTGTCTCTGCGTTCACCGTCGAGTTCTAGCATGCATCGAAGCCCGAACAACTGTCCTAGGTACCCCCGTGGCAGGCTATCGGTGGTCAGACACTGATAGCTAGCGCGCCAGGTAGGGGCTTGCAGCGCAATCGCAATCAAGAGCTCTATGGATTTTGACAACATGATCTTCCCGCCAGGATCGATCTTCATCTTCAGATCATGGATTTGCGAGGTGGACAACAAAGGCAAGCTCCAAGGATGCCTCCTCAAGGATCGAGAAGACCAGGACGACCTCACTCTTTTGGTGAGATCGACAGAAGGAGTTGCCGGAAGGTTTTCATGTCTCGCGATGTTTAAATCAATTCAGGTTTCACCAATGATCAAATTCAACTCAGACTCTAGAACGGAATCCGCTTCGGAAAACAATCAGGGTTCTTTTCATGGCAAATCGGGTTCTTTTCTGATGGGACTATGGAATATAGCTTCAATCCATCAAGAGATACACATATATGTATAGGCGTCATCCATAAGTGCGTGTAGACTGACTCTCCTTCACACAAGATTAAGCCCAACTCAGATCAGACAAGGGAAGGTCACACCCGGTGTGGTCATCAAACAACCCGGTGTGATAACCCCTGAACTTTCAGCTCCAACCACTCAGATCCTAGTCATCACCCAGGCTCGGATCGGATGGAGAAGGTCAAGCCAAAAGCAAGGTCATGTCCAAATCATCAAAGGTTATGTACAAAAGCCCATGCAACCATGCATTGACCCAACCAGCAAGCAATGGAGAAGCCCGCACAACCAGTACAAAGCTAGTTGGATGCTTTCCCAAACTACTCAGCTCAACCAAGAACTACCTAGGCACTATCCAGCACTTATTACTTTTCGGCGATATTACATGCCACATGTGCTATCAAGCTACTCCATACCATTCGGATTAGGGTGCTGATCTTGGGTGGCACGTCGAGGACCTTGATAAGTACATGACAGTTGACTATTTACAAGCTATAGAGGATGTGCACATAATTACAGACAATCTTGTTCGGCGATCGATATCAAAGAGATCGGATCATATAGGGGAAGGTCACGTGCGATATCCCTTGTACTTCTAGCTCCAACAACTCAGATCTTGGTCATCGCTCAAGCTTGAATTGTACTGGGGAAGGTCGCGTGCCATAATCCCTATACTCCTAGCTCCAACAACTCAGATCATGGTCATCGCTCAAGCTCGGATTATACAGGGGAAGGTCGCGCGCCATAACCTCTGTACTCCTAGCTCCAACAACTCAGGTCATGGTTGTCACTCAAGCTTGGATCATACAGGGGAAGGTCGCGTGCGATAACCCCTATACTCCTAGCTCCAACAACTCAGATCCTAGTCGTCGCTCAAGCTCGGATTGTACAGGAGAAGGTCACACGCGATAACCCCTATACTCCTAACTCCAACAACTTAGATCGTGGTCATTGCTCAAACTCGGATTGTACAGTGGAAGGTCGCGTGCAATAACCCCTGTACTCCTAGCTCCAACAGCTCAGATCCTGGTCGTCACTCAAGCTCGGATTATACAGGGGAAGGTCACGTGCAATAACCCCTGTACTCCTAGCTCCAATAACTTAGATCGTGGTCGTCGCTCAAGTTTGGATTATATAGGGGAAGGTCACGTGCGATAACCCCTGAACTCCTAGCTCCAACCACTTAGATCCCGTTGTTGCTCTAGCTTGGATCGAACAGGGGAAGGTCGCCCTCGGTACAACCTAGTGTGATAACCCCTGAACTCCTAGTTCCAACCTACAAAGCGTCAACAGGCAACAACATGGAAGATGTCCTTGAAGCTCAAGATGAGTACTACAGCAATACGCAAGATAGAAGATTGTATACATATACATGGAAGATGCACATGCAACAACACTCAAGAAGACACATATATATACATGAATACAAGGCAAAGACATACAAGAATCGTGCAAGATGATAAGATTTTCCACCCTACAAAACTAGTCTAGACTTATTCAAAGAAATAAGAGTTGAGAAGATGCAAGACACACAGGTCGATCGAGATGACAAGCACACATACACCTTGCAAGCTAATCAATCAAAGAGGGTCATGCAAAATTCATGACAAATGCAAGCCATGGTGTGCAAACAAGGAAAATTATATTACTCAGCGAGCAACCAAGCCATCCAAGTATCATCAACTCGTCAAGATATGTCAGACCAAGAATCCCGGGTTGCTTTCACAACCGTGTGAGAGCAAAAGAGCTGAAAAGATGCTTGAGCATGCAATCCCAAGTCTTTTCAGGCTTGGATCAGAGTAAGGCAGACAAGCTAAAATAAAAACCTATCTCAGGCTGTTTTCATGGTCTGGATGAGAGCCAGAGGTGCTCGCGCCATCCCAAGTTGTTTTCACAACCGGATGAGAGCAAAAGAGCTGAAAAGATGATTGAGCTCGTAATCCCAAATCTTTTTAGGCTTGGATGAGAGTAAGGCAGACAAGCTAATACTCAAACCTATCCTAGGCTATTTTCATGGCTTGGATGAGAGCCAAAGGTGCTCACCCTATCTCAGTTTGTTTTCACAACCAGATGAGAGCAAAAAAGCTGAAAAGATGCTTGAGCTCGCAATCCCAAGTCTTTTCAGGATTGGATGAGAGTAAGGCAGACAAGTTGACACTTGAACCTATCCTGGGCTTTTTTTCATGGCCTGGATGAGAGCCAGAGGTGCTCTTCCTATCCTAGGTTGTTTTCACAACCGGATGAGAGCGAAAGAGCTGAAAATATGCTTGAGCTCACAATCCTAAGTCTTTTCAGGCTTGGATGAGAGTAAGAAGGCTGACAAGCCAACACTCGAACCTATCCTGGGTTGTTTTCATGGCCTGGATGAGAGCCAGAGAGCGCTCGCCCTATCCAGAGTTGTTCAACCCGGATGAGAGCAAAAGTGCTAAAAAGATGCTTGAGCTCGCTATCCTAAGTCTTTTCAGGCTTAGATGAGAGTAAGGCTAATAAGCTGACACTCGAACTTATCCTAGGTTGTTTTCATGACCTAGATGAGAGCCAGGGAGCACTCACCCTATCCCAGAGTTGTTCAACCCGGATGAGAGCAAAAGAGCTAAAAAGATGCTTGAGCTCACTATCCTAAATCTTTTCAGGCTTAGATGAGAGTAAGGCTAATGAGCTAACACTCGAACCTATCCTAGATTGTTTTCACGGCCTAGATGAGAGCCAGAGGGTGCTCACCCTATCTTGAGTTGTTTTGACAACCGGATGAGAGCAAAAGAGCTAAAAGATGCTTAAGCTCGCTATCCTAAGTCTTTTCAGTCTTAGATGAGAGTAAGGCTAATAAGCTGACACTCAAACCTATTCTGGGTTGTTTTCATAGCCTGGATGAGAGCCAAATAGCACTAACCCTATCCCAGAGTTGTTCAACCCGAATGAGAGCAAAAGAGCTGAAAAGATGCTTGAGCTCACCTATCCCAAGTCTTTACAGGCTTGGATGAGAATAAGAAGGCCAACAAGCCTACACTCGACCTATCCTGGGTTGTTTCCATGGCCTGGATGAGAGACAGAAAGAGCTAAAAAGACCCTAATTTGTTACAGCTTAGAAAGAACTCGATAATTACAAGACACGCAGAAGAAAGAACAGAGGGCTGCCAAAGAACCCGGATTTTCTAGAAACAACCCGGATGATACTCAAAGCCACTCAGATAAGCAAAAAAGAGACAATAACTCAGAAGACAAAGTTCTTTTTCATTACAAATACAAATGCTACAAAATTTACAAGATTCGCAACTCGCCCGGTGGTTGTCTTACTTCACAAACTATCATATTCATGACCACAAGACTATAAGCTCTACACCAAGACTTTGCCAATTTGCAGCAGCTCGCCAAGGGGGTATTTATAGGCTAAAGGAGCGGTGTACATGGAACAAGTGCACCAATGAAAAAAGATTCAAAGAAGTGACAGAAAGAAGTAAAGGAAAAGCAACCGCGCGCGAAGACACAGTACTCGAGGACAATATATCCAAAGGAATATGCCAACACAGTTCAACCCGTGACTGTGCAAGCATTTAACCAACTCAACGGACAACTACCACCAACCACCCATAGAAGGAAGGACACTTGAGAATATGACAAAGACCCTATAACTGACTTCTTCTTGTATAAAAAGAACCCGAATATATGCTCGGGGGCTGCAGGGTACATATCCTCAGATGAGATTTTGAGTTTTTTTAACAATAAAAATTCAAGACCCTCCAACTTTTTGTTCCAAATAGTAAGAGGCTCGGGGGGCTACACTCAGTGAGTGCGCTTTTTTCTTCAAAAAAGCTCATGTCACTCAAAAGACTTCTTCAAGATAGGACCACTTCAAGGCTTCACTTCGAAAGAACCTAGACCAAACTTGATTCGCTAGGCAAAGCCAGAGAAGCAAGGAGGTCTTTGAGTTCAACCTTGAAATGCTCGGGGGCTTGTCGATGCGGGACCCATGGGGTACCATGTAAGAAAGGGAGAAGATCTTGTTTGACTAGGATTCCTTCCATGTAATCCTAGTAACGTTGCTATCATGTAATCCTACTAGGACTCTATATTGTAAACTGACTAGGACTCTTGTCTCCTGGACTATATAAAGAAGGGTAAGGCTCACTAGATTGGTAGAGAGAAAAATAGACCTCATATAATAGGAATAGACCTGATGGTTTAGACGCACTATAACCATCTCTACTGATATAAAGAGAGGCTATAAGCACCCTTATAGAAGAGACAAGATAACATAATCAATCCAACGTAAAGGAAAATGCCGACTAGACGTAAGGTTATTACTCGATCACAATCGAGGGCCCGAACCAGTATAAATCGACTGTCTCTGTGTTCACCGTCGAGTTCTAGCACGCGTCGAAGCCCAAACAACTATCCCGAGTACCCCTGTGGCAGGCTATCAGTGGTCAAACACCAACACCAGGCGACCCCCTCTGGGTGCCTCCCTGCCTCTCCTTGCTCTGGTGGTGGCATACCACCATGCTGAGGTAGTGCAACCCCGACCTTGCACCAAGAATAGCTTGAAGCACCGCCATCCTCCCTGTATAAATAGAGGGGTAGGCTCCCCTCTTCAACACACAATCAAGAGAGCAAGGAAGAGAGGGAGAGTTTCATTTATGCTTAGCTTCAGCTAGAATAAGAGTGGAGTGAGTGAGAAAAGAGCTGGAGAAGTGCCAGGGCTATCAGCAACATCCCTTAGTGTACTCACTACATTTAGCGGAAGCGTGTCGGAGCTAGGTACTCCTCTGCTTGTACCTCTACAAGAGACTTACTACTTGAAGTAAGAAGTTCGTTTTTAACTTTGGCATTGATATACTAAGAAAGCTACCTTTGGTCATTATAAACTTGTGGGTTTGTCGTCCATCCTTGTGGCGAGTACTCTAGTAGAAGGGCCCTGATAAAGACGGATAACCCTTGCATGCACGCTAGAGTAATAGTTGATAGCATAGACGTGGTGTTTGGGCTAGAAGCTATCTTCGTTTACCTTGTTCCCCATGGTTAAGGGGTAGGCGGCAGGTGGTAACAGCCCTGTCTATCCCTCGTATTCTCCCACATCTAGGTTCAACGTAGGCTACAGGCTGGCAATGCTTGGTAGACCAGGTGTTCTCCGGTGCCCGAAACAAGTCTATAGTGTCAAAGTTATCTTCACTTAGGATATCTACCCTTAGAAAAAACCTCACTACCGAGCTACCTCTCACTTGCGGATTCCTCTACTTACGCTAAGAAACACCAACAAGCATTTCTGGCACCGTTGCTAGGGACGGTTGTCATTTTAATCTCAGAACCTAGTCATCTGTGTATCTTTTATTTTACCTTTCTTTTCTTTTTATTCCTTTCTAATGGAGCACATAAAAATTCACTAACTTTCTACTCCCAAGGGTGAGTTCTTAGAGCCACCATAATCCTTGAAGCCAATCATAGCTTCTAGCTATGAACTCTGTCCTAGCTTTATAGCCATGGTTTGAGAACAAACCATCTCAGGGTTCGATTATGAAAAATTCTTACCATCACCTTAGGGAATTTTAGTAGCTTTGTGCTTGCCTGACCATTTTAGGCATGTCACAAGACACACTTTAGTGAAAGTTGTGTCCCTTCTCACTTGATGAGAGGGCGAAACAATGGTACGCCCATAACATAGGGAAGGTAGCTGGCGATTGGAAAGAATTAAGGAACATATTCTATCTTGTGTTCTTCCCTACATCCCAAATTGCTGCCCTATGACAAGAAATTCTCAATTTCCAACAAAAAGACAGGGAACCAATAGGTGTAGTCTGGGACCGATTTTCAATCTTAACACATTTCAGCCTAGACTTGTCTATACCGAACCATGTGTTATTACAACATTTTTGGTTAGGGCTTAGCTAGGAGTTTGCCCTACAACTTGACATAACTGCCGGAGGTTCATTCACGCATAAAACCACTAAGGAAGGAGTAGCCCTCCTAGACCATATTCTAGAGAACACTCCTCCCTTAGAACCCCTCCATGTAGAACCTATGTTAAGTCATGAGGAAGTCTCTTTGGCCGAGGCCGAACCTACACTCCCTATCCAAGAACCCTCACCCAAACCATAAGATCCGAATGAAGGTCTTCAACCTTCGGACCTTCCACCTTTCGAGGATGACCTTTTCAAAGATTTTAGAAATGCCTTGAATTATTCATGCCAGAAAAGACCACCAGTTCCCGTCACTCCCTTAGACCCGCTAAACAAGGAAATCTTTAGGGAATCCATCAAGGAGTTGACGACCATCATAAGCACTGAATGGGTAGAAGAAGCTGAACTTTCTTGTGAAGAAATTCAAATCTACATCCCTTCCTCAATTATCCAATGCCAAATTAGTAGAACCATGACGAACATCCTGTATAATCCAATTGTCGGAGTAAACCTCATGTCTGCATCCTTTGCATCTACCTACCTAGGTGATGAGCCCCTTACTCCGACCAACAAAACCTTTAGGATTGCTCCTCGCTCTAGATTCAAAGGACTAGGGATTCTTCATAACATTTCCCTATGCCATAATAATGTCGAAGTCATCCTAGACTTTCATGTTTTTGACATTCAAGATTTCGACATCCTCATAGGGCATCCCCTAGAAAAACTCTTCATAGAAACACCTTCATCTGGGGATTTGGACGTAAAGCTAGGGAGAGACACTTTTTCCATTCCTATCACTCGAGCTAAAACCTCGGTGGCAGCTACCCTCCCCTACCATGAACTGCGCAAGGAGGTCATGTTGGTCTCATCATTTGAATCTCCTAAGTCATCCTTAGAAAAAGATGCCAAACTCTTTATAGAAGAAAGGATGACCTAGGTGAAACCATTAATCTTCCTCAAGAGGAAGTACCAACATGACCTCTCATTGAACTTAAACCCCTACCCGCTGGCCTTCATTATGCTTTGTTGAATGGTGACAAACAAGATCCTGTAATCAGAAGTGACAAGCTTACTAATGAGAAGACGTCCAAACTCATCGCTATCTTAGAAAAACATAGGTCAGTTTTTGGGTATTCACTCTAAGACCTTAAGGGGATAAGTCCAACGCTTTGTACCCATCGTATCCCTATTGACCCTACTAGCACACCATCATGCGAACCCCAACGTAGGCTCAATAATACAATGAGAGAAGTCATGAAGAAGGAAGTCCTAAAACTTCTTCACGCCAGGATTATCAATCCCATACCACATAGCGACTGGTTCAGCCCCATCCAAGTGGTGCCCAAGAAAGAGGGCATGACGGTCATAGAAAACAATAAAATGAATTAATCCCACAACGAACCATCACGGGGTGGAGGTTGTGCATGGACTACCAAAAACTCAACGCGGATAAAGAAAGATCACTTTTCACTGCCCTTGATTGACGAAATGCTAGAGCAGTTGGCGAAGCACTCTTTCTTTTATTTTCACGATGGGTATTTGGGTATCACCAAATTCCTATCCACCCCAACAATCAAAGTAAGACTACTTTTACAAGCCCATATGGAACATATGCATATAGACGAATGTCTTTTGAGCTGTGTAATGCACCCGCCTCTTTTCAAAGATGCATGATGTCAATTTTTCAGACATGATAGAAGAAATTATGGGGGTTTTATGGATGATTTTTTAGTCTATGGAAAAACTTTTGATTATTGTCCAGAAAATTTAGACAAAGTCTCACAATGATGTCAGGAAAAAGATTTAGTACTAATTTAGGAAAAATGCCACTTCATGGTTAGAGAGGGCATCGTTCTTGGACACTTAGTGTCTGAGAGGGGGGTTGAGGTTGATAAAGCTAAAATTGAAGCCATAGAATAACTACCACCCCTTGTGAACATAAAAGGAATTCATAGCTTTTTAGGACATGCAAGTTTTTACAAATGTTTCCTTAAGGACTTTTCGCAAATCTCTAGACCATTGATAATTTGCTAGCTAAGGATGTACCCTTTGAGTTCACCGATGAGTGTTTAAATGCCTTTCATACACTCAAGAAAGCACTCATCTCAGCACCAATCATCCAACCACCTGATTGGTCGTTGCCATTTGAAATAATGTGTGATGCTAGTGATTATGTCGTTGGTACGGTCCTTGGCCAAACCAAAGATAAAAAGCATCACACAATTGTTTATGCTAGCAAAACACCGATAGGAGCACAACTTAATTATGTCACCACGGAAAAGGAGCTTCTTGTAGTTATTTTTGCTATTAATAAATTTAGATCTTACTTAGTGGGCGCAAAAATAATTATTTACACCAATCATGTTGCACTTAAATACCTGCTCACTAAGAAAGATGCAAAACCATGCCTCATAAGATGGATTCTCTTACTCCAAGAATTTGACCTAGAAATAAAAGATAAAAAGGAGTAGAGAATACTATTGCAAATCATCTGTCACATATGCCAGTCACTAACATGTAGGAACTACACATCAATGACTTCTTACACAATGACATGCTGCTGAGGGTGACGGATTCGAACCTGTGGTACACGAATATTGTGAATTTCATGGTTTTAGGGTACGTACCACCGGGTGAGAACCGGAAGAAGCTACAAACTGAAAGCAGACATCACCTTTGGGATGACTCATACCTCTACAGGATATGTGCTGATGGCTTGTTAAGAAGGTGCGTGCCTATGGCAGAGGGGATACAAATCATTAAAAAATGCCATGCAACTCCATACAGAGGCCACTATGGAGCATTCTGCACTCAAACCAAATTCTGGCAGTGTGGATTCTTCTAGCCAACAATGTACGAAGACACCAAAGAATTCATCCGAAGGTGTTAGAAATGCCAGTTGCAAGGCGGCATCATGTCTCGTAATGCAATGCCCCTCAACTACAACCTTCAAATAGAAATATTTGATATGTGGGGCATTGACTTCATGGGGCCATTCCAAAGTCCCAAGATTGTGAGTACATCCTTGTCCCTGTCGACTACGTATCAAAATAGGTGGAAGTGTTGCCATCCAGAGCTACCGACACCAAGAGTGCCAGGAGGATGTTTCATGAAGTGATCTTCCCTCGCTTTGGAACACCAAGAATGGTAATAAGCGATGGGGGGTCTCACTTCATCGACAAGACCTTTAGAGCCTTCCTGAGGGAACTTGGAGCCAAGCACAACGTGTCCACCCCGTACCACCCACAGACTAGTGGCCAAGCAAAAACTTCAAATAAACAAATAAAAAATATCTTGTAGAAGACGGTCAATGACATGGGGAAGGGATGGAAGAACAAGCTTCCTGATGTACTCTAGGCATACAGGACAGCTTACAAAACCCACATTAGCATGACGCCATTCCAGCTCATTTATGGAAAGAGTTGCCACTTACCAGTTGAGCTTGAGCACCGAGCTCACTCGACAATCAAGAACTAGAACATGGATGTTAAGCTAGCTGGCAAGAACCAACAAAAGCAAATCTCTGAGCTAGAAGAATGGCATGAAAAAGCTTACCACAGTGCCAGACTTTACAAAGAAAGATCCAAGAGATGGCACGGCCACCAAATCCAATAGAAAGAATTCAAGGAGGGAGACAAGGTCTTACTATTCAACTCCGGAGTCAAGCTCTTCGGTAAAGGTAAGCTACATAGCAAATGGAAAGGACCATTCACCGTCATCAACTCGTCAATGCACGATGCGATCACCATTCAAGACAATGACGGTAACACTTTTAAAGTTAATGGTCAAAGATTGAAAGTTTTCTTTGAACCTTCTCATGATATAAATCAAGAAATTGATCAAATAAACTTAATCTCTTTTGATGAATTCATTGCAAATCTATGAAAATTCAAATATCTCTAACATGTTCTTGCATTGAACAATGTTACTCACATATACTTCTCATTCACAATCATACACTATGTGAAAATAATACCTTGCTCATGTCTTATTTAAGAAAATAACATATAAAATTGTCAAATGTGTTTAAAACTTGAGGATAGAAATAGAACACCATGAGGATCAGATACTCATGCATGTAAGAACATCTAGAAGGAAGTGCGGTCAGGGCAGCTACCCTTAGGGGGTGGGAGACCCCTGGGATCAGTCGCCCCCTCCTGGCCCCTCTCGCGCGCTGTCTGCTAGGATAACTTCTTCTGACCATGTACATCATGATCATCTAGGGTTTAGCACCAAAATATCTTTCCCTCATGCTGTACCTAAGCCTACATAAGCACCCTAAAGCTTTCTTCCATACCAAAGCATCCTTCTCCTCCTCAACACATAGCGTTGATCCCTAGCATTCCTACTGAGCCATGGCCAACCGAGCACTTGTTGTGTACACTGGCTCTAACTCCACCTTCAACTTAGAAGAGATTCCATAGCCCATCAACCCTACGCCTGAAAACACCTATGTAAGAGAAGAAGAAGCACTGTTATGATGGCTCCACTAGCTGTCATGCCTCCACTCCTTAGCAGGGCAAGTGGAGGCACGAGCGTGCGGTCCATGGCCAGGACCAAGGCGCCACAGGCTGACACCTAGCCTAGGCTGGTGCACCTATCAAGGTCGGCTTTAGGGGCCAACAAGTGCAAGACTCTGGAAAGTGCTACAAAAAGTGTTTGTGTAATGCCTTCAGGCAAGACCATTTATAGCTGTAGCTACATTGTAGTGGGGGTTCAAAAGCCCGATGGCCCCACAGGCTAACACCTAGCCTAGGCTGGTGCGCCTATCAAGGTCGGCTTTAGGGGCCAACAAGCGCAAGACTCTAGAAAGTGCTACAAAAAGTGTCTATGTAATGCCTTCAGGCAACACCGTTTATAGCTGTAGCTACATTGTAGTGGGGGTTCAAAAGCCCGATGGCGGGTGTGGAAAGGGACTGATGCGTAAACCATGGAGAGGCAAGGGGCCGACAACCCCGTCCAAAAATCCACCTCTAAAGAGACAGCTGGTTCCTCATCTAAGCCCCTTAGGTTTAAGAGAACCAATAAGCCACCTATCTTAAAATCATGCGCCATCTTTGAGGAGGATGAAGAGCCTACACCCCCCGAAGATACTCAAATCACCTCACTGAAAAATAAGATCATAAACCTACATGAGGAAATTCGAATCCTCAAGGGACAGCTAGATGATAGCAACATTAGAGCGACAAGCCTTGAGCACCAGCTAAATGTTTGCATCTTTAGCTTCAGGCGCAATCTAGCCAAGGTGGCAAGAGCAGCACGAGTAGAACACGTCCTTGATTAGGCACATGTTCTATTTTCTTAGGCGCATATTTTAATTCTTAATTCTTTCATTTCAATCATGTAATATCAGCTTAATAATGGAATAAAGTTTCCCTTTAGAATTATTTGTCTACACTTGTCTCTTGGATTCCTTTTTGTTATCAAATATAAAGATAGGTATAAGTGTGGGGGAGGCATCATAGTCACCTCCAATTTGCATAGATAGAACAGCATACACAAAAATTACGGTCTGTGCAATTCTCTCTAGCTCTACTTTAATGATAAGAATTTTAAAACTAAACTCAAACAAATTAAAATAAAAAGTGATGCTCCATATCTTCTTATGATTAAACGTTTGTATACTTTTTATTCCCTATTAATATTCCTAAAAACTTATGAACACTTATCATAGGGAACCCATTTTATCTAAGTAATTGACGAATGAGATATAGTAGGATGATATAACACTTGCTCATTTCCTACAAAGTACTTGGTATTTATTTTACAAAACAAAATTTAAAATAGCATGTTCCTTGAATGACATACAAAATACCTACCAAGGCCATATATGTTCATACATGACAAAACCTTCCACATATGCCGCTTACTTTGTGTTGGTTCGATCAAATGTTGTGACCCCTATTGAGAGATGTTTCATGCTCCCAAGATCAAAACTCACGTACACGCCACATATAACAGCTATTCCTACACCAGAAATATGCTAAAAACATTTTTTCATCATCATCACATTAATACTCCATGTTCTAGAGCAGCTAACCACAGGGGGCAAGTACAAAGCAGCAGGAGGGCAAGGTCAAAGTCAAGTGACAGGGGGGCAATCACCAGCTCAGCAATCTCCAAGTGCCCCTATTACTCAGACAACTCAGCTTTCTACTTTACAGACCTAAGCATATTCAGTCCAGCAGCCAACCTCACTGACCACTCAATAGGTTGCGCAATGGCTGGCTCAAGGGAGATTTAGTACTTCCTATCAAATGCCTTAGTCGACCTACAAAATTGCTCCATCGGTGTCATGAATCACCAGATACATCGACCCAACTTATTATAATAGTCGGTTACAAGGATATGCAACTCACAATGCTTAGATCGACTATCCAAAGGGGTATCATCAGGTGTCCGATGCCAACACATATGAGTTTGCACCACATCTTAGGTATCAGAATCCCTACAGTTACAATGTTTAGTAAGTCCAAACCCATGTGCAACAATCTCAAGTTCAAGGACAACAGTCTTAGACTCAAGGTCAACAGCTTCAAGCATAGGGCTCTCAAGCTCAGGTTCAGGGCTAGCCGAGACAGTAGATTGTTGGTATGGATGCCGATGAACTAATTAGTAGAATAACCACTTTGATGCAAAGCCAGTTTGGTCTAAAGCCTAAGAACTAGGTTGGCACTTATCAGCATCCATACCCTGCTTGGTATGATATTGTGCAGCTCCCTCCATGCTACAGAGTTCCTGACTTCTCCAAGTTCACTGGAGTTGAAGAGATGACAACCTTGGAACACATGAATCGGTATCTCATTCAACTTGGAGAAGCATCTGTTAAGAAGGCACATAGAGTATGATTCTTCCCTCTGTCTTTGTCTGGATCGGTCTTCGGTTGGTTTTCATCGCTCGAACCAAACTCGATCACTAGATGGGCCGATCTGGAATAGAAGTTTCATGCATATTTCTACAGTCAGATAGGGAAAAGAAGATTTCAGATTTGACAACCATGAGGTAGAAGAACAATGTGTCGGGCTCTGAATTCATCCAAAGATTTAGACAAGTGAGGAGCCACTGTTACTCATTGATTCTATCTGATGGCCAATTGGATGATTTGGCCCTTCAAGGGATGTCGTCAGCAATAAGAGAGAAATTCGAAGGCCAAGAGTTTGTGAATTTGTCTCACTTGGTCTAAAGAGTGTCTACTTTCAAAAGTCAGCATCAAACCCTATGAAGAGATAAATATCTGAAGGGTGCTGCTGCCATAATCGATCCCTATGATGCAGACTCTAATGATGAAGAAGACCTAGAAGTCACATCTATTGAATGGACATGGGGCAAGGCCCCTGTATCTTGTCCTTAGATAAAGGAATCTAAGAGTGCCTATGATTTTGACATCAAGAAGGCCGATAGGATCTTTGATCTGCTACTTGAGAAGAAGCAGTTAAAGTTACCTCCAAACCATGTGATCCCTTTGGCTAGAGAACTCAAAGGGAAGAGGTATTGCAAATTTTGTAATGCTACTTCTCACAATACCAATGAGTGCAGAGTCTTCAGGCAGCACATCTAGAGAGCCATTGTGTAGGGAAAGATTAAGTTTGAATCAATCAAGAAGCCAACAATAAGTACAGATGGACATCCCTTTTTGGGAGTGAATATGGTGGAATTCTATCTAGCTAAAGGAAAGACTAAGATGCTGACATTAACTAAGGCCAAAGAAGATGGGTCAGTCGACCCTAAGGTCCAGATATCATCTAATCAGTACAAACAGCAAAATAATCAGCAAAAAAGTCGATATGATCAAGGTGAAACCTCTAGAGTTGGTGCTATGCATCCTCAGTGACATCTAGGATCTTGTTGAACAAGTGGCAATGACAGAAGAAGAAGGACTACTAGTGCCGGCTTGAAGAAGAAGAATATGAGTGTCGATGTGAGGAAGAAAGGTATGAGAGAGATCAAGTTGAGCGACATTGGAGCTATCCTTTCTTCAGACACTGCTGGAACAAAGGTTTGAAATTGCTTACAAGATGTAACTGCCTAGATTGTAGTAATCAATATGCAGAGTTCAGGCAACCTCAAGTCAACTGCTGGTCCATCTATGAACGTTTGAGTTATCAATCTAACGGCATGGACCAGTGCATAAAAAATGAAGGAGTTCATGATCGGCTAGGCAAACGTATGCATGATCAAGATTGGGCCGATCGTGATGAAGAGAAAGAGCACATTTGGCAAGAAGGCTAATGATGCCTAGGTCTAACAAGGAGCTAGAAAAAAGAGTTCAACACTTGAGGAATAGAGAGTTAGAAGCTCATAAATCTATCAGACTCAGGACATGGTGTGTCAAGCAAACAACCGATAAGGGTAAGCCATCGGCTGATATTAGTATGGTGTTTATTCTACCCGCAGAGTTCAAGGCTCCTTCAAGATTTGTTGAAGAAGGATCTGATGAAGATCTAGGAGAAGTAGTGGCTTAATTAAATCTCCAGTCACAATAAGCCATGATTGATAAACCATCTTAGCATCGACATTTAAAGGCTTTATACATGAAAGGATTTGTGGATGGAAAGCTGATGACTAAGATGTTAGTCGATGGAGGTGCTGCAGTTAATCTTATGTCATACACTACCTTTCGTAAGATTGGGAAGGGCCTAGAAGATCTGCTTGAAACTGATATGATGTTAAAGGACTTCGGAGGCAATGCGTCCAAGACCCACAGGGCAATCTGTGTCAAATTGACAATTGGGAGTAAGACCCTACCAACTACTTTCTTCATCATCGATGGTAAAGGGACATACAGTCTACTCTTGGGTCATGACTGGATCCATGCTAATTGTTGCATCCCATCAACAATGCACCAATATCTGAATTAGTGGCAAGGAGACAACGTCGAAGTGGTTCCGTCTGACATGTCTGTGAGTGTGGCAATAGCCGATCTAGCATATTGGTAATTTGAAGATTGTGAGTGCTTCTCTGGCAGAATGTGGGAAGGAGACATTATCAAAATCAACAGTGAATGTCAATAGCTGATCCAAGCAATTGGTTCTAAGAGTGTATTTTGATGGGTCCCCTAGTCGATCATTATGGAACGGCTAAACATTGCTCTTATTGATTAGTTCGCCAGAATGTAGCCATTTTGTTTTAGGGAGTAAGATTTGGATTTAATTGCACAACACTTTGAGAGAGCTTGATAGTCGATGATTTTGGGGTTTCATAAGTGATTTGATGCTTGAACCATCATCAGCTATTTTGAAAGTTATTTTTCATCATAGAATTTGAGCCCTGGTGATTAAGAGTATTGTTCAGAATTCAGTTTACCACCAGGATTGATAGCTGGTACTATCAGAGTATCGCCTTTAGAACAAAAATGAAAATCCTAATTCAGCCTAAGAATGAGAAAGCTGGTGCAACACGCATCACCTATAGCATAGAAAATAAAAAAGAAAAAAATCACATGAGAATCAACTCGGGGATGTGCCACCATCATCACAAGACAATTCACATGGTTTCAAATCGAGAATGAACACAAGTAAGATTAGAAGGTTTTTATTCATGGTTAAATCCCTAAGTACAAACTACGGGCCGAAGAAGACATTGTTCACGACATCTCCGGACGAAGAAACATTCATTGCGGTGTCTACATGTCCGGTGAAAGCCTCAACCAACTCATGATGGTCATCACCATTGGCAAAGCCAGGCTAAAGCCCCCAAAGTTCATGCCTAGAGTTCACCTAGGCAATCATCAGGGCAACAATAGCCCCATGATGAACGCCATGGAGGGTGATCTCCATGGCGCGCACAGGGATTCCTATAGGAGACTAAACACTAGATCGCCCCGAGTGTTCGGAGCCCGAGCAGCATTGTTCGTCGCTAGTTGAAGGGCCTCCAATTCTTTCATCAGGGCTATAACAAAAAGAAAATCCATCAGGAAAAGCATGACGAAACAGAGTGATAAAGAGACGAGGTTTCTCTTATGGATCCTACCTCTGCAACCCTGGCATCAAAGTCTGCCAGTTACATCTAGGTGGCGCTACTCTCCCCCTCCATGACGGTGAGAGCGGTTTGGGAGGCAACCAAGGTGGCCTCCAAGCGCTCAGTTTCCTAGGTCACCTCGCAATGATGATCTAGCGCCTCGTCCCATTCATGAAGATAACACCAGGTGTCATGTCTGTTGTACAACTCTAAGGAATCGGTAGAGGAGGCCACAAACACTGTTGGTTGGGCCTCAAACTGTGCCAGTAGATTCTGGACGCCAGCCTGAGTGATGTTCCTACAAGATGAAATTACCAAGATTAGACGATTATCAAGAGAATCAGGAACATAATTCTAACATACCCTGGGATGCAGAGGCGTTGGCGTGGAGGGAGATCCTCTTCTAGGATATCGCCAGTAGGGTGCTTGCCATCCACCAATGCTCTTGACTAAGGATTTGGTTTTCTAATCTAAAGATGAAGAAGAAGTAGTTACACAGTGGCAAGAGTGAGGGCAAGTGCAGGTGTGACCTCTTGGCTATCCCTTGATAGCATATCTTTATAGCACGGGTAGGTTCATCGAGCCGCGTTGAAATAAAGTGTGGTTAATGGAAGGCAAGAGGCTATTATAAGAATTGAGGAGGCCGCACGTGGCCAAATAAGAAAGCAACGTTTGGACGTGAAGAGTTGCCATGCTATTGGAATCCTATGTTTTCGTTTAGTTCCAAGCTACGGATTTGAAAAGATTCATTCGCTGCAATTTTTTGTTGCCATCTGAACCCAAAGACTGGCTTTAAGGATTGATCAGTTGAAGATGGTAGCGAGAAGCTAGTTTCAAAGTTTGGGAAGAATCGTTGGAAGTCAATCGCTAAACAAATAGGGAATTTATACAAGGTAAAGAAGTGCATCGACTAAATATTTACACCAAATGTCACAAGATCAGAAATGCATAAGGACCGAAGGTTACAAACCATTCAAGTTGCGTTTGGAGCATCTAAGTGGGTGACGTCAACCTCTACAACTGCATTGTCACTCAAGTTCTAGACCACAAATTTTAGAGGAAAGTTGCTCGATGCAGTTTCATGTTTACGCTTAACCCTAGACGGTTCGACCCTAGGAAGTTAGTGGATTCGGTCTGATCAGCTGTTCTTGGATCAACTAAAGGACCTGAGTTCAAGTTCTTTGAATGGGTACTTCAGTTATCAACCCAGAGGTTGTCACTAAAGGGAATTGATGACAATAAAAAGAGACGCTCAGAGCCAAAAGTATGAGGAACAGGTGCAAAAAAATTTTATATATTCATAAACATAACCCCTAATTACAAACTAAGGTCCAAGGAAGATGTTGTTCATGACTTCCATGGCTGAGGTTATGTTCGCCACGGCGGCACCGACCCTCTCGAAGTCATCCACCAGGTCCTGGTAGTCGTCGGGGTTCTCCTCCTCCGGGAAGCCGGGCTCCACCAAGCGAAGATCATGCCCCGAGCGCACCTAGGCTATTGCTAGGGCGACGGTAGCACTGTGACAGACGCCATGAAGGGCCACCTCCCTGGCGCGCACGGGAACGTCTTGGAGGCATGCCTCTAGAGTTTTGCCCTAGGCATTTAGGGCGCTAGAGGCATCGCCTGTCGCCAACTAGAGGCCTTCCAATTGCGTCATCAGAGCTAGAAATAATGGAACATGAGAAACCATTGGAAGATCGGCAAAAGACAAAAGCATCAAAGGAGAACTAAATATTGAAAGATCTTATTGGTGACCCTAGCATCCAACTCTGTTAGTTGTGCCCAGACCGACAGAGAGGGTGACTTGGGAAGCATTTAGGGCAAACTCTAGTTGCCCATTATGCAGGGTGGCCTCATAATAGCTGTCGATTGCCACATTCCACTCGCAATGAAAGCGCTATGCGTCGTCTCCGTCATAGGAGTCGACGGAGTCAGAGGAAGAAGCTACCTGCACCACCGATTGAGCGTCATGGGCGGCACCGGGTGATCACCACTGTGAAATCAAACGAATCAGCACAATAAGACAGGAGATCAAGAGTAGATTTGGTTTTACCCCTGAAAATGGAGGCGCCGATGGGGAGGAAGGTTCTCTTCTGGAAGATCACCGGCGACGTGCTTGCTGTGGTCCATGCTCCTCTGAATGCAGTTTTTGGATCTAAGAGTGAGGGGAAGGGAAGTCACACAGTAAAAAGAGCAGAGGCAAGAGCAGAAGTGATCCCTCGGCTATCCTTTGAGGATGTATTTATAAGCCAGAGTGGGATGCTAATGGATTTCTTGAGTCATGAAAAAAATAAATTCGATTTGTGGAAGACGGAAGGCCATCTCGGATATCAAGGAAGCCACACATGGCCTAATGAAGGGACAACAGTTACAAGAGCAACAGATTTAAAAAGTTTTATTCATCGAAGATTATTTGTAGCTTCGTTCAAATCCGAACGCGGACATGAAATATTATCCACTGCAATTTTGTGTTTTCACGCACGTCCGAAGGCAGGCCCCAGGGTTGATCAACTGAACGATCAATCAATTAGCTAGTGGACCAAATTTGAAAAGATGATCAATCCAAGGAGCCGATCACGGATGAAGTTGTGCACAAATAGAATGGGTGTCAGCCGGGCTCAAAGAATGTTAAGAAATCGGCTATGAAGCACGAGTTGAGGATGGCTGAAAGGTCTTGATGGCTAGAGGGGGGGTGAATAGCCTATTAAAAAATCCTACAAAGTATGCTAAACAAGTTTATCAATATAACAAATAGCGTGATGCAAGTTTTGCTTAGCCTAAAGGGGGTTTGCAAGCCACCTATCCAATACACAATTCTAATGAATGTCACACAACCGCACAAGTTAAACCATGAGAAGAAAAACAACTAGAGCTAGCAAGCTACCAAAGCAAAGAGCTACTCTAGCTACACTAGACAAACTAGCAAGATACAACTATGAAAGTAATGCAAGTGTGAGTTAGATGGGTTTCACCGAGGGGCGATGAATTAAGCCATCCAAGAAATATTTCCAAGTGATGATATTCAAGATAATCAATCCACTGAGACAAATCAATCATAATCAACGAAGTGAAGACATGATGATTTATCCCGAGGTTCACGTGCTTGCCGGCACGCTAGTCCCCGTTGTGTCCCCCTCAACCATGTGGTTCGGTGGCTAATCGGTCACACACCGAGCCTCTCAAAAGGTGCCACAAGAACCTACCAAATGGCTAGGAATTGCAATAACACGAGCAATCCACTAGAGTTGGAATTCGGTGCTCCGCCAGGAAACCACAAGAACCCCTCACAAGACAATCACCAGAGCCGGCCACGAACAAACACCAACACATGCTGGACCTCCTCCAAGCTGCTCCAAGCCGTCTAGGTGGTGGCAACCACCAAGAGTAATAAGAAACACCACAGCAAATCAATCCCCCAAATGCCTCTAGATGCAAATCAATGATTGATGCACTTGAATCACTCAATCTCACTCAAAGATCACAATCGAATGCAAAGGAGATGAGTTGGATGAGAGGGGATGCTTTGGCTCAGCTCAATGTGCTCACAAGAATGTCAAAAGTCCAAGAGAGAGAGCTAAGAGCCGGCCACCAAATATTTATAGACATACCCCTTCGAAAAGAGTCGTTGGGCTGCTGTCGACACCGACAGATGCGGCACCCGGCGTCTGACGCTCAGAGAAGCGCCACATGTCCATGTGTTTAAAATCTAATGGTCGCGCACCACACATGTCAGATGCGTACATCGCTCGCATGCCCGGGCGTCTGTCGCACTGACAGACGCTGACCAATAAGCTACATTTCACGAAAACAATTGACAGACATGTCCGACGATGAACTACCAGACGCGCGTCGCGTCTATCGCTGCTGAGCTCCTTCTCTGCACGCCAACATCACCACATCGGATGCTGATGCACTGCATCTGTCGCAGCAGCACCAGCGCGTCCATTGTGTGCTCACTGAGAGCCATGGCAAGGGTAAGCCGACAGATGCCCTGGGCAGCGTCAGTCGCTCCCGGGTCCAGCGTCTGACGCTCACAACGTGAGCAAAAATCGAGATTTTGTTGCTCCACTTGTTTCACCCTTTCACTTATGAGCTAGTATGTGTATCATTTTAGCAAGCTCGAGAAACACCACGTGACTACGCCTCCAAATCTCGACATCGGTGTAAAGGAAAATAGACGTTTCAACTCCTCGAAAACGTCTAAATCCCGCCTCGCAAGCTTGGTGGGAGGGAGAGAGGACCCCAAACCCTCTCTACCGCTCAAACACCATCGCCATCGCAAATGTGCTAACACCACCAAGTGATCATCATCATGTGCAAGTGTGTTAGCATTTTCACAATCATTTTTTGAGGCGTTATTAGCTCTATCCAAATGCATGTGCTCAATGAAATGTCACCTAGAGGCACATGTAGGACTAGAATTGATACGACAATTCCCGTCTTTAAAGTACGGCTATCTAACCTACAATGTAACCACACCCACTAGGTGTCTTGTTACCAAAGTACAACCCCTAGCATATACATTTGCCTTGATCATCATAGGGTTGCACCTTGTTCCTCCTTCATCACCATGGTAAGCACTTCATCATCCACACTACATCATCATGCTTCACCATGCTATGTGCTAGTCATCCTTTGCTACATACAATCTTAAGCACATGATTAGCACTTGGGCATTGTCACTAATTACCAACACCAAACATAGAGCTTTCAATGGCCCGATAGGTCAAAGAGTCATCCCTAATCAAAAGGGACCGATGGAATGGATTTGCAGGAGGGCCAAAAGAGACTAGCATAAAGATCAGGACCGAAGTGTGCAATGCAGTGCATATACCAATCATGAAAGGTAATTTTGGAATAAATCACTTTATTCCAAAATTAGGGGGCATGTGTTTGTAACAGAACCGTCCAAATTATAAGAGCACAAGTACAAAAACAATCACCGAAGTGATCAAATTCTCACACTTGAGCCCATATAACTTCGGTAGTCCAATGAAAGCACGAGGGATTCCAAACCAACCAACATACCAGCCAAGATCATAGTGATTCAACATAACAAGTCACATGTTACAACCATTTCACAAGTAATTCAATATACATTGGAGTTTAACATAGTTATTACAACTTAACTTAAAAAGTAGCGAAAGCAAAGTAATTGGAAACTAACATTTCTCTGATTTCAAATACATGCCAGTACCAAGGTCGACTTCCAACAAAAGCATTAGAGATGAGGTAAATAAGAAGGATCATGCCCATGATCACACTCCGCCACTAAGGCAAGAGCCAACCAACTCTTGTAGTCTCCATGATACATCACAACCTGCAACAAGTGGGGATAAAACCCTAAGTACAAGAAGGTACTCAGCTAGACTTACACGTCATAAACCAAAAATAAAGTGACACCAAGGATCATGCAAGGCTGATATAAAGTGGGGCTAGCTTGACAATATTTTGCATAAAAGCTTAATATAGATGATCAATCATTAATGCTTAAGCATCAAGTTAATTATCATTAACCTGTCATCTATATTAGCACCTATACTAGAGCACTCACTTGATTAGGAGCAAACAATATTAACCATAGCCTATATAAATTGAGGCAACGTATACATCGTCATCCAATTAACCATCCGTTCAATTTAATTGAATCTACGTTGCCGCTGCTCAAGTCAAGTGCTCACTAACCAGGAGCGACGGCGATTCGAATCGAATTCCTATCTAGCTGGAGGGGTATTTCTAACACTCACTGCGCAGGCCCCTGCCAGGGTCACACAAGCCACCTTTCGTACAATTCAGGAGTCACGGGTTCGACTGATGTTGCATCTCCAAGGGCAACACTCTGCCAGGTGATAGGGACTCTAACCCCCCCCCTTGGTCTCACACCAATGTCCCTAAGCACATCCTTACTACCTCCAAGATGCAACCTCCATTCGATTCCCGGCCTGAACTGTATTACTCGGCTTCGCGGTCGGAACGACTTATCCGGCCAACTAAGTGTTAGACTGCGTTCAACATGACTTAAGGACATACAGCGAATCGGTCCTTAAACAACTCAGACGGGGATAGATCCACACCCAAGACCTCCATGCCTTGTTGCTTCACTGTCGTCATCCCGCCCGGTCTCATTTCATTTTATTAACACATGGTTCTTTTCCACGATAGCAAATATAGCCAACCGTACCATATATGAATATCCCTACATCTCGTAGGTGATAGGAAATCACCTGACTTCTACCGCTTATAGCAGGGCTAAGCATATACTCGATCCTAGTCTATGTAGGATTCAAGGATTCATATATCTGGACAAGGAATGATATAATGCAGCAAGGGTTTTCAACCAACTCCTACCACTTAATGCAACAATACTTATAACATATATAGAATTAATTGATTTGAAGGTAGGAGGCTTATAATACTCCGGGGCTTGCCTGGGATCCGACTCAAGTTAGAGTATGTCAGATGAATTTGCTTGGCGAGCATCCTCCAATCTATCACTTGTCCGGTCCTTCTATCTTCGGGATGGATCCACCAACTCCATCTTCGGGTTTGGCTCCACCTTAGGTCCTTCACATGCTTCAGCTAGCGTACCTAAATGAGGTGCAACAATGCATATGTATGAATGTATAGAAGTGCAATAAACAGAGTAATCAAATAAGCATACCAAAGTTCTCATAAACACCTAGAGCTAATTAACTTAATCCTCATTAAGGCATAACATAGAAGATTGCAAGCACATCAATCAAGAAACAAGTCTTATAAAGATCACAGGGTACCAATCCAAGTATCAAGTAGCAACACCAACACACTTATGTAACTCAAACTATACTTAACAGAAAAGCTCAGATTTGCAATCCGCATGAACAGTCCAGAAATAACATCATTCCAGAAGCTACACAATTCCAAATTACATGCAATAGGATAATCTGGAAAGCTTATAAAATTGTCTACAATTCATTTATAATCACCTAAGCCTAATTCTCAAGTTTAATAGGTTGAAAAGATGAAACTACAGAATCTGCTCTGCCCCAAACAGAGAGCAACCAACTCTGGGATCTGACTTTAAACATCTACAACTCAAACACTACTTGACCAAATACCACAAAATTTTAACACAAACTACATACATGAATTATATACAACTTTGTTATAGAAAAGATGCTCAGAAAACATCACTAACATGGGTTAATCTACATTGCCCCCAGAACTGTCCAGAAACTACTAATTGCAAGAAATAATTATTAACATATGTTGCAAACATATAATTGTGCAAAACCAACTTTACCAAAATTTCACACATGACTAATGAACACCAGAAAACATAGTGTCCATTACTAAATAAATTCTTTTAATACATTTTCTTAATTTATTTAGATAATAAGGTGGAATTATGAATACCTATCAAAATTGCACAATAAATTCTACCAAAATTATAGTGGCATACATATGCTCCCAAAAGTAGACTATCCAATTTTCAAGCCATTTGGACAAGTATATCAACCTCTATGAAAAAGACAAATGGCTAATACAATAATTCATGTGAGAGCAAGTTAAAATTAAAACTCCATATTTTCTATGAACACATGTCCCTAGCATGAATCAATATGATAGATAAACATCATACTAAGCTAATGAAAAAACATTTTCCATTTATCAATTATATATTATTTATAAGCTATTTATCAAGCCGTAAACAAGTTAAATCAATAACTTGATCATACAGTAAGCAATGACGATGAAATTTATACCACAGTACATTCATAGCATGGAAAGACTACCATAAAAATTTCACATCATTTTGAGCAACACAACTCAAGATATAAAAATGACAAGCAATATAATGTAGATTTCCTTATTTACCAAGGTCAAATCAAAACCTTAAGAAAACAGTGAACAACTAGTGTGTTTAATATTTTTCCTAGCAAGTACATGTCATCATAAAATTAACAAATTAAGAATCACTATTTTTAGAGTTCTAAAACTCAAGATATGACTTTGGTCAAATTTATAAGCATTTTTGGGGTATTTTTCAAGATTAAATAAAAACACCAGAAAACTTCTACAAACACCTTATACTTTATGACTCCACTGCATAGATATCTTCTCAAGGTTTCCAAAAAGTCCACATTTGCTATTTTTGGAATTACCTAGCATGAGATATGGATTTTAGAAGATTTACACAAAATCTGAAATTCAAATTACTAGAAAACCGAATTCTAGTTAATTTGCTAGGCACACCCGGCTACACACCCAGATCTGTCACCACTTAACCGACACGTGGGACCCATGGTTCAGCCGGGCCTGCTCGTCAGTCACTCAAACTGAGAGACACAGAGAGAAAGGAGAGGTGTCGGCTTCCTCCGTTCACCGGAAACAGAGGGGGCAGAGGAGGTTTGCCAGCCGGCCATCTCTGGCCGGTGAGGTCGTCGGTGGCCACGGGGAAGTGGTGGGAAAGCGCCAGGGCGGTGAGGCGCGTCCTTAGGCATCTGCAGTATGGGCCGAGGTGGTCTGTGGCCTGCTGACCACGTGCGCGGGCGGCTCCGTGGGGGCAGTGCCGGCGGCGGCGGTGCTCCGGTGGCTGGGCGACCGGGGAAGGTGCGCAGGAGATTCCTCATGAGATGGCGCAACCGGGGAACGTCTTGATGTGGCTGGAGATGGGCCATGGCGACCTGGCCATGAGCACCGGCTGCTTGCGGCCGCGGCGGTCGGCTTCGATGGCGACGGATGCATGGCCCCAGCGACTTCCGACCTGGGCTAGCGCGCGCACGGCGTAGGGCACGGCAGGGCGACTATGGTGGCACAGGTGGTGGAACGGGAGAAGGATGCGGAGTGGGGAACGACGCCGACGACAATCTTGGCCATGGCGGCCATTGCTCCAGTGGCACGCTCCAGTCGAAGTCGAGCGAGGAAGAGCGAGGAAGAGAGAGAGGTGAGTGGCCGTGGGCAAGCTCGGCTCTCCACCTCACGAAGAGAAGGACCGAGCATGCATCTAGGGAGTGGGGGCGCGGTGCGGGCATGAGCGCCACGCCCTTGTCCACGCGTCGCCTTTGGAGCAAAAGCATGAACAACTGGCAAGCGTCAGAGTGGACCGGTTGGAGTTCCAATTTGGGCCTGATCTGGGCTGATCTAGGTCTTGGACCTAAAAGCAAAGTTGTAGCTCACAAAATGCTCCACATATTCTATTTAAGGTGCATAGTCATTAGGGTCATGGATTAGTGGATAATGAGGCTCCAAACCAGCATTGTCAATGCATTGTCAAAAATTGACGAACCTTCAAAAATGTTGGCAAAATGGATTCCAACAAGTGCCATCTTCTTGTATGCTCTTCTTCATCGTGTATTCTCCAACTTTTACTTTTGGGTCAACTCAAGTTATTTAGTAAAATTTGGAGAACGCGACATGCCAATGTACGGACATAGGATTACTTAAGGGCTGGAAAATAGCAGCAGCATTCAAACTTGGGTTCCTTATATGACTAGGTTAGAAGCTGTACTAGGCCTTGAGGCTTGAACAAAATTTGTAGTACCCAACTTGATCTACAACTTCTATTAAAGGTCCTTGGATTGGTTCAGCATGGTTAGGGAGGTAAACATTACCAAACATGTCAACTTATTGCTGCCACTCAAGGACTTAGAATAATTTCTGCCCTTTCAAAAACAGCAGCTTAATCAATCTTGTGAGCTCTATTTGACCAAACTAGAAGCCAAACTAGCTCTTAACCATTAAACAAAGTTTCTTCTACACAAGATGAACTACAACTTTTGTTTAAGGTCAAACCTCATGACTAGTACAGAAGTCAAACTTTCACTTTGGTCAAAGTATCAACTCGGTAAAGCCTAAACTAGGGTTTTAGGCCAATTGGAGCATTTTCTTGACTTTTGCTCAACATGAACCCTTCATGACTTTTGTTGTAGAGTTCATCTAGAGTCATTTGGATAAGTTTGCAAGGTTTGGTTGATGATCTATAATTCCATTCACTTAATCATGCCCTTCCAATAGAAATGGAACTTATCATTTCATGTGACTTTTTGATTCCAAACTTCATGAAACTTTTCTAGGGATCAATATAGATAGGTACTAAGGTGAGACACATGAAGATATTGTAATAACACCATCCAAGTATATATCTTGAAAATAGCCTATATGTAAAGCAATGGTGCAGCATCCAACTTTAGGTTAGGCTCATCTCCATAGGTTGACCTTGACATTATCATCTCCACTTAATCTATCATGTTTGAGCTCAAACCCACTGCTTAGTGAGTGACAAACACCTGAGGTGTTACAGTGTTGACACCAGAATTTGATTCGGGATGAGAGGTCCTTGAAGACAGAACTCGTCGAAGAAAGCGGAAGCATTTAGCACAATCAGCTAAGTGGATTGCCATCAGAATCAACCGAATGAGGTGATGTCATCCTCTCAAGGGGATAGGCCCCATTGGCAGGGTCAACAAGATATGAAGCGAGAACACGTCGAACTTCATAGAAGGGAAAGGTTAAGGTCCAAGTTATCGTAATCTGGGGAGTTTTGTCTTCTTTTCCAAGTTTTGTGATCAGTCTTATTCAACCAGGACTTGTAGTCAGGCATCGAGTACAAATATCGAACCCTAGCTATTGTAATGAACATCATCACATCAATCAAAATAGTACCTTTGTCTTTTACAGGCCTTGTGCCACCCTTAGGAGTAGGCGTAGAGTAGATTTCGGTGAGTTCTTCGGGCAAGCAGGGCTGCATCAGCTGATTGATCTTTGGCTTGTTTGTGAGTATCCGTCAACCCTTATATTATTACTTGTAAGGCTACATCAGCTGATTGATCTCTTTCAAGTCATAGTATAAGGTTTCGATCTATATCGTTGTTCGTAAGGCTGCATCAGCTGATTGATCTCTTATGTGCCATGGTATAGGTTAGTTATCGATATCGTGCTAGATGGTTTACTGTTTGGCACAATATCACCAATTGCTTGATCTAGATTAGAGGTTTCTCGGTCCTTATCTTTCGATCTATCTTCTGTTACTTGTTTTCATGCTAAAATCTACCTTTTGACAATAGATCCTGCTTTACTTGATCGTTTTACCTTGATCTAGATTGATCATATCGAGTGTTTGGAGTCTTGTTCCAATTAAGGAATAGGTTCACTAGTCGTTGATCTCCGGTTTGCTGTCTTTGCTATCAACCTATTGGTAGTGCACTAGATCGGGTTTCGGTGGACAATGGATCTACTCATTAATGGGGACATGGCATCATCCACCCGCTATGTCCCTATCGGCTATTTTAGCCAATAGCTTGAGCTTTCACATGTATGGTACGCGTCCATGATTCTATCATGGCACAAGTAGATGTATAGATCGCTAGACTTGCAGTTCGTCGTTCTACTATCAATGCTGCATCAGTTGATTGACCTGTTGATAGTGTCGTAAATTGGGTTTGGTCAGTATATAGATTTGTTTATGCTTTGATGGTTGAGTGTTCGTGTGCTATACAACAATTGTACCTAGATCACCCCTCTTTGGCCGGTTGTTTGTGCTCACGCTCATAGCATGTGTTTATGATCTTGTCTAAATATGGATAGATTTGTATGCTTTGAGAGTTTAATTTGTTACCAGTATCATGGCTATCTCCGATCCATTCGGTCCCCTCTGTTATGGTGATAGATTAGATTTGATAATTCCATAGATTCATTCACATTAAGACAAGTGATTGGCCATGTGTTATGCATTCTGTTTACATTGGAATCGGCTATTCTGCCAATAGCCCGTGCATTGCTATTTTATTGGCTCTTATTTATTATACTTGTTCTTGTCTTGATTTATATCAATTGTCTACTGTCACACCCGGTTTTCTAAAGAACAAAACCAGGCTAATCATATGTGTGCCCAGGAAGTCCACACATATGTCAGAATGAAAAAGTATCAAAACAATGTTTATATAAGGCGAAAACATACTATATTAACACTTACAACTATCAGAGTGTCGCGGAACGGTCACTAATCTTTTCTTCAGGCTCCAACATCACAGGGACGGCTGACTGGTGGCTCCGTATGCCAAGCACTTCTTATAGACTTCTGGAAACTCCACTACACTTTCATCCTTCTTCTAAGCAACACCCCACTACACACTAGAGTGTGAGGAAATAGCAAGAGTGAGTCCATGTCGAACTCAACAAATATAACATGGGGTTCATGAGGCTCAAAGGCATAACATAGGTTTATCAGCATGTAGCTTTTAATTAGCATTATTTCAATATATCAATAATATCAAAGTGTCTCAATGTAACAATAAACATATGATCCATGTGAAATGATTAACGAATAGCAAAAACATATCCATTATTAATGATCCACTATTCCATAAGGGTCCAAGGCCACTCGTGACCGTGAGCACGGCTGTTATAACAGTTTTACACTCTGCAGAGGTTGTACACTTTCACTGTGAGTCGTGATTTACCCTTTCGCCCGAGGTGATCAGCCTCTTGACCCACTACCAAGGAAGGTCGGCAGGGTTCACTATGAAGTCTTTCAAAGGTTCGTCTAACAAGTTAGGGCCATTAGATTTCACTCGGCAAACAGATGTAGAGCCCCCCTTCCTGATGGCACAATAACACGCAGCCTATACACATGAGGACAGAGGCCGCACTATACCCGATTCGTCAAGCCATTCTTACGCCATAAAGGAATACCACTAACAAGCTAGAAAAGGTCCTCATACTTGACTAAAGCCAGAGCCATTTTAGCCCTCACAGTTGTACTGTAAGTCCCGGATTTTCGCTTACAGATAAGTCCTTATGGAGAGTAACAAGAGCACCAAAGTAACCCCATGCTCTAGTACCCTTAAACAGTAATAAAATCATCTTTTAATGTTTATTGCATATTCCATTAGTCAAATTACATGATCATAGTTCATGTTAAGCACTAGCAATACTATTCAATGCAATATAATAGGTATCAAGGAATAAGATCAACACTAAGTCATCCTTAACAAGGAAACATATGCATAATGATATTATTTGCTTATTGTGAATAGGACAACAAGGATAATCCCATGTTATACTTGCCTTTTCCCAAATTTAAGCTGCTCAGAAATCTTCAACTGCTATCTTTTGGTCTCTAGCTTCTGCTTTGACTGTCGCTCCTTAGCTCCTGGTCTTCAGCGCTCGCGGATCATAGCTCTACTCGTAGCAACCAAGCATAGTAGACAGACAACAAACACAACTAAGAACAAACATCATACAAAGGAGACACTTTGAAAGAGAACGTACTAAACAATACTGTACGTCGCTACGATCGCTAAAACGCAAGAACGACGGATAACGGAGCTACCATCAAAGAGGACACGCAACTATCGAGGAGTTTACAATGAATCAAAGAAGACAAACTATACGTTCGATTTATTTTAGTTAATGAATTAAGGTGATAGACTTCTAGAGAATTATTCTAAAGTTGAATTAACCAATTTACATTGAATTATAAAAGATGAAGTTAACCTTATTCATATTTTATTTATAAATATTTATTTAGTGTTTAAGTCATTTAAACATTTATAAATTAGAAAGCATAAAGAAGGTGATAACAGCTAATCGAATCATTATATGTTTCTTACATAAACTAAACAAGTTCTATTTAAGAAGCACTTAAGTTCTTATTAATCATGATAGCATTTGATTATTTATAAAAGACAAATTATAAACCAAAGTTACTTTTAATTTGATAAGACAGTAGATAAATATTAGTTAAATTAACTACATGCTTCATGTTTAACTAAACTAATTATGATTAAGAAACATTTAAGTTAATATTAATCAAGTTAATATTTATTTAAGAATGTTCTATGTATAAACCTAAGTCGCTTATAATTTAAAAGAGCATGACATAAACATTAATCAAATAAACATAATTTAATTTGTAAACACATAACGTGACATGGTAAACAACGTTGCTAATACGTCTCTTACGCCAGCATAGTTACGAAGCAACAAGAACGAAATTATACCCCTATGTTGCTTTTAGTTAGAAAGCTGTTAAATAAATATTAATCAAGTTGCATTTAAATAGATAAATTCATACTTGAGTGACATCACAAAAACTATCACTACTGTATAGAGCACGACGCTACGAAACTATCACAACAAGAACGGATTTACAAACCTAGATTGCTTTTAATTATAGAACTAATTGCATATCAATTAAATTAATATTTAATTTATATATGACTAGCATATAACACGTCTATGCCGATATCATGTAGGTTCAGTTGGCATGATCGCAAAATCACAAGAACGAGTTACTACACTAGCTGTTGTTTGGTTCGGACGTTGGTAACGTGATCTGTTTGTGGAGGGTAACTGATCCTGTTGCATGCTGTTTGTTTTAGGCGCGGTGTAATCGGATCACGCCGTTATCCGATACCTGAGGTGAAGTGAATAAAGGAAATTATCGTATGCTAACCTGGACACTACGGCCCCGCTTGCTGTTTGCTCTCGCGGTCATGAACAACAAATGCATGCAACAGGCAAGCACGAAAGATGCATGCACTGCTTCTTTTATGTTTACGTTACCGGAGATATAACCAAACAAATCAAGAAGTGCTTACCATGTTTACGTTACCCCTGTTTATCCGATCCCTTTACGTTTGCGTTTACTTATCTGAACCAAACAACACCTAGGTTGCTTTTAATTAAAAATGCATTAAATAAATATTGCACGTAAATCAATAAATTCATAATTAGGTGACACGATATACATCAGCACTACTACGTAGAGCGCAACTATACGAAACTAATGCAACTAAAACGGAGCAAAACGAAATTAAAACGAAGAAACGACAGAGATATTACGAACCAGTGGCAGAACCGTAAATACTTCATCTTGTACCTCCATCCATCTGAAGGCCTCGGCCTAGGGGCGACACGAGAAGGAGAGAAAAAAATATTTAATTTACTACACGAGAGATTTCCCAAGCTAGGGGCTCCTCTACGGTAGTTTTGGTGTGCTTTGCCCATGGGGTAGGTACGTATATATAGGGAGGAAAACTCTCCACCTCCATGTCAACTAGCGATATGGTGCTAATTGACGTTGCACCATCCACCTTTACTAATAGGCCTAATTAATTATTAAAGCCCATTAGTAAATAAAGACATGGGTCTTTGGGCATGAGGAAATCTGAGATATTTTATTATTTTCAGAATTAATTAATTTCATGGATAAAATAATTCTAGAAAAATCCAGAATTATTATTTAAGCCACGAAAAATACTCCGAAAGCTCCGAAAATTCGGAGAAAATTCTCAAAGATATTTTAGAATGAGACAAACCCAAATAAAGTATTTGGAGCTCATGAAAAGATTGATGAAGATATCAAGGAAAAAGATTAAGCTCACGGAAATTGAAATTTTAAATCCAGAAAATACCAAAAAGTTTTCCGGTGAGAAGCAAACGTCGTCCTATGGTATTTTGAAAATAATAGCACTCACCAACACCAAAGACAAGCATCACACAAACACCACATTATCAAATTAATATGAGAAAGTTTAAAACCACAATTTTTTTATATTTAAATTAGCAGCAACTTAACTTATCTAATAAATTTATTCAGATATTGAAATTATTTATTTTATTTAGTGTTTCCTACGCACAATCCAAAATTAGAAATTTTGGGGTGTGACAATTCTACCCCACTTTACAGGAATCTCGTCCCGAGATTCGAAGAGACTAGGGAAAAAGATAAAACAGACCAATAAGATTGTTTTAAAACTTTTGACAAATTCTGATATAAGCGTCAAGGATTATCAAAGGTTGACAAGAGAACATTGGATTGATCGTTAAGATTGATTCGAGTTAATGATAGAAGGTCAAAGGATTGATGGTCAGCATAGGTGGAAAGAAAGATCAAAGGAGATTGAAAAGATATATCAAGGTTGATCATCGAGTCTTCACTTTATAAGGTGTAAAAACAAGGGTGGAGATTAGCAAGAGATAACGTAAGAGATAAAGATATATCTTAATGTGCTCAAAACTCCTGGATTCAAGATTTATGAAACATTACGAAAAATTGACAGATTAGCATTGGTTGAAGAAAGGTAAAGACTAGTTTTCCATTTCATCATTTGGGAAGACCAGTGGGAAGGATAAATTGATCTTTAAGTCTTTGTAGGTCCTTGAATCAGGATTTATAAGATGTAAGGACAAGGGTCAAAAGTTGTCAAATGTTGATAAGAAAAGTAAAGATTGTGTAACACCTGGTTTAAAGAACAAACCAGATACACACCATATGTGAGCCCAGGAAGTCAATTCTCACATATAGCTACAAATATGTGTAATATCAAAAGACAAATGCTTAAATACATAGCATAATAGTAATAGAAATATAACCTCAGAGTGCAAACAGCGCAAGGACAACTTCGATCTTCAGGTGAAGACTCCAAATCCACAGCAACAACTGACTGGTTGATCACAAGCCTACTATCTCTCCTGAAGTGTGGGGGAAATAGCAAGGGTGAGTCCATGTCGAACTCCGCAAGCATAGCAGGGGTTTATGAGACTCAAATGGCTGACACTGGTTTACTGCATTAGCTTTTAGTGAATATCAAGTTTTAGCTTTCATAGCATCAAGGTATTAGCACTTCCCAAACCACATGATCATTGTAAACATGAACTAAAGAATAACATTAAAACAACAAGATTAATCATATGACAAGAATTAAACAGGTGTATCTATTCCATAAGAATCCCTTGGCCGCCCGTGACCCTGGGCAAGGCTATCATGATAGTTTTTAACTCTGCGCAGAGGTGTACACTTTCACTGTGAGTCATGCTTTGCAATGAATCGGGTTTATAACTTCCTAGACACCACAAAACATATAAAGCCACCCGAGAGTTCGTCTAACAAGCAAGGAGACGCTTTGTCGTCAGATATAGGACACCCCCTTCCAACTGGCACATTTCATCACGACTATACACAAAGGACAGAGACTGCACTATACCCAATTCAGCTATCCCTCTCACAAGCTAGAAAAGGTCTCAACGGATAACTAGAGCCAGAGCCATATAGCCCTCACAGTTGTACTGTAAGTCCCGGATGATTCACTTACAGAATAAGTCCTTACGGAGAGAAAACTAGAGCACCAACTCAACACCATGCTCCTAGCCCCCTTAAACAGAATTGTAAAAGTTGTTTTAAGTCATCTTTCAACAATAACAAGGGCATCTTTAATCATGTTACAGGATCATGGTTAATTGAGCGCTAGCATAGTACTACCCATATGCAAAACCCAAGTTAACAAGGAATAAGGTAACAACACTCGGGAAATCCTCTCAGGGTAGCAAGACACATGCAATCATGACATGAATTATGATGTGTAGGTAACAAGGATTGTCCCAACTATACTTGCCTTAGACTTTCGATCCTTCTTCAAGTCCAAACCTCCAAGGAACTTATTCTTGATTACCACCTTTTTTTTTTATCACCAACGTAAAGCTCACCGACTGGACACAATCATAGAACACCACACAAGAATCCAAGCACACATGCATAGCATACAATTTAAATTAGAACAATACGCCAGTCAAGCAAAAGATTTGAAAGCGAAACTACACATTGCTACGAGCACACAAATATGAAAACACACTAACCAGAGCTATGGTGCGAAAGAAACGACTACCGGATGATTTACTTTGAAAAGAAAACTACAGGCTTCATTTATTTCAATGATTATACAAAACATGTATGACAAAAAGAAAACTATAGGATCCGTTTGTTTCAATTATGTATAAAACATATACAAGATACCTAAAGAAATATCTAAGTTGAATTAAGTCAAATATATTTAAATTAGAAAACTAAAGTAGAATTAATTATTATAAACACACATATAGCATATTATACCAAAACATATTTAATTTAAATTTAATCAAGTTTACATTTAAATATAAAAGGTCAACATTGTTCTAATTTAGAAACATGTTTGCATAATCGTTAATCAATTTATAATATTTAAATATATCCAAAAGCATGGGGCACATAAACATGGATCGTTTTCTAACATGTAGATCACGTCGGCACAAGAAACTACTGGAACGGATATGTCATGGTAATTATAAGAATATGTGTATTTCCTTTGTATTTCTGCATTTAATTTTGTAAAGGAAAACGGCCAGAAAATATATGAGGTCATCAAGGCTAGCATGTACGTCAGCAAGCTAGCAAGCAAAGAAGGCAACGCAATGGTCATGGCCGGCGATGAAGCTTCCATGAACTCAATCTATATATACACGTCTCGGTGTTGTGTGTTCAAAGCATAAGTATGGAGCGGCCATCAGATCGCAGCGAACTCACCACAAAGATTTTTGATGAACTAGAACAAACGTCGAGAGCAACGAGTTCGGACGGGCAACGATGGCTTCCTGCAAGAGTTCGGGGATGATGAACGACATGTACAAGGAAAAAGAGAGCGACGCACAGAAGAACAAACAGAGCGGGATCCTAGAACTTCGGAACCTCGACGTGATGCTCGGAAGTGGCCTTCGGGCGGTGGAGAACGGCATACAGCAGCCTCCACGGCGGTGGGCGGAGCTCGGCTATCGGCGGAACCCAAACAGCGGTCCTAGGATTAGGCTAGGGCAGCACGGCTCCTGGGACCCGGGTTTTATTTGGGCCTTCAGGTGCGGACGATCCCGCACATCTCGGATCAGGCGGCGACTGCAGAGTCCGGGTCGATCCCGACTTGAAACAGAAGGAGGTGGCGCCGCGGGGTCCACCCGTCGGTGACAACAGCGAGGAAAGAGGCGCTGGCCTGTTGCTGTGCGGCCGAAACGGGCCGCCCAATGAACGAAACAGCCACGGGCCAAAGAGACGGATTGGGCCGAGCTGAGGAAAAAGGCCGACCTGAGGCTGAGCTGGGCTGTGGCCTTCGGGCGCGCGGCCACTGGGCCAACAGGCTGAAATGAGAGAGAGGGGAAAGGAATTAATTCCTTTTCCTTTTCTTTTTCCAAAACCGGGTTTTGCAAAGCAATTTCAAATAGACTTTGAATTCTTTTGCACTCTGAGCAAAAACCAATCATCACAAAAAAAAAAATATTATTTCCCTATGTTTTCATGAGCACAAAAATACAAAATTAATTCATTTTATCCCATTTGAAAAGTTTGCAAATTTTGGGGTGTTACAATTCTACCCCCCTTAAGATGAATCTCGTCCTCGAGATTCGGAAGAAGACGATCGATGGGACACGGACACTCTATCTTTAGATCTTTTTCTTTGCCTTGTGACTAGGTTGGCAACACAAGGAGCTGCAGATACTCTGATCTCAGATCTCCCTCTCATGTAGCTTCATTTTTTTGAGTAACAACTCCACTCTACCAAGCACAACCTGAACAATCGTCTCCTAGAAAGTCTCTCACTACCTCCAAAATATTAATCAGATACTCAGTATATACGTGATTCTTCCACGTACACTTTTTCCATAGGTATTTGTTTCATAGGCACCCAAAACACTTCCTCAAGTATGACACATCGGACACACGTGACAAGCTATCTGGAAGTTCCAACAACTAAACCACTTCATATCTTTTCTCAAAAACCTTGGATGGACCAATATACCTCGGTACCAATTTTCCTTTCGCACCGATTCTCTTAATTCCTTTCATCGGTGATGCTTTGAGATTCACTCAATCACCTGCATTCAAAGCCATCTCTCTTCACCGTGCCTCGACGTAATTCTTCTAGCAAGACTGTATTACTCGTAGATTTCCCCTATTCACTCAAACGTGTTACTCAAACACCTGACTTTCTCCTATCTGATTCCAAACGAAGGTGTTCCACAATTCCAACCATACAAAGCCTCAAAGGTGCCATCTTGAGACTAATTTGATAACCGTTGCGATAGAACTCAGTACAGAAGAACTCTTGTCCCAACTTGTACCATACTGCAATGCCTAAGCTCACAACTCATCTTCCAATATAGTCTGACCATCTACGTATGGTGGATAGGTGGAACTATAATCCACGTAGTCTCAAAAGATTCGCGTACACTCCGCCATAAGTGTAATACGTATCATGAATCCACAGTTAGTTACCATCCTCTTGGGAACATCATGCAATCACACTTTTCTTTTAATACACAACTCTGTTAGCTTAGGTCCCATGTAAACAGTCTTGTTTGGTAAGAGTGAGCAACTTATAGCAAACCGATCTACTATTACCAATATCAAGTCATAACCTTTCTGGATACAAGGCAAACTGACTATAAAGTCCATACTAAGTTCTTTCCACTTCCACTCAGGTATTTTTATTAGTTGTAGCAATCTTGCAGTTCATTAACACTCAACTTTGACCCTCTGACAAGTGTCACACAATGCAACATACTCTGCCACATCTTCGATCTATACTTCCAATACTTCCTCGTACTTCTAGGGTGTATATGGCAAGCTGCTTCCCGTAGAATTGCATCTTGATAGACTTATCTTCATGTACACCTATCCTCTTTCCAAAGTAGACATTACATCCAACTCTGTAGCATTAGTGACAACATTCAAGTCTAGACGCTTGAATTCTCCACAAAACGCTTTAGCCATAGTTGTCTTTCGAGTCTTAATAACAATACGCTTCCTACAAAGAGCACCGGCCACAACATTGGCTATATCAGGATTATAGTGCACATCCAAAACATAATGATAGATTAACTCTAACCATCCTCGTTATCTCAAGCTCAAATTGGGTTGAGTGGGATTATTTCAATCTCTAACAACTTATTTAATTGTCATTCTTCATATCCACAAAGCATATGCCATTGCTGCCAACTCCAAATAGTAATTAGTAGCTCATGCTTCAACAATTGTCTTGATGTATATGCCACTACTCTTCCTCATGTTTATGAACACAACACAAACCAAGTCGAGATGCATCACAATTTCTTACTCAAATTTGGCAACATCAACAATGAAACTGTAGTCAATCGCACTCTTCATCTCACCAACGCTTAGCTTGACACTTCGGAAGCACACAACTTTGCAGTCTTCTCTAGCAATGCTGTTATTACAACCTTAGCGAATTTTCCAATAACTCTCCAACAATTTCCATCCAATCCCAAGAACTACAAATTTCACTGACATATGTAGGGGATTCTCAATTCAACATGTCATCAACCTTGCTTCGATCCTGGGACCTGTGGGTTATGGGGGACGATGAGGCGCAGAAAAGAAAACTTCTTCCTTGAGCCAAAATTCTCACTTGCACCTCTTAGCATGCAACTTAAGTTCTCTGATATTCAAACCTTGAGTATTGAGCTTGTTCTTCCTTGTTCTTGGAAAAGACCAATATGTTGCCAATGAATACCACAACTTGTCAAGAAATTCCATACACACCTTGTTCATCAAGTACATAACATGGGTAGGTGCGTGATTCAAGTCAAGGATCAATACTTCCAAGCGATGCACTAACATCATTCAACTTCAACTTACTTCTCTTGGCTACTCCCCTTAAGAAAGATAAGCTACGGCACCCAGATAACTTGCATATACCTCAATGAAACTATACTATCATAATGGCCTTATGATATTCCTTGGAGACTTATATGCAAAGAGATAAAACCAGATTTCCTTCACGAGCAGGAAAATAGCAGCACACTAAAACAGTCATAACTCGAGTTTCAGAGATCCAATGGAGGTATGCTCTATATGGTTGGAAAAAAATATGAAGTTAGCTAAAACTTTCATTCACATCACATTTTCGGATTTTAAATATAACTTGGTCAAAAATTCAGCATAACCGTTACTGCTCTGAGTTCCAGCCTGCACAGAAACTTTAACTTTTGACGACCATATCTCCCAAACCGGATATGATAAAATGGTAAAACCAATGACATTTGAAAGATACCGAAGTCTAGTTTCTGTCATAAATATTCCACAATTTTTTTTTTTTAGTCGAGTTCACCTTTTTGTGCATCCCAATTATGACTGACTGCTCCAAAAACAGCACACAGCAGAGACATAAGAAACAATAGTGCAGTAAATCATCCATATCTCGAGTTCTATGAATCCAATGATGCTCTATCTTATACCGTTGGAAAGCTTATGAAATTCTCTACAATTCCCTTATATACCACATTTTCTGATTCTGCAGTTATCTTGACCAAAAACTGTGCACAACTAAAACTGTTCAGACCTCCAGACAGTGCATCATCTTCATCTTGGAGCATTCATTACTCATAGCTCAGAACAGATATAGAGCAGATTCTTGAGGCATTGGAAAGGTAATGATGTCTAGTTTGTCCCATAAAATTTTCACAAACTTTTCTTAAATCAATTTTGAGATATAACTGAAAGGTCACAGACTACTCCGGTTTCCAGATTTCAGCCAGCACAGGTACATCATCTTGTTATTTGCGTAACTCTCAAACCATAGCAGATATGAAGATGATTCTTGCGGTCAGAGAAACACGATGAAATATACTGTTCTCCAGAATTTTTCCAAGATTTTTGACGCTCCACCAACAGAGGTATAAACTGAGAAAGATAGGTGACTCCAGAAAGACAGGATAGAGAGAAAACAGGAGAAAAACAAAACCTACTATTTATTTCATTATAGCCTTAAACCTTAGACCTATAAACTAAAAGAAAATATGGACAATTCCACAAGATCATTGGCACTCATTACAAAGATGCAACTCAAATATAAGCACTAAAGCAAATCAACCAAACACTAAAAATTCACAAGGCACACAGACTCGACTCAACTTTTGCTACTAACGGTTTTATTACAAATGGTCATAAACTCCTAATTCTTAAGGACGATATGGCAACAGGGCATCCAAGGTATCATCTCTTGCATGAGGTCGAGGAGGTCACGTCCTCTACTTCATTGATCTCGTCTAGGGCTTCTCATAGTGTTGCCTTACTTCTGCCAATTCTAGTTGACTTTCTTCCAATTTCTGATAGGGGGCTTGGATGGTCCAGGCCATTGAAACTTTGAACAAGATGAGACAAGAAAATTTTGTAAATCATCTCAAAACAACATAAGAAAGCAATAGCTCAAAGGAAGCTATTCAAGGTGTAGAGACAATAAGACAAGGATGGGTAATAGTCAAATCGATGGTCAAGGAGCTAGAAAATAGATTTTATAGCAAAATAAATTTCAGAAAACGACCAAGAGCTAACTAGGCTTGCGTCCTACAGTCAGCATCGCTCTGATACCACTTTGTAACACCTGGTTTAAAGAACAAACCAGATACACACCATATGTGAGCCCAGGAAGTCAATTCTCACATATAGCTACAAATATGTGTAATATCAAAAGACAAATGCTTAAATACATAGCGTAATAGTAATAGAAATATAACCTCAGAGTGCAAACAGCGCAAGGACAACTTCGATCTTCAGGTGAAGACTCCAAATCCACAGCAACAACTGACTGGTTGATCACAAGCCTACTATCTCTCCTGAAGTGTGGGGGAAATAGCAAGGGTGAGTCCATGTCGAACTCCGCAAGCATAGCAGGGGTTTATGAGACTCAAATGGCTGACACTGGTTTACTGCATTAGCTTTTAGTGAATATCAAGTTTTAGCTTTCATAGCATCAAGGTATTAGCACTTCCCAAACCACATGATCATTGTAAACATGAACTAAAGAATAACATTAAAACAACAAGATTAATCATATGACAAGAATTAAACAGGTGTATCTATTCCATAAGAATCCCTTGGCCGCCCGTGACCCTGGGCAAGGCTATCATGATAGTTTTTAACTCTGCGCAGAGGTGTACACTTTCACTGTGAGTCATGCTTTGCAATGAATCGGGTTTATAACTTCCTAGACACCACAAAACATATAAAGCCACCCGAGAGTTCGTCTAACAAGCAAGGAGACGCTTTGTCGTCAGATATAGGACACCCCCTTCCAACTGGCACATTTCATCACGACTATACACAAAGGACAGAGACTGCACTATACCCAATTCAGCTATCCCTCTCACAAGCTAGAAAAGGTCTCAATGGATAACTAGAGCCAGAGCCATATAGCCCTCACAGTTGTACTGTAAGTCCCGGATGATTCACTTACAGAATAAGTCCTTACGGAGAGAAAACTAGAGCACCAACTCAACACCATGCTCCTAGCCCCCTTAAACAGAATTGTAAAAGTTGTTTTAAGTCATCTTTCAACAATAACAAGGGCATCTTTAATCATGTTACAGGATCATGGTTAATTGAGCGCTAGCATAGTACTACCCATATGCAAAACCCAAGTTAACAAGGAATAAGGTAACAACACTCGGGAAATCCTCTCAGGGTAGCAAGACACATGCAATCATGACATGAATTATGATGTGTAGGTAACAAGGATTGTCCCAACTATACTTGCCTTAGACTTTCGATCCTTCTTCAAGTCCAAACCTCCAAGGAACTTATTCTTGATTACCACCTTTTTTTTTATCACCAACGTAAAGCTCACCGACTGGACACAATCATAGAACACCACACAAGAATCCAAGCACACATGCATAGCATACAATTTAAATTAGAACAATACGCCAGTCAAGCAAAAGATTTGAAAGCGAAACTACACATTGCTACGAGCACACAAATATGAAAACACACTAACCAGAGCTATGGTGCGAAAGAAACGACTACCGGATGATTTACTTTGAAAAGAAAACTACAGGCTTCATTTATTTCAATGATTATACAAAACATGTATGACAAAAAGAAAACTATAGGATCCGTTTGTTTCAATTATGTATAAAACATATACAAGATACCTAAAGAAATATCTAAGTTGAATTAAGTCAAATATATTTAAATTAGAAAACTAAAGTAGAATTAATTATTATAAACACACATATAGCATATTATACCAAAACATATTTAATTTAAATTTAATCAAGTTTACATTTAAATATAAAAGGTCAACATTGTTCTAATTTAGAAACATGTTTGCATAATCGTTAATCAATTTATAATATTTAAATATATCCAAAAGCATGGGGCACATAAACATGGATCGTTTTCTAACATGTAGATCACGTCGGCACAAGAAACTACTGGAACGGATATGTCATGGTAATTATAAGAATATGTGTATTTCCTTTGTATTTCTGCATTTAATTTTGTAAAGGAAAACGGCCAGAAAATATATGAGGTCATCAAGGCTAGCATGTACGTCAGCAAGCTAGCAAGCAAAGAAGGCAACGCAATGGTCATGGCCGGCGATGAAGCTTCCATGAACTCAATCTATATATACACGTCTCGGTGTTGTGTGTTCAAAGCATAAGTATGGAGCGGCCATCAGATCGCAGCGAACTCACCACAAAGATTTTTGATGAACTAGAACAAACGTCGAGAGCAACGAGTTCGGACGGGCAACGATGGCTTCCTGCAAGAGTTCGGGGATGATGAACGACATGTACAAGGAAAAAGAGAGCGACGCACAGAAGAACAAACAGAGCAGGATCCTAGAACTTCGGAACCTCGACGTGATGCTCGGAAGTGGCCTTCGGGCGGTGGAGAACGGCATACAGCAGCCTCCACGGCGGTGGGCGGAGCTCGGCTATCGGCGGAACCCAAACAGCGGTCCTAGGATTAGGCTAGGGCAGCACGGCTCCTGGGACCCGGGTTTTATTTGGGCCTTCAGGTGCGGACGATCCCGCACATCTCGGATCAGGCGGCGACTGCAGAGTCCGGGTCGATCCCGACTTGAAACAGAAGGAGGTGGCGCCGCGGGGTCCACCCGTCGGTGACAACAGCGAGGAAAGAGGCGCTGGCCTGTTGCTGTGCGGCCGAAACGGGCCGCCCAATGAACGAAACAGCCACGGGCCAAAGAGACGGATTGGGCCGAGCTGAGGAAAAAGGCCGACCTGAGGCTGAGCTGGGCTGTGGCCTTCGGGCGCGCGGCCACTGGGCCAACAGGCTGAAATGAGAGAGAGGGGAAAGGAATTAATTCCTTTTCCTTTTCTTTTTCCAAAACCGGGTTTTGCAAAGCAATTTCAAATAGACTTTGAATTCTTTTGCACTCTGAGCAAAAACCAATCATCACAAAAAAAAATATTATTTCCCTATGTTTTCATGAGCACAAAAATACAAAATTAATTCATTTTATCCCATTTGAAAAGTTTGCAAATTTTGGGGTGTTACAGATTGATGGAAAGAAGGTGAGACTGGTTAAGAGGCAAGGACTAGCAAAATATGATATTATGATAGCGATTGGTCTTTGGGTCTTCCTGTCTCATGACTTGAGATTGGTGATGGTGGCGGACGCTACCCCACTTAACAAAGATCTTGTTCCACCTGACGATGTCATTGAAGGCAACACTTTCTTTAAGGCTTACTACTATTGATGAGTCCTTCATGTGTTGATCCTCCATTAAGATGAGATAAAGAAGGCAACATGACAACCAATGGTAGGCAAGGACAATGTTAGAGAAAAATGGCAAGATTTAGGATCGATTGAAAGATAAGTAGGATAGAAGATGACACTACCCCACTTAACATGGATCGAGCTACTCCTCAAGACTTATACCTTTCGAGCCACCTTTGAAACATGAGAACAAGGACAATACATAAGCAACACATCAAGCAAAACAAGCACACATCACATCATCGGTACTACACGTGCTTTTTCAACAATGGTGGTCATCCTAAATGGTAGATTATAGATGATGAAAAGCCATCGAACTTTAGAACAAGATAAGATCAGAAACCTTTTGGTAAAAACAACACAAATCAAAAACCAAGAGAGTAAGAAATAATAGCTCAAAGGAAGCTATCAAGGAAGGGATACAACAAGACAAGGAACAGGAAATAGTCAAAATCAATGAGTCAAGGGATGAGAAAATAGTTTTATAGTAAAATAAGTTTTAGAATACGTCTAGAGCTATTTAGCATACGTCCTACAGTCAACACCGCTCTAAAACCACTCTGTCACACCCGGTTTTCTAAAGAACAAAACCAGGCTAATCATATGTGTACCCAGGAAGTCCACACATATGTCAGAATGAAAAAGTATCAAAACAATGTTTATATAAGGCGAAAACATACTATATTAACACTTACAACTATCAGAGTGTCGCGGAACGGTCACTAATCTTTTCTTCAGGCTCCAACATCACAGGGACGGCTGACTGGTGGCTCCGTATGCCAAGCACTTCTTATAGACTTCTGGAAACTCCACTACACTTTCATCCTTCTTCTAAGCAACACCTCACTACACACTAGAGTGTGAGGAAATAGCAAGAGTGAGTCCATGTCGAACTCAACAAATATAACATGGGGTTCATGAGGCTCAAAGGCATAACATAGGTTTATCAGCATGTAGCTTTTAATTAGCATTATTTCAATATATCAATAATATCAAAGTGTCTCAATGTAACAATAAACATATGATCCATGTGAAATGATTAACGAATAGCAAAAACATATCCATTATTAATGATCCACTATTCCATAAGGGTCCAAGGCCACTCGTGACCGTGAGCACGGCTGTTATAACAGTTTTACACTCTGCAGAGGTTGTACACTTTCACTGTGAGTCGTGATTTACCCTTTCGCCCGAGGTGATCAGCCTCTTGACCCACTACCAAGGAAGGTCGGCAGGGTTCACTATGAAGTCTTTCAAAGGTTCGTCTAACAAGTTAGGGCCATTAGATTTCACTCGGCAAACAGATGTAGAGCCCCCCTTCCTGATGGCACAATAACACGCAGCCTATACACATGAGGACAGAGGCCGCACTATACCCGATTCGTCAAGCCATTCTTACGCCATAAAGGAATACCACTAACAAGCTAGAAAAGGTCCTCATACTTGACTAAAGCCAGAGCCATTTTAGCCCTCACAGTTGTACTGTAAGTCCCGGATTTTCGCTTACAGATAAGTCCTTATGGAGAGTAACAAGAGCACCAAAGTAACCCCATGCTCTAGTACCCTTAAACAGTAATAAAATCATCTTTTAATGTTTATTGCATATTCCATTAGTCAAATTACATGATCATAGTTCATGTTAAGCACTAGCAATACTATTCAATGCAATATAATAGGTATCAAGGAATAAGATCAACACTAAGTCATCCTTAACAAGGAAACATATGCATAATGATATTATTTGCTTATTGTGAATAGGACAACAAGGATAATCCCATGTTATACTTGCCTTTTCCCAAATTTAAGCTGCTCAGAAATCTTCAACTGCTATCTTTTGGTCTCTAGCTTCTGCTTTGACTGTCGCTCCTTAGCTCCTGGTCTTCAGCGCTCGCGGATCATAGCTCTACTCGTAGCAACCAAGCATAGTAGACAGACAACAAACACAACTAAGAACAAACATCATACAAAGGAGACACTTTGAAAGAGAACGTACTAAACAATACTGTACGTCGCTACGATCGCTAAAACGCAAGAACGACGGATAACGGAGCTACCATCAAAGAGGACACGCAACTATCGAGGAGTTTACAATGAATCAAAGAAGACAAACTATACGTTCGATTTATTTTAGTTAATGAATTAAGGTGATAGACTTCTAGAGAATTATTCTAAAGTTGAATTAACCAATTTACATTGAATTATAAAAGATGAAGTTAACCTTATTCATATTTTATTTATAAATATTTATTTAGTGTTTAAGTCATTTAAACATTTATAAATTAGAAAGCATAAAGAAGGTGATAACAGCTAATCGAATCATTATATGTTTCTTACATAAACTAAACAAGTTCTATTTAAGAAGCACTTAAGTTCTTATTAATCATGATAGCATTTGATTATTTATAAAAGACAAATTATAAACCAAAGTTACTTTTAATTTGATAAGACAGTAGATAAATATTAGTTAAATTAACTACATGCTTCATGTTTAACTAAACTAATTATGATTAAGAAACATTTAAGTTAATATTAATCAAGTTAATATTTATTTAAGAATGTTCTATGTATAAACCTAAGTCGCTTATAATTTAAAAGAGCATGACATAAACATTAATCAAATAAACATAATTTAATTTGTAAACACATAACGTGACATGGTAAACAACGTTGCTAATACGTCTCTTACGCCAGCATAGTTACGAAGCAACAAGAACGAAATTATACCCCTATGTTGCTTTTAGTTAGAAAGCTGTTAAATAAATATTAATCAAGTTGCATTTAAATAGATAAATTCATACTTGAGTGACATCACAAAAACTATCACTACTGTATAGAGCACGACGCTACGAAACTATCACAACAAGAACGGATTTACAAACCTAGATTGCTTTTAATTATAGAACTAATTGCATATCAATTAAATTAATATTTAATTTATATATGACTAGCATATAACACGTCTACGCCGATAGCATGTAGGTTCAGTTGGCATGATCGCAAAATCACAAGAACGAGTTACTACACTAGCTGTTGTTTGGTTCGGACGTTGGTAACGTGATCTGTTTGCGGAGGGTAACTGATCCTGTTGCATGCTGTTTGTTTTAGGCGCGGTGTAATCGGATCACGCCGTTATCCGATACCTGAGGTGAAGTGAATAAAGGAAATTATCGTACGCTAACCTGGACACTACGGCCCCGCTTGCTGTTTGCTCTCGCGGTCATGAACAACAAATGCATGCAACAGGCAAGCACGAAAGATGCATGCACTGCTTCTTTTATGTTTACGTTACCGGAGATATAACCAAACAAATCAAGAAGTGCTTACCATGTTTACGTTACCCCTGTTTATCCGATCCCTTTACGTTTGCGTTTACTTATCTGAACCAAACAACACCTAGGTTGCTTTTAATTAAAAATGCATTAAATAAATATTGCACGTAAATCAATAAATTCATAATTAGGTGACACGATATACATCAGCACTACTACGTAGAGCGCAACTATACGAAACTAATGCAACTAAAACGGAGCAAAACGAAATTAAAACGAAGAAACGACAGAGATATTACGAACCAGTGGCAGAACCGTAAATACTTCATCTTGTACCTCCATCCATCTGAAGGGCCTCGGCCTAGGGGCGACACGAGAAGGAGAGAAAAAAATATTTAATTTACTACACGAGAGATTTCCCAAGCTAGGGGCTCCTCTACGGTAGTTTTGGTGTGCTTTGCCCATGGGGTAGGTACGTATATATAGGGAGGAAAACTCTCCACCTCCATGTCAACTAGCGATATGGTGCTAATTGACGTTGCACCATCCACCTTTACTAATAGGCCTAATTAATTATTAAAGCCCATTAGTAAATAAAGACATGGGTCTTTGGGCATGAGGAAATCTGAGATATTTTATTATTTTCGGAATTAATTAATTTTATGGATAAAATAATTCTAGAAAAATCCAGAATTATTATTTAAGCCACGAAAAATACTCCGAAAGCTCCGAAAATTCGGAGAAAATTCTCAAAGATATTTTAGAATGAGACAAACCCAAATAAAGTATTTGGAGCTCATGAAAAGATTGATGAAGATATCAAGGAAAAAGATTAAGCTCACGGAAATTGAAATTTTAAATCCAGAAAATACCAAAAAGTTTTCCGGTGAGAAGCAAACGTCGTCCTATGGTATTTTGAAAATAATAGCACTCACCAACACCAAAGACAAGCATCACACAAACACCACATTATCAAATTAATATGAGAAAGTTTAAAACCACAATTTTTTTATATTTAAATTAGCAGCAACTTATCTTATCTAATAAATTTATTCAGATATTGAAATTATTTATTTTATTTAGTGTTTCCTATGCACAACCCAAAATTAGAAATTTTGGGGTGTGACAATTCTACCCCACTTTACAGGAATCTCGTCCCGAGATTCGAAGAGACTAGGGAAAAAGATAAAACAGACCAATAAGATTGTTTTAAAACTTTTGACAAATTCTGATATAAGCGTCAAGGATTATCAAAGGTTGACAAGAGAACATTGGATTGATCGTTAAGATTGATTCGAGTTAATGATAGAAGGTCAAAGGATTGATGGTCAGCATAGGTGGAAAGAAAGATCAAAGGAGATTGAAAAGATATATCAAGGTTGATCATCGAGTCTTCACTTTATAAGGTGTAAAAACAAGGGTGGAGATTAGCAAGAGATAACGTAAGAGATAAAGATATATCTTAATGTGCTCAAAACTCCTGGATTCAAGATTTATGAAACATTACGAAAAATTGACAGATTAGCATTGGTTGAAGAAAGGTAAAGACTAGTTTTCCATTTCATCATTTGGGAAGACCAGTGGGAAGGATAAATTGATCTTTAAGTCTTTGTAGGTCCTTGAATCAGGATTTATAAGATGTAAGGACAAGGGTCAAAAGTTGTCAAATGTTGATAAGAAAAGTAAAGATTGATGGAAAGAAGGTGAGACTGGTTAAGAGGCAAGGACTAGCAAAATATGATATTATGATAGCGATTGGTCTTTGGGTCTTCCTGTCTCATGACTTGAGATTGGTGATGGTGGCGGACGCTACCCCACTTAACAAAGATCTTGTTCCACCTGACGATGTCATTGAAGGCAACACTTTCTTTAAGGCTTACTACTATTGATGAGTCCTTCATGTGTTGATCCTCCATTAAGATGAGATAAAGAAGGCAACATGACAACCAATGGTAGGCAAGGACAATGTTAGAGAAAAATGGCAAGATTTAGGATCGATTGAAAGATAAGTAGGATAGAAGATGACACTACCCCACTTAACATGGATCGAGCTACTCCTCAAGACTTATACCTTTCGAGCCACCTTTGAAACATGAGAACAAGGACAATACATAAGCAACACATCAAGCAAAACAAGCACACATCACATCATCGGTACTACACGTGCTTTTTCAACAATGGTGGTCATCCTAAATGGTAGATTATAGATGATGAAAAGCCATCGAACTTTAGAACAAGATAAGATCAGAAACCTTTTGGTAAAAACAACACAAATCAAAAACCAAGAGAGTAAGAAATAATAGCTCAAAGGAAGCTATCAAGGAAGGGATACAACAAGACAAGGAACAGGAAATAGTCAAAATCAATGAGTCAAGGGATGAGAAAATAGTTTTATAGTAAAATAAGTTTTAGAATACGTCTAGAGCTATTTAGCATACGTCCTACAGTCAACACCGCTCTAATACCACTCTGTCACACCCGGTTTTCTAAAGAACAAAACCAGGCTAATCATATGTGTGCCCAGGAAGTCCACACATATGTCAGAATGAAAAAGTATCAAAACAATGTTTATATAAGGCGAAAACATACTATATTAACACTTACAACTATCAGAGTGTCGCGGAACGGTCACTAATCTTTTCTTCAGGCTCCAACATCACAGGGACGGCTGACTGGTGGCTCCGTATGCCAAGCACTTCTTATAGACTTCTGGAAACTCCACTACACTTTCATCCTTCTTCTAAGCAACACCTCACTACACACTAGAGTGTGAGGAAATAGCAAGAGTGAGTCCATGTCGAACTCAACAAATATAACATGGGGTTCATGAGGCTCAAAGGCATAACATAGGTTTATCAGCATGTAGCTTTTAATTAGCATTATTTCAATATATCAATAATATCAAAGTGTCTCAATGTAACAATAAACATATGATCCATGTGAAATGATTAACGAATAGCAAAAACATATCCATTATTAATGATCCACTATTCCATAAGGGTCCAAGGCCACTCGTGACCGTGAGCACGGCTGTTATAACAGTTTTACACTCTGCAGAGGTTGTACACTTTCACTGTGAGTCGTGATTTACCCTTTCGCCCGAGGTGATCAGCCTCTTGACCCACTACCAAGGAAGGTCGGCAGGGTTCACTATGAAGTCTTTCAAAGGTTCGTCTAACAAGTTAGGGCCATTAGATTTCACTCGGCAAACAGATGTAGAGCCCCCCTTCCTGATGGCACAATAACACGCAGCCTATACACATGAGGACAGAGGCCGCACTATACCCGATTCGTCAAGCCATTCTTACGCCATAAAGGAATACCACTAACAAGCTAGAAAAGGTCCTCATACTTGACTAAAGCCAGAGCCATTTTAGCCCTCACAGTTGTACTGTAAGTCCCGGATTTTCGCTTACAGATAAGTCCTTATGGAGAGTAACAAGAGCACCAAAGTAACCCCATGCTCTAGTACCCTTAAACAGTAATAAAATCATCTTTTAATGTTTATTGCATATTCCATTAGTCAAATTACATGATCATAGTTCATGTTAAGCACTAGCAATACTATTCAATGCAATATAATAGGTATCAAGGAATAAGATCAACACTAAGTCATCCTTAACAAGGAAACATATGCATAATGATATTATTTGCTTATTGTGAATAGGACAACAAGGATAATCCCATGTTATACTTGCCTTTTCCCAAATTTAAGCTGCTCAGAAATCTTCAACTGCTATCTTTTGGTCTCTAGCTTCTGCTTTGACTGTCGCTCCTTAGCTCCTGGTCTTCAGCGCTCGCGGATCATAGCTCTACTCGTAGCAACCAAGCATAGTAGACAGACAACAAACACAACTAAGAACAAACATCATACAAAGGAGACACTTTGAAAGAGAACGTACTAAACAATACTGTACGTCGCTACGATCGCTAAAACGCAAGAACGACGGATAACGGAGCTACCATCAAAGAGGACACACAACTATCGAGAAGTTTACAATGAATCAAAGAAGACAAACTATACGTTCGATTTATTTTAGTTAATGAATTAAGGTGATAGACTTCTAGAGAATTATTCTAAAGTTGAATTAACTAATTTACATTGAATTATAAAAGATGAAGTTAACCTTATTCATATTTTATTTATAAATATTTATTTAGTGTTTAAGTCATTTAAACATTTATAAATTAGAAAGCATAAAGAAGGTGATAACAGCTAATCGAATCATTATATGTTTCTTACATAAACTAAACAAGTTCTATTTAAGAAGCACTTAAGTTCTTATTAATCATGATAGCATTTGATTATTTATAAAAGACAAATTATAAACCAAAGTTACTTTTAATTTGATAAGACAGTAGATAAATATTAGTTAAATTAACTACATGCTTCATGTTTAACTAAACTAATTATGATTAAGAAACATTTAAGTTAATATTAATCAAGTTAATATTTATTTAAGAATGTTCTATGTATAAACCTAAGTCGCTTATAATTTAAAAGAGCATGACATAAACATTAATCAAATAAACATAATTTAATTTGTAAACACATAACGTGACATGGTAAACAACGTTGCTAATACGTCTCTTACGCCAGCATAGTTACGAAGCAACAAGAACGAAATTATACCCCTATGTTGCTTTTAGTTAGAAAGCTGTTAAATAAATATTAATCAAGTTGCATTTAAATAGATAAATTCATACTTGAGTGACATCACAAAAACTATCACTACTGTATAGAGCACGACGCTACGAAACTATCACAACAAGAACGGATTTACAAACCTAGATTGCTTTTAATTATAGAACTAATTGCATATCAATTAAATTAATATTTAATTTATATATGACTAGCATATAACACGTCTACGCCGATAGCATGTAGGTTCAGTTGGCATGATCGCAAAATCACAAGAACGAGTTACTACACTAGCTGTTGTTTGGTTCGGACGTTGGTAACGTGATCTGTTTGCGGAGGGTAACTGATCCTGTTGCATGCTGTTTGTTTTAGGCGCGGTGTAATCGGATCACGCCGTTATCCGATACCTGAGGTGAAGTGAATAAAGGAAATTATCGTACGCTAACCTGGACACTACGGCCCCGCTTGCTGTTTGCTCTCGCGGTCATGAACAACAAATGCATGCAACAGGCAAGCACGAAAGATGCATGCACTGCTTCTTTTATGTTTACGTTACCGGAGATATAACCAAACAAATCAAGAAGTGCTTACCATGTTTACGTTACCCCTGTTTATCCGATCCCTTTACGTTTGCGTTTACTTATCTGAACCAAACAACACCTAGGTTGCTTTTAATTAAAAATGCATTAAATAAATATTGCACGTAAATCAATAAATTCATAATTAGGTGACACGATATACATCAGCACTACTACGTAGAGCGCAACTATACGAAACTAATGCAACTAAAACGGAGCAAAACGAAATTAAAACGAAGAAACGACAGAGATATTACGAACCAGTGGCAGAACCGTAAATACTTCATCTTGTACCTCCATCCATCTGAAGGGCCTCGGCCTAGGGGCGACACGAGAAGGAGAGAAAAAAATATTTAATTTACTACACGAGAGATTTCCCAAGCTAGGGGCTCCTCTACGGTAGTTTTGGTGTGCTTTGCCCATGGAGTAGGTACGTATATATAGGGAGGAAAACTCTCCACCTCCATGTCAACTGGCGATATGGTGCTAATTGACGTTGCACCATCCACCTTTACTAATAGGCCTAATTAATTATTAAAGCCCATTAGTAAATAAAGACATGGGTCTTTGGGCATGAGGAAATCTGAGATATTTTATTATTTTCGGAATTAATTAATTTCATGGATAAAATAATTCTAGAAAAATCCAGAATTATTATTTAAGCCACGAAAAATACTCCGAAAGCTCCGAAAATTCGGAGAAAATTCTCAAAGATATTTTAGAATGAGACAAACCCAAATAAAGTATTTGGAGCTCATGAAAAGATTGATGAAGATATCAAGGAAAAAGATTAAGTTCACGGAAATTGAAATTTTAAATCCAGAAAATACCAAAAAGTTTTTCGGTGAGAAGCAAACGTCGTCCTATGGTATTTTGAAAATAATAGCACTCACCAACACCAAAGACAAGCATCACACAAACACCACATTATCAAATTAATATGAGAAAGTTTAAAACCACAATTTTTTTATATTTAAATTAGCAGCAACTTAACTTATCTAATAAATTTATTCAGATATTGAAATTATTTATTTTATTTAGTGTTTCCTATGCACAACCCAAAATTAGAAATTTTGGGGTGTGACATCTACCATGTTCTTGCATGTTTTACGATCATTGGCATTAGATATCATTTAACACTTGATAATTGCCAATAGCATCTTTTTTAATATCTTATATCATGAACATGCTGTAGTCGATAGCCTTATCGATTCGGCTTTATAGCCGCATATTTGGAACTGTCTGGACAACGCCCGACATGTTCCACCTTAAATTACTGATTACCTTTCTCTCCTTGTCAATTGTAGGGTCAAATTGACTTGCACATCGCAGGTTCAAATCAACCGCTCCTGTGTCCTCTTAAGTCTAGAGAGAGCACAGGATCTGCTCCACACGGTTTCTCTCAGCTTGCTTGCGTGTGCCGGTGGTGGGTTCATTTTTTGCCGTCGACACTAGTATGAAAGCCAGTGGATCACCAAGAACCTCTCCAAGCCTCATGGTCCCACTATAATTACTCCTTTAGGTAGCTATGCTCAAGTCTTAGGGCTGAGCTGTCTTCTGGTGATCCACTCTTGTGGGAAGGTTCACAAAAAGCCTCCCATGGGCGCTTTCTCCAGTGCCTCCCTACGGACACCACCAGACAAATCTAGTGGGTCTAGGTGTTCTTTGGTCCATGACTAGGCCTGGATATCAAGCTGGCTTGGCTTGGTGCAATAACGAGCTGGCTCATTATAACTAACGAGCTAAAAAGCTGGTTCGGCTCGGCTCAGCCAAAAGCTTGAGCTAGCTCGTTTGGCTCGTGAGCCAGGGACAAAAAAATATAAAATGAAGACTTCTAGGAGGCAGTGATGCATTTTCCTCAGCCTCCATTGTAATAGAACCGTCCAAATTATAAGAGCACAAGTACAAAAACAATCACCGAAGTGATCAAATTCTCGCACTTGAGCCCATATAACTCCGGTAGTCCAATGCAATCACGAGGGATTTCAAACCAACCAACATACAAGCCAAGATCGTAGTGATTCAACATAACAAGTCACATGTTACAACCATTTCACAAGTAATTCAATATACATCAGAGTTCAACATAGTTATTACAACTTAAGTTCAAAAGTAGCGGAAGCAAAGTAATTTGAAACTTAACATTTCTCTGATTTCAAATACATGCTAGTACCAAGGTCGACTTCCAATAAAAGCATTAGAGACAAGATAAATAAGAAGGATCATGCCCATGATCACACTCCGCCACTAAGGCAGGAGCCAACCAACTCTTGCAGTCACCATGATACGTCACAACCTGCAACAAGTGGGGATAAAACCCTGAGTACAAGAAGGTACTCAGCTAGACTTACCCGACAGAAACCAGAAATAAGGCGACACCAAGGATCATGGAAGGCTGATATAAAGTGGGGCTAGCTTGACAACATTTTGCGTAAAAGCTTAATATAGATGATTAATCATTAATGCTTAAGCATCAAGTTAATTATTATTAACCTGTCATCTATATTAGCACCTGTACTAGAGCACTCACCTGATTAGGAGCAAACAATATTAACCATAGCAGGTATAAATTGAGGCAATATTTCCATCGTCATCCAATTAACCATCCGTTCAATTTAAGTGAATCTATGTTGCCGCTGCTCAAGTCAAGTGCTCACTAACCGGGAGCGACGACGATTCGAATCGAATTCCTATCCAGCTAGAGGGGTATTTCTAACACTCACCGCGCAGGCCCCTGCCAGGGTCGCACAAGCCACCTTTCGTACAATTCAGGAGTCGCGGGTTTGAATGATTCCTCATCCCCAAGGGCGACACTCTGCCAGGTGCTAGGGACTCTAACCCCCCTTGGTCTCATGCTAATGTCCCCAAGCACAACATTACTCTCCTCCAAGATGCGACCTATCATTCGACTCCCGGCCTGAACCGCATTACTCGGCTTCGCGGTTGGAACGACTTATCCGGCCAACTAAGTGTTAGACTGCGTTCAACATGACTCAAGGACGTACAGCAAATCGGTCCTTAAACGACTCAGACGGGGATAGATCCACACCCAAGACCTCTATGCCTTGTTGCTTCACCATCGTCATCCCGCCCGGTCTCATTTCATTTGATTAACCCATGGTTCCATTCCACGATAGCACATATAGCCAACCGTGCCATATATGAATATCCCTATATCTCGCAGGTGACAGAAAATCACCTAACTTCTACCGCTTAAAGCAGGGCTAAGCATCTACTCGATCCTAGTCTATGTAGGATTCAAGGATTCATATATCTGGACAAGGAATGATATAATGCAGCAAGGGTTTCCAACCAACTCCTATCACTTAATGCAACAATACTTATAACATATATAGAGAATTAATTGCTTTGAATCTAGGAGGCTTATAATGCTCCGGGGCTTGCCTGGGATCCGACTCAAGTCAGAGTTTGTCAGGTGAAATCCGCTTGGCGAGCATCCTCCAATCTAGCACTCATCTGATCCTTCTACCTTCGGGATGGATCCACCAAACACCGTCTTCGGGTTTGGCTCCAACGCCATTTACTTCACACGTTTCTGCTAGTGTACCTATATGAGATGCAAGATGCAAGTGCATGAATATATGGAAGTATAATGGACAATGCATCACATACAGTAAACAAGACAAACACCATATTACACTCCACATGCATAGACACTTCATGTTGTGTAACGCCCTAGAGTCCAAACGGCTCAGATCCACTCTGCACGCTGAATGAACCACACCTACCACCATCCCACTTACGCTTTCGTCCTCGCTTCGCGTAAAAGGATTAACCCGGGGATGGTGAGATGGACTCTAGAAGCCTTATATGTTGGTCTATCCCACTCTAAACAATCAAGGTGGGACTAAACTCTCTACAATATCTCATAATATTCACATGGGCCACTATGGGCCAAATTCCAAATTGGGCCGGGTGTGACATACACCCCCCCTCAAAGAACCCGGTTTTCTAAAGAACAAAACCAGGCTAATCATATGTGTGCCCAGGAAGTCCACACATATGCCAGAATGAAAAAGTATCAGAAACAATGTTATTATATAACGTATACATAGCTATATTAACACTTACATCAGAGTATCGCGGAACGGTGACTAAACTTCGGGCTCCATTCTTCTCAGGGACGGCTGACTGGGGGTAACATATGCCTAGCACTTCTACTAGTCTTCTGGAAACTCCACTACACCTTTGTCCTTCTTCCGAGTAGCATCTTACTACACACTAAAGTGTTGGGGAAATAGCAAGAGTGAGTCCATGTCGAACTCAACAAGTATAACACAGGGTTCATGAGGCTCAAAAAGGCTAGACACTGTTTGATTGCGTTTAGCTTTTAATCATCATATAATTAGCAATTGAGTAGCATCAAGGTATTCCAATTCCCATTAATGAATCAATGATCAATTGTAATAAGGATAATGAATAGCATTAACATGAGCATAATAATAATCAACAATAATTAAGCATGATATAATAATGGTGATCAACTATTCTGTAAGAATCCCCAAGGCCGCTCGTATCCGTGAGCACGGCTAGTATACCATTTTTTAACTCTGCGCAGAGGTGTACACTTTCACTGTGAGTCATGATTTCCAAATGCATGGGTTAATTACTCCCAAAACACTGAAAACCATATAAAGCCACTCAAAAGTTCGTCTAACAAGTTAGGGCCATTAGATTCACTTGGCAGGCAGATGTAGAACCCCCCTTCCCTGTGGCACAACAACCGCAGCCTATACACACTAGGCCAGGGGCTCGCACTACACCCAAAGTGGCAAGCCATTCTTACGCCATTTAAGGTAACCTCTAACAAGCTAGAAAAGGTCTCTTGAACAACTAGAGCCAGAGCCATATAGCCCTCACAGCTGTACTGTATATCTCGGTTATCACTTACAGGTAAGTCCTTACGGAGAGAAACCAGAGCAACAATATAACCCCTTGCTCTAGCCCCCTTTCAACAGTAATAAAATCATCTTAATGGTTGATTGCATAATCCATTAGTCAAATTACAAGATCATTGTTCATAATTAAGCACTAGCAGTAGCTACCCAAATGCACAACCCATAGGCGACAAGGAAACAAGATATCAATAGCTAAGTTATAATCTCTATGGTTGTCAAGGAAGACACATGCATATGTATGATAATTTCAGTGAATAGGACAACAAGGATGGTCCCATGTTATACTTGCCTTGATCAAAGCTTTCCTGTTGATACTGCTGGTCTGGCTCAAAATAATACTTCTGATCGTCAAGAAATTGCTCACCGTCTATACTTGATCGTCAAGCATCAACACACAATCATCCGAGCAATCATACACAAAGCAAACAAAGAGACATAATTAAAATAATACACCAACAGTAGCAAAATAATATAAAAAGTTTGTAAAACCCTTCTACACGTTACTACGATCACACAGACGTAAAGATCACGAAATTCGGATTTAAAACATGAAAGTTATGAATTTTCTAAGATTTCCTATAGATAAATAATTATTTTAATATAAACTCGAAAATTAAACTTTCCAAACCTACTGCACAACTATATTAACATGTAGAGCTCGCAAATACGAACCTAACGCAACTTGAACGGGTCAAATCGGAGTTAAAACGAAGATTTTATGATCAAAACAAGTTTAGTGGCAAAACTGTAAATAGTATCATCTTCTACCTTGAGCTGGGAGGAGCTCCGGTCAGCCATGGTGGTACCTCGCCGGAGAAAAACAAGATGAGATGGGAACTCGATGAAACAGCGATGGATTCGTGCAAACGGATATACCACGATGTAGAGAACGACGAGGGCTGCCTCTTGGTGGTGGTGGCTGGCGTCAGAACGCGACGGTTTGGCCGGAAAAGCTCGTCGGAAGTTCGCCGGAACGCAAGCTGTAGATGCAGAACTTCGGCAAGAGGTGGAGGGAGCTACGAGCGGCGGCTCGCGATAAGGGTTGTACTTCTGAAACCAGGGCGTCGAGGGCTAAGCCGGCATATATATAGTCGTAGGGTTTGGAAACTTTTCGGATTTTCTTAATTTCGGGATTATTTTAATTCCGTGAATAAAATAATTCCAGAAAATCTAAAATTACCTTTTTGGCCGTGAAAAATAGTCCGGAGCTCAGAAAAATCACGGGAAAAATCCTGGAGACTCTTGGAGAGATAAGGAACTCAACTAAATGAGTTTGAGCTCATGAAAAGATTGATGAAGAGATCAAGGAAAAAGATTAAGCTCACGGAAATTGAAATTTTAAATCCAGAAAATGCCAAAAAAATTTCCGGTGAGAAGTAAACGTCGTCCTATGGTATTTTGAAAATAATAGCACTCACCAACACCAAAGACAAGCATCACACAAACACCACATTATCAAATTAATATGAAAAAGTTTAAAACCACAATTATCTATATTTAAATTAGCAGCAACTTAACTTATCTAATAAATTTATTCAAATATTGAAATTATTTATTTTATTTAGTATTTTTCATGCACAACCCAAAATAGGAAATTTTGGGTGTGACAAATCTACCCCACTTAACAGGAATCTCGTCCCGAGATTCGGAGAGACTAGGGAGAAAGATAAAGTTGATCTGCAAGTCTTCACTTTTCTTTCGTCAACTCCTATCCAATGATGATGCCACAAACTCATAACCAACTTTGTAAATGTCTCCTTTAGACCCTTATGATTCTTGTAGATGGTTCTAACAGGTTACCCACCCTGGAAAAGGATACCTGCGCTCGATAATAACTTTGCAACCATGTAGATAGCTGATGCTTCCAGATGACGAAAATAGAACGTATAAAACCTCCATCTTGTATCGCCTTTAGTTCGGCAACCCCTCTTAAGAAGAGATCAACTGGAGAACACCAATGGATAGATTACATGTGTTTCTGAGTGATAACTACCATCATGTCCTTCTATCATCTCAAAGATATTCATGAGCATATGCAAGAACAAGTAACTTGTACTTCCTCGCGAGCAGAAAAATGGCAGTGCAGAAATACAGTTATAACTCAAGTTCTACGAATCCAATGATGTTGTAGCTTATACCGTTGGAAAGCTTATCAAATTTACTACAACTTTCTTATAGAATACTTCTCTAGATTCTACAGTTAACGTGGTCGAAAACTGTGCACAACAGAAACTATTCCAGATTGCTGACAGCATAGATACGTCGCCTTGTGATTTTCATAACTCCCAAACCATAGTAGCTATCAGGACGGTTCTTACGGTCAGAGAAAAATATTGAAGTCTACTATTGTCCAGAATTTATTCATGATTTTTGGGCATCCAAAAATAGAGGTATAAGCTAAGAAAGACAGACTGTTCTAAAAAAACAGGATAAGGCACAAACGAGATTCAGAGACTAGAGAGATAGATGACACTAATCTTCAAGTCTTCACGCTTCTTTGATTTATGTTGATGAGATATAAGACATGGATCAAGGATAGCCAAAAGAGGACAAGAAAGATAAGGTTTGATCTTCAGTTCTTGGTACCTCGTCGTTTGAGATTGATGATGGTAACGGACACTACCCCACTTAACAAAGATTTTGTTCCACCTGACAATGTCATTGAAGGCAACACTTTCTTTAAGGCTTGCTGCTAATGATAAGTCCTTCACTTAAAACTTACTAAACATACTTGATATGGGGGTGATGTCATCTAAGTTTTCATGAAACTAACTATAGACTCCCAATCATAGAGATAACCACTTCTTCCAGGTGAAGCACTAGGACATACGAAACATTCATCTTGCAACACTCACAACTTTGCTACCCCCTTAAGAAAAAGAAACTAGGGGACACCAAAGTAAATCACATCCCTTTTATACTAGATAACCATAATCATCTCTAATGTAAGATTCCCAGGCAAATCAATGAGATTCAAAGATATCCAATGATATATTCACTTGTACAAGATAAGGAAGTAATGCAGAAAATTTCTGGGCGAATTCCAATTTTAGCAGTTCAGTAAATCTGGCATAACTCGAGCTACAAAGATCCAAATGAAGTGATCTTTACATGGTTGGAAAGCTTATGAAACTATCTACAACTTTTATTAATAACACTTTTCCAGGTTCTGTTATTAAATTAATCAAAAACAGAGCTTAGCCAAAACTGTTCCAGAATTCCAGACTGTGCAGTAACCTCAACTTAGAACAGGTATATCTCTTAGCTCAAAATAGGTAAAAAGGTAAATCCTGTGGGTTTGGAAAGATACAGAAGTCTAGTTATTCCCAATAAAATTTCATAAATTTCTCATGTCCATATCTTGAGATATAACAGAAACATTGCAGACTGCTATAGAAATCAGCATGCGGAGTATTACGTAAAACCTACCCCACTTAGCATAGATCAAGCTACTCCTCAAGACTTATACCTTTCGAGCCACCTTTGAAATATGAGAACAAGGATAACACACAAGCAACACATCAAGCAAAACAAATACACATCACATCATCGATACTACACGTGCTTGTTCAACAATGGTGGTCATCCTAATGGCACCTTGGAGATGATGAAAGGCCATCGAACTTTTGAACAAGGTAAGATCAGAAAACTTTTAGTAAAATCAACATAAAACAAAATCCAATGGAGTAAGAAATAATAGCTCAAAGGAAGCTATATCAAGGAGGGGATACAACAAGACAAGGAAGAGAAAATAGTCAAAATCAATGAGTCAAGGTATGACAAATTAGTTTTATAGTAAAATAAGTTTTAGAATACGTCCAGTGCTACTTGGCATACGTCCTACAGTCAACACCGCTCTGATACCACTCTGTCACACCCGGTTTTCTAAAGAACAAAACCAGGCTAATCATATGTGTGCCCAGGAAGTCCACACATATGCCAGAATGAAAAAGTATCAGAAACAATGTTATTATATAACGTATACATAGCTATATTAACACTTACATCAGAGTATCGCGGAACGGTGACTAAACTTCGGGCTCCATTCTTCTCAGGGACGGCTGACTGGGGGTAACATATGCCTAGCACTTCTACTAGTCTTCTGGAAACTCCACTACACCTTTGTCCTTCTTCCGAGTAGCATCTTACTACACACTAAAGTGTTGGGGAAATAGCAAGAGTGAGTCCATGTCGAACTCAACAAGTATAACACAGGGTTCATGAGGCTCAAAAAGGCTAGACACTGTTTGATTGCGTTTAGCTTTTAATCATCATATAATTAGCAATTGAGTAGCATCAAGGTATTCCAATTCCCATTAATGAATCAATGATCAATTGTAATAAGGATAATGAATAGCATTAACATGAGCATAATAATAATCAACAATAATTAAGCATGATATAATAATGGTGATCAACTATTCTGTAAGAATCCCCAAGGCCGCTCGTATCCGTGAGCACGGCTAGTATACCATTTTTTAACTCTGCGCAGAGGTGTACACTTTCACTGTGAGTCATGATTTCCAAATGCATGGGTTAATTACTCCCAAAACACTGAAAACCATATAAAGCCACTCAAAAGTTCGTCTAACAAGTTAGGGTCATTAGATTCACTCGGCAGGCAGATGTAGAACCCCCCTTCCCTGTGGCACAACAACCGCAGCCTATACACACTAGGCCAGGGGCTCGCACTACACCCAAAGTGGCAAGCCATTCTTACGCCATTTAAGGTAACCTCTAACAAGCTAGAAAAGGTCTCTTGAACAACTAGAGCCAGAGCCATATAGCCCTCACAGCTGTACTGTATATCTCGGTTATCACTTACAGGTAAGTCCTTACGGAGAGAAACCAGAGCAACAATATAACCCCTTGCTCTAGCCCCCTTTCAACAGTAATAAAATCATCTTAATGGTTGATTGCATAATCCATTAGTCAAATTACAAGATCATTGTTCATAATTAAGCACTAGCAGTAGCTACCCAAATGCACAACCCATAGGCGACAAGGAAACAAGATATCAATAGCTAAGTTATAATCTCTATGGTTGTCAAGGAAGACACATGCATATGTATGATAATTTCAGTGAATAGGACAACAAGGATGGTCCCATGTTATACTTGCCTTGATCAAAGCTTTCCTGTTGATACTGCTGGTCTGGCTCAAAATAATACTTCTGATCGTCAAGAAATTGCTCACCGTCTATACTTGATCGTCAAGCATCAACACACAATCATCCGAGCAATCATACACAAAGCAAACAAAGAGACATAATTAAAATAATACACCAACAGTAGCAAAATAATATAAAAAGTTTGTAAAACCCTTCTACACGTTACTACGATCACACAGACGTAAAGATCACGAAATTCGGATTTAAAACATGAAAGTTATGAATTTTCTAAGATTTCCTATAGATAAATAATTATTTTAATATAAACTCGAAAATTAAACTTTCCAAACCTACTGCACAACTATATTAACATGTAGAGCTCGCAAATACGAACCTAACGCAACTTGAACGGGTCAAATCGGAGTTAAAACGAAGATTTTATGATCAAAACAAGTTTAGTGGCAAAACTGTAAATAGTATCATCTTCTACCTTGAGCTGGGAGGAGCTCCGGTCAGCCATGGTGGTACCTCGCCGGAGAAAAACAAGATGAGATGGGAACTCGATGAAACAGCGATGGATTCGTGCAAACGGATATACCACGATGTAGAGAACGACGAGGGCTGCCTCTTGGTGGTGGTGGCTGGCGTCGGAACGCGACGGTTTGGCCGGAAAAGCTCGTCGGAAGTTCGCCGGAACGCAAGCTGTAGATGCAGAACTTCGGCAAGAGGTGGAGGGAGCTACGAGCGGCGGCTCGCGATAAGGGTTGTACTTCTGAAACCAGGGCGTCGAGGGCTAAGCCGGCATATATATAGTCGTAGGGTTTGGAAACTTTTCGGATTTTCTTAATTTCGGGATTATTTTAATTCCGTGAATAAAATAATTCCAGAAAATCTAAAATTACCTTTTTGGCCGTGAAAAATAGTCCGGAGCTCAGAAAAATCACGGGAAAAATCCTGGAGACTCTTGGAGAGATAAGGAACTCAACTAAATGAGTTTGAGCTCATGAAAAGATTGATGAAGAGATCAAGGAAAAAGATTAAGCTCACGGAAATTGAAATTTTAAATCCAGAAAATGCCAAAAAAATTTCCGGTGAGAAGTAAACGTCGTCCTATGGTATTTTGAAAATAATAGCACTCACCAACACCAAAGACAAGCATCACACAAACACCACATTATCAAATTAATATGAAAAAGTTTAAAACCACAATTATCTATATTTAAATTAGCAGCAACTTAACTTATCTAATAAATTTATTCAAATATTGAAATTATTTATTTTATTTAGTATTTTTCATGCACAACCTAAAATAGGAAATTTTGGGTGTGACATGTTGCTTAAATAAACATCACCCAACCTAATATAAAAGATGACAAGCATATTAGGCATGGCACCCAAGGTTTCACAAGATCTTAGGTGTATGAACTTAACTACCCTCAAAGGAATAAGTCACACTTAACAATATACAAGCAAACAACTATAATTGGCATTTATCAATTTCTAGACATGCAAACAGCAGCTACAAGATTTAGCTATAACTAGAGCTACACAAATCCAAATGACTTAAAAGAAGACATTCTGGAAAGCTTATGAAATTATTTATAATTAATTTAATATCACCTAAGCCTGATTCCCAAGTTTACTGGGTCAAAAAGATGAAACTACAGACTCTGGTCTGCTCCAAACAGAGAGCAACCAAATCTGGAACCTGACTTTAAACATCTATAACTCAAAAACTACTTAACCAAATTCCACCAAATCTTAACACAAGATAGATACATAAATGATCTACAACTTTTGTATAAATAAGTTTTACAACAAAGCACATTATCATGAAGAACTTTGCTAAGTTCCCAGATCTGTCCAGAAACCTCATTTGCAAGAAATAATTATTAACTTATGTTGCAAACATATAATTTGACAAAACCAACTTTACCAATATTTCACACATGACTAATAAACACCAGAAAACATAGTGTCCATCACTAAATAAATTCTTTTAATACATTTTCTTAATTTATTTAGATAATTAGGTGGAATTATGTACACCTATCAAAAGTGCACAATAAATCCTACCAAAATTACAGTGTCCTAAAAATGCTCCCAAACGTCTACTGTCCAAATTGCAAGCCATTTGGACAAGTATATCAACCTCTATGAAAAAGACAAATGACCAATACAATAAATCATGTGAGAGCAAGTTAAACCTAAAACTCAATATTTCCTATGAACACATGGCCATAGTATGAATCAACATGATAGAGCAACATCATACTAAGTTAATGGAACAACATTTTCCATTTTATCACTTATATATTATTTATAAGCTATTTATCAAGCCAAAAACAAGTTAAATCAATAACTTGATCATACAGTAAGCAATGACCATGAACTTTATACCACAGTACATTCATAGCATGGCAAGACTACCATAAAAATCTCACATCATTTTGAGCAACACAACTCAAGATATAAAAATGTCAAGCAATATAATGTAGATTTCCTTATTTATCAAGGTCAAATCAAAACCTTAAGAAAACAGTGAACAACAAGTGTGTTTAATATTTTTCCTAGCAAGTACATGTCATTATAAAATTAACAAAACAAGAATCACTATTTTTGGAGTTCTAAAACTCCAGATCTTGCTCTGGTCAAGTTTAAAGGCATTTTTAGAGCTCTTTTCAAACTTAAATCAAAACACCAGAAATTTTCTACAAACAAGTAACATTTTATGACTCTACTGCATATATCTTTTCTCAAGGTTTCCAAAAAGTCCACATTTACTATTTTTGGAGTTTCCTAGCATGAGATATGGATTTTAGAAGATTTAACATAAAATCTGAAATTCAAAACAGAATTAACCAAACCCTAACTTAACGCTAGATGCACCCGGTTACACACCCAAGTCTGTGCCCATGGTGTTTCATGGCCCGCCCAGGTGTGGCCGTTGGCTGCCCGAGCTCTGTTCGGCCGGCAAAAACAGGGGAGGAGGGGCCGAGTCGATTCCGGACGGTGAGGCGGTTGCCGACGATGAGGAAGGGGCCGGTGAGGGTCGCGGCGTCGAGGCGCATCCAAAGGCGATCGCGGCTCGGCGTGAGGTGGCCCATGGCCTCCTGGCCGCGTGCTACCCCATCAGTGATGGCCATGGTGTCGGTAGCCGTACAACACGGTGGCGAGGAGCGGCCGGGGATGGGTGTAATAGGTGCAGCAGGGAGAGGCGGAGGTGGTGGTGTGCTTCACCTGGCCCACGGTGGACGGAGGTGACTTGGCACGGTCGAGCGAGCAGCCGCCACGGCACAGCTCGCTGGCGATGGTTGGGGGGCTGACTAGCGACAGCAGGGTGGGGCTAGAGCGTGCCCCGGGCTCACGCGCACCGGTGGGTAGCCACGGTTCTCACCATTGGGCTCGACGCGGCCGGACCACTCATGCTCACAGCTCGGCGGCGAGCTTTGCCATGGCGGAGCGCGCTCTCAGGCGCAGAGCGACCCGAGGAGGAGGCCAGCAGAGGGCGTGGCGAGCGAGGTGGAGGAGTGGGGGGATGCTGAGGCCATCACGCGTGCTCCATATAGCACAGGGATGAGGTCAGGGTGCGTGGAGGCAAGGCAGGAGCTTCACCCGTGCATGGTCTCCACGTCCTAGCCACGCGTCGTCCATTAGGGCAAAAGCACGAACAGTTGACGGGCAGTGAAGTGGTCCGGTTGGAGTCCAAATTTGGGCTTGCTCTGGGCCGATCTAGGTCTTGGACCTAAAAGCAAAGTTGTAGCCCACACAATGATCCACAAATTTGATTAAGGATCCATGGTCATTAGGGTTTTAGATCAGTGGGTAATTAATCTCTAATTAGGCAGTGTCAACAATTTAACTATTACTAGAGTAGGGCTCGGTTTTCTTGGATTTTGAAGGGCCAAACTCGATCAAATTGATTCCAACGTTTTGCATACTCTCCACAAGAGAGTTATCTCCAACTTTTATTTTTGGATCAATCCCAGTTGCTCAACAAAATTTGGAGAACGCGACGTGCCAACCCAAAAGACAAGAATTTCAGACTTAGAAATTGCTAAGTGTTGGAAACAGCCCTAATTCTGACTTGTGGGCCCTGTTTGAGCATGTTCCCTACATTTTCATGACTTGACCCTTAAACAAAGTTTGTTCTTTATAAAATTCTCTACAACTTTGTAAAAGGGTGCACAGTCATGCAAAGCTTCTAGGTCACACTTTTGAAATGGTCAAACAAATGTGTTCTAGGGTCCATATATGGTCAACCATCACTTAGAAGCACATTTAGGCAAAATGATCAACATGAACATTGTTCCATTAAGTGTCCTAAGTGTAGTTAAGGTGTTGTAGAGACCAAACATACCCACCATGCGTAGGTTGCACAAAAGTGTAGGCCTCACATGTATTGAAACATAGAAATCAAGTGAAATGCTATAGTTGTTTCATCACTATGTTTCAATTGTTTCATGTGTTTGTTTCAAGGTACATACCACACATGTTCCCCTAGGGTGTTCCACATGTGTCCAAGATGTGTTGCACATATTGCATTTGTAGGTTGCATAAACATTAGTTCCCATGGGATGTAAGGCAGGTTTTAGTTATAATCCAAACAAGCATATAACTCATCATTTAATGTGACTTTTTGATTCTAAACTCCATCAAACTTTTTCAGGGATCAATATAGATAGGTACTAAGGTGAGACATATGAATATATTGTAATAACACTACCCAAGCATATAATTTGAAAAGGGGCCTATATGTAAAGCAATGATGCAACATCCACTTTAGGTTAGGCTCATCTCCATAGGTTGACCTTGTCATCATCATCTCCACTTAATCTATCATGTTTGAGCTCAAACCCACTGCTTAGTGAGTTACAAACACTTGGGGTGTTACATCCATGGTCACGGGTTGAGAGGGTTTGGAGAATAGTAGGTCAGCAGCAGTTCGGCAATCCGCAATTGTTAGAGGGAGATCGAAGATTCAAGAGGAAAAAGGAGATAGAGAGAAGTGTCCGATTGAGGACCAAACTTAGCTCGTCAAGGGAGAGGTGCCACTGCAGTTCCTGTATGTTCTCACGACATCATGTCTTGCTCCCCCCATCGTCGGCCGCAGTCACGGACTCGCGCAGGCGCGCTCACCCCATTGTGGTTGCAGCCTTGCGGGCTTGCGGCGCAATGGTGGTCTTCTGTGCTCGTGCGTGTCAACAGCTAAAAGTCCTATGTTTGGTGTTGGTAATTAGTGACAATGCCTAAGTACTAATCCTATGCCTAAGTTGTATGTAGCATATGAGGATTAGTACATTCCAAGGTTGGTGGCAAGATGGACATGGTGATCATAATGGCCACACTTGGATTTGGACGCAACCCTACGTGATCAAGGCAAAGGTATATGCTTAAGGGTTGTGTTTTAGTAACCAAGACACCTAGTGGGTGTGGTTACATTATAGGTTAGATAGCCGTACTATAAAGAGAGGAATGACGCGGCTATTGAACTCCTAAGTGCCTCTAGGTGTCCATTTCATAATCATATGCATTTGGATAGAACTAATAATGTCTCGAAAAATGATTGTGAAAATGCTAACACACTCACACATGACGAGATCATCTGGTGGTGTTAGCACGTTTGCGAAGGTGGTGGATTCAGGCGTTTTCGAGGAGTTGAAGCGACTTTTTTCCACAACGCCGGAAGTTGGAAAAGAAACGGAAGCGAACGGAGGTCACAGAGGTGACCGAACGCTGAACCGGACGCGGTCTTTGCATGACCGGACGCGTCCGGTCAGTGTTCAGTGTCTGCACGTTTTTCAGGTTGATGATCGGACGCGTAGCGCGTCCGGTCACTGTCGACCGGACGTGTCCGGTCGTTCAGGGAGCTTACTGGACTCTAACCGGACGCGGGCACTGTGGCGTCTAGTCATTTCTCCAGCGTGTCCGGTCATTGTTTTGTCGTGCGCTGCTCAGACTTGACCAGCGCGTCCGGTCGTTTGCAGCGCGTCCGATCTGCGCGTCAAGCGCGTCCGGTCGTTGCTTCGCAGTTAGCCGTTGTGCGACCAGCGCGTCTGGTCAGTTGGACCAGCGCGTCCGGTCGTTTGCAGCGCGTCCGATCTGCGCGTCAAGCGCGTCCGGTCGTTGCTTCGCAGTTAGCCGTTGTGCGACCAGCGCGTCTGGTCAGTTGGACCAGCGCGTCCGGTCAGTGCTTCGTGACTTAGCCGTTGCGCGACCGACGCGTCTGGTTAGTTGGACCAGCGCATCCGGTCAGCGCGATTTCGGCTGTTTAAGTTTCTAACGGCTCTATTCAAAGGGGTACGTCTATAAATACTCGTTGGCCGGCTCAAGGCTCTCTCTCTCAAACATTTGACATACTTGTGAGCACTTTGAGCTAAGCAACTCCCCTCCCACTCATCTCTCTTGCTTCTTTGCATATTCGAAGTGAGATTGAGTGATCCAAGTGCATTTGCATTGTGAGATTGCATCTAGTTGGCACTTGGTGGTTGATTTGCTGCGGGATTCTTGTTTCTCTTGGTGGTTGCCGCCACCTAGACGGCTTGGAGCAGCTTGGAGGCGTTGGCAAGAGTTGGTGATTGTTCTTGGCCACCTCCGGTGATTGTGAGGGGTTTGTGCCTACCTCGGCGAAGCGCCAAAGGCAACATTAGTAAATTGCTCGTGTGTAAGGTCCTAGATGGCTAGAGAGGGGGGTGAATAGCCTATAAAAAATTTCTACAAGAAACACTAAGCAAACTAGTTAGAACAACAAATGGCGCAAAGCGAGTTTTGCTTAGCCTACGGTTGTGATGCAAGCCTCCTATCCACAAGTCTAGTGGATTATGATCTCTAGTTCACACAAGGGCTATGTCACTAAACTTACACTAGTGAGCAAGCTAACAACACTACTAGCAAAACTACTACTAGAGCTACACAAGATAATCTAGTAAAGATAAGTGCAAGAGAGAGGATTGTGATTCTTATACCAACGGTGAGGAGAAGATGTTGCCAATCACCAAGATGATATACAATCAATCAATATTGACAACAACTCAAAATGAAGACCAATCACCGGGAGACAAGAGACACAATATTTTTGTTCACCCGGTGTTCACTTGTGCACCGACAAGCTACGTCACCGGTTGTGTCGACCAACACTTAGATGGTTCCCCGGTGTGACCCTCAAGTCACTTGCCCCTCAAGGCACGCCCCGCAAGGCACCGCAAGACGCCACTCTCAAGTGAGGTAACTCAATGACACGCACATTCCACTAGAGTTGCTTTTGGCGTCCCGCCGAGGAAAGCACAAGAACCTCTCACAAACAACCGGAGGTGGCCAAGAACAATCACCTTCTCTTGCCAACGCCTCCAACAATCTCCAAGCCGGCTAGGAGCGGTACTCTCCAAGAGTAACAAAAAATCCACCGGCTAAACCACCCACAAGTGCCACTAGATGCCCTCAAGCTATGCAATGCACTTTGGGATCACTCAATCTCACTTTTGATTTGCAAACAAGCAAGAGAGATGAGTGGGAGGAGTAGCTCTAGCTCAAAGGATGCACAAGAGTGTTAGAAATGCCAAGAGAACTCCCCAAGGGCTGGCCAACGAGTATTTATAAGCATCCCATCCAAATAGAGCCGTTGCCACTCCACTGACCGTTTTTTTCGGGATGACCGGACGCGCCGGTCGAAACTGACTGGACGCGCTCAACCGCGTCCGATCCTCCAACGGTCACTGACCCCAACGGTCAAACCAATGACCGGACGCGCCGCTTCGAACGACCGGACGCGCCGATCGCACTGACTCGCGCGCCCGCGAAGCAACAACCGGACGCGCCCCTCCCAAAGACCGGACGCGACAGTGCCCGCGTCCGGTTTGAGTCCAGTAAGCTCCCTCGACGATCGGACGCATCCGATCATGTGTGACCGGACGTGCCTCGCGTCCGATCGTCCTCTGAGAACCTCAGTTCCTTCTGGGCGAGTGACCGGACGCGCCGGTCCCGCGAGTGACCGGACGCGCCGGTTGCAAACCCTAGCACCCGTGCCTACGCTGTACTGACCGGACGCGTCCGGTCATACCATGACCGCGTCCGGTGCAGCGTCCGGTCACCTCTGTGACCTCCGTTCGCCTCCATTTCTTTTCCGACTTCCGGCGTAGTGGAAAATAGGCATTTCAAGTTCCCAAAAAATGCATGAATCCCGCGCTCGCAAGCTTGGCGGGAGGGAGAGAGAGACCCAAACCCTCTCTACCGCTCAACCTTCAACACCTTCGTAAATGTGCCAACACCAACAAGTGATCACCACCTTGTGCACGTGTGTTAGCCTTTTCATAAACATTTTCGAAGGTTTTCCAGTTAGCTCACTAGGCCCTACATGCAATGCACTTCATGAATTCACCTAGTGGCACCCGTGCATCGAATAACCGATAAGACTTCCCCTCTTAATAGTTCGGCTATCGATCCTAAACCACTCACACCCTCTATAGTGTCTTGAGTGTAAACCAAAATGGCCCTATGGTTATACCTTTGCCTTGAGCCCATTTTGTTTCTCCAAATGATATGATCCACTTCATATCATCACATGACCGTCTCGATCCATCGACCTTGAATTCACTTGCTCTTCACCGTTGCATCGGTCCGTCGGCGCTAAGTCTTGCTCAAGCTTCACCATCGCATGGTCCTTCGCTTCAAAGCCTCGACTTGCCCTTCACCTTCACAACCGGTCCCTCGAGCCAAGCCTCATCTTGGTCTTCACCATCTTGGTCATATGAGTCAATGTCATGTCTCATATGCAATGACCACCTTTATCTAAATCATCCACTTAGATGCAAAGGTTAGTCCTAGGTTTCATCAATTAGCCAAAACCAAACTAGGGACTTTCAATCTCCCCCTTTTTGGTAATTGATGACAACCCTCACAAAGATGATTTTGATAATAAAAGTTTTAAACTTGTCATACTTGTCCAATCATTTTGCTCATAAGTAAAGTTTGGACAATTATCACAAGCTCGATTTTGGTAGCATTAGCTCCCCCTACATATGTGCATAGAGTTTGGATTGAAGGCTTTGCACATACGCATGGATAGAAGTGTTGGGAGAGTAATTCTACCAAAATGATGCTATGGTGTAAGAAATGGACCTTTGAAGCGTGATACCAATCGGAGTTGCCTTTTACACCATCCTTAGCATCATGAAGTAACTAGACATCCATCAAAACTCAAGAACCCCGTGAGATCAACATTATATGTAAAGGTTCTTGGACCACTTGTAAAGCTAACCACTTGTAAAGCTTTAGGCAAGTCTAGATACCACATGTAAACTATTCCTATGCATGCTAGTAGATCATTTCATCATTCAAGTTCTATACTAGCATTGCACCACACAAGCATGTATATTGAATTTAAATACATGTGCAATGAGCAAGTCATATGAGAATGCACAAACAAATGCAACAACTTTGTTTATGAGCTTGCTCCCCCTACTTGTGTGATCAAAATTTTATTTACCCCTTTATCATGTTGAATCATCTTTTTCTCTCCCCCTTTGTCAACAACTTACCCAAAATGGGATCAAATTGTGGAGAGAAAAACAATGTTTGATGGAGTAGGTTAAAAAATAATTCGATACCACATGTAAGGTTAAAAAATTATCAAATTTGGTTTAACCTAGAACACTTGCCAAAGAGATTTAATTCGATTTGAACCAAAGACAAGCTTCTTCACACCTCATACTAAGGGTTATCTTGCCTATGTTGAATTAAGCACTTATAGCAAATCTTCTAGATTCAACACTAGGTTTACAAGCTCACAAACATGTCATATGACACCACTAGATCAAAACAAACATAGAGGCAATGGTGGTAACATATATCCATCAAATTCAGTTGATTTATCATGAATGCTCATGCATACCACTTAATATGTCTACATGCTCTAGCAAGTCCTTAGCATAGGATGAATGACATGTCAATCAATTTTACCTTGCAATGTCGAAGGAGAGGCATGTCAATAAGTGGGTGGGGTGCATTCAACTCATGTTTGAGAAATCAAGAATGTTCAATTCATTCCTTAGCTTGCAAAACCTCTTTTCATCAAGTGGCTTAGTGAGAATATCGGCAAGTTGATCATCGGTGCCAACACTTTCAATGGCAATATCTCCCTTTTGTTGATGATCTCTAATGAAATGATGTCTTATGTCAAGATGCTTTGTTCTTCCATGTTGAACCAGGTTTTGTATCATCTTGATTGCACTCTCATTATCACATAGCAACGGCACATTCTTGAAGTTGAGGCCATAATCCTTCAAAGTTGATTTCATCCATAGCAATTGTGCACAACAACTCCCCGCACTCACATATTCGGCTTCAGCGGTAGAGATTGCCACACTATTTTGTTTCTTTGAGGACCATGACACAAGTGATCTTCCAAGTAATTGACATGTGCCACTTGTGCTCTTTCTATTGATCTTGCAACCCCCATAGTCGGAGTTCGAATATCCAATCAATTCAAACTTTGACCCCTTGGGATACCATAGTCCAACATCTCTTGTTTGCTTCAAGTACCTCAATATTCTCTTTGCGGCTGTGAGATGACTCTCTCTAGGTGAGGCTTGATATCTAGCACACATACAAACACTAAACATGACATCTGGCCTTGATGCGGTGACATAGAGTAGACTTCCAATCAAAGACCGATATTCCTTTTGATTCACCATTTTGCCATCAAAATCACTATCCAAATTGCCATTTGTACCCATTGGAGTTGAAATTGGCTTTGCATCTTGCATTCCAAACTTCTTCAACATGTCCCTTATGTATTTCCCTTGACTCACAAATGTTCCATTCTTCAATTGCTTGACTTGGAGACCAAGGAAGTAGCTAAGTTCACCAATCATAGACATTTCAAACTCTTTGGCCATCATAGCACCAAATTCTTCACAATAAGCTTGATCGGTTGATCCAAAGATGATGTCATCAACATATATTTGCACTATGAATAGATAATTCCCAATCTTCTTGGTGAATAGAGTTGTATCAACCTTGCCCATCTTGAATCCCTTAGAGAGAAGGAAATCCCTTAGCCTCTCATACCATGCTCTAGGTGATTGCTTTAAGCCATATAAAGCCTTCTTCAACTTGTACACATGGTTGGGTTTCTTGTCATCTTCAAATCCGGGAGGTTGCTCAACAAAGACTAACTCATTGATGATTCCATTGAGAAATGCACTTTTGACATCCATTTGATATAGTTTGATGTTGTGTGCACAAGCATAAGCCAATAGAATCCTTATTGCCTCTAATCTTGCCACGGGAGCATATGTCTCATCATAGTAAAGACCTTCTATTTGAGTGTAACCTTGAGCAACTAGTCTTGCTTTGTTTCTCACCACTATGCCATCTTGATCTTGCTTGTTTTTGAACACCCACTTGGTTCCAATCACATTATAGTCATTTGGCCTTTCTACCAATTCCCAAACATCATTTCTTGTGAAATTGTTTAGTTCTTCTTGCATAGCCATGATCCAATCGGCATCCTTCAAAGCTTCTTCTATTTTCTTTGGTTCTATGGTTGACACAAATGACGCATGCTCACAAAACATAGCCAATCTTGATCTTGTTTGCACACCACTTCTAATATCACCAATAACACTATCAATGGGGTGATCTCTTGCAACATGTTGTGGTTGGAGTACTTGCACTTGATTACTTGAGCTTGGTTGATCACTTGATGTATCTTGATGAGATGAACTAGCACCATGATCTTGTGCTTGAGAGTCACTAGCTAGCTTGAATGGAGAATTGAGCACTTGATCTTTATCATCATCTTGAATATCAATTACTTGCTTTGCTCTAATGTCCCCAATGTCCATGTTCTTCATTGCTTCCACCAATAGAGTTCCACCAACATCATCTAGATTCTCTTCTTCATCTTGTGACCCATTGGTTTCATCAAATTGCACATCATGGACTTCTTCTAGAATGCCACTTGAATTGTTCCAAACTCTATAAGCTTTGCTTGTAGTTGAATAACCAAGTAGGAACCCCTCATCACATCTCTTGTCAAACTTTCCTAATCTAGTGCCCTTCTTCAAGATATAACATTTGCAACCAAACACTCTAAAGTAAGAAATATTGGGCTTTCTTCCATGAAGTAGCTCATATGGGGTCTTCTCTAGTAATGGATGACAATATAGTCTATTGATGTAGTAGCAAGCGGTATTGATTGCTTCATCCCAAAATGATTGACTCACATTGTACTCATGAAGCATTGATCTACCCATATCAAGCAATGTTCTATTCTTTCTCTCAACTAGGCCATTTGATTGTGGAGTGTACTTGGCCGAGAATTGATGTCCAATGCCATAGTGATCACAAAGTTCTTCAATTCTTGTATTCTTGAACTCACTTCCATTGTCACTTCTCACTTTCTTGATTCTAATCTCAAACTCATTGTGAACTCTAGTGAGAAAGGTCTTGAAGGTGTCAAACACTTCACTTTTGTCACTAAGAAAGAATACCCATGTGAATCTTGTGAAGTCATCCACTATGACAAATCCATACTTATTACCACCTATGCTTAAGTATGTTGTTGGGCCAAATAGATCCATGTGCATCAAATCAAATACTTTGCATGTGCTCATTGTACTTTTCTTTGGATGTGAGCTTCCAACTTGCTTCCCGGCTTGACATGCACTACAAAGCTTATTCTTCTCAAATTCAACATCTTTCAAACCATTGACAAGATTGTGAGTTGTAAGCTTCTTCAATTGTTTCATGCCAACATGACCAAGCCTTCTATGCCAAAGCCAACCCATGCTTGATTTGGAGATTAAGCAAGTTGTCAAAGAAGTTTCTCTAGCATTGAAGTCAACTAGGTAGAGATTCTCCTATCTAAAGCCCTTGAATGCCACATTTGAACCATTCATACTAATGACTTCCACATCATCAACCCCAAAGATACATTTGTAACCAAGATCACATATTTGTGCCACGGATAGAAGATTGAAATCCAAGCTTTCAACTAGCAACACATTGGAGATACTCAAGTCATTTGATATTGCAATCTTGCCCAAGCCAATAACCTTGCCTTTCTTGTTATTACCAAATGTGATAGAATCAACACCACTATCATTGTCATTGATTGAGTCAAACATTCTTGATGTACCGGTCATGTGTTGAGTGCACCCACTATCAATAATCCAATGCCTTCCTCCGGCTTTGTAATTGACCTATAAGCAAATCAATGAAGCTTAGGTACCCATTTTTGCTTGGGTCCTTGTAGGTTAGTAACTAAGCTCTTTGGTACCCAAATAGCCTTCTTCTTTGGGCCAACAATGGGTGTACCAATAAACTTAGCTTGCACAACCTTCACACCTTTGGTAAGCACATAGCAAGAATCAAAAGTTATAGCATTAACAAATTTCTTGCTTTGGTTCTTTTTATTACAATTATGCTCTAAGTGCCCAACTTGCTTGCATCTATTGCAAAACCGACCATTGCTCTTTACAAAGCTAGGCTTTGGAGTTGCAAAGGCCGACTTGCCTTTCTTGGGGGTGTAGCCCAATCCCTCTTTGTTAAGAGAGAACCTTTGGCTACCCAAGCACTTAAGCAAGCGGGCCTCACCACCGTAGGCCTTGCCTAGGGCGTGAGTGAGCTCATCCACCTCTCTCTTGAGAGTCTCATTCTCAACCATTAGTGAGGTATCACAAGTGAAACCATCACTAGTAGTGGAGGTAGAGTTGGTGGTGGTGGATGAAGAGCTACAAGAAGGGTTAGCATTTTTCATGATGATAGGTTTATAAAAAGATTCATCAATTATATCACATGTAACACCTATATCACATGATACAACAACCTCCTTCTTTGCTTGTTGCTCAAGTAGCAATGAGTGAGCTTTTTCAAGCTTGGAATGAGCTTTACCAAGATCCTCATGGTCTTCCACTAGACTCTCATGAGTGGTCTTAAGCTCACCTAAAACTTTCTCAAGTATTGCTACTTTCATTGAAAGCTTCTTACACTCCTTGTTCTTGGCAATAGCTATGTCTCTAGTTTGTTGCATCAAGTCATATAGTTGTTCTTTAGTTGGTTCATCATCATCATTTTCATTATCATTATTATTATCACTATCATGAACATATTCCATTTCACTTTCATCATCACTCTCATCATATAATACCTTAGCTTCTTTGGCCATGAAGCACGAAGAGGATGAATCAAATAGTGAAGGCTTCTTGTTGATAGCAATGGAAGCAAAAGCCTTGTTGGATGATTCTTCTTCTTCATCATCATCATCACTTTCCCAAGTGACCACATAGGCTCCGTTCTTGTCCTTCTTGAAAGTCATCCTGGCTTCTCTCTTTTTCTTCTCAAACTTGCCCCTCTTGTTGTTCTTCTTCTTGTCATAGGGACATTCGGCTTGAAGATGTTTGGTGCTATCACAATTGAAGCACTTCCTTTGTTGCTCATTGCTCTTGAAGTTGTCATTTTTCTTTTTGAAGCCTCTTCTCTTAATGAACATGTGACCCATTTTCTTGACTACAAAAGCAAATGCCTCATCATCAATTTCATAATCTTCATCTTCACTATTGTCTTCATCTTCTTCAATGATGGTAGCTTTGCCCTTGGAGGAGATGGCCTTGAATGCCACGGTCTTCTTCTTCTTCTCATCTTCCACCTTCTCCTTGTCATCAACATCTTGATCATATTTGTCATAGGTCAATACTTCACCAAGCAAATCATTAGGCTTCATTGTTTCAAGCCCATCTCTTTGCAACATCATGATCAACATCTTGAATCTTCTAGGTAAGCTCAATAAGAACTTGTGACAAAAATCTTGATCTTGAGTTTTGTGCCCTAAGCTCTTGAGATCATTGACTATCACTTGCAATCTATGAAACATTTCAATGATTGTTTCATCATCCTTTTTCTTGAAGTTCTCAAACTCACTCTTGAGCGCATATAGCTTGGCACTCTTCACAACCTTAGTGCCTTCATATGTCTCACTCAACCTTGTCCATACTTCACTAGCCAATTCCAAATCTTTGATGCCCTCAAACACTTTTGTGTCAATACCATTGTAGAGTGTATTGAGAGCCATTCTATTGCATGTTCTATTTGCTCTATCTTCATCGGTGAGATGATCGGGATCAATGATAGCAAAATCATTCTCGGTGACTTGCAATACTCTCTCATGAATAGAGCCAAGGTACATTGTCATCTTTCTCTTCCAATGAGCAAAAGAACTAACACCATCAAAGAACGGTGGCTTGCCCCCAACATGATTGAACACAATTTGAGCCATTTTTCACACCGAAGGATGTTAAGCCTTGATTAAAACGGTGACCACGGCTCCGATACCATTTGTAAGGTCCTAGATGGCTAGAGGGGGGTGAATAGCCTATAAAAAATTTCTACAAGAAACACTAAGCAAACTAGTTAGAACAACAAATGGCGCAAAGCGAGTTTTGCTTAGCCTACGGTTGTGATGCAAGCCTCCTATCCACAAGTCTAGTGGATTATGATCTCTAGTTCACACAAGGGCTATCGATCACCGGGAGACAAGAGACACAATATTTTTGTTCACCCAGTGTTCACTTGTGCACCGACAAGCTACATCACCGGTTGTGTCGACCAACACCTAGATGGTTCCCCGGTGTGACCCTCAAGTCACTTGCCCCTCAAGGCACGCCCCGCAAGGCACCGCAAGACGCCACTCTCAAGTGAGGTAACTCAATGACACACGCATTCCACTAGAGTTGCTTTTGGCGTCCCGCCGAGGAAAGCACAAGAACCTCTCACAAACAACCGGAGGTGGCCAAGAACAATCACCTTCTCTTGCCAACGCCTCCAACAATCTCCAAGCCGGCTAGGAGCGGTACTCTCCAAGAGTAACAAAAAATCCACCGGCTAAACCACCCACAAGTGCCACTAGATGCCCTCAAGCTATGCAATGCACTTTGGGATCACTCAATCTCACTTTTGATTTGCAAACAAGCTAGAGAGATGAGTGGGAGGAGTATCTCTAGCTCAAAGGATGCACAAGAGTGTTAGAAATGCCAAGAGAACTCCCCAAGGGCCGGCCAACGAGTATTTATAAGCATCCCATCCAAATAGAGCTGTTGCCACTCCACTGACCGTTTTTTTTGGGATGACCGGACGCGCCGGTCGAAACAGACCGGACGCGCTCAACCGCGTCCGATCCTCCAACGGTCACTGACCCCAACGGTCAAACCAATGACCGGACGCACCGCTTCGAACGACCGGACGCGCCGATCGCACTGACTCGCGCGCCCGCGAAGCAACAACCGGACGCGCCCCTCCCAAAGACCAGACGCGACAGTGCCCGCGTCCAGTTTGAGTCCAGTAAGCTCCCTCGATGATCGGACGCGTCCGATCATGTGTGACCGGACGCGCCTCGCGTCCGATCGTCCTCTGCGAACCTCAGTTCCTTCTGGGCGACTGACCGGACGCGCCGGTCCCGCAAGTGACCGGACGCGCCGGTTGCAAACCCTAGCACTCGTGCCTACGCTGTACTGACCGGACGCGTCCGGTCATACCATGACCGCGTCCGGTGCAGCGTCCGGTCACCTCTATGACCTCCGTTCGCCTCTGTTTCTTTTCCGACTTCCGGCGTAGTGGAAAATAGGCATTTCAAGTTCCCAAAAAAACGCCTGAATCCCGCGCTCGCAAGCTTGGCGGGAGGGAGAGAGAGACCCAAACCCTCTCTACCGCTCAACCTTCAACACCTTCGTAAATGTGCCAACACCAACAAGTGATCACCACCTTGTGCACGTGTGTTAGCCTTTTCATAAACATTTTCGAACGTTTTCTAGTTAGCTCACTAGGCCCTACATGCAATGCACTTCATGAATTCACCTAGTGGCACCCGTGCATCGAATAACCGATAAGACTTCCCCTCTTAATAGTTCGGCTATCGATCCTAAACCACTCACACCCTCTATGGTGTCTTGAGTGTAAAACAAAATGGCCCTATGGTTATACCTTTGCCTTGAGCCCATTTTGTTTCTCCAAATGATATGATCCACTTCATATCATCACATGACCGTCTCGATCCATCGACCTTGAATTCACTTGCTCTTCACCGTTGCATCGGTCCATCGGCGCTAAGTCTTGCTCAAGCTTCACCATCGCATGGTCCTTCGCTTCAAAGCCTCGACTTGCCCTTCACCTTCACAATCGGTCTCTCGAGCCAAGCCTCATCTTGGTCTTCACCATCTTGGTCATATGAGTCAATGTCATGTCTCATATGCAATGACCACCTTTATCTAAATCATCCACTTGGATACAAAGGTTAGTCCTAGGTTTCATCAATTAGCCAAAACCAAACTAGGGACTTTCATCGTGTCATTGCAACCTTTTGCCATTTGGTAGGTTCTTGTGGCGCCTTTTGAGAGGCTCGGTGTGAGACCGATTAGCCACCGAACCACGTGGTGAAGAGGGACACAACAGGGACTAGCGTGCCGGCAAGCACGTGAACCTCGGGATAAATCTTCGTGTCATCACTTTCATATTGTGATTGATTGATCCCGGTGTTCGGTTATCTTGGTATTCATTGTTGATCATATTGGTTGGCTCAATACTTCGCCCCTCGGTGAAACTCTCCTAACTCAACTCCGCATTACTTTCCTAGTTATCTTTGCTAGCTAGTTAGCTTTGCTTTAGTAGCTCCTTTGTGTAGCTTGCTAGTTGTAGTTGTAGTTACCATCTCGGTTTGACTTGTGCGGTTGAGTGCAAATATACTAGAATTGTGAATTGGTTAGGTGGCTTGCAAACACCCTGTAGGCTAAGCAAAACTCGCATCTCGCTATTTGTTTTATTGATAAACTTGTTTAGCGTGTCTTTGTAGAATTTTTAAAAGGCTATTCACCCCCCCTCTAGCCATCAAGACCTTTCAAGTGGTATCAGAGCCATGGTCACTGTTTTCAAGGCTTAACAACCTCGGTGTAAGATGGCTCAAGTTGTGTTCAACCATATCGTGGGTAAGCCTCCATTCTTTGATGGTGTCACATCTTTTGATCATTGGAAAAGAAAGATGAAGCAATATCTTGGCTCTATTCATGAGAACGTTTGGAAGGTGACACACCATGATTATGCTATCATTGATCCCAACAACCTCACCAACAATGATCGCATTAACAACCAATGCAACACTATGGCTCTCAATACTCTCTACAATGGGATTGATGCAAAGGTCTTTGAGCAAATCAAGGATCTTGAGAAGGCAAGTGAAGTGTGGACAAGATTAGAGGAAACATATGAGGGCACTTCAACGGTAAAGAGTGCCAAGCTCTATATGCTCAAGGATAAGTTTGCAAGCTTCAAGATGAAGGATGATGAGTCCATATCGGAGATGTTCTATAGGCTACAAGTTATTGTCAATGATCTTAAGAGCCTAGGATAAGATGTCAAGGATAAGGAGTTCTCACATAAGTTCTTGATGAACTTACCTAAGAAGTTTGCTATCTTGAGGAAGATGATCCAAAGAGAGGGTTTGGACAAGGTGACTCCAAACCAAGTGCTTGGAGATGTCATGACCGATGCTCAATATGATGATGATGAAGATGAAGATGAGAAGAAGGAGATCAAGGTCAAGCAAGAGAAGACCACCGCATTCAAGGCTTCTTCTTCCAAGGGCAAGAGCAAGGTTGATGATGATGATGATCCATTTGATGATGAGACCATGGCCCTTCTAGTGCAAAAGATGGGTCGGTTCATGAAGAAGAGAGGCTATGGTGCAAGAAAGAGAAGGGACTTCATGAAGGCAAAGGAGGTGCTTTGCTACAATTGCAATAGCCCCGATCATGTAGTGGCAAAGTGCCCCTATGAAGATAAAAGATATCATGATGGGGAGTTGAAGTTGAAGAAGAACAAGAAGGAGAAGAAAGCAAAGAAGAGCTTCACATTCAACAAGAAGAAGAAGGGTGGTGGCTATGTGGTCACTTGGGATAGTGATAACTCCGATAGTGATGATGATAACTCTAGTGATGATGAGAAGACCACTCGGCGAGCCATTACAAGCATCGCCCTCTCCAACAAGCCATCCATCTTCGACACTACATCGACATGCCTTATGGCCAAGCCTACCAAGGTAAAACATGATGATAGTGATGATGATTCTTATGCTAGTGATGATTGTAGGAGTGATGATGAGGAGGTTGAGGACTACTCCAAGGATGATCTATTGGGCATAATAGATCAAATGAGCAAGGGCTACAAGAGGACAACCAAGAAATACAAAATCTTGGAACAAGAGCTCATTGCCAAGAGCAATGAAAATGATGCCTTGATGGAGGAGCTTGTTGCTCTCAAAAAGAGTAAGGAGTGCAAAGGAATTGAACAAGAGCTCAAAGCTCTTAGGAAATTCTTTGATGAGTTAGAGGCCTCTCATGAGTGTCTAAAGGAAGATCACGAGGACCTTGAAGTTGCTCACACTAGGCTTAAGGAAGCCCACTCCACTCTACTTGAGCTCATCAAGGAAAAGGACCTCAAGTTGGAGAAGTTCATGAAGGAAGCTAAGGAGGAGCAAGTGATTGTCACTTGTGATATTGGACTAACATGTGATATTATTGATGATTCTTTATTTGTTGGTCCTACTAATGCTTCATGTAGCTCATCATCATCCACCACAACCAACTCTATCTCTACTACTAGTGATTCATCATTTGTGGTTGAGAATGAGACTCTCAAGAGAGAGGTGGATGATCTCACCCGCGCATTAGGCAATGCCTATGGTGGGGATGCCCGCTTGCTAAAATGCTTGGGTAGCCAAAGGTTCTCTCTTAACAAAGAGGGTTTGGGCTATACTCCCAAGAAGGGCAAGGCGGCCTTTGCTACTCCAAAGTCTCGCTTTGTGAAGGGCAATGGTCGTTATTGCAATAGATGCAAGCAAGTTGGGTATCTAGAGATTAATTGCAATAAAATGAACAAGAACAAGAAAAATGCTAATGTACCTTACATTCCTTTTGATTCTTGTTATGTGCTTACCAAGGGTGAGAAAGGTGTGCATGCTAAGTTTATTGGTACACCAATTGTGGGTCCAAAGAAGAAGGCCATTTGGGTACCAAAGAGCTTAGTGACTAACCTCCAAGGACCCAAGCAAGTATGGGTACCTAAGAAACATTAATTTGTTTTGTAGGTCAATTATAAGGCCGGAGGAAGGCATTGGGTGCTTGATAGTGGATGCTCTCAACATATGACCGGTCATTCAAGAATGTTCAACTCTCTTAAATCAAATGATAGTGGCATTGATAGTATCACATTTGGTGACAATAGCAAGGGTGATGTAAAGGCTCTTGGAAGGATTGCAATCTCTAATGATCATAGCATTTCCAATGTGCTCTTAGTTGAAAAGTTAAACTTCAATCTTCTCTCGGTTGCTCAATTGTGTGATTTCGGTTTCAAGTGCATATTTGGTGTTGATGATGTGGAGATAGTTAGTGTTGATGGCTCCAATTTGATCTTCAAGGGTTTTAGATATGAGAATCTATACTTGGTTGATTTTAATTCTAGTGACACTCAACTTTCAACATGCTTGCTCACCAAATCAAGTATGGGTTGGTTATGGCATAGAAGACTTGGTCATGTTGGCATGAAGCAATTGAACAAGTTAGTGAAGCATGACTTAGTTAGAGGCTTGAAGGATGTCACATTTGAGAAGGATAAGCTATGTAGTCCATGTCAAGCCGGAAAGCAAGTTGGCAACACTCATCCATTGAAGAGCATTATGAGTACTTCCAAGGCATTTGAGTTGTTGCACATGGATCTATTTGGGCCAACTACATACACAAGCATTGGTGGCAACAAGTATGGCTTTGTAATTGTGGATGATTTTACTGGATACACATGGGTATTCTTTCTTGTGGACAAGAGTAATGTATTTGATATATTCAAGAAGTTCATCAAGAGAGTACAAAATGAATTTGAAACCACAATCAAGAAAGTGAGAAGTGACAATGGAAGTGAGTTTAGAAACACAAGAGTTGATGAGCTATGTGATGAGCTTGGAATAAAACATCAATTCTCGGCCAAGTATACACCTCAATCAAATGGCTTAGTTGAGAGGAAGAATAGAACTTTGATTGATATGGCAAGATCAATGTTGAATGAATATAATGTGAGTCATTCATTTTGGGCCGAAGCAATCAACACGGCTTGCTTCTATAGCAACCGCCTCTATTGCCACAAGTTCCTAGAGAAGACACCATATGAGATATTGAATGGAAGAAAGCCCAACATTGCATACTTCGGGTATTTGGCTGCAAATGCTACATCTTGAAGAAGGGCACTAGATTGAGCAAGTTTGAGAAGAAATGTGATGAAGGAGTCTTACTTGGGTACTCCACTACTAGCAAAGCTTATAGAGTTTGGAATTTGGCTAGTGGTTTACTTGAAGAAGTTCATGATTGTAACACCCAAAAATTCTAAACTTTAGGAATAATGAATTTCAAATAAGTTAGATAACAATTAAGGGCAAATTAAAATTTAGAAAAGAATATTTGGTGATGCATTCATGCTTTTGCATTTATTTTATTTTGTGGTGTGGTTATATTTGTTTTATTTTAATTGATTCGGTTTTGGAATATATATATATATAGAAGTGAATAAATGAAGAAAAGAAAGAAAAATAAAAAAAAGAAGAAACAACTTACCTTCCGCCTGGTGGTTGACGGCTCGTTCAGGGCGACCTGCTTTCCTCCGCGCCTGCGGCCGCGTGGGCCGGACCGCACCGCAGCGGCTCAGTCCGGCCGAGCCCAACAGCGGCCTCTCTCTGTCACACCCAAAATTTCCTATTTTGGGTTGTGCATGAAAAATACTAAATAAAATAAATAATTTCAATATTTGAATAGATTTATTAGATAAGTTAAGTTGCTGCTAATTTAAATATAGAAAATTTTGGTTTTAAACTTTTTCATATTAAATTGATAATGTGGTGTTTGTGTGATGCTTGTCTTTGGTGTTGGTGAGTGCTATTATTTTCAAAATATCATAGGATGACGTTTACTTTTCATCGGAAAACTTTTTGGCATTTTCTGGATTTAAAATTTTCAATTTCCGTGAGCTTAATCTTTTTCCTTGATCTCTTCATCCATCTTTTCATGAGCTCAAACTCATTTAGTTGAGTTACTTATCTTTCCAAGAGTCTCCAGGATGTTTCCGGTGATTTTTCTGAGCTCCGGACTATTTTTCGCGGCCAAAAAGGTAATTCTAGATTTTCTGGAATTCTTTTATTCGCGGAATTAAAATAATCCCGAAATTAAGAAATTCTGAAAAGTTTCCAAACCCTACGACTATATATATGCCGGCGTAGCCCTCGACGCCCTGGTTTCAGAAGTACAACCCTTATCGCTAGCCGTCGCTCGTAGCTCCCTCTATCTCTCGCCGTATCTTAGATATACATATATATGTATACGTGCATGCATGTTGAGCGGCTGTACACGTAAGGAAAGAAATCCTGTTTCTGTACGTACATCTTGCAGAGTAGTTATGTGACTCAAATAGTAATTCTAGATTTTCTAGAATTATTTCTAGTCATGAAATTCATTAATTCCGAAAATAATAAAATCTAATCCTATTCCAACTTGGCTTTAACCTAGAGTATATAAATACATGCCCACGTTTCTCTCTTTGATCTTGTGATCTGAAATCCTTTTTCTTAAGCCGCGTACCGTGCAACCCCGCCGCCGTCCGCTGCCAAATCAACCTCCGCCAACTTGCCGCGCGTCCAAGTACTCGGAGTTCTTCAAGCATGAGTGCCCGCAGGCCTTCATCTACGCGCACGACAGCCCCTCGCTCACCCACAAGTGCGCCGATCAAGCATCCGAGGGCTGTGCGCTGTCGCCGACGTCCAACTGTACGGAGATTGGAGATCCGAGAGCCGTGCGCCATAGCCGTCGAGAAGTGTGGCCGACGTGGACCAACAAACATCCGCCGATCGAGCATCGAAGCCCATCGTGAACGCCGCCCATTCCAGTTCTCCTGTTCCCGGCGCCATCGATCCTTCGTTCCTATGATGTTGAAAAGTCGACGCCGAGCAAAGCATGGAGAAAACGATCGAGTGCCACGGGCCCTACCCTAACCGAGCCACGCGCTGTCGTTCGTTGCTGGAGAGGTGAGGCTTGTCCTGCTCGATCAAAGTGATCCTATACTGCTGTTCGATCCCGTATTCCTGCCTTCGTGTTCTCTCGTTGCCGACCGTGAACCTTGCTGCAGCACCGTCGAAACCAAAGCCGGAGGGAAACTATCTCGAGAAGCAGCACCGTCATCAAGCTGTCGTTCTCATCTCCTTGGCACCAGATCGAGTTTGTTGCCGGCGTGGAGTCCGGCCGGCCACCAGTCAGAACTCTGGAAGTCACCACTGTTTCGTCTGCCGCACATCTGCCTTCGGAAATCTTGCTGTTCTGCACGCCAGCCATCCACCTCAGGACACCAGCGTCCTTGCCAGCTGCTGCCCTCTCGTCGAGCAAGCCAGGCTCATGCTTCTATCTTCGCCATATCCAGCAGCTCCTGCACGTTTATTTCATCATTGCCGGGGAGGAAATCAAGAGACGCCTCCTGTCCAGCATGCAAGGATTCTGCATCAAAGTCACCAAGTGCATATGAATGCATCTGTACGTATCTTCTACCCACCTGTGCTTTTCAAGAGCACATTCATCATCTAGAGAACGCAGCTAGACATGCAATGCAGAAGCAAATCAAGGCAACCAATCACACGTGCACTTGTCCAATTCACATCGATATCTTATCTGTTTTAGTTCGTTTATATAGTCATCTTAATCAAACTAGTTTCATATTGCTGTGATCTACGGCCTAGCAGTGACGCTTTATCATCCTACATGCTTATTTGTTTATAATTAAATATTAATTAATCTGTATGAAACTCATTTTCTAATCTAAAAACAATACAGGCGTTATACTACGGTATTTGATATATAAATGTTAAATATAATTAATTACTAGCATGATCGTGCTTCTAAATTATAAATCGCTTAACTTGAACATGTGTCATACATAATTCCAATAGATATACCCACACGTTACTTCTTTTATGTAAAGTTAAGAGTTTAATTTACTATACAATTAAAATGTAATTAACTTATCTTGTTTTTCTAACTCAAAATACAAATTGACTTCACATGATATTTCTCTAGAATATTCTATTAAAACTTTTATATAATTAAAGTGAATGAAGCTAGTTTATTTCTCTCTCTTAAGAATAATCTTTCGGTAATCATCTCTTTTGCATCGTAGCTCAAATTAGCGTGCTTTTCACATCTGTGTGTCCGTAGCAACGTGTAGACTAGTTTTCAAATCTTTTTATTGTTGGTGTACTGTTCTAATTGTATCTCTTTGTTTGCTTCGTGTATGTTTGATTGGATGCATGTGTGTTGTTGATTGATGATCGAGTATAGACGGTGAGCAATTTCTTGACGATCAGAAGTATTATTTTGAGCCAGACCAGCAGTATTATCAGGAAAGCTTTGATCAAGGCAAGTATAACATGGGACCATCCTTGTTGCCTATTCACTGAAATTATTATACATATGCATGTGTCTTCCTTGACAACCATAGAGATTATAACTTAGCTATTGATATCTTGTTTCCTTGTCACCTATGGGTTATGCATTTGGGTAGCTACTGCTAGCGCTTAATTATGAACAATGATCTTGTAATTTGACTAATGGATTATGCAATCAACCAATTAAGATGATGTTATTTCTGTTGAAAGGGGGCTAGAGCATGTGGGTTATTTTGATGCTCTAGTTACTCTCCGTAAGGACTTACCTGTAAGTGATAACTGGGATATACAGTACAGCTGTGAGGGCTATATGGCTCTAGCTCTAGTTGTTCAAGAGACCTTTTCTAGCTTGTTAGAGGTTACCTTAAATGGCGTAAGAATGGCTTGCCACGTTGGGTGTAGTGCGAGCCCCTGGCCTAGTGTGTATAGGCTGCGGTTGTTGTGCCACCGGGAAGGGGGGTTCTACATCTGCCTGCCGAGAGAATCTAATGGCCCTAAGTTGTTAGACGAACTTTTGGATGGCTTTATATGGTTTCTTGTGCTTAGGGATTCATGACCCCTTAGCATATGGAAATCATGACTCACAGTGAAAGTGTACACCTCTGCGCAGAGTTAAAAACTGGTATACTAGCCATGCTCACGGATACGAGCGGCCTTGGGGATTCTTACAGAATAGTTGATCACCATTATTATATCATGCTTAATTATTGTTTATTATTATTATGCTCATGTTAATGCTATTCATTATCCTTATTACAATTGATCATTGATTCATTAATGGGATTGGAATACCTTGATGCTACTCAATTGCTAATTATATGATGATTAAAAGCTAAACGCAGTTAAACAGTGTCTAGCCTTTTTGAGCCTCATGAACCCTGTGTTATACTTGTTGAGTTCGACATGGACTCATTCTTGCTATTTTCCCAACACTCCAGTGTGTAGTAAGATGCTACTCGGAAAAAGGACAAAGGTGTAGTGGAGTTTCCAGAAGACTAGTAGAAGTGCTAGGCATATGTTACCCCCAGTCAGCCATCCCTGAGAAGAATGGAGCCCGAAGTTTAGTCACCGTTCCGCGATACTCTAATGTAAGTGTTAATATAGCTATGTATACGTTATATAATAACATTGTTTCTGATATTTTTTTCATTCTGACATATGTGTGGACTTTCTGGGCACACATATGATTAGCCTGGTTTTGTTCTTTAGAAAACCGGGTGTGACAGAGTGGTATCAGAGCGGTGTTGACTGTAGGACGTATGCCAAGTAGCACTGGATGTATTCTAAAACTTATTTTACGATAAAACTATTTTGTCATCCCTTGACTCATTGATTTTGACTATTCCTCTTCCTTGTCCTGTTGTTTCCTCTCCTTGATAGCTTCCTTTGAGCTATTATTTCTTACTCCCTTGGATTTTGTTTTATGTTGTTTTTACTAAAAGTTTTCTGATCTTACCTGGTTCAAAGATTCGATGGCTTTTCATCATCCATACTTTTTCTTAGGATGACCACCATTGTTGAAGAAGCACATGTAGTACCGATGATGTGATGTGTGCTTGTTTTGCTTGATGTGTTGCTTGTGTGTTGTTCTTGTTCTCGTGTTTCAAAGGTAGGCCCGGAAGGTATAAGTCTTGAGAAGTAGCTCGATCTATGTTAAGTGGGGTAGTGACATCTTGTATCTTACTTATCTTTCAATCGATCCTAATTCTTGCCATTTTCTCTTACACCGTTTCTGTCTACCCTTGGTTGTCATGCTACCTTATTAATCTCATCTTAATGGATGATCAACACATGAAGGACTTATCATTAGCAGCAAGCTTTAGAGAAAGTGTTGCCTTCAATGACATCGTCAGGTGAAACAAGATCTTTGTTAAGTGGGGTAGCATCTGCTATCAACAACAGCAAGTCCTGAATATCTCAAGCGACGAGGCATGAGGAGGTACAAAGAACTCAAGATCAAACCTTATCTTTCTTGTCATCTTTTGGCTATCCTCGATCCGTGTCTTATATCTCATCAACATAAATCAAAGAAGTGTGAAGACTTGAAGATTAGTGTTATCTATCTCTCTAGTCTCTCTTAATCTCGTTTCTGCCTTATCCTGTTTTTTTTAGAATAGTCTGTCTTTCTTAGTTTATACCTATATTTTTGGATGCCCAAAAATCATGGATAAATTCTGGACAATAGTAGACTTCAATATCTTTCTCTGACCGTAAGAACCACCCTGATATCTATTATGGTTTGGGATTTATGAAAATCACAAGGCGACGCATCTGTGCTGTCAGCAATCTGGAATAGTTTTTGTTGTGCACAGTTTTCGACTACCTTAACTGCAGAATCTGGAGAAGTGTTCTATAAGGAAGTTGTAGTAAATTTGATAAGCTTTCCAACGGTATAAGCTACAATATCATTGGATTCGTAGAACTCGAGATATAACTGTATTTCTGCACTGCTATTTTTCTGCTCGCAAGTTAGTGCAGGTTACTTGTTCTTGCATATGCTCATGAGTCTCTTTGACATGATAGAAGGACACGATAGTAGTTATCACTCAGAAACAAATGCAAGCTATCCTTTGGTGTACTCTAGTTGATCTCTTCTTAAGGGAAGTTGTCAAACTAAAAGACGATACAAGATGGAGGTTTATATGTTCTATTTTGTCACCTGGAAGCATCAGCTATCTACATGATTGCAAAGTCACTATCGAGCGCAGATATCCTTTCTCAGAGTGGTAATCTGTTAGAACCATCTACAAGAATCGTAAGGGTCTAAAGGAGACATTTACAAAGTTGGTTTTGAGTTTGTGAAATCATCATTGGATAAGAGTTGATCAGAGAAGCGTGAAGATTTGCAAAATCAACTTTATTTTTCTTCCTAGTCTCTCTAAATCTCGGGACGAGATTCCTGTTAAGTGGGGTAGAATTGTCACACCCAAAATTTCCTATTTTGGGTTGTGCATGAAAAATACTAAATAAAATAAATGATTTCAATATTTGAATAGATTTATTAGATAAGTTAAGTTGCTGCTAATTTAAATATAGAAAATTTTGGTTTTAAACTTTTTCATATTAAATTGATAATGTGGTGTTTGTGTGATGCTTGTCTTTGGTGTTGGTGAGTGCTATTATTTTCAAAATATCATAGGATGACGTTTACTTTTCATCGGAAAACTTTTTGGCATTTTCTGGATTTAAAATTTTCAATTTCCGTGAGCTTAATCTTTTTCCTTGATCTCTTCATCCATCTTTTCATGAGCTCAAACTCATTTAGTTGAGTTACTTATCTTTCCAAGAGTCTCCAGGATGTTTCCGGTGATTTTTCTGAGCTCCGGGCTATTTTTCGCGGCCAAAAAGGTAATTCTAGATTTTCTGGAATTCTTTTATTCGCGGAATTAAAATAATCCCGAAATTAAGAAATTCCGAAAAGTTTCCAAACCCTACGACTATATATATGCCGGCGTAGCCCTCGATGCCCTGGTTTCAGAAGTACAACCCTTATCGCTAGCCGTCGCTCGTAGCTCCCTCTATCTCTCGCCGTATCTTAGATATACATATATATGTATACGTGCATGCATGTTGAGCAGCTGTACACGTAAGGAAAGAAATCATGTTTCTGTACGTACATCTTGCAGAGTAGTTATGTGACTCAAATAGTAATTCTAGATTTTCTAGAATTATTTCTAGTCATGAAATTCATTAATTCCGAAAATAATAAAATCTAATCCTATTCCAACTTGGCTTTAACCTAGAGTATATAAATACATGCCCACGTTTCTCTCTTTGATCTTGTGATCTGAAATCCTTTTTCTTAAGCCGCGTACCGTGCAACCCCGCCGCCGTCCGCCGCCAAATCAACCTCCGCCAACTTGCCGCGCGTCCAAGTACTCGGAGTTCTTCAAGCATGAGTGCCCGCAGGCCTTCATCTACGCGCACGACAGCCCCTCGCTCACCCACAAGTGCGCCGATCAAGCATCCGAGGGCTGTGCGCTGTCGCCGACGTCCAACTGTACGGAGATTGGAGATCCGAGAGCCGTGCGCCATAGCCGTCGAGAAGTGTGGCCGACGTGGACCAACAAACATCCGCCGATCGAGCATCGAAGCCCATCGTGAACGCCGCCCATTCCAGTTCTCCTGTTCCCGGCGCCATCGATCCTTCGTTCCTATGATGTTGAAAAGTCGACGCCGAGCAAAGCATGGAGAAAACGATCGAGTGCCACGGGCCCTGCCCTGACCGAGCCACGCGCTGTCGTTCGTTGCTGGAGAGGTGAGGCTTGTCCTGCTCAATCGAAGTGATCCTATACTGCTGTTCGATCCCGTATTCCTGCCTTCGTGTTCTCTCGTTGCCGACCGTGAACCTTGCTGCAGCACCGCCGAAACCAAAGCCGGAGGGAAACTATCTCGAGAAGCAGCACCGTCATCAAGCTGTCGTTCTCATCTCCTTGGCACCAGATCGAGTTTGTTGCCGGCGTGGAGTCCGGCCGGCCACCAGTCAGAACTCTGGAAGTCACCACTGTTTCGTCTGCCGCACATCTGCCTTCGGAAATCTTGCTGTTCTGCACGCCAGCCATCCACCTCAGGACACCAGCGTCCTTGCCAGCTGCTGCCCTCTCGTCGAGCAAGCCAGGCTCATGCTTCTATCTTCGCCATATCCAGCAGCTCCTGCACGTTTATTTCATCATTGCCGGGGAGGAAATCAAGAGACGCCTCCTGTCCAGCATGCAAGGATTCTGCATCAAAGTCACCAAGTGCATATGAATGCATCTGTACGTATCTTCTACCCACCTGTGCTTTTCAAGAGCACATTCATCATCTAGAGAACGCAGCTAGACATGCAATGCAGAAGCAAATCAAGGCAACCAATCACACGTGCACTTGTCCAATTCACATCGATATCTTATCTGTTTTAGTTCGTTTATATAGTCATCTTAATCAAACTAGTTTCATATTGCTGTGATCTACGGCCTAGCAGTGACGCTTTATCATCCTACATGCTTATTTGTTTATAATTAAATATTAATTAATCTGTATGAAACTCATTTTCTAATCTAAAAACAATACAGGCGTTATACTACGGTATTTGATATATAAATGTTAAATATAATTAATTACTAGCATGATCGTGCTTCTAAATTATAAATCGCTTAACTTGAACATGTGTCATACATAATTCCAACAGATATTCCCACACGTTACTTCTTTTATGTAAAGTTAAGAGTTTAATTTACTATACAATTAAAATGTAATTAACTTATCTTGTTTTTCTAACTCAAAATACAAATTGACTTCACATGATATTTCTCTAGAATATTCTATTAAAACTTTTATATAATTAAAGTGAATGAAGCTAGTTTATTTCTCTCTCTTAGGAATAATCTTTCGGTAATCATCTCTTTTGCATCGTAGCTCAAATTAGCGTGCTTTTCACGTCTGTGTGTCCGTAGCAACGTGTAGACTAGTTTTCAAATCTTTTTATTGTTGGTGTACTGTTCTAATTGTATCTCTTTGTTTGCTTCGTGTATGTTTGATTGGATGCATGTGTGTTGTTGATTGATGATCGAGTATAGACGGTGATATGACCACGACAACCAACAACATGTTACAACCTCCAAGTCAAGTTATACCATCACCAGTCCAAGTCTTTGATGGACCAATTACACGTAGTCGAGCCAAGAAGCTACAACAAGAGGTGCACGCGCTACTTTCTGAAAATCATTTTAATGTTAATGAGAATTATATACTGCCTAAGTCGTGCACATTGCTACTGCTTAGGTGCACCACGGAGGATGACAAGAAGACACCAAGGGTGAACCAAAGAGGAGGATCACGTTCGAGCCAGTCCCGTGTGACAGAACCATCAGAAAGAATCAGTCACAACGTTTTGCTCGCAAAAGCTATGAAGGCCCATGAGGACTTGTTGGAAAGCTTATCAAGTCTAGTTTCAAGCCCAAGTTCTCTCACTTGATTTGGATTCTCCAATGTTGAGATTCGACTGATTTAGTACAGACTGGTCAGCTAGTCAGCAGTCAGCCTGATGTCCAAGTTCCCATGCAAAACTATACCAATCTACAATATTTCGTGGTACATGCTGCACATGGTGTGAAAGGTTATCAAGTTAACTTTCCAACCCAACAAACCGCATGTCATTTGGAGTTTCCAAGATAGAGTTATTGCCAAAACACTGAAGACTGCGCTGAAGACCAGCAGCCACGCGAAAACTCTCCAGGAAGGCATCTCGAGGAGGCCCGTTCACATAGTGCGTCTTATATTTTTCTTTTCGAGTTTCCACCTATCTAGCAGGGCTGTTGCTAGTATAAATACCTCCTAGACTCATTGTAATCTCAGACTTTTGATAATGGAATACAAACCCCCCTTTTGTTCAGCTGTGTGCTTACAAATATTGAGAGAGATCTCTACCCCTTTGCTCTTGTGATTTCCTTTGCGGGATTTACAGAAGCGGCGGCTTCATCCGCTCCCAATTGGTGCTCCTACTCCCTTCGAGGTTTCCTCGATTGATTGTAGGCTGTGTTGGTTGGTTCTTTGAGAGTGTGGTTGGGCGAATCCTCGATTCAGGTTGCCGGTTAAAGACGGTGGTTGGCTTCGAGTTTTATTTGCCAGGTTGCACAAGTTATCGCTGCTTGCAGCAAGTTATCCGGCTGTTCTTCAGCTAGTTATCGGTGATCATCCTACGTCGTGAAGATCGGGACCCCCTGAGCGTATCATCTGGTATCAAAGCTTTCGTTACCACGGTAGGATTTCTTTCCCTTAGCTACTTATATATTTTGTTTCGTCCTATCCACCAAAAAGCCTAAAAAATACATTGCTTTAGCCCTTTGTTTCAATCTGTTATTTTAGTGAGTTTTGTTAAGTTTCAGTTCATTAGAGTCTTTGTTTTAGTTGCTGATCATTATCCTTTGCGTGTCCTTTGAGCCTCTTTATATATCTGAAAATCCCTACAAAAAAAAATCTAAAAACTCATATCATGTCCTTCGCGTAAACTTTGATCCTATTATAGCTACCGGTTGTGTTTTGTTCTTATCTTAATTGTGCAAGTGTCTTAATCTGGTCTTTGTGTTTAGTTATAAAAAAAAGTGTGTCAAAAAAAAGAGAAGAAAGAAAAATAAAAAAAAAAGAATAGAGAAAAACTGAGAAAGAAAGGTTGAAAGATCAGTAGGTTTATGTGCACAAGTGCTGAAAGTTTTCATATCAGGTAGTGCAACCAGTGTGCTATCCTTGTTTGGTGCAAAATTTTGGTTGGGTTTGATTGCAACACTTGCATCCCAATCATACTCCTTGTTTGCATCAAATCTGAAATTTCCTTGCATGTGTGTGTGATCGATTTACATCTCATTCATATTCTGTGATCAGCACTAGGCAGAGAACTTCTAGTTTGGATTGTTACTTAATATTACAATAACTAGAATTTAGATTGCATTCCTTGTTTTATTCTCCACCAAGCTCCACATACAAACCACCGTAATCTGTACTCTCTAGTCTTGTATTCGCCTCGCCATCACTTTCAGTTACCACCACACATTTGTTTCTCTGTAATCCGCGGCAGGGAATTCATAAGAGCTTTGGTTGGTAAGAGAGGTGAGGTTGTGAGAGTTCTACATATTTTCCTATACCACATATAAGCTTGCTATTTTGCATATGCAATAACCATGACAGGCCGAAGATATACCAATCTTCCATTCTATGGAAGTAATGATCCGGAGGAATTTCTCATTTGGGCAGAAGAAATGGAGATTAAACTTGAGGTTCAAGATTTTTCAGAAGCCAAGGAGATATCACGAGTTGTGCTTGAATTTGAAGATTATGCTCATGATTGGTGGAAACAATATCCACATAAGCATCTCATCAAGAATTGGGAAGATTTGAAGAAGGCCATGAGAAAAGAATTTGTTCCAAGGGAATATCAGCTGATTTTGCTTCGTCGTTTGCAGCGTGTGAAGCAAGGTAGTAAATCTGTCCAAGCATATTATGATAAGCTGAATTCTTCCTTGCATCGTGCAAATGTTGTAGATGACATGAATGCAATGGAATATTTCGAGAGAGGTCTTAATGATAACATTGCTACTGCACTTGAGGGCAAATATTTTAGAAGTATGCAAGATCTTCTAAGTTGTGCAATTAGAGAGGAAAAGAAAGTTATAAAGGTGCAGCAAGGCAAGGTCACCCAGAACATTAGTTTGTGCCAAGATAAAAGTGTTAAGTTGCAGCCCAATATGTCCTCCATTGTTGGAAAGAAGCAATCATCAAGTCCATGCAAGAAGAGAGGACATGTTGTCCCAAAAGTTTCTTTAGTTGATTCTAGTATCAAGAGAAGTGAACATCAACAATTCAACTCCAAGAAGAACTTTGTTGTGCAGCAAGAAGAAGGCTCTATGTCCCAAATTGATATGGAAAATGGTGAGGTGTGTGACATTACAATGGATCATAGTGTTACACCATCTCTTGATGTTGTTGCTATTCCAAAGTGCCATTTACAATCTGAGGATGATGAGAATCAAGTTGCAAATGTTCCCATCAATGTTTGTCTCAGTTTTGAGCAAGATCAAGAAGAAAATTCTGCTGCACATGACACACAAAGTGAGGTAGCAGAAGCCACTATGCAAGTTGTAGAAGATCATCAGTTGAGTTGTAAAACTAGAGAAGATACTTCTCTGATCGAGGCTGATCCTTTGTGTGTTGAGTTGAGGGAACATGCTACAGTTCCACGCCATGGAAATCTAAAAAATGTTCATCAAGAAGCACTGCCACCATGTTTGAACACAAGTGCTGCAGATCTTAAAAGTTCTGAGTCTTATTCTAGTGCTAAAAGTGGAGAAGTTGTATGCTCCAAATCTGTCCAGAAATTTTCTATGTCATCTGATGAAAAATTAGTACCCAATTATGACCAAGAGGTTGACAACACTCTGATTTTTGAAGGTGAATCTAATCTAAATTTGAAGGCCAATCAATGTTTCAGTTTGAGAGCTGAATGTGCGCACAAAGATGATGCCATTGTGCCATATATTGCAAGTAATAAATCTATCCAAGGTGAAGTTCATCATGATCTAATGGATCTGAAGTTTCGAACCAACATGGTTCCAAGCACAAATGTGGTGTCAAGATGTGTTGTACCATCAACTGCATTATGTGATGAATTATTGGACAGTGGTGCTGAAATTTTGTGCTCCCCCATGTCACAGAGTGTTGAGATTATTGAAGGAAAGATTAGTGCACATGATTCCACTTATACTAATGCTAGTCCGGCATCTTTGGAAGAGGTCAAAGATGATTATTTGGTTGCATCTATTGCTGTTCCAATGCCACAGAAAGTTTAGATTGAAGGCAATATTAGTGGGGATGAATCCACATCAGCAATTGAGAGATCATCATTGTTTGAAGAGGATAGACCTGATGGTGTTGGTGCCACCATTACTACCCCAATGGCAATCGATTACATCATGAATGATGGAAGATATTCATATGTTGCTCTAGAAGACATTGAAAATATTATGCATCAAATCCCTTGTGAGAATGAGTGCCACATAGCCAAATTGAGTGAGAGTGAAAACAAAAGTGAGTTGTGTGATTCCACCAAATGTGAGATTGAGAGTATCCACAATATGAGTGTGAGAGATACACCACACAAAAAGAGAGAGCTTTATTGCAAGGCATGCACGGATGATTTTAACACTAACCCACTAATGTCTACTCTTAGTGTTGTTTCTCCCAACATGCAGGTCTATAAAGAAGATTCAGAGGAGATGGCTGCTCAAAAGACCCCCAAACTTGGCCAGAGAAATGTGAGGGTTGCCACTATTGAGAACCAACTCTATGCTGTGCAAAACCTAAACCATGACAAGGAAAAAGGTAAAAGTTCAGAGATACAATGCATCATTCATGTACCATCACAAAATCTGAAAGGTAATGCAAACAATTTAGAACTGAATCTACAACATATATTGACCAGTAATTGTAATGACAAATTTGCTTCAACTGAAATTGAGTATACACAAAATTTTTGTGCTGATTTGATTGATCCACATGTTGATACAAGTGCTGAAATTTTGAAAGTTGACAAACATTGTTCAATCATGCATGACCATTGCTATACTTTGACTGAAATATATGATAATTTACATGTTGATAATGTGGGCCATGTGAAATTGATTAGTCATGCTGAATTCTTTAGAAGAATATCTCTTGCTGAATGTATGTTCTATGTCAAGCTTGATGAATTTGTTGATATTAATAAAATGGTTGAAAGCGTTCTTGATATATCATCTATGAAATCTTTGAATAATGCCTATTGCTGCAAGTTTACATTTAACATCATCGGACACTACATTATAAATAAATTTTATGTTTGTGCTCTTTGCATAACATGTCACAACATTGCTGAATTGAAGTTGAATAAAATGAGTTGTACATCTTGTGAACCATACTTTTCATTATTTGAGATAAAAAGATTATTTAGAGCTTGCTATTCAGAACAATCAGTGTTATTTTCTTGTTCATATTCTCCACTGAAACAAAGAAATCTTGTGCAAATGTGTTTGGTTCATTCACCCAAAGTCTTTCCATATACATGTGGAACCATTGAGTATGAAAGGTACATTACTAAACCTTTGCATGAGTTGAGCATCAAGAATTATTGGAATACCAGACATGCTTCGTTCACATCTATTGAAATGTTTGATTTTGCAAAGATAAAACATGATAACCTGAATCAAATGAGTGGTTTAAAAGAAATTTTTGTGCTTCCATTTTCAAAGTTAATTTTAGGTTCACAAAATCTGAGAAACTATTCATCTCATCGAAAAGGAAATAATGTGCATATGAATTATAAAGAAGATAATGAACAATCTTCAACAAGTAATCATAGCAATTGGCATATGCATCCACTCTCTATTTTCTTTAGACTGTTTTCAGGAGAGCAAAAGCAGAGGACAAGTTTTTTTGAAGAGAGGAAGGATGATAGGATCATACCAAGGACATCAACATTCACTCTTAATTCTAAGGATCCATTCATGGTGAAAGCTAAACTTGATTCTAAATCCTTTTGGTTTCCTCCTATAAGACTACTACTTGGTTTATATGATTACAGATTCAAACACATTGCTGTGATGGAAGAAGGAGATTGCAACAGAAACATAGCATCTACCCCTGTTGGCCTAGCACAATTTTTGGACTTCGACGGATTAGAGTCGAGGACGACTCTTTTTCAAGGGGGGGAGGATGATATGACCACGACAACCAACAACATGTTACAACCTCCAAGTCAAGTTATACCATCACCAGTCCAAGTCTTTGATGGACCAATTACACGTAGTCGAGCCAAGAAGCTACAACAAGAGGTGCACGCGCTACTTTCTGAAAATCATTTTAATGTTAATGAGAATTATATACTGCCTAAGTCGTGCACATTGCTACTGCTTAGGTGCACCACGGAGGATGACAAGAAGACACCAAGGGTGAACCAAAGAGGAGGATCACGTTCGAGCCAGTCCCGTGTGACAGAACCATCAGAAAGAATCAGTCACAACGTTTTGCTCGCAAAAGCTATGAAGGCCCATGAGGACTTGTTGGAAAGCTTATCAAGTCTAGTTTCAAGCCCAAGTTCTCTCACTTGATTTGGATTCTCCAATGTTGAGATTCGACTGATTTAGTACAGACTGGTCAGCTAGTCAGCAGTCAGCCTGATGTCCAAGTTCCCATGCAAAACTATACCAATCTACAATATTTCGTGGTACATGCTGCACATGGTGTGAAAGGTTATCAAGTTAACTTTCCAACCCAACAAACCGCATGTCATTTGGAGTTTCCAAGATAGAGTTATTGCCAAAACACTGAAGACTGCGCTGAAGACCAGCAGCCACGCGAAAACTCTCCAGGAAGGCATCTCGAGGAGGCCCGTTCACATAGTGCGTCTTATATTTTTCTTTTCGAGTTTCCACCTATCTAGCAGGGCTGTTGCTAGTATAAATACCTCCTAGACTCATTGTAATCTCAGACTTTTGATAATGGAATACAAACCCCCCTTTTGTTCAGCTGTGTGCTAACAAATATTGAGAGAGATCTCTACCCCTTTGCTCTTGTGATTTCCTTTGCGGGATTTACAGAAGCGGCGGCTTCATCCGCTCCCAATTGGTGCTCCTACTCCCTTCGAGGTTTCCTCGATTGATTGTAGGCTGTGTTGGTTGGTTCTTTGAGAGTGTGGTTGGGCGAATCCTCGATTCAGGTTGCCGGTTAAAGACGGTGGTTGGCTTCGAGTTTTATTTGCCAGGTTGCACTAGTTATCGCTGCTTGCAGCAAGTTATCCGGCTGTTCTTCAGCTAGTTATCGGTGATCATCCTACGTCGTGAAGATCGGGACCCCTTGAGCGTATCAGACGGTGAGCAATTTCTTGACGATCAGAAGTATTATTTTGAGCCAGACCAGCAGTATCATCAGGAAAGCTTTGATCAAGGCAAGTATAACATGGGACCATCCTTGTTGCCTATTCACTGAAATTATTATACATATGCATGTGTCTTCCTTGACAACCATAGAGATTATAACTTAGCTATTGATATCTTGTTTCCTTGTCACCTATGGGTTATGCATTTGGGTAGCTACTGCTAGCGCTTAATTATGAACAATGATCTTGTAATTTGACTAATGGATTATGCAATCAACCAATTAAGATGATGTTATTTCTGTTGAAAGGGTGCTAGAGCATGTGGGTTATTTTGATGCTCTAGTTACTCTCCGTAAGGACTTACCTGTAAGTGATAACTGGGATATACAGTACAGCTGTGAGGGCTATATGGCTCTGGCTCTAGTTGTTCAAGAGACCTTTTCTAGCTTGTTAGAGGTTACCTTAAATGGCATAAGAATGGCTTGCCACGTTGGGTGTAGTGCGAGCCCCTGGCCTAGTGTGTATAGGCTGCGGTTGTTGTGCCACCGGGAAGGGGGGTTCTACATCTGCCTGCCGAGTGAATCTAATGGCCCTAACTTGTTAGACGAACTTTTGGATGGCTTTATATGGTTTCTTGTGCTTAGGGATTCATGACCCCTTAGCATATGGAAATCATGACTCACAGTGAAAGTGTACACCTCTGCGCAGAGTTAAAAACTGGTATACTAGCCGTGCTCACGGATACGAGCGGCCTTGGGGATTCTTACAGAATAGTTGATCACCATTATTATATCATGCTTAATTATTGTTTATTATTATTATGCTCATGTTAATGCTATTCATTATCCTTATTACAATTGATCATTGATTCATTAATGGGATTGGAATACCTTGATGCTACTCAATTGCTAATTATATGATGATTAAAAGCTAAACGCAGTTAAACAGTGTCTAGCCTTTTTGAGCCTCATGAACCCTGTGTTATACTTGTTGAGTTCGACATGGACTCATTCTTGCTATTTTCCCAACACTCCAGTGTGTAGTAAGATGCTACTCGAAAAAAGGACAAAGGTGTAGTGGAGTTTCCAGAAGACTAGTAGAAGTGCTAGGCATATGTTACCCCCAGTCAGCCATCCCTGAGAAGAATGGAGCCCGAAGTTTAGTCACTGTTCCGCGATACTCTGATGTAAGTGTTAATATAGCTATGTATACGTTATATAATAACATTGTTTCTGATATTTTTTTCATTCTGACATATGTGTGGACTTCCTGGGCACACATATGATTAGCCTGGTTTTGTTCTTTAGAAAACCGGGTGTGACACTCTCCCTCTTTCCTTTCGCTGACGGGTGGGGGCCACCTGTCGGTTATCTTCTTCCTCGTGACCGAACCGGACACTACGAAGCCGCCGTTCCTTGCCGTGTTAGCTAGGGACTCCTACCCGAATTCGGTGTTTTGGGGTTATAAATAGGAAGCCGTGACCCTCCTCTTTCTGTTTTCCCCCTAAGTTGCGAGTTCTATCACGTGAAATAGGGTTTTTAGGGTTCAAGTTGGTGGAGGCGGGCGGACGGTCGGCTAGGGGGTTCTGGGGTGGATTCAAGGCCGATTTCTTCGCTTGGGTGAGTTTGTCGTCTTCTCCTCTTACTCCCCATGCTTTCCATTGGAGCTTTTGTGCTTTATACCGTAGAATCGGAGCTCACAGTGGCCGGTAATGGCGCCGCCGCCCTCTTGTGGCCGCGCGTTGCGTATGGCTTACCGTGGTTAGTTCTATTGAGTAGATTGAGTTCGCGCGAAGCTTCTCTTTTCGTTGGATCAAACGCGGGCTCGAATGGTGGTCTCGGTGGGGAGGTTCACCATCTCCGGCCATGGAGGGGCCGCCGGACATGGGGAAGCCGCCGGCCGGACCTGAGGAAGGAGGCCGGATGTGCACTGTGAGGTTGAAGATGCATGTGAGCCGTCCGTTTTTGAATCAGCGGCTCGGATTAGAAGATACCCCTTCGCGGGGTAATCTTTCTAAAGAGACCCTGAACTTTTTAGTAAATCAAACCGCTATCCAAAGCGTAAAGCTGGAAATACGTTTTCGCGTTTTGAAAGCGTATTCTCTCCCGGTTAAGTCAAAAATACGTTTTCAGATATTTACAGTTTTGCCACTAAGATTGTTTTGGTCATAAAATCTTTGTTTTAACTCCGATTTGATCCGTTCAAGTTGCGTTAGGTTCGTATTTGCGAGCTCTACATGGTAGTGTAGTTGTACAGTTGGTTTTGATAATTTATTTTTCGAGTTTATAATTGAGTATTTATTTATCTATAGGAAATCTTAGAAAATTCATAATTTTCATGTTTTAACTCCGAATTTGGTGATCTTTGCGTCTGTGTGATCGTAGAAACGTGTAGAAGAGTTTTATAAACTTTTATTACTGTTTTGCTACTATTGGTGTACTGTTCTAATTGTATCTCTTTGTTTGCTTCGTGTTTGTTTGATTGGATGCATGTGTGTTGTTGATTGATGATCGAGTATAGAAGGTGAGCAGTATCTGGACGATTCAGAGTATTACTTTGAGCCAAGTCAGCAGTATCACTTGGAGAATTTTGATCAAGGCAAGTATAACACAGGACTATCCTTGTTACCTATACATTGAATTGTCATACATATGCATGTGCTTACCTTGACAACCTTAGAGATTATAACTTAGTGATTGTTATCTTGATTCCTTGTCAACCTTGGGAATGCATATGGGTAGCTACTGCTAGTGCTTAAACTAAGAACAATGATCTTGTAATTTGATTAATGGATTAAGCAATCAACTATTAAGATGATTTTATTACTGTTAAAAGGGGGCTAGAGCATGTGTATTATTTTGATGCTCTGGTTTCTCTCCATAAGGACTTATCTGTAAGTGATAACCGGGATATACAGTACAGCTGTGAGGGCTATATGGCTCTGGCTTTAGTTGTTTAAAAGACCTTTTCTAGCTTGTTAGTGGTTACCTTAAATGGCGTAAGAATGGCTTGCCACGTTGGGTGTAGTGCGAGCCCCTGGCCTAGTGTGTATAGGCTGCGGTTGTTGTGCCACAGGGAAGGGGGGTTCTACATCTGCCTGCCGAGTGAATCTAATGGCCCTAACTTGTTAGACGAACTTTTGAGTGGCTTTATATGGTTCTCGGGTGTTTGGGCTTGATCTCCCCACTCATTTGGAAATCATGACTCACAGTGAAAGTGTACACCTCTGCGCAGAGTTAAAAACTGGTATACTAGCCGTGCTCACGGATACGAGCGGCCTTGGGGATTCTTATGGAATAGTTGATCATAACTGTTATATCATGCTTAATTATTGTTGATTATTATTTGCTCATGTTAATGCTATTCATTATCCTTATTACAATTGATCATTGGTTCTTTAATGGGAAGCGGTTTATCTTGATGCTACTCAATTGCTAATATATGATTAAAAGCTAAACGCAGTTAAACAAAGTCTAGCCTTTTTTAGCCTCACGAACCCTGTGTTATATTTGTTGAGTTCGACATGGACTCACCCTTGCTATTTCCACCATAACATATGAAGATATAGAGGAAGATTATCGGAATGAGTACTAGTCTTGGTGTCAACCAGTCAACCGTGTCCCTGTGTGGAGTTTCCGCTGAAGAATTACTATTAGTTACTATTACCTATCGTTTAAGACTTTGTCTTAAATACTTATTCGTTATGTAATAAGCACTATGATGATACTTTGTAATTTGTCAACTTATGTGTGCGACTGTTTCCTGGAGCGCACATGAGTCTTTTATGCATCCTATTTTTGTCCTTAAAAATGGGTGTGACAGATTGGTATCGGAGCCGTGTTGACTGTAGGACGCGAGCCTAGTTAGAATGGTCGTTAATAGCATCCATACTTCACTTAATTCATGCTTCCTCTTTTCACCTTGTTAATTACTAAAGTTTTATGCTTCCTCTACTTTATTCTATTGCGAAAATACATTGATTCTATCTAATCTATGTCTAAATCTTATAGATGCCTCCTTATCCTCGTCTGTCAGCTGCACAGTACATTGCCCGTTTCAAACCTCAGGAGCCGTATGAAGATGGTGATCAAGAGCTATCTGATGCTGAATCAAGAGTTGGTGATACACCAATGGAGAATGTAGTTATGGGGTGGACTACGAAGCTTCATATCATGGTTCCTAAAGCTGATGCTTTCTTCCATGACATGTTGACAAGAACCTTGGACAACTACTACTATGACTAGGAAGCTACGTTGGAGTATCGCAGTGCAGAGTATAGTCATCCATGGATGGATTCCTATTGGGAAACGGAGTTATGGGTTAAGAAAAGGAATCCTACCACTAAGGAACCTAAGGTGGAGTCAAAGTTCATTACCAGAGTGAGCCGGGCAACCGTGGAGACAAGCATGGAGGATGTCGCTTTCAATGCATTTGTTTACTACCATGGTCTACGCTCGGACAAGACGTTAAAGGGTGCACTCCGACATTTTCCTTGTTTCTTACATGACAAGGGTATTTGGTCCGTGCCGCTTGCAGATGATTCCTCCTTGACTTTACAAGCTACGGTGGGATTAGCTCGTGAATTGGCTCTCCATGAGGTGGATTTGAAGGATGAGTTGCTGAAGGAAAAAGAACTTAAGGAGCAAGCTTATAAGGAGATTGACCAATTAAGGGCGGAGTTAGGTCATCCCAAGATTTATGAGAAGCTTAATTAGGAAATAGGAAAAATCCCTATGTAATAGGAACGATAGTAGTTGCGAGTTAATTTTAAGTTTGGATTGTTTTAAGAGTCAGTTTGTGGTGTGAACAATTGTGTGATTGATGGATTGTTATTATGATAATGTGTGATTTGGATCTTTGTAATGTGTGCTGGATTTTTGTAGACATGCCTACAAGTTCCATGGTTAAGAATATTAAGTTAGATCAAAATATATTAGTTGAATATGAGGTTAACTTAGTTCTGTCCTTTGCTGATTTTTGGATCAGTCTGGGATGTTTTAGAAATAACTTAAAATCCGTTCATGAGAAATTTAAGAAATTTTACTGGGAATAATCAGACTTCTATATCTTTCCAACCCCGTAAGAATTATTTTAATATCTATTAAGAGCTAAGAGATATACCTGTTCCAAGTTGGAGTTACTGCACAGTCTGGAATTCTGAAACAGTTTCGGTTAAGTTCAGTTTTTGGCCAATTTATTGACAGAATCAGAAAAAGTGTTGTGAATAAAAGTTGTAGATAATTTTGTAAGCTTTCCAACCATGTAAAGATCATCTGAATTGGACGTCTATAGCTCGAGATATGATAGTTTTACTGAGTTGCTGAAATTGGAGTTCGCCCAGAAAAAAATCAGATTTTGCTTATCTATTGAATACATCATCTCGGATCGTACTGAATTTCAATTTCTGTGTTTTTGGAAACAGATGTCAGGCAGAGGACATCTGGTATTGATGTGATATTGGGTATGGACTGGATGAAGCAAAATCAGGCAGAGATTCAGTGTCAGCAGAAAGTGGTAGTTGTGACTGCACCTAATGGAGATAAAATCAATGTGGATGTAGCAGTGCAGAAGCAACCAACCGCTGTGGTGAATCAGCTTGAAGATACTATTAAGGAGAATTCAGTGATTGAGAAATTTCCGGATGTCTTCCCTGATGAATTGCCAGGTATGCCACCTGACAGAGATATTGAATTTCTTATTGAATTACTTCCTGGAACTGCACCTATAGCCAAACGACCATATAGGATGGGAGTAGATGAATTAGAAGAACTTAAGAAACAAATTAAAGAATTACAAGATAAAGGTTTTATTCGACCTAGTTCATCACCTTGGGGAGCACCAGTTATTTTTGTTGATAAGAAAGATGGCGGTCAGAGGATGTGTGTTGATTACCGGTCACTAAATGAGGTAACTATCAAGAATAAGTACCCTTTGCCCAGGATTGATGACTTGTTTGATCAGTTGAGAGGTGCTTGTGTGTTCTCTAAGATTGATTTACGTTCTGGTTATCATCAGTTGAAGATTCGTGTTTCTGATATTCCAAAGACAGCTTTTACTACAAGGTATGGATTGTATGAGTATACTGTTATGTCATTTGGATTGACCAATGCACCTGCATACTTTATGTACATGATGAATAAGGTGTTTATGGAATATTTGGATAAGTTTGTGGTGGTATTTATTGATGATATACTGGTATTTTCCAAGACGGAGGAAGAGCATGCTGAACATTTGAGGTTGGTATTGCAGAAGCTTAGAGAGCATAAACTGTATGCGAAGCGAAGTAAATGTGAGTTTTGGTTGAAGGAAGTTTCTTTCCTTGGTCATATTGTTTCTAATGGAGGGATATCAGTGGATCCAGATAAAGTAAAGGATGTATTAAATTGGAAACCACCTATTGATGTTAGCGAGATTCGTAGTTTCTTGGGATTAGCTGGATATTACAGACGGTTCATTGAAGGGTTTTCTAAACTTGCTAAACCTATGACATCTCTGTTAGAGAAGAATGCCAAGTTTATGTGGTCAGATAAATGTCAAGCTAGTTTTGAGGAATTGAAGAAGAGGTTGACTACAGCGCCTGTTTTGGTTTTGCCAGATTTGAGTAAGAAGTTTTCTATTTATTGTGATGCTTCTCGTCAAGGTTTGGGATGTGTTCTTATGCAAGAAGGAAGAGTTGTGGCTTATGCATCTAGGCAGTTGAGAAAGCATGAGTTGAATTATCCTACACATGATTTGGAGTTAGCAGCTGTAGTTCATGCTTTAAAGATTTGGAGACATTATTTGATTGGACATAAGAGTGATATATACACTGATCATAAGAGTTTGAAGTATATTTTCACTCAGTCAGATCTGAATTTGAGGCAACGCAGATGGTTAGAGTTGATTAAGGATTATGATATTGAGATACACTATCATCCTGGTAAGGCTAATGTAGTAGCTGATGCTCTTAGTAGGAAAAGTTATGCCAATGAGATACGAACATTATCTATGACTAGTGAGTTATGTGCTGAATTTGAATATTTGAATTTGGGAATTGTTACTAATACAATGGAATTAGTGATAGAGCCTACTTTAGAGCAAGAAATCTACAAGGGTCAGTTGAAGGATGAGAAACTAAAGAAGATAGCGGAAGATATAGTGATTGGTAAGTCACCAGGCTTTCGGATGGATGATAATGGAATTTTGTGGTTTGGAAAGAGGCTGTGTGTACCTGAGGATCAAACTGTTAGACAGGCAATTCTTCGCGAAGCTCATGAGTCAGCTTATTCTATTCATCCTGGTAGTACTAAGATGTATTTGGATCTGAAACAGAAATATTGGTGGGTTGGATTAAAGCGAGATGTGGCTGAGTATGTGGCATTGTGTGACACTTGTCAGAGGGTGAAAGCAGAGCATCAGAGACCTGCTGGATTGTTGCAACCAATGAAGATTCCTGAATGGAAGTGGGAGGAAGTTGGTATGGATTTTATAGTAGGGTTACCGCGTACTCAGAGAGGTTATGATTCTATTTGGGTGATAGTGATAGATTGACTAAAGTTGCTCATTTTATACCAGTTAAGACTACTTACCATGGACCAAAATTGGCAGAGTTGTATATGGAGAGGATAGTATGTTTGCATGGAGTTCCAAAGAAGATTGTATCTGATCGAGGATCGCAGTTTACGTCGCATTTTTGGAAAGCTGTGCATGAATCATTGGGAATAAAATTGAATTTTAGTACAGCATATCATCCACAGACAGATGGACAGACTGAAAGGACCAACCAGGTATTAGAGGATATGTTGAGAGCTTGTGCATTGCAATATGGAACTAGTTGGGATAAGAGTTTGCCTTATGCGGAATTTTCTTACAATAATAGTTATCAACAGAGTCTTAAGATGGCACCGTTTGAAGCTTTGTATGGACGTAAGTGTAGAACTCCATTGTTTTGGGATCAGACAGGTGAATCTCAAGTGTTTGGTACAGATGTTCTTAGAAACGCAGAAGATCAAGTGCGAGTGATTCGTGAGAATTTGAGAGTAGCACAGTCTCGTCAGAAGAGTTATGCTGACAATAGAAGAAGAGATTTAGTTTTTGAGGTAGGTGATTATGTCTATTTGAAGGTGTCACCTATGAGAAGTGTGAAGAGGTTTAACATGAAAGGTAAACTAGCACCAAGGTATGTTGGACCATTTAAAGTTATTACTAGACGTGGGGAAGTTGCTTATCAATTAGAGTTGCCTGAAAATTTATCTGGAGTGCATGATGTGTTCCATGTTTCACAACTTAAGAAGTGTTTACGGGTGCCTGGGGAGCAGATACCTTTAGAAGAGTTGACTGTTAAGGAGGATCTTACATATGAAGAGTTTCCGATTAAGATTTTAGAGACTGCTGAGAGAGTTACTCGAAGTCGGGTTATTAAAATGTGCAAGGTGCAGTGGAATCGATATTCAGAGGCAGAGGCAACTTGGGAAAGAGAGGATGAATTAAGGAAATCATATCCGCAATTGTTTGAGTAAGGAGTTCAATCTCGAGGACGAGATTCTTTTAAGGGGGGTAGAATTTGTAACACCCAAAAATTCTAAACTTTAGGAATAATGAATTTCAAATAAGTTAGATAACAATTAAGGGCAAATTAAAATTTAGAAAAGAATATTTGGTGATGCATTCATGCTGTTGCATTTATTTTATTTTGTGGTGTGGTTATATTTGTTTTATTTTAATTGATTCGGTTTTGGAAAATATATATATAGAAGTGAATAAATGAAGAAAAGAAAGAAAAATAAAAAAAAGAAGAAACAACTTACCTTCCGCCTGGTGGCCGACGGCTCGTTCAGGGCGGCCTGCTTTCCTCCGCGCCTGCGGCCGCGTGGGCCGGACCGCACCGCAGCGGCTTAGTCCGGCCGAGCCCAACAGCGGCCTCTCTCCCTCTTTCCTTTCGCTGACGGGTGGGGGCCACCTGTCGGTTATCTTCTTCCTCGTGACCGAACCGGACACTACGAAGCCGCCGTTCCTTGCCGTGTTAGCTAGGGACTCCTACCCGAATTCGGTGTTTTGGGGTTATAAATAGGAAGCCGTGACCCTCCTCTTTCTGTTTTCCCCCTAAGTTGCGAGTTCTATCACGTGAAATAGGGTTTTTAGGGTTCAAGTTGGTGGAGGCGGGCGGACGGTCGGCTAGGGGGTTCTGGGGTGGATTCAAGGCCGATTTCTTCGCTTGGGTGAGTTTGTCGTCTTCTCCTCTTACTCCCCATGCTTTCCATTGGAGCTTTTGTGCTTTATACCGTAGAATCGGAGCTCACAGTGGCCGGTAATGGCGCCGTCGCCCTCTTGTGGCCGCGCGTTGCGTATGGCTTACCGTGGTTAGTTCTATTGAGTAGATTGAGTTCGCGCGAAGCTTCTCTTTTCGTTGGATCAAACGCGGGCTCGAATGGTGGTCTCGATGGGGAGGTTCACCATCTCCGGCCATGGAGGGGCCGCCGGACATGGGGAAGCCGCCGGCCGGACCTGAGGAAGGAGGCCGGATGTGCACTGTGAGGTTGAAGATGCATGTGAGCCGTCCGTTTTTGAATCAGCGGCTCGGATTAGAAGATACCCCTTCGCGGGGTAATCTTTCTAAAGAGACCCTGAACTTTTTAGTAAATCAAACCGCCATCCAAAGCGTAAAGCTGGAAATACGTTTTCGCGTTTTGAAAGTGTATTCTCTCCCGGTTAAGTCAAAAATACGTTTTCAGATATTTACAGTTTTGCCACTAAGATTGTTTTGGTCATAAAATCTTCGTTTTAACTCCGATTTGATCCGTTCAAGTTGCGTTAGGTTCGTATTTGCGAGCTCTACATGTTAGTGTAGTTGTACAGTTGGTTTTGATAATTTATTTTTCGAGTTTATAATTGAGTATTTATTTATCTATAGGAAATCTTAAAAAATTCATAATTTTCACGTTTTAACTCCGAATTTGGTGATCTTTGCGTCTGTGTGATCGTAGAAACGTGTAGAAGAGTTTTATAAACTTTTATTACTGTTTTGCTACTGATGGTGTACTGTTCTAATTGTATCTCTTTGTTTGCTTCGTGTTTGTTTGATTGGATGCATGTGTGTTGTTGATTGATGATCGAGTATAGAAGGTGAGCAGTATCTGGACGATTCAGAGTATTACTTTGAGCCAAGTCAGCAGTATCACTTGGAGAATTTTGATCAAGGCAAGTATAACATAGGACTATCCTTGTTACCTATACATTGAATTGTCATACATATGCATGTGCTTACCTTGACAACCTTAGAGATTATAACTTAGTGATTGTTATCTTGATTCCTTATCAACCTTGGGAATGCATATGGGTAGCTACTGCTAGTGCTTAAACTAAGAACAATGATCTTGTAATTTGATTAATGGATTAAGCAATCAACTATTAAGATGATTTTATTACTGTTAAAAGGGGGCTAGAGCATGTGTATTATTTTGATGCTCTGGTTTCTCTCCATAAGGACTTATCTGTAAGTGATAACCGGGATATACAGTACAGCTGTGAGGGCTATATGACTCTGGCTTTAGTTGTTTAAAAGACCTTTTCTAGCTTGTTAGTGGTTACCTTAAATGGCGTAAGAATGGCTTGCCACGTTGGGTGTAGTGCGAGCCCCTGGCCTAGTGTGTATAGGCTGCGGTTGTTGTGCCACAGGGAAGGGAGGTTCTACATCTGCCTGCCGAGTGAATCTAATGGCCCTAACTTGTTAGACGAACTTTTGAGTGGCTTTATATGGTTCTCGGGTCTTTGGGCTTGATCTCCCCACTCATTTGGAAATCATGACTCACAGTGAAAGTGTACACCTCTGCGCAGAGTTAAAAACTGGTATACTAGCCGTGCTCACGGATACGAGCGGCCTTGGGGATTCTTATGGAATAGTTGATCATAACTGTTATATCATGCTTAATTATTGTTGATTATTATTTGCTCATGTTAATGCTATTCATTATCCTTATTACAATTGATCATTGGTTCTTTAATGGGAAGCGGTTTATCTTGATGCTACTCAATTGCTAATATATGATTAAAAGCTAAACGCAGTTAAACAATGTCAAGCCTTTTTGAGCCTCATGAACCCTGTGTTATATTTGTTGAGTTCGACATGGACTCACCCTTGCTATTTCCACCATAACAGATGAAGATATAGAGGAAGATTATCGGAATGAGTACTAGTCTTGGTGTCAACCAGTCAACCGTGTCCCTGTGTGGAGTTTCCGCTGAAGAATTACTATTAGTTACTATTACCTATCGTTCAAGACTTTGTCTTAAATACTTATTCGTTATGTAATAAGCACTGTGATGATACTTTGTAATTTGTCAACTTATGTGTGCGACTGTTTCCTGGGGCGCACATGAGTCTTTTATGCATCCTATTTTTGTCCTTAAAAATGGGTGTGACAACGATGTTGAATTTGATGAAACAAATGGCTCTCAAAATGAAGAAGATAACTTGGATGATGTGAGAGGAACTCAATTGACCAATGCTATGAAAGAAATGGATATTAGTGATATTAGGCCAAAGCAAGTGATTGATGTGGATGACAACAAAGATCAAGTGCTCCAAAGTCCAATTACACAAGCTAGTGGTTCTCTAATGCAAAATCAAGCTAGTACATCATCTCAAGTGCAACAAGATCAACAAGTGGCTAGTTCATCATCTCTAACTTATGATCAACATCAACATCCAAGCAATCAAGTCCAAGTGCTTCAACCAACTAACATTGCAAGAGACCATCCATTGGATTCCATCATTGGTGACATACAAAGGGGAGTTCAAACTAGATCAAGATTGGTATCTTTTTGTGCTCACTCTTCTTTTGTGTCAATCGAAGAACCCAAGGACATTAATAAAGCATTGAGAGATCCGGATTGGGTAAATGCAATGCATGAAGAGCTTAACAACTTTAAGAGAAATGAAGTATGGGAATTAGTTGAGAGGCCTAAGGATCACAATGTCATTGGAACAAGATGGGTCTTTCACAACAAGCAAGATCAAGACGGGATAGTAGTAAGGAACAAAGCAAGACTAGTGGCTCAAGGTTACACACAAATAGAGGGTCTTGACTTTGGTGAAACTTATGCCCCGGTTGCAAGATTGGAAACAATTAGGATCTTACTTGCCTATGCTTGTGCTCACAATATCAAGCTATATCAAATGTATGTGAAGAGTGCATTTCTCAATGGGTACATTCAAGAGGAGGTGTATGTGGAGCAACCTCCCGGTTTTGAAGATGACAAGAAACCCAATCATGTCTACAAATTGAGAAAAGCTTTGTATGGATTGAAGCAAGCACCTAGAGCATGGTATGAAAGATTGAGGGACTTCTTGCTATCCAAAGGATTTGTCATGGGCAAAGTTGATACAACACTATTCACCAAGAAGATTGGGAAAGACTTGTTTGTGTTGCAAATATATGTTGATGATATCATATTCGGTTCAACCAATCAAGATTATTGTGATGAGTTTGGGAAAATGATGGCAAAGAAATTTGAAATGTCAATGATTGGTGAACTTAGTTTCTTTCTTGGACTTCAAATTAAACAAATGAAGGAAGGAACATTTGTAAGCCAAACCAAATACATAAAGGATATGCTAAAGAAGTTTAGTATGGAAGATGCAAAAGGAATCACTACTCCAATGAGCACTAGTGGAAGCTTGGATAGTGACAAGAGTGGCAACATGGTGGATCAAAAGCTATATAGATCAATGATTGGTAGCCTACTCTATGTGACGGCATCAAGGCCCGATGTGATGTTTAGTGTATGCATGTGTGCAAGATTTCAAGCCTCACCAAGAGAAAGTCATTTAAAGGCAACAAAGAGAATATTGAGGTACTTAAAGCATACACAAGATGTTGGATTATGGTATCCCAAAGGTGCAAGCTTTGAGCTAGTTGGATATTCAGATTCCGACTATGCCGGTGACAAAGTGGAGAGAAAGAGCACTTCCGAGACTTGTCAATTGTTGGGAAGATCACTTGTCTCATGGTCATCCAAGAAGCAAAATAGTATTGCACTATCTACCACCGAAGCCGAATACATCACCGCGGGTAGTTGTTGTGCACAAATCTTGTGGATGAAGGCAACATTGAAGGATTTTGGAATCAATTTCAAGAATGTGACATTGCTATGTGACAATGAAAGTGCCGTGAAGCTAACCAATAATCCGGTTCAACATCAAAGAACAAAGCATATTGATGTTCGCCATCATTTCATTAGAGATCATCAACAAAAGGGTGACATTGCTATTGAGAGTGTGGGCACCGAAGATCAATTAGCCGATCTATTCACCAAGACACTTGATGAGAAGAGATTTCACAAGCTAAAGAATGAGTTGAACATACTTGACTTCTCCAACATGAGTTGATGCACCACATATATGACATGCCTCTCCTTCGATCCCCAAGGTATAATTGGTTGACATGTCATACATTCTATTCTAAGGACTTGTTTAGTGCATCTAGTCATAATTTACATGTTCTAGGCTCATTCATGAAAATCAAATGAATTTGAAGTTTATATGGTGCCACTATTGTTTCCATGACTTGTATGATCTAGTGGTAGCATATAACTTGTTTAAGTAGCTTGTAATCCTAAGTGTTTAATCTAGAAAACTTGTCTAAATATTTGCTTCAACATGGTGCATGATAACCCTTCTAGTGAGGTGTGAAGAAGCTTGCCCTTGGATCAAACCGAAGCATTTTATTTATGCAAGCAATCTAGGTTGAATCACAAACTTGATACTCACCCCATATTTCAACATGATAATCTATCTAAAATTGGTCCCTTGTGGTCATTGGTGCCAAAGGAGGAGAAAATGTTGTTCACAAAGATAGAACTCAAAGGGGGAGAAGCACAAAGGGGGAGAACAATGTTGTTCACAAAGATAAAACCTAAAGGGGAGAATTGATAAAAGAAGGGGATCAACTAAAATTTCGAGCACACAAGTAGGGGGAGCAAGCTCTTAAACATGAATGTTGCATTTCCATGTGCACTTCATATGTATGATGCATAGTTATGCATTTCTTCTTCTCCGATAAATTGCTTGTGTGGTGACTTGCTAGTATAACTTGAATGGTGTATTAAGGTACTAGCATGAATAGGAAGTAGTTAGATTTTTCTTGCTTCATGTTTTTCTAAGTGGTACTAGAACCTTGCTTATAATGTTGATCTCACGAGGTTTCTAGTTTTGTTTGTGCTTTTCCAAGTGGAATCTAACTACACAAGGTGCTAAGATGGTGTTTATGGCTACTCCGATGGTATCACGCTTCAAAGGTCTATAATCTTAAACACTTAGCACCTATTGGTAGTCAATGCTCCTAATCTTTCCTATCTAACATGTATGCTTCCAAAATCCAAACATATAGCATACATGTAGGGGGAGCTATTGCTATCAATTTGAATTCACAATCACATGTCCATAATTCTTACACATGGTAATATACTTGGACAATGTGACATGGTTTCAATTAAAATGTTATCATAACATCTTTGTGAAAGGGTTGTCACCAATTACCAACAAGGGGGAGATTGAAAGTCCTATGTTTGGTGTTGGTAATTAGTGACAATGACTAAGTACTAATCCTATGCCTAAGTTGTATGTAGCATATGAGGATTAGTACATTCCAAGGTTGGTGGCAAGATGGACATGGTGATCATAATGGCCACACTTGGATTTGGACGCAACCCTACGTGATCAAGGCAAAGGTATATGCTTAAGGGTTGTGTTTTAGTAACCAAGACACCTAGTGGGTGTGGTTACATTATAGGTTAGATAGCCGTACTATAAAGAGGGGAATGACGTGGCTATTGAACTCCTAAGTGCCTCTAGGTGTGCATTTCATAATCATATGCATTTAGATAGAACTAATAATGTCTCGAAAAATGATTGTGAAAATGCTAACACACTCACACATGATGAGATCATCTGGTGGTGTTAGCACGTTTGCGAAGGCGGTGGAGTTTGAGCGGTAGAGAGGGTTTGGGGTCCTCTCTCCCTCCCGCCGAGCTTGCGAGGCGGGATTTAGGCGTTTTCGAGGAGTTGAAGCGACTTTTTTCCACAACGCCGGAAGTTGGAAAAGAAACGGAAGCGAACGGAGGTCACAGAGGTGATCGGACGTTGAACCGGACGCGGTCTTTGCATGACCGGACACGTCCGGTCAGTGTTCAGCGTCTGCGCGTTTTTTAGGTTGATGATCGGACGCGCAGCGCGTCCGGTCACTGTCGACCGGACGCGTCCGGTCATTCAGGGAGCTTACTGGACTCTAACCGGACGCTGGCACTGTGGCGTCCGATCATTTCTCCAGCGCGTCCGGTCATTGTTTTGTCGTGCGCTGCTCAGACTTGACTAGCGCGTCCGGTCAGTCACGGGACCAGCGCGTCCGGTCGTTTGCAGCGCGTCCGATCTGCGCGTCAAGCGCATCCGGTCGTTGCTTCGCAGTTAGCCGTTGTGCGACCGGCACGTCCGGTCAGTTGGACCAGCGCGTCCGGTCAGTGCTTCGCGACTTAGCCATTGCGCGACCGACGCGTCCGGTCAGTTGGACCAGCGCGTCCGGTCAGCGCGATTTCGGCTGTTTAAGTTTCTAACGGCTCTATTCGAAGGGGTACGTCTATAAATACTCGTTGGCCGGCTCAAGGCTCTCTCTCTCAAATATTTGACATACTTGTGAGCACTTTGAGCTAAGCAACTCCCCTCCCACTCATCTCTCTTTCTTCTTTGCATATTCGAAGTGAGATTGAGTGATCCAAGTGCATTTGCATTGTGAGATTGCATCTAGTTGGCACTTGGTGGTTGATTTGCTGCGGGATTCTTGTTTCTCTTGGTGGTTGCCGCCACCTAGACGGCTTGGAGCAGCTTAGAGGCGTTGGCAAGAGTTGGTGATTGTTCTTGGCCACCTCCGGTGATTGTGAGGGGTTTGTGCCTACCTCGGCGAAGCGCCAAAGGCAACATTAGTAAATTGCTCGTGTCATTACAACCTTTTGCCATTTGGTAGGTTCTTGTGGCGCCTTTTGAGAGGCTCGGTGTGAGACCGATTAGCCACCGAACCACGTGGTGAAGAGGGACACAACGGGGACTAGCGTGCCGGCAAGCATGTGAACCTCGGGATAAATCTTCGTGTCATCACTTTCATATTGTGATTGATTGATCCCGGTGTTCGGTTATCTTGGTATTCATTATTGATCATATTGGTTGGCTCAATACTTCGCCCCTCGGTGACACTCTCCTAACTCAACTCCGCATTACTTTCTTAGTTATCTTTGCTAGCTAGTTAGCTTTGCTTTAGTAGCTCCTTTGTGTAGCTTGCTAGTTGTAGTTGTAGTTACCATCTCGGTTTGACTTGTGCGGTTGAGTGCAAATATACTAGAATTGTGAATTGGTTAGGTGGCTTGCAAACACCCCGTAGGCTAAGCAAAACTCGCATCTCGCTATTTGTTTTATTGATAAACTTGTTTAGCGTGTCTTTGTAGAATTTTTAAAAGGCTATTCACCCCCCCTCTAGCCATCAAGACCTTTCAACAGCCAAAGGCGACGGCATGACCTGAGCGGCGTGAGGGAGGCGAGGCCATGCCGTGAGGGTTTTCTCCTTGCGCGTGCGCCTATATGGGCTGGGGTCGTGGTGCATCAGTGCGTGGCTCGTGGGCTGTCTTGTGGGTGGCTATTGGAAGAATTAGCTCTAGCTATACCTAGCAGCGTATTCATGTATAGGGAATCAAATGGTAGCACACAAGACACAAGAATTATACTGGTTAAGGCACATGGTGCCCTACGTCTAGTTTGAAGTAGCTTCTCTCTTTATTCGTATGCTCGGTTACCGGGACTGCTACTCATAGCTATTGCTACAATGTAGAAGATGGGATCCTGATCGGAAGGCCCTTACTCCTCCTTATATAATCCAGGAGTAGGGTTACAATATATCTGATTGGCTAACAGATGTGTTTCCTAGTTTGTTATATGAAAAGCATAACAAAATGATTCGAATCCTGTCATCTAGATATGATAGCATCGGATATCCTCGGAATGACTTAATCTCCAAGCTTGTGGATTCGCCTGACCTACATGGGCCTCATTCCTTGTCGTCTTCGGCCTGGTAGATATTGCACAGATTGGGTATATGGGCGGTGAAGGTACCCCAGGCCCATATATCTGACAGTGGTTTTGCCTATGGGCTTTTTCCCTAGAAGCTTGGCTCATTTAGCTCGTGAACGGCTTGCGAGCTAGCTCGAGTTGCCTCGTTATATAGATAACGAGTTAAAATCTTGGCTTGGCTAGGCTGGGCTCGTTATCATAACAAGTTGAGCCGAGCCGATCCAGCCACAAGCCAAGTGAGTTAACGAGCTTTGAGTTTTATCATAACCATGACCAAAAAAGTTTAGGATAAACAACAATAGTCCGGTGGTCCACACCTTGCTTTTTGGTGACCCTTTTGAATCTCCCGCGCACTGAGCTAAGGGACATCTTCCTCTGGTGCACTATTAGAGAGTAGCACCGGATAAATCTATTGGGTAACCCTAGCCTCAGTTAACAGAACACCTAAAGCCATCGGATAAGAGCACAACAAGGTTGTCCTAGGATCAGCAACGTTACCTAGAACACCAACGTATCTCGTCGAGAGAGGCACACTTGACAACAGAGGTTGAAAAAGCTCAAAGTATGGGGCAAAGGATAGTAGATTAATTTGTTGATCAGTTGTATATTAGATACTTAAGTCAGACATGGTTTTCTAATATATGTATATAGAGAGGGTGGTGGTCTTATACGAGTAGAAAACCTTCCTAAAACAGGATATACAAAAATTTTCTACGAGACCAGAGGAGTTTCTTGATCGAATTTCACTTTCAAAAACCACCCTAGGCGGGTTTGCACAACACACTGCGGCGACCACCAACTCAGGCAAAACCTGTCTGCGCCGGTTGACTTCGGCCACTAGAAACCAGACTTTTCCCACGTTGGTCCAATTTATTCCAATTTGGCTCAAATTTTACCATTTTCTCTTGTATTTGATTCTCAAATATGGAAATGGAAAGTCCACTGACTGATTTGCTGCCAATAGTATGTACTAAAAAATTATACGACACAGGCCGCAGGAGCATGGTCTTGCTAGGTTGTTAGGCATGGTTCTTTACCTGCTGATGATAGACCCTTTTTTTAGCTGCCGATTGTTCATACTATATATATATTAATCCATCTCCAACGAAAGCATAAAGCTAGCAGTCTAGCATACCACCATGGAAAGCTAGTGGTTCGGCAGAGTTCTCGCAGGGAAATGAAACTGAATGTTTTTTGTGCCAAGCAACAAACCGCGTCGAGAGAGTCTGTTATTTCCACAAATGCGTATGATTGTCCATTTTCCCCCTAACGGAAATTCTTCATTTGGATTAAAGGGAGACGTGGAGGCCCTCCCAGCGCTGCAATGGATGCAGCCCGGAACGGCAAACATCACCGCCGATTTCAGGAGCAGACCGAACGCGCATTCCTGCAGGTCGTCTCTGCCTTTGTAGTTTCTGCAGGTCGCTAGCCAGTCGTTCGGCGGCGTGACGAGCGCAGGCAGCTCTGATCCATCCGCGGACAGGCGCAGGCCGCGCAGCAGCGCCTATAAATTTGCACCTGGTCGACCACCAGTCCACCACCACAAGCATTAGAATATGAGGCCGCGCCGCCTAGGCGGCCTCCCAGCGTGTCCACGTAAGTTTCATTTAAGTGGTGCGTTGGATAAAAACTGGACGGCCTAGATGCATCACTATGGTGTCCTTTCCACACAGAACTAACTCAACCAAGTAGGCGCATGCACATTGAATGCAGCAGGTGAATAAATAAGCAGCATATAGTGAAGCCATCTACTAGCCTGTAAGCGGTCATGTCACTATATGTGTGAAGCCATGTACTACTGTAAGCAGTCATGTCACTAATTTCTACCCCACCGTCCACCAGCCACTGGCATTGAATGGTTGAATGGAGCAAGTGGACAGATAAATGAACAACAAAATTTACTACCAGTAAATTTGAAAATAGGGTGCCACGTCCAGAACATGCAATGCCCTTTTCTCTTAACATACAAGAATTTACTATCGGCATTTTCTCTTTACATACAAGAATTTTACTGTAAGGAAATAATTGCATAGATAAATGTTAGATAGAAATCCCACGGACCTAGATGAAGTTGCTCGCAGTCCTATCCTATTGCTACCTGAAACAAGCCAAGCATTCAATGAGCATGCAAGTGTATGTAAAATTCAATAAGCATGCATCCATGCCATGCCAGAGAAAAGTTACCGTAGGAATTTACGAAACACATGAGCATTCAATGAGCATGCAAGTGGATGTAAAATGAGTGATTGGCCTCCTTCCTATCAGTGCATGAAAAACAGCTCGCTCTTCCACGAACATGCATCGAAGCGTGCATGCACACGGTATTTGGGTTGGGCCCCATTCCAATTGATGAGGTCCTTGCACCCGGTGGTGGTAGAGGCGCCCTCCAAGCCTCCAGCTCTTGCCTATATAGGTGTGTGGTGTGCTGTCCGGTGCTTCATCGATTCCTTTCCATTGCTTACAACCGCCTCCTTGTAGTTCATATAGTTCACCCCTGCATTACTTTGTGTTGATGTTTGTAGCCTTTATTACGCTAAAACCACCACCACAGGCGCCGTGGCATTTTCCAGGCACAGATAATGGGCTAACCAGAGCCGGCTGCATAAGAAGCACAACACAATAGGTCATAGGTCTGTGCTGTGAACCTATTGTAATGAAAGGCTATAAAATTAGCGCCTAGCTATGAGTGCAGCGAGTGCCTAGGAAAAATTTTGAGTTTGAGCTCAGTGGTTAGTTAGCCTATGCATATACATTGGAGCTCACTTAGCTGGTATGTGCAAATAGACTGGGTAGGCACACCTTGTGCACATACGTGTGTTGTGAGGGTGGTTGACCAAATCGTTCCACTGTGCGTGCATGTGTTTAGTGCATGATCTTGATCCTGGGAAGTGGTGCATGCAGCCTTATTCGTGCCCTTGCTGTTATCCATGTGGCTTCCTTTGTTCTTATTTTCTTTTCCTCTTCTTAGCGTCGGACCTCTCCTCTCCTAAATTTCATCTCGGCAGTATGTAATTTTTGTGGTGCTCCCAACGTGTACAGACACACATTGATGGCACATGGAAGAAGCTTCCTCTAGCCGGCCAAGGAAGAGGCAGCGTGGGAAGAGTTCAACTTCAGTTCCAGGTGTTTGTTTGTTTACCATCCCCTTTTATTTGCGTTGTTTGCCTGTCTAAATTGGACATTCCTTTCCCTGGATGTCTTCCCTGCCTCCCGCCTTAATCTATAGTTGAGGGGACGGTACGTGAGAGGTAGCAGCGTCGGAGGTCTAAGAGGCAGCTAAAGAAAAAGGTTAGTCTTGTACCTTGTTGTCTGTATAGGCGCTACTCACTAATTCTGAGTGCCTTAACTAAGTCCTAGAGCTAATTGCGTTCACTGCACACTAATACTGGCTCCTAACTTTTTCTACATCTTGTGCTTGTAGCATGCACTACTCACTGACTCTGAGTGTCTCAACTAAGTACTAGTGCTAATTGCGTGTACTGCACACTAATTCTAGCACCTATGCATGCGCTACTCACTAATTCTGAGTGCCTTAACTAAGTCCTAGTGCTAATTGCGATCACTGCACACTAATCCTAGCTCCTAACTTTTCCTACATCTTGTGCTTGTAATTGCAATGTTGGAGCAGAAGTTTTGCGTGTTTCCACGCTATTGGAGAATCCATCCCTTTTAGGTTAAAGTGCCATTGAACATGGAAGTTCCCTAACAACGGGAGGATTGTATTCAGGTGGAGTAGCTGCTGACATGAATGGGTGGACATTAGCATTTGAATCATAAGTATGGATGCTGGCTTCTTAGCATGCCTTGCTTACTCTTCATGCCTAATTCACCGTTTTGAAAACTTAGATCAGGTTTTCCCTAATTGATTTTTACTCAAATGTAGCTGCTTACATTCTTCGTGCTGCTTGCTCTCTGTGCTAGCTTTCTGACTATAGTATAGTCCGTTTCAGGAAGTGGGTTACAGGATGCCATTAAATTATTTTCTGTGTTCTATGTGTCCAAGTTTGGATAGCATGCTAACACTAATTGCCACTAATTTTGCTCCATACGTTGGGAGACTGACAATTGTAATCAGTTGCCATCCTATATCAGAATTTGGCGATTTGCTGACTGGTCTAACCAGGTTGCTGCCTATTTTATATTACATCAACGGTACCTTTTACTGAAATCATATTCGATGTAGAATGAGTTGCGGCGAGGCTATGCCTGATCATAATCATGATGTTCTAAAAATTAGACTGAATGCGCACAGGAAAAGTTGAATGTGTGTCCATCACTCTTTTCGGCATAGTCCTATACTTATTTAGATCCATCAAAATGTGTGCATTGGACAATGGCTTTTCCTTTGGCTTGGATTCTATTGATTTTCAATTGCTATCTTAGTTCACTTTGCTTAAAATAGAGATGCTTTGTGCTTTCTGCAGATTGCATTTTTCAGTGAGACTTCATACTACGGCCCTCCAGTACACGAGTGTCAGCATTGTGGTGCGCAGTTTTGGTACAAAGAGCGTGTGAAAAGGTCATATCCAGGTGACCCAGCCGCTATTCGTTTCCATCTTTGCTGCAAGGGAGGGAAGGTCAGTTTGCCTTTCCAAAGAGACCCTCCTTCGTTCCTAGATGGGTTGTTGAATCCAAATGGTGGTGTCCTTTCAAAATATTTTATTAAATTTGTTCGGTCCTACAATTCTATGTTTGCATTCACATCACTTGGTGCTAAGATTGACGCATGTGTAAACAAGGGTCCTGGTCCTTACGTGTTTAAGATTAATGGCCAGGTCCATCATAGAATTGGGTCTTTATTGTCGGATGAGGGTGCCGCTCTAGTCTATGCACAGCTCTATATATTTGACACTGAAAACAAAGTTCAAAATCGGATATCGATTTTTGATAGGCATAGAGAGTCTGATGGTGGGCACCAGGTTGATAAACAGATAGTTGAAGGCTTGGTACAAATGTTTGATGAATCAAATGAACTGGTAAAATCATTTAGGGCGGCTAGGGACTTATTGGTGCACAACCAGTGTCAGCCGTTACGCCTTAGGCTATTACATGATAGGTCCAAGAACACAACACAATATAGTGCGCCGACGGGGTCTGAGATAGCTACTTTGATAGTCGGGGACTTTTCTGAGGAAAAAAGGAGCCCAGATATAATCATTCAGGATAAGGGTGGCGGCCTTAAACGAATTAGCAACCTACATGCAAACTATATGGCGTTACAGTACCCGATTTTGTTCCCTTATGGGGATCAGGGTTTCAAAATAGGAATTAAGTACAATAGGTCGGCGACCTTGAGGGTTGGAGTTAGAGGTGAGGTCACAATGCTCGAGTACTATGCTTATAGATTACAGCAGCGTAGATGTGAGGCAACTACATTGATACGTGGCGACCGATTATTCCAGCAATATATTGTTGACGCCTTTGCATCCGTTGAGGAGAATAGGCTTAGGTTTATAGTTAAGAACAATAAGAACCTGAGGTCGGAGGTGTACAAGGGCCTTGAGGATGCGCTTCGCAAGGGCGATGTTGATGGCAGTGGTGTTGGTAAGAAGGTTATTTTGCCTGCTAGCTTTACAGGGAGCAAACGGTATATGGTTCAGAATTACCAAGATGCAATGGCCATCTGCCGATCATATGGGCCTCCAGATATGTTTATTACTTTTACATGTAATCCAAAGTGGCAGGAAATAGCTGATGCTCTTACATTTGTTCTAGGGCAAAGACCTGACGCTAGACCTGATATAGTTAGTCGAGTCTTCAAGCTAAAGGTGGACGAGCTTGTTTCTGGGCTGAAGAAAGGAACCTATTTTGGGAAGGCACGTGCAGGTATAGTCATCAATTTCCACCCTCCTTTCCTATGTTTGTTATGTGGGGGATAGTCTTTGCTATGGATTTGGTAGGTTATTACTGCACAAAGGAGCACATTGTTTGGTTTAGACGCTACAGTTATCTATTTTTGTCAGGCCTTGAAATTGGATCTCCGCACTGTTCCCTCAAACTTAAACAGATATGTAGGCTTGATTGGGCATGCTGTTGATCCTTACAAATTTCCAAAGATCCATAAGGAATAGCTAGCTGCTAGCGACAGTAAGGAACAAGCACATAAACAGAAACTTAACAATGCAGGATAGATATTTAGGTACATACCCTGTGCTGCACTGGTTGGAGGTCTGAATGGTGATTCAGTCCCTTTGGATTAGATATGGTCGATTCCAGCAACCCAGCAGCAGTGCCCATATAGCGTGTATCTTTTGCAGGAGTGAGGCCCACACCATCTTCTGTTATGTTTTGCATAGACCTAAACACACAAACCCATGGATATCAGACTAGCATGGTTTTCTTTGCCTTTACTGATTAAACCACACTCATCAACCTTCCTACCATTGTACAAGAATGAAAAGTAGGATGTGGATGTTGCTAAAATTTAAAGTCTCAAACCATCTACTTTTTAGATTAGATGTGTAATAGTGTATAGTGCAGTCAATAAATCAGCAAGGAATGAAATTTCAGAAGACCAATCCAATGCGGTATATTTTGCCATTTTTAGTGACAAAGCGATGACTTTAATGGTTTATGCAAAGACCGTGGAATAGTGTATTTGATTGCCTGCCATTTTTCTAATGTTGTTGCCCTGTTTCCCTATTTCAGTACTCTATACCGTTGAGTTTCAAAAGCGTGGTCTCCCCCACGTTCATATTCTGGTTTGGCTTGAAGGTAACACTAAAGACCCTCGTCCTTCTTTTATTGACTCGATAATATGTGCAGAGATACCAGATAAATCAGCTGACCCGCTAGGTTATAGTCTTGTCGATGAGTTCATGGTACATGGCTCTTGTGGTCAGCTGAATCATAGTTGCCCATGCATGAAAAAACAGCAAATGTTCAAAGTTCTTCCCAAAGGGCACTCAGCCAAACACAATTGTTGGTGAGGATGGCTTTGTGCAGTATAGGCGCCGTCCTGATACTGGCCACTTTGTCGAGCGATATGGTGTTAGACTTGATAACGAGTGGGTGGTCCCATACAATATGACGTTGTTAAAAGTATTTAGAGCCCATATAAACGTCGAATGGTGTAATAAAACACATCTTATCAAGTATTTGTTTAAATGTATTACAAAAGGGCCCGACCGTGCTAGGGCTGTCATTGAAACCTATGCATCTGATGTTGCTGGGGCTAATTCCTAGGTTGAGGTTGGTACTACCAGCTTTAGTGCTCCACCATTAGATTCCTAGAGTCAGCCTAGGGATGTGGATGAGGTTCGAGAGTACATTGATTGCCGTTATCTATCTTCGCATGAAGCTATCTGGCGCTTGTTTGAATTTGATATTCACTATAGGACCCCCGCCGTGGAAAGGCTCGCTGTGCACCTTCCTTTCATGAATAATGTTGTGTACCCAGCTAACCAACCCTTGTCTGCTATTTTACATGATCATGGTTACATGCAAACAACCCTTACTGAATGGTTTTCTGCTAATAGGAAGTTCCCATACGCTCAAGAGTTAACATATATAGAATTTCCAACAAAGTGGGTCTGGAATAAGAAGTACAAGGAATGGTGCCCACGCAAGGGTCCTACAAAAATTGGTAGGGCTATATATATCAATCCTAGCTGTGGTGAGCTATACTACCTTCGTATGCTCCTCAACATTGCCAAGGGTGCTACTTCATACGAAGACCTCTGAACTATTAGTGGTGTCCTATATCCAACATTTAAGGATGCGTGCCAAGCTATGGGTCTCCTTGGTGATGACAGTGAGTGGCGTGAGGCCCTTAGAGAAGCATCTATGTGGGGATCGGCTGCTCAGATGCGCCAACTTCTTGTGACTATAGTTCTTTTTTGCTCTGTGTGTGACGCAACCTCCCTTTTCAATGAATTCTATGAATATTTTACTGATGACATACTTTACAACATTAAAAAGATGGTGCAGCTGCCTACCTATAGGGTTCCACAAGATCATCTAAGGAATTATGTTTTGCTTGAGCTGGATAGTTTGTTTGTAAAAAATGGTGGGTTACTAACTGATTATGGTTTACCAGAGCCTGATCGAAGCATGCGTAACAAAGTTAAAAATAGGCTTCTAGCTGAGGAGCTGGCTTACGACTGTGAGAACCTCGTGTGTATCCATGGTACCCTTGTTAGTCAGTTGAACGTTGAACAAAAAAATTTTTATGATGTTGTTACACAGTCCGTTTATGCGAAGACAGGATAGTGCTTTTTTGTGTATGGATGCGGTGGCACTGGCAAGACGTTCCTTTGGAATGCAATTATTTTGCGCCTATGATCTGAGAAGCTTATCGTTCTTGCTGTGGCCTCGTCTGGAGTTGCTTCCCTATTACTACCTGGAGGTCGTACCGCGCATTCTCGGTTTAAAATTCCTATAGTTATCGACGAGTCGTCCATGTGCAATATTAAGAGGGGAACTTTTCTTGCTGACTTAATAACGCATAGTTCTTTAATCATATGGGATGAGGCGCCTATGACCCACCGACACTGCTTCGAATCTTTAGATCGTAGCATGCGTGACATTCTTGGGGAGACAGACTCTTCGTGTTTTGATAGGTTGTTTGGTGGCAAGACCGTGGTGCTAGGTGGAGATTTCCGCCAAGTGCTGCCTGTGGTTGAGGGCGGCAGTAGGTTAGACACCATTGATGCATCCATAACTAACTCTTATTTGTGGAGTCATGTTAAGATTCTAAAACTAACAATCAATATGCACCTGCTTGGGATGTCTCGTAGCGGTTTGCCAATTGATCAGGTGAGATCATTTAATGAGTGGGTGTTGAGTATTGGGGATGGCACTGCTACAGGTACTACTCATACTGATGATGGAGACTCTGAGCTGGTTGAGATACCTCATGACATCTTGGTTCCAAAACTTGGCTCCCCAATTGATAATATCATAAGATCTACCTATCCCAACTTAGACACATTCTATTCAGACCCAAACTACTTGAGGGAGCGGGCTATCATTGCCCCGAAAAATGATACCATCGATGAGATTAATAACAGGGTCCTTTCTTTAGTCCCAGGACATGAAAAGGTATACCTAAGTTCTGATTCTTTAGTCGAAACCTCCAAGGACCATGGTAGCACTGACCTACTTTATCCTGTTGAGTTTCTAAATTCCCTACAGTTCAAGGGCATCCCTTGTCATAAACTTATACTTAAGGTTGGCTCGCCCGTAATGTTGCTGCACAATTTAAACCAAAGTGCTGGTCTTTGCAATGGTACACGTCTTATAATAACACAATTAGGTGACCGCGTGTTGGAGGCTCAGATAATAACTGGCTCTCACATTGGACACAAAGTTCTCCTTCCTAGAATTTCATTGCACGTGTCAAGCACTAAATGGCCATTTGTTCTTAGCAGACGCCAATTTCCAGTAAGATTGTGTTATGCAATGACTATAAATAAGAGCTAGGGCCAGACTTTGCACAACGTTGGTCTATATCTGCCACGCCCAGTTTTTTCTCATGGCTAGCTATATGTTGCTATATCACGCGTTACATCTAGAGATGGACTACGTGTTTTGGTCGACGATGGCACAGACCTTGCCTCTAACCTTACTGAAAACATTGTTTACAAAGAAGTTCTTCGGGTGCTCTGGTAATTTTTTTTCCTGAATATGTTGGGCCCACATATTTAAAGGCTATGGTCTCCTAGCTTATCTACATTATAGTGCGTTATTTGATGCGCTTCTTTTCCTTTTGTTGATGGGCTGCCACCAGATGGAGTACACCTTGCTTTCACAGATTAATCCAACAAGGCACAATTGGATCATCAAGGTTAGAGTTGCTAGGATGTGGAAACTATCTTCGACTCCTAAGTGGAAGGTTGTAACTGCCATGGAGCTTGTTTTGGTTGATGAAGAGGTATGTACTTTGGTACCTGCTGATATATGTTATTTCTCCTTAATCGTGGCTGCCTAATCTGAGGCTTGTTGTGTCAAGGCGTGGGTATTACAGCTTGCATCGGCCATAAGGACCTTGGCAAGTTTGCTGAATATTTAGTTGAAGGCTGCTCCTATGTGATTAAAAAATTCCAGGTTAGCAGGCAAGCACGCAAGTATAACCCTGTACCAAACCCACAGACAATTTATTTTACGCCATGGACTGTTATAGAGGAGTTACCTACAGAGCTGGCCACCCAGCTTCCCCTCTATGTTTTCAATTTTGTGGACTTTGAGGAATTAGCCCGCAAATGGAAGAACAGGCTTGGCTTAGTAGGTATGCACTGTCCTTGCCTTGCCTATTCAGGTTCTCTTTCCTATTTTCCAAGATTTACTTATCAGGTGGCATGGTGTTTGGATTTCCAACAGATGTTATCGGACAGCTTGCAGTCATACATCCCGTGGTGCGATCTAGCAGCCTAAATGGTGTGACTGTACGGCGGGTGGTGGAGCTACGTGATCTAAGGTTGCTTTCGTGGTAGTTTATGGCATTCTGGTTAGCATAAACTTACTATGGCTGATTTTGCAGCGACCGCCTCTTACAAATTACTTTGTGGGGCGAGCATGCAACTTCATTTGAGGATCAGGTCCTTATTGAAACCATTGATAAAGATGAACCCGTTGTGATGGTTTTCGCTGGGGTGCAAGTGAAGCAATATTTAAGTGCGTGCTGTTTATTGTGCTCTTTTCATCTATCCTCGGGTTCCTAATATAACCTGTCCAGCCTATTGCCAACGTAGGTGCCACAACATGTGCGAGCGGTGATGCCACTAAATGGTACATGAACATTGACCTTCCAGAAATGAATGTTTTTTGTGCTAGGTAATATGGTTTCTCTGTCCTTTAGCCTTTGTCGATCTGCAGGGTGTGTAAATGGATGTTTGCCTTGTCCTTAGTTTACAGGGAAGAGGCTCTGAGGTTGTGTTCCTACCCGGCGATGATGATGCAGGGGCAGGTGTTGCTGATGAAGCAGACACCAACAGGAAAACTATTGCCGAGCTCCTGGCATTGGTTCCCCATGACAGCAATGTATTGCCTCCATAGCGATTGCCTATATGCACCACTTAGGCCAGGTTGCTCAAATTTGGTCTGCCCTTGCATGTAGGGTGTTCGTTTCACGTGCAGTGCAGTTGTAAGAGAAATAGATGTTTCCAATGGTTGGTGGTATAAAGGTTGCAATACATGCAGACGGGGACTGAAGGCTACCTTCGATGGTTTCGAATGTACTAGCTGCGATGAGGCTAAACCAGTAGTTGTTCCAAGGTAATCCTTGCTCCAAACGGTCATACCCCTCTCATCAAAGATACCTACCTTGTTCCTGACGTGTCTTCTTTCCCGCCCAAGCTACAAGCTAAGTGTAATCATCGAGGACACCACTGGCCGGGTGAAAATATTTCTCTTCGGAGGGGTAGCTGAACAGGTTGTTCAGCGGACTGCCGCTGAGCTTGTCGAAGAAGGCTCATCCAATCAGATTTTGCTGCCTGCACCCCTTCGCGGCCTTGTTGGTCAAAGGTATGTCTTCCAAGTGGTTATCAGTGAGCAAACATTTAGGACTAGGCAGCTCTGCTTCCAAGCTAGAAGGGTGTTTCCCGTTCCAATGTCTCCTGAGGCTCGTGGTCCTACTGGATCTTCCCTTAGGGATCCTAGGGATCCCAAAGCTATGAATAAGACTGGGACATCAAGTGTTGGCTCTGGAAAAGACCACCAGGCACAGGCTCTTGCCATTCCTGAAGCTCCCGATGATGCAACGTGTGAGTCGACGCCTCCTCCTGCTCATGCCACAGTAGATGATACCAAAACCCCATCTAGCAAAGGGAAGGAAGTGCCCTCTAGTGTCCACGAGGAGCATGGGTACGTACCTTTGTGGACTAAGTAATTGGTTTAAAAGATATTACATTAGTTTCTAGCAGCATTGGTGGCCACCGCATGTATGGATCCTGTGCGGGTGATTTTCTTACATAATATTTTTTACAGAACTATTTTAGGGAAGAGGCCAAGGTCTACTCGTAGGGATCTATTTCCTGCAAAGAAAGCTGGAGCAAGGTAGCTTATTCAGCCTTAAATTATTTCATTGTTTGGTTCGATCAGTTGGGTGACAAGGTATCTCTAATTTGCAGCGACGAGTAGGATTACGCCCTTGGGCTCCACCGTCAGCCACCTATCACCACACAGCTTCATCCAATAAATTTGATGCTGTTATGTGCGGCCCATGTTGGTGCCATAATCAGTGTTCCAGTTTTAAGTGTGTCATGTAGTGGGTACTGTCCCCTTGTGTTGTGGACATGGCCTATTGGTCCTTATTTGTGTTGCCCTTCAAAGGTCCTTAGGCTCATGTATCTATAGGTCCGCTATGCGATTAGTAGATAAGGATCTTTGTACCTTTGTCCCAGGTGTGGTGTGTAAACTAGACCCTTTACCTGTCAGTTAGAGTGGCTTGGTAGTGTGTTGCCACTAGCTTGTGTTTAGTAGATAAGGATCTTTGTGTCTTCATGCAGTGTGTAAGCTAGGCCTTTTACTTGTCAGCTAGAGTGTCTTGGAGGTGTGTTGGTACCAGCCGTTTTAAGTTATGGAACTCACAGAGATAATTTGTACTACCTATGTCTGTTTTGGCTCCGTGTGGACTAGCTGCGAGCCAATCAAAGTGTTTCATCTAATTGTCTCCTTCGTGGGTATATCCAGTGCCTTGGACATTACACTACTACTTATGCAATGCGGCTCGACCACCGCCAAAAACTCCAAAATTCGTTAATGCAGGCTACAAGTTTGGCAAAGGTTTGAAGGTAGCATTTTTTACTAATCAATTTTATCCTTAGAGATGAACAAGTCATTCACGTGCCAGAAAATACCTACCTAATTTGACCTATCTATTAGTCTTGATTATCTCTGACTAATAGGCCCTTTACTTGTCAGTTAGAGTGGCTCGGTAGTGTGTTGCCACCAGCTTGTGTTTAGTAGATAAGGATCTTTGTGTCTTCATGCAGTGTGTAAGCTAGCCCTTTTACTTGTCAGCTAGAGTGGCTTGGAGGTGTGTTGGTACCAACCGTTTTAAGTTATGGAACTCGCAGAGATAATTTGTACCACCTATGTCTCTTTTGGCTCCGTGTGGCCTAGCTGCGAGTCGATCAAAGTGTTTCATCTAATTGTCTCCTTTGTGGGCATATCCAGTGCCTTGGACGTTACACTACTACTTATGCAGTGCGGCTCGGCCACCGCAAAAAACTCCAAAATTCGCTAATGCAGGCTACAAGTTTGGCAAAGGTTTGAAGGCAACGTTTTTTTACTAATCAATTTTATCCTTAGAGATGAACAAGTCATCCACGTGCCAGAAAATACCTACCTAATTTGACCTATCTATTACTCTTGATTATCTCTGACTAATTGGGCTTCCTTGCCTTGCTGCGCCATCATAATTAACAACTTAGGCCAATCATGTATATACGCTTGTTCGTGGTTGTTCCTATGGTTATGGGTTACTTGGAACGTTTGTTTAATCATGGTATTGTGGTTACCTAAATTTGCAACGGTATGCTCAACTAAATTATTATTTGGAATCGGAGAAGATGGTGCCATGTTTGGCATTGAAAGGTTAGTAACTTTAGGGTGCCTTCAAAGCAACAGCTGAATAGCTGCCTTCCTCTAAGAAATATGCAGTCATAGCTGAAATGTCTACTGTGTCTACCTAGGAGGCTATGCTTTTTGAGCACATAGAGATTGCCTTCCGGCGGATCAAAATATCATGTTCCTAGGTAAAAGAAACAACTACCTACAGTTCATTCGTGCTAAAATCTTGCTTTATGCAAAGTGTACCATATGTGATAGTGATCTGAAAAGGCGCAAGACAAAGCTAGCTATCGTTGCATTACTTACTCAGCAATGGTATGCCCAGTTGTCATAGAGCTCTTCTCGAAGGTAGATGATCAAGTATAGCCTGTGGCTCCTGCCTCATCTCCCACCCATCTGGTATCTGCTGCAATAAGAGTTGTTTGAAGTACAGCATTGGAGCACAATTAGGGCAAATGGAATTACATTTTTTCTGAAACATATCAACTTCTTGATAAGGATGCATACCTTCTTAGATTCCCCAAATAACAAACATGCAATAGCTTCCTTGGCATCAGAATGCCCATAAATTGAAGGGCCAATCAATCGGCAAAGGTTGGCATATGTATCTGACCTCTGCAAATTCTTTGAATTCCGTTTCCTACAAGCCAGCAAGGAAAACTCAGCCTTACAGATAAGTATATCTCCACTATCAATGTAAACCTTGAAAAAGAAACGACCTCATCAAGAATGAGGTTTGAGGGACCATTTGAGCTATTGTCTCAAGATTTATCTAATCCCGCAGCTGTAGTGTAAGCCTGTTTGACACCAACAGCGCCCTTGTGGCTGCAAAATGGTCTCAATGGCGTTATTAATCGTGTATTGGCCAAGTACAGATTCACAAAAAAAAATTTAGACTCATCATACGTTGCGGATGCTTGCTGGGCGCCGTAGACGCCACCAACAATTAATCTAGCCCCTGGAACAGCAGACCGAGCTAGGTGACTCTCTACAGAAGGCAACATATTCCTTGGAAGCTCACCAATTGGGGCAACCTGGGAAAATGGAGATCATTGTCAGTCATATTTACAACAAGACACGAGCAAAACACTGAAATGTATGGTTGCTTTGGCTTGGCAACTTGCATCAAGGATAAATAGCAGCTAACCTCAGGATTCTACTGAAATTTGAGGGCCTACAAATCCACATACTTGCTCTTATCCAGGACGGCAATCTAAGGGTCCAGGGGGCAAGGCTCTTCTCCAGGCTACTGATAAACAATTGTATAAATAATCATTTAACGATAAGGATAATATTGTCTCAAGTCTGCTCAGATGTTAATTTCTGTAATTTGCAAAGACTATTTCAGAGTAGACTAGATTTTTTTTTTGCCGCTGAACTATGAAATCCATTTGTCTAATTTCGTTGGGCTGTAATTGCAGCCACGACTAACACTAACATTTGAACCCTTGTTTATAAGCATCTGTATAGTAAAACCAATTAACATGTGCCTACAAATATGAGGGATGCAAACAAATGGTTTGGCTAACGTTGTTGTAAAAATTTGGGGAAAAGAACCAGGAGGTTACATAAGCGCCGGCGAGGGGTCACGAGCACTAATGAGGGCCATCAGTGTGCGTTTGGCCTTCTAGCCTCCGTGCGCAGAACCCATCGATTATCGTTGCCTCAGGGGGTCGTGCTGCTGCCAGCCCTAGCCTCAGTGCCCATCTAGAGCAGCCGGTTCTCGCCTTCATGCGGGGCCAGCGCCGCTAGATGTGCCGACCTCGCCTTCGGGATAAAGAGTTAACGCGGAGAAGCAAAACTACCAGCTACTACAAAGGTAGAGAGCCATGGACACGGGGGGTGTTGGATCACTTGATGAGGTTGGTGATGGCGGCACCGATGACGACCATCTGCTGGCAGTCGGTGCCATACCTCGCTAGCACAGGCGGCGTCCTGGCACCCTACTGTTGAACAACATGTGTTGTCTCATAAATGTGCCCTCACAAAGAGATGCACAACCTACTGCCAGGTAGTAAACTAGGCACCCTATGTTGTGCCATAAATGTGGACACAGGACAGAAGCTATTATCTGGCCAGCAGTATCCTGTCCTCTTTCTCACAGCCGCCTGCATGCTCTCATCTCATCCACCTCATGCAAGGCATTAAATGTGATGCCAGTAAATTTCTTGCATGCAAAGGACTAGCTGATCGTAAATTTTCTGCATGCAAAGGAATACCTGGTAGTAACTTTTCTACCTGGAAATGGGTAGTTGATGGTAACTTTCCTGCGTGCAAAAGAAATAGCTGATAGTAAATGTATATATAAGGGGAGGAGGACACATGTGATGTAAATTTTTCCTACCGTAGTAACTATATGCAGATCAGTTCTTTGTCATTTATGTATGGCCCACCAAAGTTCATGTGCTCCACTGGATGCGTCTTTTTCTAGTCCTCGGGCCCTCCACAGGGTTGCATGGTCGCATATGGCTTTCCTACCCCACCCAGAAAGAGGCAGCGTGGGGTATTGATCGAACTGGGGCCTTGTTTAGATGCACCTAAAAGATAGTTTTTTTCGCTCTCTCCATCACATCAATTTTTAGCCGCTTGCATGGAATGTTAAATGTAGGTAAAAAAATAACCAATTTCACAGTTTGGTTAGAAATCACGAGATGAATCTTTTAAGCCTAGTTGGTCCAAGATTGGACAATATTTGCCCAATAAGACGAAAATGTTACTATTCATCAGGTTGAAAAAAGTTGCAATCTAAACCTGTCCTGGGTCATAATTGGTGAACCTGGTTCTTGACCCACCCTACTCATTTAGCTCTATGGACAGGCTGTGATGATGGCTTCTAAATATAGCAATAGAGCAGCTAAGTAGGTGAAATACGGCCATGTACCTGCACTACAAGCACTAGGTTGGAAAGGTTTAATATACAAGAGGTACGTGATGTGTTTTGTCATGGTGTGAATGGATGCATGTGGCCGGCCAAAAATGTAGCTCTCTATGCACACGTTTCTCCTACTACACACTGACACAGACTCCTATAAGCCTACGTATGGTAGGGTACTGCACCTTGGCAAACCTCGTGCATTTTTCCCAAAAAAATTCCACTTCCAATCCTCTTGGCTTTGTGCCTCTCTCTCGTTCTAGCAGCTTCATTCTAGTGGCTGTTGGTGTCATCCTCATCCATCGTGTGAGCCTGTGAGGAGAGGAGAGAGGAGAGGACTGCATGCATGCACGAATGGATGCACATGCAGATGCATCAGGGGTCTTTTTTTGTGAGGGCACGTCTGCATGAGCGTCCACATCCACACGGCAGACAAGGCTGTAAGAAGCTGCGGATATCGTGCAACTTGTCTGATCATTGTCACCCATACACCCACCCCTTGGAGCTATGGCATTGGTATTATAGGCCACATTGGTGGCGTGGCTGAGGTGCATCTCATTGAAGGTGTCTACTGTTATAAGTACAAACATTTACTCAACTGGCCCATCGTTGTCTTGCATGTAGTTCACCTGCCATGGGTTCATGTCGGCTGGCAACACTGCACCAATACTACACTTGCGCAGGCCTCTCTATTTATATGGTAGACTCCATGTCTAGGACTGCACCGGTAGTGTGCAAGCAGGCATAGGACAGCAGCAGGTAATTTAGCCTTCTAAATTTCTTCCTGTCATAGGTTGCTGGCATAGGTAGGCAAACATAGGATGACCTTACAACCTACCACTCTTGCATGTCTATCTATTTTTCTCTACCAGATTTTTTGAGCACAACTGCTCTTCATTTTTGTGGCTCCAATGTGGTAGCCCTTGTTCAGTTCTTTATTCACATTGCAACTAGAAAGTAGCAAATGCCTATGTCTTGTAGCAGCAGTGCATTAATGCAATATATATTATAACCTGGAACGAGGCTCGTGCATGAACACCTCTATAAATGCGCCTCAATGTAAGAACAAAGCTCAGTTATTTTTGTAGGCAGTGGTAAATCCTGATAGCTATTTTTGTGTCATTTTTCTTTGGTCCAAATTTTAAAAGCTATTCATTCAATAATAGGATTCTTTCAGAAGGGAAAATAGCAGGGAATTTATACTTGACAGTAGATAACTACAATGATAAAACAATGGCCAAGAATGAATAATCATACCAGCAAATTGATGACACAAGCAGCAGTACATCATTAATCACAAAAGGAGACAATGCCTAAAACAATAGACCTATGCAGGGAAGAAATATTAGCCCGTACATATTTAAATTAAGTTCTAACGAAACTGGGCAAGTGTCAAACCATTAGTGTTACTTTCAGCAACTTCATCTTATTTGGTCCTTTTTCCAGGTTTTAGCACGTGCCAGTGTGAATTTTCATTTGAAATAGATATACCTACAAACATGAAGTCCTAGATATTTGCTTTTCTTTTAAATCTAAAAGCAAACTGGCCTATGTATGCTCCAGTGTATGTTATATATCTCACTCGGTTGGTTCCCGCTCATTTACCAGGAACATGGATAAGGGTAAGAGCATCCACATCGACATGGATAAGAGCAAGAGCATTATCAAGGAACCAGAGCTGCCGCTTTCATCGAATGCCTTGCATGCCCATGTCCCGGTGCCACCGCTTCCATCCAGTGACTTGGGTGCCCATGGCCCCTCGTGCCACCGCTTCCATTGGGTGCCTTGGGTGCCCATGTCCCCCCCCCCGTGCCACCATTGGATAGTTTGGGAGCCCATGTCCCCGTGCCCCAGGTATTATTTATTTAGCGGTCTTTAAATCAGGCACGATGGTGCTATATTAGTTTTTATGGCACTGATTAATTTCATATTATGAATATGAGTTCAGGTGGTAGCTTAATTTCCTGGGTCCACCTATACATGCAGAAATGTTCTCTCTTCGTGTTTTCTTTACTTTGTTGTAGGATCTAGTTGTACTTGACATATCACGCAAAAGCATGCTAAGACAGATCCTTCCTAAGATAGGCACGGTTATTCGCACGGAAGGAGCAGTTAAGGTGGATAGCAAGAGGACAATGGCCTGGCTTAGCATTGAGATTCATTCCAAACCGGGCAGCAAGGGCTTGCTGGAAGTTCAGCATTTCCAGAGCCTCCCTTGCATGACCGAATATGAGGCACAAGAAAGCACTTCTGAGCAAGCAATCTGCTACTTTATAGCAAGGCTGAACATTTGCATCAATGATCTAACTTATCCTGCCTTTAAGGAAACATGCAACCAACTAAACCACTTCATGTCTTGGTCCTAGCTTGTTCAGACCAGGTATGATATGCTGCGCGTACAGATGGACAACATGTTCAAGTCTCATAAGAAACTACTTGACCGCCTTGGTTCCATCTGTTCAGCGAATAGTGATATCCTTTCCTTAGCGACTCCTCTTACGTCCATTGGATCAGAGCCCCTCCCTGGACCAGACCCACGGTATATCCAGTTTGTCGAACAGTTGTTCACCATTGTGCTGGAGAACACCCCTACGTACAGCCCTTTTGGGAGTCCTTAAAAGTACTTATGGTTCTTAGTTTGTGTCAGTTTCCAACTACTCTTCTGATTTCTTGTTAATGGCTGGCTAACTTTCATTTATGCACTCCCTCGCAGGGACACGATCACCAGAGCCCTTTATAGAGCGCGGAGGTGCTACGTGTCGACCCCTATGCTATCCTAGCAGTCTCTTTAGGACGTTGTAACCTATGTCAAAATGTTTTGTACCGTCCAGCCAAATTCCATCCATGAGGGTTCCTTCCATCGAACTAGAGTGGCAGTGTTGGTCGTGTATGGTACTGTATCATATCCCTTGTTAAGTGTGTACGTGTGTCCCTTTGGTTGGACGTATTTGTGCACATGTACTGTCCAATGTCCTTGTTTGCCACCCTTATGATAAATAAACGCATTGGGCGTCTGTGATGGCATGTGTTCCATGTTGGAATAGTAGGCCCGCAAACTTAATATTTGCATGTGCAGGGTAACACGTTGCTGCATATGCTTCTAAATTGCTAGCTATGTTAATGCAAGGTATACTGACGCCCCATACACACACTCCTAAAACCTTTACCAGACCATCAGTAGCATTGAGTGCTACTAAACACTATGGAGTGAGAAGTGCAGAGTTAAATGGCTGGCAGGTAGTAAAAATGGGTACAAAAAAGAACTCAGAAAACTATGTTTAGCCACCAAGTAAAACAGCCTATAGAATTCTAGAATGGTAAGTGTATGCATTTGCTACCTAAGAAGAGAATCTGCCAAGCTCCGTGCTTGCAAAGCATCGAAATATAGTCCCCTCCTTTTTCTACTTTTCTGCTTCACTAACCAGTCAGCTACCAGCACACCGATCTATCTCTGGCCACGCCTTTAAAAACAGACCCACCATCCCATTCATCTCCACTCAACACCACCGCTCTACCCTCCCTCAAGTTTCTTGCACTGTGCAGGTGATGAGCTATTCCCGCAACAGCCGCGCCAACCAGCAACATGGCCCCAGTAGGGAGGGCACACTCACAGGGCGCCATGGTGGGCGTCCGGCTACGGTGCCAGCAGTACCCACCCGCCGTCGCCCACGGAAGGCCCTGGGTTGGACAGGCGTGCGAAAGCGAAGTTGGGGCGGGTGGGCTACGGAGATCCGCATCCCACGCAGTGAGGCGGCCCTAGCATATGATGCCGCCATGTTTTGCTTCTATGGTGAGCACCCCCCAGAAAGTGCAGATTCAACTTCCCAGCTATGCAGCGTCCTGCCATCCCTGACCACCTTCGTATCCGACTCACCATAGCCACCATCAGGGCAATCGCTACAGACTACGGTCGAAGGTGTGCTACACTCCTCGCACCCCTTGTGTGCCATATAGTATTGGGAGCTCTGTCGGCACCACCTCAGATGGCAAGAGTGGCAGGTCCTGATGCTCCTGGTGCTGCTGCCGGTGTTGAGGTAGCTACTCTCTAACTAGGCAATAAGCAGTTGTTTTGAGAGAATTAGGGGCTGTTCTAACAGCCACCATCCATTCTTGTGTTATGTCCCGTGAGAATCAGGTCTGTTTGTGGTGTTAGGTTCAGCCGATGTATTTGTTGCCTGTATTTGCGATCGCGCATGGCCCTACCAATTGGATTCCTACCATAAACACCTATTGGTATGGTAAATAGAAATATATGCAGCACCAAAATTTATCAAGTACGTAGTAGCATTAGGGGTGGGAGCAGTATAATTTGCCAGTGTTTTTGTAAAATTGGAGACAAGAGGAACCAGGGACTTACATGAGCGCCTAGGGGGTGCCGAGCACTCATAGGGTCATGGGCGTTGGCTTCTCCTTCGAGTCTCCATGCACAACGGCCACCGACTATTGTTGCCTGAGTGTGACGCGCCACCACCAACCCAGGCTTCACTGCGCAAGCACAGCGGCCGGTTCTCACCTCCGTTTGGAACCACCACTACCAGTCATGGCCACCTCGCCTTTGGTCAACCTAGGGATTCCGTTAATCCAAACCGATCCGTTTGATTCTTTGATTCTTCAGCAAATTCAGTTACCTAAGAAATTAGATGCCCATCAGATTGTTAACCACATTGCGTGACATAATTAGTGAGCAGAAGTAGAATCACACAAGAAAGAATTGTATGGGCAAGAACGGCAATTTAGAGCATGCAATCAACAGAGCATCAGCTCAAGATGAACAACTGTTAGATAAAGTCAAGCGATACACAATATGGCCGCACCTAGACATCACAAGAGTCTAGGAACATTAAATTAATTCGGAACTGCAGTATTACCATAGTTAGTCATCGTAACCGATGAAAGTGATCTATGACTGATAAGACGGTGTAACCTCGTTGATCTACGTGCAATTAACTCTCCATCTCTAAAACTAAAACATCAATCAGCAACTTGTAAGGCTTGCTCTTTTCATTTATTGCTGATGCTCAGCACGCTATGCACAGTATCCATCTAGAGGGGAACTCCAGCACTATGAATCAGTGCACAGTAATCAACTAGAGAACACTCCAAGGGTAAGTTTCATGGATCATTGCATTCAAGGAAAAACCTTCCTCTTTATGGGCAGTAAGAGATTCCTCGAGCATAGGCAAACCTCATCCACTTAGATTCTTTTTTTAGTTTTGAATAAAATGAAATTACAACTATCTAAAAAAGGTCAAAATGCAAGCAGAATAACCAACTTCAATGTTCAATATCAATGAAGCTATTACAAGATCCAGCCATTCCATCCTGACTGACCAGGTAACATATTTGTTTATGCAGCAACACACCATGTTTGATGCAATACAAACTGATAAGCTACACGATATCATCGCACTAAGAAATGTATCTGTTGATTCAGACCATTTTCGTACCTATTGATGAGCATTCAGCGAGTTCCTTTAGATAGTGTATTTACCAATGAAACATCATATGTAAAATAATTTGCATTGCCATGGTGCTTTAGATTGGTCGTTGCATGTATCAATGAACTTTTCTAGAGCTTCTGGCCAGAGTTTTCCAAACCTATTGATCAACAGGAACTTATCTCCAAACAATGTTTAGAATTGCGCTTTCATCAGACACATCCAATCATAACAGATCGAAGATGGGAAACTATTTAAAAACCCTCCATTAATCACATCATTCCCTGACCCCACTACTAATGTTCACAATGACACATATTAAAACATCATATTAGGTAATAATATGGTTCTAGATTGTTAAGCGAAAACATATCTTTTAGAACTTTTAGGTAACTAGGCAGCACACCTCGTGGAGACAAAATACCGATGAGCACATGCAGCTAATTAAACACTAGGAACTATGCTTATCTCGATATCACTATAATCTGAAACTCCAGTTCAAAGTAGTGTTTGGCATGTGGGGATCCCTATTAGAACTTATAGAATGATCTTGATACACAACAAGATAACTTGCAACTAACTCAGATACTCTATTTCAGAGCATAAATTTGTTCCAACACTAAAAGGTAAGAGTTGTTTTTGCAACCTTTAAACTTTCTAATTAAACTCCTACAGAAAATATCAGATTACTCCATCCAAATTATACTTCCTAATAAAAATCGAATCCAAGGTGATGTGAGGTAGAACAAGGTGGACCTGCATTGCGACGGCCACACCGGCAAACACGATCTAGGGCCGCTCCCCGGAGTTGAACCGCCCTCGCTGCCTGGGCGGAGCAGGTGGCATCGGGGCAGGTAGGTGGTGCCTGCACGGCCAGCCATGTTGGGGTCTGGGAGGGAAGAGGAGGGCCGGAGCTGGACCGGAGGGGTCGCGGAGTCGGCGTCGGGCGCGCTCCTGCTGCACGAGCATAAGCAGCGGCGGCGGCCTCGCAGTCGGCGGTCGCCATTTGCCGGTAGCGGGGCAGCACGGCCAGCCGTGTCGGGGTCTGGGAGGGGAGAGGAGGGCCGGAGCTGGAGCGAAGGGGTCGCGGAGTCGGCGTCGGGTGCGCTGCTGCTGCACAAGCACAAGGAGCGGCGGCGACCTCGCAGTCGGTGGTCGCCATTCTCCGGTACCGGGGCAGCGCATTGAGGAAGCTTGAGCCCGGCCAGATTGGGGATTTTTTCTTCGGTTGCATCGCCTTTGTGGAGACTGTCTACCTTCCACCCAGACTTAGATCCATCCGAACGCTCTCTAACCCTAGCCGTAGGTGTACAGCCTCCCCATTAGGGGAAAAAATAGGAACTTAGCCCTACAACCATATACATATACTCCCTCCGTATCGGGTTTAGAAGTCGTTTTGGACAAAGTTTGGGTTAAACATTGGGAATATAAATCATCAATAACTTTTAAGTCGTTGAGTTTTCAAATGTAAAAATTATATGAATAGATTTATCCTGAAAAATACTTTCATAAAAGTATACGTATATCACTTTTTTATAAATATTTTTTACAAAAACAAGAGGACAAAGTTGTGTTTTGGAGACCGTGTCACTGTCCTAAACGACTTCTAAATCCGATACGAAGGGAGTACTTGCCAGTACCCCGCGCGGTGCCGCGGGCAATAATAGCAAGCAATCGGCGCAGAGACCACGCTATTTGTTATGTTTGGCATGCAAAAGAATTATGAGAACTTTAATATAGCCAAGTATTTTGAGATGAAATGCCAGAACAAATAAAATCAGAAAGCTGCATTTTATTGGAAGGAAGAAAATTGTTTGGAGACCATATATATATACAACTATACATCACTATTCTGTCATCATAATCTAGAAATATGAGTTAAGTGTAGGGAAATATTGAACCTAAACTTACAAGATCGGCATCCCTGCAAGATATAGCCTTGTTGCATAGTACAACCTGTAGATGAGCCAAAAATGACTAATGAAACCGATAAAACATAGCACAACATGTAATAATTGTAAAACAGACCAATGGTGTGGTGAAGGGGAAAGTGCTTATAACCCCATACACCTTAGCTCTACCAGCACGTACCATAGAAAGAGCCGACTATATGTTCGAGCAGAGGATGGAGGTTTAACACTTGCACTGCTATTAACTTGTCCCTACCAAACTAAACATGGTACATACAAGCGTTCATCTTTAAATCTACTTAGTGTTGCTCACTACATACTTCATAAATGAATATAGCAGACACATATGTAGCATCATAATAGGAGACCAATGAATGGTATATGGACATCAACGAGACCGACATCACCATGTTGTCACCTTAGTGTCGCCCATGGCACTAAAGGGGCGACCATAGACCACATGTCATGTTGCCACCACCTCCTTGCCAACAAAGCAACAAAAGGCATGCCCATAAAGCATTGCGCATGCTCCTCCTATATAGGACTACAACTGCACGGCAGCGCACCCATGCAAGAGAGTGGAACAGCACCGGAAAATAATGCTAGCCTTAAAAGACTGAGTTTCTATGGAGCCGACCAACGTGCTAATTAGGCACCGACCGAGTGAGTGGTCACCAGCTGTGCATGCGACTTTAATTTATATGTAGTCTGTTGTGCGCTTTGTGGGTTGCATGGGTGTAGAGTAAATGTAGGTTCCTGGGCCACACCCATGCAACCCCCAGGTCGCAGCAGACCACAGGGTACACATAGGCTACATGAAAATTAAAGCATATTCTCAAAGTGTCTGTTGTGCATTTCTTGGATTGCATTTGTGATGATTTGAAAATAACCCTACTTGCGAATTTTATAAAACCACTGTACATAGAACAAGATGAGAGGGGAAACCATAGGATGAGAAAAGAATCTATTCCTAATAAAGAGGTAGAGACCTATCGTAGTTATCGAAATAGTTAGAAAGGATGGCACAGAGAGGGCATCCACAGTTAATAGAATTGTTCCAGTTAAGTGATCCAGAATATCACCTTAACCATTGAACCGGTTCTTATTAGTTGTGATGCCAAGACCAATATACATGTACATTTTAGCAGCAATTATCACCTCACCACCAATCACCTTGGATATGGCAATCGGTGCCTTCATTTACCCTGTGCCAGTGGTGCCCATGATTACCGCTGATTTAGTCGACACCATCTATGCAGTGTAGTTCGCTCTTGTAGAAGTGACCGAGGTTTGCAGTGGAGTCCTGAAGGGGAAAATACTTATGGCCCCATAAACCTTAGATCTACCAGGACGTGCTGTAGTAGGGGTCGACTACACGTTAGAGCGGCGGATGGAGGTTTAGCGTTGGCACCACTATTACCCTATACCTACCAAACTAAACATGGTATATATGTGCATACATCTTCAAATCTATTTAGCATTGGCCACTACACGTTTCACAAATGAATATAGCACACACACATGTAACAACATAATAGAAGACCAATCAATGATATATAGACATCTACAAGACCGCCATCACCATGCTGTCATCTCATTGTCGCCCATGCTGCTAAAGGCGCAACCATGGACCACATGTCGTGTTGTCACCTCCTTGCCAACCAAGCGACAAAAGACGTTCCCATAAAGTATTGTACACGCTTCTCCTATATATGACTCGCCATGTGGCTACAACTACACGCCCACGCACAGGCGCTTGCCCACTGGGCCCTCCATGGCAATGAACAAACTCCCCCAACCGGCCCTAGCTAGCCATGCGACCTATGCAGCCACAACCACCGCCTTGCTGATGTACGCTGAGCAAGGTACGACCATCATGGAGACGAGAGTGGACCAGTACAAGAAAGGAATGCTAGCCTTAGAAGACCTAGGCCTTCTATGGAGCCAACCACCATGCTAATTAGGCGCCAACCACGTATGCTAAACATCCACCGTCCCCCACTACATGCCACCGTCCATTTGCATGCGGCGTACAATCACCAGGAAAGTTGTCTCGTCACTCCACTGCACAACCCCTCTTCCCTGGCGTATAAAAGGGCACCCCGAATTGCTCTCCTCCACTGCCCAACAACACGATCAGCTCATTTGCCTGCTCTCCCTTCAATTTGTCCGTGCATACCATATATGCCTATACGCACGAGCCAAATTTGACACCTGTTGCACGACGAGGTAAGCAACTCATGAGCATTCCCTCGCTCTTCTCTTCCTCCCTATGGTTTTCACCCTGCTCCCCTCCTTAGTTGGTTGTAGAACGTGACTTTAGGCTTTTTAGGTAGTGTTTTACATATATGAGTATTTTATAAAAAAACTTAATGTCTTCCCTTTTCACAAAAATGTTTGCTCTTATCTATTCTCTCATAGATGGCCGAAGGAGTTTGGACCAGCAGCTACTGTCTAGGTGTTGAAGGCTTTCCCAAGCTATTGTATGCTACCATGCAAAAACTTGGAATCAAGAATCGCCCAGAATATGAAGGCAGGGAGTACGAGGAGCATGAAACCGAAAGATGTGAAATCACCGTCTATATCGAAAAAAGTGAAGACTTCCCTGACATAGCTGAAGCATGGAGTATGACTATGACTGGATTTCAGTTCGTAGACACGTATCAAGTTGTCGGCCACAAAGCTTTGAGGTGCCTATGCCAGATCTACGAGAAGCCCATTGCCCGTACACCCATGAGGTTCTTTCCACCGCAGGAAAAGGACCATCCAGTTTGGAGGACCCGCATGGACATCTTGCAAGGACGTTATTCGCTCGAGGATGACCCGACTATGGTATTCATGACCACATACCTACTTGCTCTGGATGAGCAATATGATAAGCAAGCATCGGAGTTGAGGAAGTGCATGCACCGCGCAGAAGAAGCTGAGCTCATGCTTAGAAAGCTCCATGTGCAGCTAGTGGAGGCTCAGGCCCAAGCAACTGCAGCCGAGAGTCGTGAAACTGCCATCGCTGAAGCCTTGAAGGAAGCTAAGGACCACCATGCCCAAGAGTTGAAGGATGCCTACCTTGTCACTAGGGCCAAGAGAAGAATACAAGCCTTACAAGACCGAGAGCCCATGATTCTAGAAGGGATCCCAATCATGTCCCTAAACATAGAAAGAAGACTCGATGTTGAAGGGCCATCGGCTCCTCCACCCACAGAAATCTCTCATGAAGCTCCAGAATTCGAGCCCAATATGGAAGAAAATGTCCCCCTCGCTCAGCCACCTCCAAAAGATGATGTTGACCCGCCTCTTAGTCCGAGGGATGGAGCACAGATATTGAAAGAATGATCTTTCTCAACACCAAGGAAATGAAGCTCTTTAGTCGAAGGCGTTGAAGATTAGTTGTGCCATGTTTCTCCTTTAGTCTTAGGGAAGTGAAGTTTACTTCGCTTTTGTTCACCGCAAAGGAGATGAAGCATATTGTAGTATGCGTATTTTGTTCCCTGCTATGTTGTACCCTCTTATCTAGAATAGATATTTGTGCTTGTTGGTTGCGCTAATTGAGTGCTTTATCAAAGTTCTTTCAGTCTCTTTCAATACGGTGAGAAAACATATTAGACATATGAGCCATATTTCCCAAAGTTTCCTATACCGAACACATACCTACAGCGAATACGTGCTGAAGCCAGACCTTCAACAGCTATTCTGCGCATGACGATATGTACCCGTATTATAGTGCTTGCATTTTCCGCCTGCTATGTAACCCTACATAATGTAATGACTTGGCTCTAGTGGAGTTAGTTGCTTGAATCCCCCACTTTAATAGTTTTATGTAGACGTCCTTTCCCCTAACGGGAGTGCATCCTAACTCACTCTTTTGGAAACCCTCACGTTAGGGAATGTACTTTTGTTGTAGGTTTTTGTTCTTTCCGCTTAGAATGTAATCCTACCCAATGTTGTGCTTTGAATCTAGGTATGTTTGTTGCTTGAACCTGACTCCATCAAGTGCTTCTATACACTAACATGTCATTTAATTGGGTGGCCTAGAGTAGGCACGATGTAATAACAATCAACCTCCATATTCCTTTACAGTATTCTAATGAAAGAAAACATGTTGCTTTTCCTCCCCATATTTGCCCACCATTTAGTGTACAAAACAGACCAACCTTTGGTACCAACATGATGAGAAAACATATTAGACAATTATATTGATGCCTATACTAAGCACGTAACCCGTAAAAAAACACGAGCAACAGTAGCTTCCCATTTAATATTGCCCACTACATGCTTCATAGATGAATATAGTATACACATGTAACATCATCACCATGCTGTCGTCTAAAGGCATAGTTCAGGGTCACGCCTTTAGTGTTCTGAGCGACAATAATGGGGCCACACACCAATGATGGTCCCTTATAAGAGAGACCTACAACGGCTGGTCTTACCTCCTCTGCATGAAAAGACAGGAAATAAATAGCCCCTTAGATGCCTAGCCAAAGGCCCGCGCATGCCCATGACTAGAGGAGCGTGCCCGACCCCTTAGGTGCCTAGCAACCACTACCATAGATATCACCTCACCACCGCCCATCGCACTTCACGACGCCACCCACATCGATACGATAGCTCCCCTCCACTATCGTTGATGCTGCTACTGCTATTGCTGGCCGATGATGTCGCGCGTGTTGTCCCCTCCACTCGACGCTGCTGCTGTTGCTGTCCCCGCTGTCCGCTATGACGCCATTGTGTTGCAAGGACCGTCGGTGATGGCGCACACCCAGAAACACACCCCCGCTCCCTAACCCCACCATCGTTCACCTATAAAAGCACCCCCTCTAGCTGCCCCTTCCCGCCAGCAACACTCCCTCCATCCTAACCACCCGCCAAATCACCCCATAAACCCTAAAACCAGGTGTCAAACCCCTGCTAAAACAAGGAGAAGCTAGAAGAAATTGCCACCCGCTAAAGATTTTAGAAGAAGAAGCCAAAAGAAGACGAAGCACGGTGCCAGAAGATAAAAGCTAAAGCCCTCAAGATGTGCTTCGTGGAAGATGAACTCGCCAACTTCATCCTCGCCATCTAGATTTCTATGCTGATAGGATCCATATTCTTGCTCATTGTGGTAACACGCCCCTTGCCATATGTAAGAACCTGAGGAAATTTGTTAAACCTACCTTTACTCATTTCCTTCCTCCACACACCTTGTGAAATTGGTCAAGCCAAGTCAAGGCATACACCAGAAGTCTCACCCCCAATCCTCTATAAGAGGACCCAAGTAGCCCTACCATGAGGCTCTTTGTCTCCACGATATAGATTAGCTACTCCTGAGGAAGATGTACCCGTGATTAGCATCTCTTTCCCTCTCTCCATCATTGTATTCCACCTGTGCCAATCAAATCCATGTATTTGGCTCGCAACCTACTATGTGCATGAGCTAGACTAACTAAAGACGGTGTATGAACAAGAAACCACACCCTGAGAAGATAAAACTTGGCGTCCATAAGGAGTAGACACGCGGATAATACACAAATCTAGCTAATAAAAGATTTAAAGATAAATCTTTTAAGTGGATTGACATAGCCTGAGGATTAGCACTATAAAACCCCAAGAATCAGGCAATCAGAAGGCACCATGATAATATGCCACAGCCAGAAGACTACCCAATGTTGTGCTTTGAATCTAGGTGCATTAGTTGCTTGAGTTCGACACCATCGAATACTTCTTTACACTGACAGGCCTAGAATAGGCACCATGTAATAACAACCCTATACATTCCTATACTAAGCACGTCACCCGCGGCGAAGCGCGGGCAACAGTGGCTAGTATGATTGGCAAGGGAAAAGAAACAAATCGAGCTATCGCTGCCTACTGCCCTGGTACGTCGTCTTCTGGACTCTGGAGCCAGGGAGCGGGGCTTGCAGTTCCATTTCACTGCTGGAAAACTGTACTTTGCCGAGTGCCTGAGGCTTTGCCGAGTGCAAAATTTCGAAGCACTCGGCAAAGCCATATTTTGCCGAGTGCCGCACTCGGCAAAATATAGCACATGGTAAAGGTGGCTTTGCCGAGTGCCGTGGCACTCGGCAAAATTCCCACTTGGCAAAAGGTGGCTGGCCCGTGACGGTGGCCACCTGCCGTCAAATTTTGCCGAGTGCCTAACGGCTAGCACTTGGCAAAAATTTTTTATTTTTAAAAACATATTTTGCCGAGTGCCGGCCCTAGGCACTCAGCAATTTTTTTTTATTTTTTTAAAACATATTTTGCCGAGTGCCAGCCCTAGGCACTCGGATTTTTTTTATTTTTTAAAACATATTTTGCCGAGTGTCATCCCTAGGCACTCGGCAAATTTTTTTTATTTTTTTGAAACATATTTTACCGAGTGTCAGCCCTAGGCACTTAGCAAAAAAAATTATTTTTTTGAAACATATTTTACCGAGTGCCAGCCCTAGGCACTCGACAATTTTTTTTTATTTTTTTAAAACATATTTTGCCGAGTGCCAGCACTAGGCACTTAGTAAATTTTTTTTATTATTTTTTAAAACATATTTTGCCGAGTGCCCCTGGGCCGGCACTCGGCAAAGCCCTTTTTGCTGAGTGTCCACCATGGCACTCGGCAAAATATTTTTTTATTTTGGGCCCAAATTTTTTTTGGGGCGTTGCGACAGTATTTAAAACTCTATTTTAAAATTTAGGGCAATTTTGACTTTTTTGATATATTTCAATAATTTATTTTGTTTTGTTGAATTTTTTGAAATATTTTAAATTTGAACTGCAAGTACATGGAATAATGGAATTTAGTCATTCAAAAATTGATATTCACGATATTTTGTGTATGTTGAGGTCATATCCAGGAACTCACATGAAATCTCGAGCATCTCGTTGACGTAACATGTCGACGTACTTCGTTTGGATTTTATATAATTTAAAATCACTTTTCCCGCAAGTACCTCGACATGTTACGTCAACGAGATGCTCGAGATTTCATATGAGTTCCTAGATATGGCCTCAACATACACCAAATATCATGAATATCAATCTTTGAAAGACCAAATTCCATTATTCCATGTACCTGCAGTTTAACTTTGAAATATTCAAATTCAACGAAACGAAATAAATTATTGAAATATATCAAAAAAAGTCAAAATTGCCCCAAAATTTAAAATAGAGTTTTAAATACTATCACAAGACCCCAAAAAAATTTGGGCCCAAAATCAAAAAAAATTACCGAGTGCCACAGGGAACACTCGGCAAAATGGGCTTTGCCGAGTGCCAGCCCAGGGGCACTCGACAAAGTTTTTTTAAAAAATAAAATTCCTATCTAAAAAGGCCCATTGGCCGGCCCTAACCCTAACTCCCATCCACGCCCAAGATTCAAAAAAAAATTCCCACCCGCGCCCGACCCCGCCGCCGCCATCCCCAATCCCGCCGCCACCGCGCCCTCACCAGCGGAACCGGTGCCACCAGCGAGTCCCACCCCCACGGCCGCGCCCACCCCACCCGCCCCTGGCCATGCCCGCCCATTTCTCCCTCCCGCCTGCGCCCGCTCTCTCGCCCCGCCACCGCTCGCCTAGCCCGACAGCTGCCGGCCCGCCGGCCGCCTCGCCGCCCCGCGCCCCTTCCCTCCCCTGCGCCGGGCCCCTCCCCCAACCGCAGCTCCCACCGACGACCGGCCATCCCATGCCAGCAGCTCCCACCGGTGGCCGCCCCGTCCGGTGGCCCGGCTCCACTACCACGCCGGCCCCGCCGCCACCTCACCCCCGCGCTGGTCCCAGCCCCCACCGCGCGGACCCCTATGCCCAGGCGGCCCTCCGGCGGCCCCGGCGCCACCATCGCGCCGGCCCCCCCTCCCTGACCCTGGCCCCCACTCTCCATGCCGGCATCCCTACCCCGCCCCAGGCTGCCCCTTGCGCCTGCTGTTGCTCGAGGGGAGGAGGCAGAGGGTGAAGTAGGAGGAAGAAGAGAAGGAGAAGAGGAGAAGGAGGAAGGGGAATAGAAGGAGAAGAAGAGGAGAAGAAGGAAGGGAAAGAGAAGGAGAAGAAGAGGATAAGGAGGGAGGGGAAGAGAAGGAGAAGAAGAGGAAAAGGAGAGAAGAAGGAGAAGAAGGGGAAGAAGGAGAGGAGGACGAGGAGAAAGAGGAGAAGTAGAGAAGAGAGAAGGGAAGAGGGGGAGAGGAGTACTCCGACACCGCTTGACCTCGTCGGAGAAGAAAGTGACCCCCGCACCGCGATGCCTGACTCCACCGCAACCCTAGGTAAAACTCTCGTTGTCGGACTTCGTGTCGTATGTGGTTGTGTGGGCCTTCGTGCCGTAAGTTGATTGAGGGCCTTCATGTCGTTGTGAATGTCGGCCATCATGTCGGCTTTTTGCAGGTTTTAGAAACCTCCTCGTGCAAGGGAGGTGCTGCTAAAATTTTGACCAAACACTAACCTATTGCCTTTTTATGCAGGAGAAGAGCACGTCGGAGGGGACCTGGAGGACCCCGATCGTCTTCGTCGGCATCGCGGTTTGCCCTGCACTACATCACTTCGCCACTGTGTCGACTCACCACTACCCCGCTAGCCTGACTTCACCGACACCCTAAGTATAAATAACCTCTCTTATTATTGTCGTAGATCGCGTGACCCAGTTAGGTGTCTCCCGTCCGAAAGAGATACGGTTGTAGGTATGCGAATCTTTGCATATCTGTGACCGTATCTGTTTCGGATTGTCCATGTTTTTTTGATAGCCCACGAATGCGTAGATGGGTTAGTTTCTATGGTCCGCTCTGGTCTGAGACAGTGTTTTGGCATCACCCCCCTGTTGTTCTCCGGATACACACTCTCCCTTACAGGACGTGTATCGGGAGAACAACGGGAAGGTGTTGCCGAAATTCTATCTCGGATAGGAGTGGAGCATGGAAACTAACCTCATCTACGGATCCACAGGTGGGATTAGGACCTATCCTCACCTATTAGAGAGTAGGGACACCACGTAGATGCAATTGATGGTCACTCATATGTGTTGATACGTCTATTAAAGGATGGAGGACCGTGAGTGGATGTACATGCTCCGGAGAGAAGAGCACAATTATGACTTGTTGTTTATAGTCAAGGTCGAAGAATTCTTGAAGCATGCATTTGGTGAGAGTGCTGAAGGCCATTCTCTAGTGGTTTGTCCCTAAAGCAGTTATGACAACAGAAGAAGGAAAGATAGGTTAACCATGGGTAAACATATTGTGAAGTTTAGATTTACTCCAGGCTACCACTAGTGGATCCACCATGGTGAAGCCAATCGTATCAGGGAGGAGGTGGTGAGACCATGGCTCGAGGCTTTCGATGATGATGCTAGGGTAGCAGACATGCTGGATGACACTCACCAAGCTTAGTTTGCTAAAGGACGTGATAAGGAGGAGATGGAGGCTGTCGTAGATGCCTTCTACCTGATGTTGGACTAGGCATAGAGACCCCTTCACGAGCATACTACTATTTCTCAGCTGGATGCCATTGGTCGCGTAATGGGATTGAAGGCTAAGTTAAACCTAAGTCGAGAAGGCTTCGACAAGATGGTGGCCATGTGGAGCGACATGCTACCAAAGACACACATTATGCCAAAGAACTTGTATGAGTTAGAGAAGCTCCTTCTTGCACTGAAGATGCCGTATGACAAGATACATGTGTGTTCGAAGGGGTGCGTCCTATTTAGGAAAGAACACGCGGATGCAAAGTACTGCCCAAAGTGTAAATCCTCTAGGTACGTGGAGGTAGACTCAAGCGATGGCCAGAAGAGGCAGCTTAAGATCCCCATGAGAGTCCTACGACACCTTTTGTTCCTGTCGAGGCTCCAACAGCTATTCATGACCGAGGAATCTACAAAACAGATGGCATGGCACAAAAATGGCACACGGTACAATCCTGAGAAGATGGTACATCCATTCGATGCTGATGCATGGAAGTACTTCAATGCGTGACATCCTCTCAAAGCAAAGGAGCCTCGTAATGTACGTGTCGCGCTAGCAACAGATAGGTTCAATCCATATGGTATGATGGTTGCACCATACACATGTTGGCCGCACCATACACATGTTGGCCCGTGTTCATCATCCCCCTCAATCTCCCCCCCCCCCGGCGTCTCCTTTCAACAGCATATAGTGTTCCTATCGTTGATAATCCCTAGACACCCGGGGAGTAATATGGGTGTCTTCATGGAGCCTGTGATAGATGAGTTGATCGATGCTTGGGTCAAAGGGGTGTAGACATACAACCGAGCTACGAAGACAAGCTTCAAAATGCACGTCTGGTACCACTACTCCCTGCATGACTTCCTGGCGTATGGGTTAATGTGCGCCTGGTGTGTTCATGAGAAGTTCCTATGCCCAATATGCAAGGAAGCTGTGAGGTTCATATGGTTGAAGAAGGGTGGCAAGTGTTTGTTGTTCGACACACATCGCCAATTCCTCCCTCTTGACCATCCATTCAGAGAAAACATTAAGAGCTTTACGAAAGGTGTCAAAGTGACAGACCCTAGACCACGCTTGAGGACTAGGGTCGAGGTTCGTGCTTAGATATATGCTCTCGTGCCCAACGAAGATGGTGGTTTCGTGAGATATGGTGAGCAACATATGTGGACTCATAAGTCCGGCTTGACGAGGCTCCCCTATTTTGATGACCTCCTACTGCCCCATAACAATGATGTCATGCACACTAAAAAGAATATCGCTGAGGCACTTTGGGCAAAGCTCATAGACACTGACAAGTCTATGGACAACCCTAAGGCTAGAGAGGACCTGGCGACATTGTGCGATAGGCCAAACCTAGAGATGCGGCCTCCTACAACAGGAAAGCAGAGGAGAAGGCCTAGGGCCCCCTATGTCTTGAAAATCAATCAAAGAAGGAAAGTACTTCGATGGATCAAGAATTTAATGTACCCTAATTGGTATGCAGTGAATATGAGCAGGGGTGTGAACTTAGAGACTCTGTGAGTCAACGGAATGAAGAGTCATGACTACCACATATGGATTGAGCGGATACTTTCATCGATAGTTCAAGGCTATGTCCCTAAGCATGTCTGGCTAGTGCTGGCAAAGTTGAGCTACTACTTCCACCAGCTTTGTGCCAAGGAGCTATCTAAGACTGTCATTACAGAGTTGGAAAAAATGGCACCTGAGTTGGTCTGTGAGCTGAAGAAGATCTTTCCACCTGGCTTCTTCTTGCCAATGCAGCATCTAATTGTACACCTCCTGAACGAGGCCCGGTTGGGGGGGGCGTGCAGGCCCGTTGGTGCTATCTAATCGAGATATGTCTAAAGACTCTTCACAAGAAATGTACAAATAAAGCCAGAATTGAGGCTTCTATTGCTGAGGCAAGCATTCAGGAGGAGGTTTCAAACTTCACGACATCCTACTACAAGCCGAACCTTCCTAGCAAGCATAATCCACCCCCTCTTTACAAAGGCCAACTAGGCAGCGCAAGTGGATCGACCCCCAAGAGATTGGATCCAGAAGAGTGGCACAGAATCACGCTATATGTGTTCACCAACCTTGTCGAGGTTGCGCCATTCATTAAGTAAGTTCTCAACAAACTTATTTTAATATGACATCACTATTCTGTATCGAACCCCATTGATTCTCTTTGGTATAGGGAATTTGTTCGTCAAGAGTGGCGTCAATCAAGGGATCCTACCCCGCACGAACATGATACCCTTCTTTCAGAGGGTGCGGGAGCTAAGAGGCCTGATTTCATTTCTTGGTTCAAACAAAAGGTACTTTCCAATTTAGCTCGTACATTCGTCGATATTCCTTAGTAGCTCGTATGTTCCAATAGTATAACGATGTATCATGCTTGAGCTTGCAGGCACAGACCAATGCGTCCATGAGTAACGAGTTGAGACAGGTTGCAAACAGCTTCAAGACTAGGGTGAAGTCATATACCAGTTATGACATGAACAGATATCGCTTCCACATGTCAAGACATGAGCAGACTCGGCCTGGTCAAAAAACCACCAACAGCCAAGTTTTCACGCCGGGAACTAATGGCGTCAAATACTACAGAATAATTGAGGAGATCTATGAACTTGAATATGAGGGTCGGGTACCTCTTACTCCTGTCATATTCAAGTGCCACTGGTTTGATCCTGGACGAACAAGACGGAGCCCTCATCTTGGGCTAGTCGAGATTAGACATGATTCCATCTATAAAGGAAAAGATGTCTATATTGTGGCTCAACAGGTCATGTAGGTGTATCATATGGCATACGCGTGCCAAGATAAAGACCATCTTAAGGGTTGGTCTATTGTGCACCAGGTATCTTCGCACGGTAAACTACCTGTTCCAAACGATGAAGATTGCACCTTCAACACAAACACATATGATGGAGAGTTCTATCAAGCAGATGGGCTACAAGGGAGCTTTGAGATAGTCTTACCCGGTGTGATGACCGCCATGGAAGTAGATAGTGAAACGGTTGATGACGAGGACCCTGGAGATGTAGTGCTAAATCCGAAGGACATTCAAATGCTTGAGTGATTCCATTTAGGCAAAGACAATGAAGAAGACACAGAACCTTCGGATAGTGTTGCCCATTTGGACAATTTTGATAGTGATGACGAGACCTATGACCCCAATCATGAAGATTATTCCTAAACCATATAATACTATGTTTTTTATTAAATTTTGTTATGTTTATTCATTTTGAACTATTTGTAATGTATGTACTAATGCTTTTTGTTCATTCTTTGTACAATGTAGGTGACAGAACAAAGATGGTGGACAACCGTTCACCGAGGCAGGTGCTCTCGGTGTACCAAAGGCTACGCCCTCCTGATGGAGGCGAGGGGACGTCTTCGCCCCCAGCGGTGAGAGCAGGCCCAGGTCGCCCTAGCACGGGGAGAGAGAGGGGGAGGGGCAGGGGCTAGGATCACCCTAGGAGGAACCTGCCTCCTCCCCTGGCTCTCGACCAGCCGGAGGACCCGTCTCCTACCCCGGAGAACCACGTGGCGGCCACGGCCACGACCACAGACACTCCATCGAGGGACGAGGGGACTCAGCAGACGAAGGACAGTTCTGCTTAGTTGGCTCCCTACCTGCGCGGTCCCACAAGCTTTCCTCCGGTTCCACTTCCTGACCGACGCCCATTGGTTTGTCTTGTGGGAAGAAGGTAAGTAACTATAGATGTTATCACTAGTACTTCATATGATACATTGAAAATCAAAAGAGAAACTGATAATTTTTCTTAATCACTTATGTCGGGGCTGGCTAGTTCTATCGGGTGCTCTTGACCCCCCACGCACCCCCGCTACCTTCTTGGGATGTCTGTGCAGGAAACACTTCCCCCGACCTTGTGGACTTGAAAGAGGGGAGGTGGGAGCCGGCCTGGTCGTGGGACAGGTACAAGCTCGGCTCGGATGATGAGTAGGACAACAAGCAGGAGTGGGTTTTGGCAGACTTTTGGGTAAGTGTCTCACAATGAAGCTCAATACATCTCCTCCATTGCTTAAGTCTTTTATTGAAATAATGAATGGATACATCATGTTTGTATGTAGAGGTACTTCAATGCCAAAGAAGGTCGAGAGACCCTGGCGGATCAGACGACACACAGAGCCTGTAAGAAGTATGTCAGCGACATGATTCACGAGGCGCGACTCTAGGCCCACGTCGACTACTACAGGTCCATCAAGAAAGAGCCCCTCAACAAAACCGGCGCAAGAAAGGTGGCGCTGACCAAGGAGCAGTACCTTCAGGTAGGTGAAAAATATTGATTCGTTTTGAGATTTAGTAGGTCTAGAATTGATCTTCTTATATGTCAAACACTTGATGATGTGTAGGTGCTAGCTTCGTGGTGCATGTCGCATAGATCGGCTTGGTCGAGGATCATGGACAGGTACCTTGACTCGGCGTACATCGCAAAGCACAAGCAAGGCAAGTGAAAGCGAGCACTGAGGACCGATCCAACTCACCACCAAGGCAACCGCAACCTCCGCGCATTCAAGCAGGCACTTGTACGAGATGTCATTTATCTATTCTAATGCTCAATTTTGCCTGATTTCTAATCATCTTGTCGTCTTTCTCGTAGGAGGTGGCACACCCAGATGTGTCGGTGTCAGAGTTTGGGGCATGGGCTATGTCCCACATGGGCCCGGTGAAATCCGGTGTCGTCTTCAACTCGGATGCCCTACCCATGCTTACTCTGACCCGAGCATCCACGCTAAGGTTAGAGACTATGCAGAGGTAGTTAGGGCGCTCCGTGGCTCAGATCACAATCTGAGCACTGAGCCCCTTGAGACAGATGTGATCGTGAGGCTAGGGCAAGGCAGGAAGCACGGGCGGTTGTGGATTGCAGACGGCGCCGACTCCTCGAGCTCTGCACCCTCTCTCTCTGACGTGAGGGCGCGGAGCACGGCCAGAAGCCTTCCTATACGTGCACGGCCTACTCCAACATTGTCGTGGGTCAATGAACTTCAGGTAATTCTGGTTTCACTCGTCGTACATTGAACATTACACACATTGGTCAGATTTACAATACTGAAACATGTGATTGAAACACTGCAGCCCGAGTTGGCAGAGACAAGGGAGACGCAAGCGCACCTGACCACAGAGCTGGAGGCCACGAAGAAGCAGATGGCAGACATGTATCAGATCATGCAAACCATCGAGCAAGCATCGGGTGTCCAGGTGCAGTTGCCAGCTCCAGCTCCGGTTCGACACTTCACTCCTGTGAGTATGAAAGTTTAATGCGTTCGTGTCATTGGGATTGTCGGCCTTCGTGCCGTTGTGATTTTCAGCCTTCGTGCCGTTGGGATTATTGGCCTTCGTGCCGTTGTTTCTTACAGGTTGGAAACCTCCCCGTGCAGGGGAGGTGCTGCCAAAATTTTTAAGTTTGAGTCTAACACATGCAATCTCTTCTCTTTTGTGCAGCCTCCGTCGGCGGGTTCAAACAATCCCACTACCGTGTCACCAGTGGCTGATCGCGTCAACCCTTCGCCGCAGTCCGGTGGGCCACACCTATAGTCTCCGCCGCCATAGTAGGAATGTTGAACTTTGTGATGTTGAACTTGTAATAATAAACTTGTGATGTTGAACTTTGGTGGATTTGTGATAGATTTCTGATAGATTTATTAAATATGCGTGTGCTTGTATTATATAATGCATGTTGGTGATATAGATGTGACAATTTATGTGTGTATATATATATTACAATGGAATGTAAAAAAATTGCAATTCTCGGGGTCTTTGCCGAGTTCCACGGGAAGGAACTCGGCAAAGATTTTTTAAAAAAACAAATTCTCAAGGGACTCGGCAAAGTATATTTTTTTAAAAAAATCAGCAATTCTTTGCTGAGTGCCTGGACAGGGGCACTCGGCAAAGAATTGTTTTTTAAAAAAAATAAAAAACACTTTGCCGAGTGCCAGGGCAGGGGCACTTGGCAAAGTAATTTTTTTTTAAAAAAATAAAGAATCTTTGCCGAGTGCCTGGGCAGGGGCACTTGGCAAAGTAATTTTTTAAAAAAAAATAAAAAAACACTTTGCCGAGTGTCCAAGTTGGCGGCAAAATTTGCTGGGGCGGGCACTCGGCAAAATGCTATTAATGACCAGTGCCGTAACGGCCGAAAAAAAAATCCAAGTGTCGCGCCAGCACTCGGCAAATTTTTTTTATATTTTGCCGAGTGCCCCGATAAAAAGCACTCGACAAAGTCCCTTTGCCGAGAAAAATTTTGCCGAGCGGACTTTGCCGAGTGCTACACTCGGCAAAGCCGCGGCCTCCAGTAGTGTTTCCTTTCATTCCTAGTTTTGTCTTTAATTTCCCTTATTAGTTCCCTCTCATCTGTCCACACTAAACTTTATGTGGCATGAATGAATTAAGATTGTTATTTTAAAAAAAAATTAAGATTGGTTGAGATTGGATGGCTCAGATAGGAAAAATATTATTGTTATACCTGGTCAAGTTGACCTAATTAACCATAGAAAATTTAATGCATACTGTTTGGCTTTAGCTACTTGTTGGAAAACTCTGAGCACTAGCTGTGTTATTATTATTATTATTATTATTATTATTATTATTATTATTATTATTATTATTATTATTATTATTATTATTATTATTATTATTATTATTATCACATAACCGCCCTGTCACTTAGTTTGAGTTAATAAAAAATGTTCTTGGTACTCTTCAACTGCTCAAAAAAAATAATGGAAAGTTGACTTATCACTAACCATGAAACGGCACTAATTGTGGAGTGAGCATTGTATTTAGACAGTGCCACTCGTCTATTGTGGAGTGATGGTTGTAGCTAAACAATAATTGATACTTATGCCTTTTTTCTCTTTGTTTCATTTATTGTTTCATACCACTTACTAATAAAAATATTTATATTTAATTGTACTTTTTCTCTTTGTTCATTTTAACATAAGAGGCACAATAGACACTTTGTAGTGTTTATACGATTGTAAACTTATAATCAATTATTTATCTATATGCTTTTTATTTATATCCACAGTTTTTATCGAATATCTTTGTGTATATTTAATGTGCATTTAGTTCAAACCTTAGCTTCAATTATGGTTGCTCTTGTTGCAGCGCATATATTATGATGCCATGAATCCAAATTTTAATTTTCCAAATTTTATCTTACTAATTTACACTTTGATATAGTTTTTTATCCTTCTGTGCTTTTTAGAAAACAATAAGGACTTGAGATCGTAACATGTAATCTTAAGTACTATGATGGCATAAACAATTGTTTAAAAGTTACATAATATTGCTTAAGATCAGTGATACAGGTTCAAGTGAGATCTAGGATGGGTAAAGATGCTAACCTCAATAGGATATTAATATTTAAGCTTTATAATAATTGTTTATCCAAATGAATCCCAAAGTCTAGGAAGATATAGCCACCTGTGGGTTGTACTAACCTTCCCCATTTCTCTCAGCTATTCAAATTTTTTTGTCAAGGAATATGTGCAATAACAGTTATATTATCAATCAATATAGATGTGTCAAATATTTTTTTTTTAAAAATGTGTAAATATATCTAAAGTAACAACTTATGTAAACTATATGTCATGGCTATTAGTATAGTGTTAAATAATTTGTTATTATCATTAGTATATGAATTATTAAGCAAATATTTTTCATGATCGTTGAAACATAACATATATATTTATCACTCATGCATGCATGTGTTTATGATTTGAATGATGGTAGAACATGTAGGATTATTTAGTCAATTTTTAATATATTAATGTCAATATAAGTGGGTAATGTACAAATATATATGTTTACGTTTATTTAAACAATTGTTGTAATAGAAGATGTTGATGATTTAGATGTAGATTGGAGGGGACAATTTAGTTTTTTTTACAATGACATAAGTGGTAATTCAGATAGAAATTTAAAGAGCTATGTAGATTATCTATCATAATAGCAAGTGGGTAATTACATGCAAATTTTAGGGGTTATGTAGATTATTTATCATAATAGTAGATTGATACTTAGTTATCTATCATGTTTATTAATGGCCTATGTGGGTAATTTAAATATCGATTCATGGGTTATTTTATATTTTTTACATAGTCACAGAGGTTTTGTAATTGTTTACAATTTTCTAGTTGTTGCAATTTTCTATCCATGTGTTAAGTTGAAACACTATTGCTTATGTATCCTTTATTCAAATTTTATTTTATTTTATTTTAAGAAAATATTCTATGCCCAAGTGTACCCGGCTCTTACAATGTCTCAAATAGTCGTTCCTTGCACCATGAAACTAAAGATGTTGAATTTTTTTATATCAAAACATTAGGTATGTAGTAGTATTGTTTTATAAATCATATAGTATTTAATTAAATTGCTAATATTGATATAACATAATGTTTCTTCAATATGTATAAACTTATTTAAGACAACTTAGGAAATTTATTACCATGGAGTATTGATATGACTTAAAGTTGTTAGTCATTGCTATGTGTTTTCTTAAGTATTTTTTCCATGTTCGATAAGATATTTAAATAAATATTTATTTAATGCATACATATTTACTTGACTAACAATTTTATGTTTACTTTTAACGTAAACACATAGAAAGTGTGTAATTTAAAAATATACATGGCATACTTTATGGATGTTGAAATATTTTTGTAATAGGTTATATTAGCATTTACCTCTAGATTTGAGATATTTTTGTTATTTTTTATAATGGCTAAGGTGGATAATTTACATATGAACTAAAAGTTGTTACTTTCTAATATCTTTCATAATTGCATATATTGGTAATTTGAATGCAAACCTAGGGATTACTTTGTATCATCTTTCATAATAGCATATGTGGGTAATTCATAAAAAATACGACAGTATTATTTTAAATTATCTTTCATAATAGCAGAGTTGGTTAATTTAGATATAAACCTAGAGGGTTATTATGAATAATCTTTTACTAATGGCAGATGTGGGTAATTTACATGCAAATTTTGGGGTTGGTTTGAAAATTCTTTCATGGTGGCATATGTAGGTAATTTGGATACAAATTTATGGGGTTATTTCGAATTATAATGGAAGAAGTGGGTAATTTAGATACAAAATTAGTGGGTTACTTTGTGTATTTTCATAATGACAGAGGTGGGTAATTTTTAATAAAACATAATAGATCCTATTATTAGCATTGATGTTTAGAGATACTAAATTAAAGGCTATATATTTAAGATTGTGCTAACTTCTAGGATTTAATTATCTTTTTTTCTAAGAATTAACACAGAGCCTCCATTAGAGCATTAGTAATAGTAAGATGTTTTGTATTGCTAAGAATAAGCTTTTGAATACTGTTTTGTTGACGAAAATATTTGGAATACTATAGCACTATGCCTTCCCAAACATATCTAATAAATTGCACTATGAACAAAGGGTATATATCTTCCCTAATGTACTGCTAGTCTTCTACACTATATATAGTCTTGTTAGGGGCTTTTTAATTACTTAATTTTGAGTGTATATTCTTGTAGTACACTAAATAAGTCTTTTGTTTTTTCAAATTCCAATAGTGGTTACTCACTTGATGTGTTATCAAGCAGGAGTGGTACAATTGGTAGTACCTTTGAGTGGTTCATATACTTGAGGTACAAAATGTTTTTGTCAAAACCTACCCAATTCTCCAAGTCTTGCAACACAACCCCGCAAAGTTCCCTAGCAAGGATGTCAGCACAAATAACCCTTGATGCTGAACTTGGCACAAAATATGAAGATTCTAGTGATTCATTTGATTACCCCATGTTGTTAGAGGGGACCACCTCGCGTTAAGACGAGGATACAACCTACTTGCAGGCATTTGGTTGTTTGTTGGTGCTTGATGCAATGAGCCTCAATGTCGTTGCATTCAGTGAAAATGCACCCGAGATGTTTAAAACAATCAGCCATGCAGAGCCAAGTATCTATGAATCCCCAATGTTGTCCATTGGGACGAATGCATTATCACTTTTCATGGAATATAGTGCCACATCACTACATAAGGTACTAAGGTCTGCTGATGTTTCTTCTTTGAATCTAGTCCTAGTTGAATGCAAATCATCGGGCAAGCTATTTTATGCCATTGCCCATAAGGTGACTGGTACTGGTTGTCTAGTGGTTGATTTTGAGCCAGTGAAGCCTTCTGAAATTTCTACTATTGTTGCATGGGCTTTGCCAGTCTTACATGCTTGCGGCGCTGGCAGTATCAAAGATCCAGTCAGTGCCAGGTGGGAGCATGGAGGTCTTGTGCAATACTTCAGTACAAGAAATCTTTGACTTAGTGGAATATGATAGAGTCATGGCTTACAAGTTCCATGAAGATTATCATGGTGAGATCATTACTGAGGTTAGAGAACCTGGTCTTGAACCATATATTGGCCTACACTATCCAGCCACTGATATCCCTCAAGTCGCCAGGATTCTATTCATGAAGCACCAAGTTCAAATGATATGTGACTGCTCTATGAGGCCAGTGAAGATTATCAAAGACGAGGAACTCCCTTTTAATGTTAGCTTGTGTGGTTCAACTCTTGGGGTGCCACAAAGTTGTCTCTCTAGTAATGGCTATTGTGATAATCAAAATAGAGAATATTCTGATGCCAAGCATGAACAACCAACAGAATGGCGATGCCCGAGGAAGAAGCTATGGGGCCTCATTGTTTGCCAGCATATGAGCCCTAGACATGTCCCCTTTTCGCTACGGCATGCATGTGAATTCATAGCACAAGTGTTTGTTGTCACATAAATAAGGAGCTAGAATGGGAGAAGTAGATGCGACACAGAAGTATGATAAAAAGGTTAAAGGTTTTGTTCTCCATGACGTACCATTTTTTTCTTCATTTGTTTTTATTAAGCTCTCATAGCAAGCTAGGAGTTTTCTATCTGATTTACATCAATGTTGTAAGGACCATTGGCATAATAATGTTCCATTATATTGCTGGGCTCGCAGGTTAAGTCATATGGATTTCGAGATGGGTGAACTTGTGTTACAAGACATGCTGGAGGCCGCAATAAGTGAAGTATGGCCAGCTTATCAAGGAAAAGGGATAATAGTATCTACTGACCTTGTAGAGAAATTTCGCAAGCAAAGGATTAATAATCCGAACTTAATGCAGCTACTGCAGAATGTCCTGTTCGACTTCCTATTTGCTTCTGTGAAGTTCTATCCCATTGGAGGTTCCATTGTAATATCTTGCAACTAGACTATGAAAATGGAAGAAAATATTAGTACCATGGATCTGGAACTTAGGTACACTTCTCATGCACTTTATTGCACTCATACAACATTTTCCTGATATGAAGTAGTGATATTCAAATAATCCTTAAAAGCTAGCATTGCATTTATGGGTTTCAGGATCAAGCACACAATGATAGCACTCCCAGAGGAAATGTTTACACAAATGTTAGAAGGAGACAATGAAGAGCAGCCAGAGGAGGACTTGACCCTTATAATTTGTAGAAACATTGGCCCTGTTTGGTTGAACTGTGACTTTTGAAAAAGTTATTGTGAGCTATGGGCTGTGGATAAGCTGCTGTGAGCTAAGAGCTGTGGGAAAAGTTAAAAGTCGTTTGGTTGGAGCAGCTATAAAATTGTAGGCTATGTAAGAAATGTATGCCATGACCCAGAAGTCCTAAGGGACTATTTATATGCAAATTGCTCGTAAATAACTATTCTATTCACTTATTTGCATGTAAATCACTATTTTGGAAAGGAAACATTAATTTTTTCTACGTTTTTCATGAATCAAAGTGATATGGTCCACATAAATAGAACAATAGCATTTTATAAAAGACAAAGGGCACATCCATTGATGTCATCCCTCAACATAACTATCCTCCTCTCGCACTAACCAAAGCATCAGCTATTCTACTGCGAATGGTATTCATCGTATGCTCATCCTCCACATCTTCACTCTCATCTCCCTGTGTTTGTGTCGTGTCACTTATCTGTTGTACCAAGTAGTCCTCATCTGCATCACATCTCTCGAACTCCTTATCACACAAAATGTTATCACGGATAAAAATATGCAATGCCAAATAAGCAATAATGATATGCTTCTAAGTACGAGTTGAGAAACTTGGTATGCCCATCAAAATACACCACTTCTCCTTCTATACTCCAAAAGCCCACTCAATGACACTTCAAAGGGAAATGCAAGAAATTGAACACCTCATATTTCCCTTGGGTGGTCCAGAACAATGATGAAATTCTGGTATATGGTATGTGCTTCCTTTGAAAGGGGCATGATACCCTATTCGGTTTGGATAACCAGAGTCCACAAGATAATCGGAGCCCTTCACCTACTTGTGGCTCCCACTAGGCACTTATAGGCCTTCCTTTCAAGAATTTAGCCCTCTTCTGTCCAAGATTGAAACAAAGCTCAATGGGATTAGCAAGATGCTTTCATATCAAGGCAGATTGGTACTTGTTAACTCTGTGTTCACAGCTGTGCCAACTTTCTATATGTGTTGTCTCATTTTGCCTCCCCAAGTCATTAAGCAAATTGACAAGTATAGGAAACATTGTCTGTGGAGTGAAGTTATATCAACAAAAAAGGTTCCAGTTTGGCAAGCTGGGAGCCTGCTTGTAGGCCCAAAACTGAGCGTGGCCTTGGCATAGTTAACATACAAACACAGGAAAAAACTCTCTTATTGAAATTCATGGACAAATTCTATAATCATGCAGATGTCCCCTCGATAATCCTGACATGGTCAAAACTTTACTCCACCAATGTCCCACCCCATGCAAGATGTCCAGTTGGATCCTTCTGGTGGAAGGATGTGCTCAAGCTATATCCTAATTTTACATCATGGCAACATGCAAACCCAACCTAGGTAGCTCCACCCTCTTTTGGTCTGATAACTGGATTGAACCTTGTCTCAGAAACATATTCCCACATCAGTTTTCCTTTGCCAAAACATAGAAAAGCTCCCTCAGATCCTTCTTGCACAATGAAGTCAATTGGACTTTTGCTCTTCCACTCTTAGTCCAAGCCTCTAAAGAATTTGAGGCCCTTCAACTCATGTAGGGTAGGACTTGGAACTAGGATCTTTTAGACAGCTGGAAGTACAATTGGAACGCTGGGAAATTCAGTTCTAAGAAAGCTTACAGTCTCCTTCAAGGCCCTCAGTAGCCTCCCCCTCTTCTCCTAGCTCTGGTCTTCTGGAAATTTTGGTAAACATAAGTTCTTCTTCTTGTTACTTCTCAAAGACTGCTTAAACACAAGGAATCTGCTAAGAAGAAAGAACAAAGTTTTAGAGGACTACAGCTGTGCCATTGGCAACTCTAGAACTGAAGAGCCATGTATGCACCTGTTCTTCGAGTGCCCTTTCGTCATAGCCTGCTGGAACTACCTTGATATACATTGGAATTTAAACACCATGGATATGGTCATAGAAGCCTGGTTAGATATTGGACGAAGCTACTTCAAAGAAATCATCATCGCTACTTGCTGGATTATTTGGACCTCAGGGAATAGACTGATTTTTTATAACATACCTTGCACTGTCAATAGGTGGAAAGAGCATTTCAAAAATGAAATTTTCTTGGTTTACATCAAGGCCAAACCCAACCTTGAAGGTGCCCTAAATCTTTGGTTGGAGAATCTGCCTTAGTAGCCTTTTCATTTTTGTTCTTGAGCTTTGCAATCTCCTTATATCCACACCTTGTGCACCTGTACAACTCTACTTACTTCATTAATACAAAAAAATTGGTGGGGGAATTCCCCCACTGTGCCCAAAAAATCTCCATTGTCATTTGAAATTTCTAAATTTTAATTTCAATATCTTAGAACATAAAATAATTATTTATAAATCTAAAAATGACTTCAAATGAAAGCTTGTTAACTATAAAGTTGTAGATCGTATTGAGAACTACAACTTTTGTGCAGATTATGTCAATGTCCAAGGTTGTTTGAAATTTTTAAATTTCAAAATTTATGAGCTACAAAGTTATAGATTACATTGAGCTCTAATATTCTAGTATCATTTTTCTTTATCTATATTCATATAAGAAATTACAATTTTTTAGGACAACTATTTTAAGAGGCGGTCCTTAGAATGATCGTCTCTATTAATTGATTTTTAGAGACAATTGCCTTGCAATATCCAACCATTGAAAATGATTAAGAGGAGAGTGTTTGTCTAGAAACTGCCTCCACGGTTACAGAGGCGGTACTACAAAATACCCAACTCTCAAGGGTCTATATCCTAAAATCCTTTCTACCCGAGCATACACTCACCCCTATGAGCACCTTCAAAGAATTGAGTTGAACTGACAAATCTCGAGTGATGAAGCCACCATAGACGCCTCGCTATCGAGGGGCAACCCTATAAGCACTTTCGAAGAACTGAGTTAAACCGACAGATCTTGAGATTAATGAAGTTACCATAGACGCCTCGTCGTCAAGGGACACGTCATCTGCTACTGGCATCATCAAATCCCTAAAATAAATCTTGGAAAATACGAGCACATGTGTCAAGTCGATGACTTAAACTCAGGTAGGGCTGGTTCCACCACGAGAAGCTTAACCAATTCATTAGATTTTGAAATTGTAGTCCAAAAAAAGGTGGTATTGGTAAATCGACACCACAAAACATTAAAATTTATTAGGTAATATTATGAAATCGCTACCATTTATGTTAAGACATCATATAAATTATTTTATTAATTTCTTATATCTATGGAGAGAGATAAGACGGGAGAAATAGCATTTTTGCCCTTGTCTTCACATCTTTTCTTCGTTCCGCTCTCATTTTGCATTTACCTAGTGTTGCCGTGAGATTCGGCGACGATAGATGCATACCGCATACATCGGCAAGGTATTACATGACAAGACGGAGAATTTCGTTGGTGCACTTTATTTGGCAGTAATAATTGAACGTATGTACTAGAAATCAACTGACCGGGTGACACTAGGGCTATGACAAAAGCCTCTCCTCGTACGTTGGGTCCAAAAGAGTGCAGGGGTTCATGACTTTCCACGTACTATAGTAGCCAACGTTTCATTTGCATTCTCATTTGCGTCGCTTGGACTGAAAGACGAGATGCTATGCACTTTGTTGCGATCCAGCAGAAAAAGCTCTTACTTTACCGTGTGGAGCGTGGCAATATACTGTTCATGTCCGGTTATAAAGGGTGCTGGTGCACTTTGCTCTTTGCACTAAAAATTTCATTGAAGGAGTTTTCTCTTTTTTTTCCTCAATTAATTTCATTGCATAATTGGCGATCGACTTTCCATCAAACGAGAAGCAAATGTACTGTACTGTATTTCAGAATCCACGGTTGGCCTGGCTCCGATGGAAATGTTCTACCATTCTTTTTTATAGTCACCTACAATTTTCTCCTGAGAATTTTACTAGGAAGTATAGTTTTTTTAAAAAATATTATCATTAGGAATTGAATCTGAGCAGGATGCGTTTGCATTGGTTCACATATAGTAGTAGCACACTGCTGTCACTTAAGGGAAAAGACTCTCCTGGTACCTTTGGTCCAAAGAGTGCCCAAACAGTGTGACGACGGACGAGTGGAGTGACAACGACCTCGACGTTTCACTGTCACTTGGACTCACAGACGAGCCGGGACGCTGTGCCTCGCAGAGATTGGCTCCAGACTCCAGGGCTTGCTTTTCACGTAGTAACCGCACGATGTGTACTGTAGCCCGTTGGGAGGCGATTTTTCCTTCGCCGCGAAGATACTTCCTCCGTGTGTCAGTGTGGCCGCATTTGGCTGCTTGATTGTTCACGACTAAAGTTTAGGGTGTCATATATCACATCGAGTATACAAATAATAATAATAAAATAAATTACACAAGTCATCAGTAATCCGCGAGACGAATTTATTAAACCTAATTAATCCGTCATTAGCATATGTTTACTGTAGCATCACATTGTCAAATCATGGACTAATTAGGATTGAAAAATTTGTCTCACAAATTAGTCTCAATCTGTGCATTTAGTTTCGTAATTAGTCTATATTTAATACTTTATGCATGTGTCCAAACATCCGATGTGACAGGGGCTAAAGTTTAGGAGGGGGAAATAAACACATATCAATTTCATGGATCATGATATGATCCTTGAGCTAAAGTTTAGCCCTTATCACATCTTATGTTCGAAGGCTAATTAGGAGGACTAAAGATGAGCCAGTTATAAAACTAACGGCAGAAGCCCTGGGCTAATTCGAGAGACGAATCTATTAAGCCTAACTAATCCATCATTAGCGAATGTTTACTGTAGCACCACATTGTCAAATCATGGACTAATTAGGCTTAATAGATTTGTCTCATGAATTAGCCTCCATCTGTGCAATTAGTTTTATAATTAGCCTATGTTTAATTATCCTAATTGGTATCAAACATCCGATGTGACAGGGTTGATGGTTTTTACAGCAAATAAGTCGGCTGATGTTATTTTGTTGTGTGAGAAGAACACTGTAACCTGCATGATAAGCCGGGCTAACGATTTGTTGATTGGCCAGCTAATTCTGGAGACCGACGCCCAAGAGGTGGTGCGAGCTATGAACTCGGCGGTATATGCTAATTCTGCTGTAGTTCATCTGACTGAGGAGATCAAGTTCTTGTTGAGTTAAAATTTCATCAATTTCAAATGTGTTTTTGTCGCTAGAATATGCAATGAAGCCACTCCGAGGTAGCTAAGTCGGGTAATATGTGCATTGAGGGTGAGGAGATAATTTCATACTCCATACCTGATTGCATCTCCGTAATTGTCGCTAACGATTTGTTAGGCAATGAGTAATGAATATACCCAGGTTCAAAAAATAATAATAAGACTGTTTTCCAATTTCTATGTCAGAAAAATATAATTTTAGATACAAACCTGGATAAATATTTATTCAGAATTATATATATAATTATTTTTTTGGATGGAAGGAGTACTTAAATTTAGAAACCGTCAGTTCAAAAAATGTTAAAAAGGAAAGCCTTTTTAGCTGCAAGTATTAGATCTTTATGTAGTAGTGTTACCAAGTAGACACATGAATGTACTAAGAAAGTTCAGACCTCAAGTGAAAAAACTGGTTCGGACACTAATTGGAATTACCTGACAAGATGGAGAATTTCGTTGTGCACTTTATTTGGCAGTAATAATTTCATCAGTGTTTTGTATGTAGAAATCAACTGATCGGGTGCGTTTGTATCTGTGCTAATAAAGTTGACAACAAGGACTATCACATAAGCCTCCTCCTAACCTTCGGTCCAAAAGAGCGCAGGGGTTCATGACTTTCCACGTACTAGTAGCCGACGTTTCATTTGCATTCTCATTTGCGTCACTTCGACTGAAAGACGAGATGCTCTCCACTTGTTGCGATCCAGCAGAAAAAACTCGTACTTTACCGCGTGGAAATATACTGTTCATGTCCGGTTATAAAGGGTGCTGGTGCACTTTGCTCTTTGCACTAAAAAAAATTCATTGAAGGACTTTTCTCTTTTTTTCCTCAATTACATTGCATAATTAGCGATCGACGTTCCATCAAACGAGAAGCAAACGTGCTGTGCTGTGCTGCAGAATCCACAGTTGGCCTGGCTCCGATCGAACAAATGACATGTTCTACCGTTCTTTTGTTATATTTACCAACAATTTTCTCCTGAGAATTTTATTAGGAAGTATAGTTTTTTTTAAGAAAAAATTTTATACTATTAGGAATTGTAGTCTGAGCAGGATGCGTTTGCATGTGGGTTCACATGGTACTAGTAGTAGCACGTTGCTGTCACTAAAATGAATGAAAGACTCTACCTTTGGCCTCTGTGCCCAAACAGTGTGACCACGGACGAGTGGAGTGACAACGACCTCGACATGTCACTTGGACGAAGAGCCGGGACGCTGTGCTCACAGAGATTCGCTCCAGCCTCCATGCAGTCTAGGACTGGCTTTCCACATAGCAACCGTTAAGGATGAAAACGGTCGCAAACCGTCGAAAACGGACTTACGATATAGAAAAACGAAAGCGGTCGGTTCGGAATATTTCTACATTTAGCAATTAAAGAGTATAAAAAATGATTGAAAATGGTTGTGAAATCAATTGAAACTGACAATTTTTCATGTTAAAAACGGTTCATAATATAGAAAACGAAAACGATCAATTCGAATTTTTTTTTGTTCCGTTTCCATCCTAGTAACCGTACGGATGTGTACTATAGCGAGGCAATTTCCTTCGCCGAGAAGATACTTCCCCCGTGTGTCAGTGTGTGGTTGTATTGGCTGCTTGACTGACCAATTTGTAGCAGTAACAGAAGCTTCTTTGTCGTCTTTTAGTTTGATGGATCATGATATATACTCTCTCCGTCCAAAAATAAGTGTCTCTATGGCATTCATGTCGGTTAAATTTTCTTAAGTTTGACTAAGTTTAAAAAAAATAGCAAATTTTTGTGTCGGTCAACTACAAAGTTTTAAATGTCTTTAAACTCTACAATTTTAATATAAAGTTTATCTTAACTTGATCTTTTACGAAAAAAGTTATGATTTTTTTCTTTAAAGCAGCTATCACTGGCGGTTCAAGCCACCAACCGGCAGTACTAATCCACCTAACACTATCGGTTGTATTACAAGCGGAAGTGATAAGTTTATCACTGCCAGTTTGTGACTTCGACCGGCAGCACTAGTCACTACGCCAAAAGAGAATCATTTCCGGTTGCATTAGAAGCGGCGATGATAAGTTTTATCACTACAAGTTTGTGCCTTCAACCGACAGCGATGGCACAACCAACAGTGACAATCCGATGGTGGTTGTCTATTCTTGCATAGTGACTAGTGCTACCATCGAATTCAGCCTGTAGAGAACGAACACATTATGCATCTGTTTCATCATCCACTAAAGAACCGACAATAGTAACAAAGGCCACTCCCCGTTGAGAAACTAGAACTGTTTCTATATGTATTAATTAGGGTGCCATTTGTGTAAAGTGATGATATAGCATTAGAATTAAGAAAGAGAGAGAATGGAATTGTTTGTTATATAAGAACCTGGGAACCAAAATATGAAGAGATGTGATAGGCTGATAGGTAACCGATAGAAGAGAGAAGACATATGATTTGTACAAAGTTTTATTTTGAAAACCCCACATTGAAAATATAGTTTCTTTGTATAGTGTCTACATGACTTGATAAGCATAGAAACTACCTCATAGTTTCGATTGGGACTACTCTAAGACTTCATATTTAGATTTATTTAGGTATATCCACTACTGCACATGATTTTAGGAGACGGTGCCCAAACATTATATTAACGGAGGTGGACACAAAATCCAACCGCCTCCTAAAATGCTGGGCAATTAACGGAGGTGGTAATTTTTATTTACCGAGGCGGTCATGTTTGCCTGCCTCGTAAAATCGATTTACGGAGACGGTCAAAATCCAACCGCCCCCTCGTAGGGTCGTGATGCCAGACTAGAGGGGGGTGAATAGTCCTTTCTAAAAATTGAACGCACCGGCTAACCGAAAAAATGCGGAATTAAAACTATTGGTCTAGCTAAGACTATACCCCTCTATCTAAGTTCACAAGCACCTTATAAAGATCCTAATTAAGCAACAAAGGCGATAGGCTAGCTAGAGCTCACCTAACCAATTCTACGAGTAAGATCACACAAACCTATGCCACTAGTACTTCAAGCAACTGGGAGCTCCTACACATGCTAGTAAGCAAAAGCACAAAGCCACCTAAGCTCATTAGCAATGCTCAATAATAAGGCTATACAAGCCAAATTATAGAACGCAAATTACTTAACTACACAAACTAAGCAATGTGACTAACAAGGTTACTCAAACCGAATTAGTTACACAAGAGAGCTACCTCTATGCTACACAAGCAAGAAGGTAACTAGCAAGCTACACAAGCTAACTAATTACAAAGAGCAACTAACAAACACAATGTAAATGAAGTAAATACAAGCTTGTGTAATGAGGATTCAAACCAAGGGGAAGATAAGGATGACACGATTATTTTTCTCCTGAGGTTCACGTGTTTACCAACACGCTAGTCCCCGTTATGTTGACAGCTCACTTGGTGGTTCGACGACTAATTGGCATCACCCGCCAAGCCCACACGTTGGGCACCATAAGAACCTACTGTTGACGATGGTTATCTACCATAATAAAGGGTTAAAATAAATATATAAAGGGCTAATAAATGATCACCAACATAGGTTTAGGGTGTCAACTAATGAAATTCCACGAGTTTTGGTGAATCGATATTTTGCAGGGGGTTATCAGAATAATTCAGGAATTGATATCTTCCACGAGAAGGAACCCACGTCAATCGGCCTAATCTCCACGTCACGAATACGCAAGAGGCTTCTAGAGGACACAAGAGGACTCCATGAGGAGGGCCACCACAAGGCGTCGCCAGGTAGGGCCGACCGGCCTCAACCCTAGGCCGACCGGCCCCTGGCCACTGCCCCTCGGCTCCTTCTTTTGTAAGCTACTTCAACCGCCTCCAAGGATGCATCCTAACCCCACGTGAAGGTCGGTTTGATCCAAGGGCCATGGTTCCATGCTCTGGGCTATATAAACGAGGCCCCAGACCCCCCCTCCGGGGGGAATTCATTCAATCCTTCATCATAATCACCTTTAAGAGAAAAGCTAGGGTTTGGGGAAGAGAGGTGTCCCTCGAATGGATGTCCTCTCAACTCCCAAGTTAGAATAGATCTAGTCTTCTAGATAGTAGAGAGATGGAGAGCGAGGGAGGAGTTCAGAGGAGGTGCTGGCCTGTCGGTGCCTCTTCAATAACTTGTACTTCGGCAGGATCGAGCTCTACGTGGGCTTGCTCCTAAAATGGCTCTGGCTCTGGCAATCAACTTCTGATTCAAGTAAGATTCATGTTTATATTATTCTTCTAGTTTGCGAGTCTCTTTTGAGCGCTTTAATCTAGTCGACTAGGTTAGAGTATAATTCATAGTGTCAGCGTGACGCTTAGACTAGGGTTACTCGTAGATGCACCCTATATTCCGGATCGGTGGTTGATCACGAAGGTGACAACTTCGTTGAGTCCTCTGTAGTCCACCTCCCGTCTGTAGGCCTAGCAGGATATATAATTACGTGGTAGATTTGTACTCTGTTTGTGGTCTTCCATAGTAATTCCCTAGTTAAATAGTAGAAGATGTGGACTACCCAAGTTAGAAGTAGAAACCCTGATCGAGTTATCCTCTCTATACTCCTACTATCGACCCCATACTAGATTGATCCTCTCTTACGTTTTAGTCTTGTTTTCACTTTAGTTGTTCCCACCTTATTTATATTTCCAACTCATTCACCTTTTCTGGTTAAGTTAGAACACGTAGTTGACTTACACGTTTCCCTATGGATACGATATTAAAAACCCTCAGGGTGAAAGCTACAACGGTATCCATGCGATTGTGGATCTTTTCTGTTCGCATTAATAAATACCAACAAGCTTTCTGGTGCCGTTGGTGGGGAAACGGTTGCTGAATTGACTACGAACCTAGCCTAACCTTTTCAAAAACAAAATATATATGGATACATAAAAGAAAAAAAATCTCTCTTCTTATCTTTACCCTTTTGTTTTATATTTTCTAAAAAGAAAAAAATCTTTTCTCATACCTTCTTTCTTTTTATCCTTCGTCCCTTCTATTCTTTTTCCTTTCATCTTTTGTTAGCATGGATAATAACACTCCTATCTATCAATATGCTAACCCTATGGGCACACACCTTAGACCACCAGAACATTTCGAGCCTATCACAACATCTGGTTTTGAGATGAGCCCGGATTTCACAGAATTTGTTCAGAAAAAACCCTTCATGGGGGAAATTGAGGAAAACCCATATTCGCACCTACGAGAGTTTAAACGGATCTATGACCTCATTCGCATACAGGGTATGTCCGATGAGACCATCCAATGGAAGCTATTTCCATTCTCTTTAACGGGAAAAGCTAAACATTGGTATAAACTCAATGTAGAACGTGCGCAAGGAGATTGGAAGACACTATGTAATGAATTTCTATCAAAATTCTTTCCCATCTCCAAAGTGAATGACCTATGGAAAGAGGTTCTAACTTTTATACAACTATAAGAAGAATCTCTTGCCGAATCATGGGATCGCTTTATTAACCTTACCCTCATTGGCCCGAACCTTGCTATTCCAGACCCAATACTTTTTCAATATTTTTATGAAGGTCTTAGCAAGGATTCTAGGGAATTTCTTGATTTATCCTATGGAGGAGCTTTTCTTCATTTGCTTACAAGTGAAGCAAGGGTCATGCTTGAAAAAATTACTAGTCAAGCCACTCGCTGGACTAAAATTCATTTTAAGCCCCCTAAGAAAAAGGAGTTCTCTCCTGAACAAAAAGAGGAAGTTTTGATAGCTAAGTCACAACCACTTCAATCCCGAGGTTCAGTTGTCAATCCTAAGACATCAATACCCCAACGTAATGATGATAGCTTAGACTTCCAATTTTGTAAGATGCTAGTAGATCAATATAAAAATAGAATGGCATCTAGAAAAAGTGTTCTCAACTACCTTTTCCCCATAGAGCACATTGGAAGAAATGCAAGGATGGCATGTCTAGCGATGCCATAGAAGGAGAGCCAAGCAATTTTGGAAATTATTCTATCTTATCCCCTTCTATGCCCATATTAGATGACTTACCTCAACCCATTTTTCAATCCATCCTTGACCCCGATGATCCCTCGTATGCTCTCCCTCCTAAGTCTCATGATGATCCTAGAAATCCATTAAGACAACCAAAACATAGGACTCATAATGACCACATGGATGACGAAGGGATGCTATGACATTGGCAGGAATGTGTAGAATGGATGGACAAGGAAGAAGCCTTAATAGAATCTAATCTTGGCTCAAACTCAAATGGTGAATTTTTAACTCCCTTTGACTTTGAGGATGATACTTATCCATCTATGGAGGAAGCCCTAGACGACGCTAATTCAAGAGTCACCGATCCAAGTGAAATTCTAAACATTCAGATTGGAGACAAAGATGACATCAATGAGCATGGAATCTATTCCATAACCACCTTATTAAATCCATGTTCATATGAGACATCTCTCAATTCAATTGGTCTCTTCAACCTCCCCACATTCGAGATCTCCAACCTCCTCACTCTTTCTGTTTATAAAAAATTCAAAAGGATGGTTGTAGATGCATATGTTTATTATAAATATTGCAGATCTTGTTGTGCTCTTAAGGTTGGTGTTGGAGAGGAACCCACTTCACCAAAACACATTTTGAAGGTTTTCCAAGGACAAGCTTAGTGTCCTAAAACAAGCACTTTTTAGATCCTAACACAAGTATTCACCTTTCTGCTACGCTGCCCTTGTGAAACGAGCATAGAGATATAATTGTAAAAATATTCCTTTGGGTACTCTTGTCACTAACCTTTCTAGGTATGGAGCAAAAAGATCAAAGGAATAACAAACACAAGGAAAACACAACTCACGCATCATGAAGAGATCCATAGAACAAGAAGATGAGTGCCACGAAACAAGATCTATAATCAAAGCACTCACTCCATGGAAGAAGGTGAACAAATCTCCACCAAGCCCCTTCAAGACAAAGACCATCATGGAGAAATTCTCAAGACAATGAGGGGAGCACAAGGACTAGCAAGAATGTCAAGATCAGGAGAACAAAAAGATGGTGAAGACAAGCCATTCATGAGCAGAACCAGCTGGGCAAGAGAAGCTTCCATAGGGTGGTTCAGTACCATCACTCTTCAATGACAAAAGTAATATCTTGAGGTACATAATCACTATTCAAAAAGCTTTTCTCGATCCTAGTATGCACATAAATGAAGAACCAAACATGTTTTAGTTACAACTTCGCTTGATCCAACCTGATCAACTTAACATGTTTAGTTCTTTAATCTTTATTCTTAGCTTCACTCTCTTGATCTCACTGTCTTAACCAAATGAGCTAAAAATATTGCATATTCACACTCATGCTCATCTTTTGATCTTATCACCCATAACTTCAACTTTATCTTGTTCACCATGCCTAAGGTTAGAGAAGAACGAATAAAACTTTTGGTTCCGTTGGTGTTTTTCTACCAACAGAGCCCATATACTTGATCTCTACCTTGTCTTTATGAGTAGGACACACTTTGAATAAAACATGGATGAGTTTGTCAACTCTCCCAAATTCTACAAAGTGAAGGTCCTAGATCTATAAGAACATGCACACTGAGCAAGATGCTGTCAACTTCCACAATTAATGCTTCATTTCAAACGGCTGCTAGACGAACGAAGAACATGGGTAACACCATATCAAGAGGTGCAGTTATCAAGGTCTCCACCTCTGAGACCAGATGATTCACCTAAGGAATGAACATGGTGAGAAGTCCTGTTCAGAGGACTTAAAACAATGAACCCTCGTCAGGAGGTAAACTCGGTAGTTATCCATATTTATCTTTTCTGCATAATCATTTTTATTTAGCATATTTACTTTTCTACATTAGCATTATAATATATATATATATATATATATATATATATATATATATATATATATATATATATATATATATATAATCATAAATCCTAAAGCCCCATGTGGATAATTTTGTGATGTGTAAAAACCCATAGGAATATTCAGCGTGGTGGCATAAAAATAAAAATAAATATGCATGCATTCATCCTATTGTATTTTCTTTTGCATCATAGAAAATATAAAAATACAAAAATATTGAGAAAGAAATCCCACTGAAACTCTGCCTAGAAGAAAAGCTTTGGACAACTGAGGCTTAAGTGGCCAAACCACTAACGCTTAACATGTTCTATAAGTTTTGTTGTCTATTTGAGTTTCATAGGATTTGAAGGACCAAAAAGAGCTGACAAGCAAGTGGATGCTCTATCCATTGTTGGAGCACTGTCTCATCAGTCATCAACATCAATCAATTTCTAACAGAAGACGTACATCTCCACTGCCAGTCTGCTACATTGCAAAATCAAACGACTACGTCAATATTTAGCTTGGGTGAAGGCACCCCCGTGTATTCCAGGTAAGTATTCTTACCCCCTTAAAGTTTTTTTTCTATAAATAAATTCAAAAAGAAAGAAAAAAAATAGTGAGCACATGAAAGTTCACACTTACATAATTATGGTCAGGAGACATACTTTTTAATATTTATGGATTTTTATTGTGTCTACTTTATCTAGTCGAGTATTTGTTTTATATTGTGCTATTTTGTAATAATGTGTGTTAGTTAGAGTGTGTCAAGTTTGCTTGAATTAGTTTGTGAATAGAGGGCACTCAGAATAATCTCTGTTATGGAAATGATGAATAGTTGCTCTGCCGTAATTCCTTTCAAGTGCCTAGTTTTCAAACACGAATTCTCCCGAGTTTTGGGTAGAACTGTCTTGATCTAAAGATAAACTCTGAGCCTGAAACTTGTGGGTTATAAATGCTAGATCTAAATCTAGGTAGTTGAGGAGTATGATATGAGAAAGTCTGAGCTGCTATTTATCTCGCTCCTACTGATGCTAGAGTTCTAGAGAATTTTATCTTTTGAAATCTTAAAATACCATGATGAGTACTTGTATGACAAAGCTTAAAATTCCTACCACAACCATACATAGGATAGAAAACTCCATTCATATTTTTTACTACTTGTACTTGCATTGAGCATTGTCGAGCTCTGTTGACCCTTAGAGGCTTGTCATACTTTTAAAATCAAGATCATGCACACTCCACTCAAATATGTTGCTTCTATTCTGGAAGTATGCAACAACATGCCTTTAGATCCACCAAATATATTTTTCTCCTACACTGGGAGAGAACACCACTCACATGTTTTATAGGATTTTTGTCACCTATCCATACATTTCATAAGCCCCAGTTATTGTTGCTCCAGGTTATTATTATCTCTCAATCTTTCATTATAGACAAGAATGTTCTGGGCTTATATATTTATATAAAAAAATAAGAAATAGAAATATATAGAGAGTAAAACATGGACAAGTGTCCTACCAAAATAATGGGTACTTAGATACCCGCCTCTCTAAAAAAAACCTATAGCCCAAAATATCTCTTAGTCTAAGTTCTTCAATTATTCAAAGAGAGATCAAAATCCCTTTCAAAGGATCAAAAGTAGAATTAGATCCACTATCACCTTCATCATAAATGAACCACTCCTTGATCCATACACATGCACTTCTTGATTTGATCATATGCCTCGTTTCTCTGGATCCACTGTTTGACTTTACAAAATATGCTTTGCAAGTATGTACACGCTGTCTCCATACCTATAAGCTGCAGATAAAGCATTAGATGTAGGATGAGAGAAGGCAAATCTCACTTTGCCTTGGAGAGGATCTAGAAATACCACATATATTAAGAGATTTGAGAGAGTCATACAAAAAGATACTCTAAGTTTTATTTTAAAAATCTTACAAAACTCCAGAATAATAGTTGAATGAAGAGCTTGAGACATAGTGCTTGATTTGATTGTTCTACTTTTTGACTGCTCAAGACCCAAGTGAAGGCTAATAAGCTCCATAGTTAAAGGTAATATGGGTAAGTCTGAAGGTTAGAGTGGTTAGACCTAATCCGGAGGAAAATTCTTGTTTGAACGCATGTGTACTTATGAGGCGTGAAAGCATTGTAGCAACTCCTGATCCATTATGAATATTTGCTAAGGGACTAGCAAAAGGTAAGCTTGGGGGAGTTGTTGACGATGGTTATCTATCATAATAAAGGGTTAAAATAAATATATAAAGGGCTAATAAATGATCACCAACATAGGTTTAGGGTGTCAACTAACAAAATTCCACGAGTTTTGGTGAATCTATATTTTGCAGAGGGTTATCAGAATAATTCAGGAATTGATATCTTCCACGAGAAGGAACCTAGGTCAATCGGCCTAATCTCCACATCATGAATACGTAAGAGGCTTCTAGAGGACACTAGAGGACTCCACGAGGAGGGCCACCACGAGGCGCCACCAGGTGGGGCCGACCGGCCTCAACCCTAGGCCGACCGGCCCCTGGTCGCCACCCCTCGGCTTCTTCTTTTGCAAGCTACTTCAACCGCCTCTAAGGATGCATCCTAACCCCACGTGAAGGTCGGTTTGATCCAAGGGCCACGGTTCCATGCTCTGGGCTATATAAACGAGGCCCCAGACCCCCCTCCGGGGGAAATTCATTCAATCCATCATTATAATCACCTTTAAGAGAAAAGCTAGGGTTTAAGGAAGAGAGGTGTCCCTCGAATGGATGTCCTCTCAACTCCCAAGTTAGAATAGATCTAGTCTTCTAGATAGTAGAGAGATGGAGAGCGAGGGAGGAGTTCGGAGGAGGTGCTGGCCTGTCGGTGCCTCTTCAACAACTTGTACTTCGGCAGGATCGAGCTCTACGTGGGCTTTCTCCTGAGATGGCTCAGGCTCTGGCAATCAACTTCTGATTCAAGTAAGATTCATGTTTATATTATTCTTCTAGTTTGCAAGTCTCTTTTGAGTGCTTTAATCTAGTCGACTAGGTTAGAGTATAATTCGTAGTGTAAGCGTGGCGCTTAGACTAGGGTTACTCGTAGATGCACCCTATATTCCGGATCGGTGATAGATCACAAAGGTGACAACTTCGTTGAGTCCTCTGTAGTCCACCTCCCGTCTGTAGGCCTAGCAGGATATATAATTATGTGGTAGATTCATACTTTGTTTGCAGTCTTCCATAGTAATTCCCTAGTTGAATAGTAGAAGATGTGGACTACCCAAGTTAGAAGTAGAAACCCTGATCGAGTTATCCTCTCTATACTCCTACTATCGACCCCATACTAGATTGATCCTCTCTTACGTTTGTAACACCCTAAAATTTGCATCATTTTAAAAATAGTAGAATTAGATTTATTTACGCAATTTTGTGAACATTTTAACCTAGGGAAAATAATAATTTTTGATAAATAAAATCAACTATAAGGTTAGATACATGCTTGTGCATACAGGCCGCTGCATATTTTTATTTGTGATGATTGGTTTTTATTTCAAGAACGAAATGATTTCAAAAACTATTTGAAAATGTAATTGAAATATTGGAAAAGGAAAAGAAAAGTGGAAGCCTTCTTCATCTCTGTTTTGGCCCGTAGGCCTTCTCTCCTCCCTCCTTGGCCCAGCCCGCACCCCTTTTCTTGTTCGACCCGAAACCAGCAAGCCAGCCTCTCTCGCCGTGAGACGCGTAACGGGCCGGCCTAGTCAATCAGCCGAAGCCGCCCGCCGCCTTGCCCTTCTCTTTCTCTGGCTAACACCTTGGGCCCGCTTGTCGGCGTCGTCGTCTTCCACCTCCCACTCGTAACCGAGCCGAACACCATCGGAGGAGTCCACCTCCGCCCCAACATCTACTTCTTGGCTTGAACCGCACGTCGAGCTCCTCATAAATAGCCGCGGGCTCTACCGCCTCTCTACCCAACCTTAACTGCGAGCCAATGCCCCTAATTTGAGCTCTAGCCACCGCAACCCTAATCTGCCGCTGCCCGAGCTAATCTGACGAAGTTGTCGACTCCGTCATCACTGTAAGCAAGTCGTCGAGATTTGCAACATGATTTTGAAGCATCCAAGCCTCTTCTTCCTTCTTCCCTCATCTCGGTTCGCTCACTGTGCATCACCGTTGTTCACAGGACCACCGTTGCCGCCATCCCGAGCCGTGCATCGTCCCCAATCCATCCTCGCCCACGTTTTCATCTCCAGTGAGTTTGCCTTGAGCTTCTCTCTCTTTCTATGTTTTTCCCGAGCTCGATAGTAGTCTCTAGGGCCGAATTCAAGAACGCCGGCGAGGTTTCTCACCGTCGACCATGGCCTCCACCGTGCGGGAACAGTGTTGGCCGGTTCGCCCTCTCTCTTCACTTCCCATCTTCTGATCTTGGCCATCCAAATAAGATCCAACGATCCAGATCACGTGATACCTCTTCGCCGGAGCAATTAAATTCTGGTACTTAAGCTCCTATAACTCCGGTAGTCCAATGAAATCACGAGGGATTTCAAACCAACCAACATACAAGCCAAGATCATAGTCGTTCAACATAACAAGTCACATGTTACATCTATTATTACAGGTAATTTAACATAGATCGGAGTTCCATAGAGTTATTACAACCCAAGTTCAAAAGTAGCGAAAGCAAAGTAGTTTGAAACTAATATCATCTTAATTCAAATATATGCCAGTACCAAGGTCAATTTCCAACAAAAGCATGAGAGATAAGATAGCTCAAAAGGGTCATGCCCATGACCACACTCCACCACTACAGCAGGAGCCATCCAATTCTTGCAGTAGCCATGATACATCACAACCTGCAACAAGTGGGAATAAACCCTCAGTATGAGAAGGTACTCAGCTAGACTTACCCGTCATAAACCAGAAATAATATGACACCAAGGAGTATGCAAGGCTTTCTTTCAGTGGGCTAGCTTGACTCATTTGCGAAACGCATAAGTTATCATGAATAAACTAATTTAAGTCTTTTTGCATCATCTTTATTATAACCTATTCAATGCAGGTAAGCACCTACGCTAAAGCAATCACTTGATTAACCATTAACATCAGAAGTTACCATCTCAGGTTTAGCATTTTCAACATCACCCACGTAACCAACATTGTTTCATCATTGTTACTACGATGCTATAGCTCGAGTCAAGTGCTCACTATCCAAGAGCGATGGCGATTCGAATCGATTCCTAACCAGCTGGTGATTTATTCCTCACACAAACCACGCTTCCCCCGTCAGGGTTGCTTAGATCACCAATGACACTTTCCAAGTAGCCGCGGGATAACAGTCATGGATCGCACTATCCAGGGACCGCCCGACTGCCAGGATGCACCTTGGGCTCACTCTTCGCGTCCCCGTCATACCCCCTTCAGCACTAGTCTGCCAATCCGAGTTTATCCCGGCTCGAATAGTGTCACTAGCTTCGCGGTCGAAAGGTACTTTATTCGGCCAGCTAAATGTGAGGCATGCGTTCAACATGACAAGAGGGACGAGCAATGATCGGTCCTTAATCGACGCAGACGGAAAACTAACAGCAACCCAGAACCCTGTCTGGTTGCCTCCAACTTTTCCGTCTGGTCTCCAATTATCCATCAACACTTGGTTAATTCCAAGATAAATTTCTTTTCATAGCTAAATTCTTTCAGTAACCACCTATAAATGTAGGTGACCGGAAATCACCGATCGCTACCGGTCTAAGCATGGCTAAGCAATACTTTCGATCCTTAACCAAAATAGGATTGCAGGCATATTTGTGGGACAAGAAAAAGGTATATATGCAGCAAGTGTTTTCACTCAATTCCTATAACTTAATGCAACAATACATATATAACATATATATATATATTCAATTGCTTTTATAAAGTAGGAGTCTTAGAATGCTTCGGGGCTTGCCTGGGATCGAACACTTAGGTTAGTGGGTGACAGATGACACTCACTTGGCGAGCATCTCCCATCCTGACACTTGCTTAATCCTTTCATCTTCGGGATAGGTCCACCAAACACCGTCTTCGAGTTTGGCTCCAACATCTCATCCTTTACGTGGTGCATCTAGTGAACCTAAATGAGATGCAAGATGCATGTGTATGAATATGATGAATGGTAACACAAGATGCATCACATAATCATTCAAGGTAAGTACAAGGTTACACTAAATACACATAAGCACTTCACATTGCTTAATTAAACATTACGCCACATATCATGCTAAGATAGCAAGAGAAGCAATACCAAACATGACACAAGATTTGCAAAAGCCTCAGGTGTACTAACTTCATCACCAAGGACACGAATCACACTTAGCAACACGCAAAGCAACTCAAGGTGAAGCAACAACGATAACTGGAATATGCCAATTTCTGGACTAGCAAACAGTAGCTTCATAAATCAATCATATCTGGAGTTTTATAAATCCAAATGACTTGCAAGAAGACATTCTGGAAATATTATAAAATTATCTCCATTTCATATAATATAATCACAGCATGATTCATAAGTTAAATAAGTCAAAATTACAAAGTTCCAGAATCTGTTCCTGACAAACAGAGAGCAAGTAATTCTGTACCCCAACTTTAAACAGCTATAACTCCTAAACCACATGGCTAAATGCCACCAAATTTTAACAGCAGCTAGATACATAAATTATCTACAACTTTTGTATAAACAAGTTTTACAACAAAGCACATTATCATGAAGAACTTTGCTAAGTTCCTAGATCTGTCCAGAAACCTCATTTGCAAGAAATAATTATTAACTTATGTTGCAAACATATAATTGGACAAGACCAACTTTACCAACATGTCACACATGACTAATGAACACCAGAAAACATAGTGTCCATTCCTAAATAAATTATTTTAATACATTTCTTAATTTATCTAGATAATTAGGTGGAATTATGAACACATATCAAAATTGCACAATAAATTCTACCAAAATTACAGTGGCTCTCACATGCCCCCAATAGTCTACAGTCCAAATTTCAAGCCATTTGTACATGCATAGCAATCTCTATGAAAAATACAAATTGATATTGCAAGAATTCAGGTGAGAGCAAGATGAATCAATAACTCATTCATACTACAACCAAATTCATGAAATTTTTACCACACACCAAACACCACATGAGTAGCATGCCACAAAAAATTTCACTTCATTTGGAGCCCTATGTTTTTAGTTATGATAATGACAATTACAACTAACATTGAAAACCTAATCTGAAAATCCATTTTTACAGCAAAAACATTAAACCAAAACATGACATATTATAGATCCACTGCATAGAGAATTTCACAAGGATTCCAAAAAGTCTTCATTTGCTATTTTACGAATTTTCTATGATTTACTATGCATTTTCAAAAATCAGCAAAAACTACAACAAATCAGGCCCTGGAGTACTATTCACATGAGTCTATGGCTGCTCAAATAACCCCCTGGCTTTAGTCGAATTCAAGCCCGAGGTCCCTGACGTGAAAACAAACAGGGAGATCGCCGGAGCTTGCGGTGTCGGCCGGAGGAGGCCACGCCGGCAGCCAGGAAATGGCGGCGGAGCACCAGGGGCCTCTTGCGCACCCGCTGGTGCCCTCGTCTTGCTCCGCGGCGGTCCGAGGTCAGCCGGCCACGGAGATAGCAGAGGAGGACGTCGGGGTCACGATTTTCGACCGGCAGGGGGCTCGTCGGCGGCGGGGAAGGGACGTGGCGGCTTGGACACGTCAAGGCGCGCACGTGGGGCTGCTCTGCTCGTCCCGAGGCGGGTCATGGTGGCCCGACCACGTGCGCTCTCGAGGTCGTGGCGGGCGGCCATGGCGGACGCGACCACGCGCGGCGTCGCTGCGAGGAAGAGCGTGGGCGAGCGCTAGAGGAAGCAGAGAGTGAACGAGGACGCTCAGGTGCTCCTCCTTATCGACGCAAGGGTGCAGGGGAGGTGGCCGTCATGGCTTAGTGGCGCGGCGCGTGCTACTCTTGCATGGTATGATCCAAAAACAAAGTTTGTTGTACTCAAACTAAACTACAACTCTTATTAAAGAATCATCAACCAGATCGGCTTGGTTAGAAAACTACATCGCTCCAAAGTAGGGTACCCGAAACTGAAACTCACTCAGGACTTAGCCAAATTTCTGGGCTCCAAGACAGCACTGCATTGAATCTTGTGAGCACTATTTGACTAGGTTAGAGGCCAGACTAGCTCTTGACCATTCAACAAAGTTTGTTCTACATAAGAAGAACTACAACTTTTCTTTAAGGTCAAACCTCATAACTAGTACAGAAGTTAAACTTTTACTTTTGTCAAAGTAGCAAGTCGATAAAGCCTAAACCAAGGTTTTAGGCCAATTAAGTCATTTTCTTGGCATTTTCTCAACATGAACCTTTCTTGACTTTTGTTGTAGAGTCTATCTAGAGTCATTTGGGCAAGGTTGCAAGGTTTGTTTGATGACCTATATTTCGATCCACTTAATAATGCAATTCCAGCACTTAGTAAAGTTATTCAAACATGGACATAACTTATCATTTCATGTGACTTTTTGATTCCAAACGCCATGAAACTTTTCGAGTGACCAATATAGATAGGTACTACTGTGAGACACATGAAGATATTGCAATAACAGAACCCAAGCATATATCTTGAAAATGGCCTATATGTAAAGCACTGGTGCTACATCCAAGTTTAGGTTAGGCTCATCTCCATAGGTTGACCTTGACATCGTCATCTCCACTTAATCTATCATGTTTGAGCTCAAACCCACTGCTCAACTAGTGGCAAACACCTGGGGTGTTACAGCCCTCCCCCCTTAAAAGAATCACGTCCCGAGATTCGGTGCGAAGAACTTTCCAAGGGAAGAGAAGCATGTTATCCAATTCCAACATCTGCAAGCGCATCAGGCTACTTAGCTTCAGGCATCAGAGAGGCTAATTGGGTAAGACAACTTTTTGATACTCGCTCTACACATCAACTTTTGTCTGAATAATTTCCTTCACTGACTTCCATGAAGCATTGTTACTTTGGGAGGAATCCAAGACCATACGGTACTTCGTTCACAGTGTACGAAGAGTACTACAAGCATGGACTAACTACTCGTAGCATCCACTTTTTCTATGACATAGTATGTACAACTTCCGATAACGGTTGGATCCATATATGAAGTAATCATTCTTTGAGGCTATCAGAAACCGTCTAACCAATAGACAATGTATGTACCGATCATAGACTATTCACTCACTTAGATGCCAACTGATGGAAACTACATATTGTTCCACGTGTGCAGTTCTCTTTCTCTGATGCCAACACTGTATTATCTGAGTCTGTTGAGGGAACAGTGAATGTGATAGCTGACTCTGTCGGTTCCAGATTTTTACCAAATGTTACCTAAGAAGATTCTCTTATACAAATGCAACAGTTATCTAGGTTGAATCAGATGCAACCTCTTAGGGTAAAAACACATATAAGGTACCAAGGCACGTTAGCATTGGAGAACCATTATCAAAGAAGGATGGTAGCAAGGTCTAAAGGACAACAAAAGTTGTAAGTATCCACCAAACTAGGGAAATAGTTCACTACTAAGCAGGTTGAGCACAATTTTCCTTCGTGGTGCAGTGGCGTACTAAGTTGGGTTGACTTGCACTATGGCAAAACTAGCCTTCTTGATCTATATTTGACATTGAGGCTTCCATTCTAATACCAATCAATACCTCAAAACCATAATCTGAAAATCTATGGTTTGACACCTTCCCAAATGGTTTCAACTCATGATGGCACAATTTGACTTGTAGAACACCTTGATTGCTCCCGCATTGCCAATCTAAGGGGGCAAAAACAAGGCACATAAGGGTGCAATTAGCCTTCTCAAGGGTATTGAGGGTTGTCTAACAGCAAGATACCTATCAATTGCAACTTCTTGGCATACATTACAAACATAACCTTCCAATGCAAAGGATGATCGCAGTCAACAGAGAAATTACCGATTCTGTACCCTCTTGTTTTCTATTCATATCACACAAACTACTACTCCAACATGTACAAATTTTGGTGGGCATGTAGATCCATGGGTATTCTAATTGCTCACCCAAAATTCAGCTTAAACGGACACCGTTTGACTATCTAGACAATCCATCCACCAAAATAGCTCTGTGTTGAAATGGCAGCAAACCGAGCTGACAAGTCATCTCTCAATCCAATGTTTTACTCAACCAATACTCCTACCAACTTAAAACATTGAAGGGTCCTAAGCAAGGAATGAGGTTTCCAAGTTTGGGGTTAGTCCAACTTCATTTGGGTCACTAATCGTCGGCTTGAAGATAACCGGTGTAGTGCCACAAAATTCTAGATAGATTTCATGTTCTTCCTTTTCTTTTGCTTCACATGTTGAGGTGTGTGTTTTGCACTCTCTGATCTTTCTCATAGTAGCAGAAGCCTTTCTCTAGCTGAGGATGGAGGCTATAGTCTTTCTGACATGTTTCTCAGGGATCAATTTCCATCGTTGATCTAGACACCAACTTGGCGATGCACAAGCATTGGACTTGTGGCTGTTTTCTCATAGCACAAAGCATTATTCCACATGGAGGGCACCCTTACGTAGATAAGGAACCATTTCTAAATATTTTTTGGCACTTCATCCAATAGAACCTTGAACCCAAACCGTTTGTGGTATTTTGGGGCACAATGATGCAGATCAAAACTATGGACATGCTTTCCCTAGTTCTTCACTTAGCTAATACAACATCTTGCACTATATATGTGATTGTCCAAGATGGAATTGACTTGATAGTACATTTGGAGAAGAAGTAGCACTTGTATTGTTGACCGGCTTCATGGCTTCTTCGCTTATTATTGTTCGTTGGGGCATAACCTTCCTAGCTATTGAAGAATCGTTACTTGACTGGAGATTAACCTTCCTGCTGATAACTAATCAGTTGTCTCTCAATTCTCAAAGTTCCAACCTTTACTCTTGACCACAACAATAATTGTAGTCGAGGCACAAGTAAGTGGTCGGCATTGAAGTCTGCAGATAAGGAGTCACACCAGAGAGAGTTGATTTCATCTATATGACCGTCATCCACACAAGGATCAAGACTTTGATAGTTAGGTCATATGCACCATGTGACGATCGGTTCTTTTCCAATGGATAACTTGTCTAATCATTTAGTGTTAGGTGCCCATTCGATTCAACAGGGATGACATACATTGCTCAATCAATGACTGACGTCGTATAAGGACACTTGGGGAGAGTCACTCATCTACCATCTCTTGTAGTCTATGAATGTTTATGTCGGTGACTATTCTTCAAAGGTCATCCTCTTAGCAACTTCAAGGGAATATCTACTACATCAGGTCTAAGATATGAATCTTTAGATAAGATATAGGGAGATAACCAAGGAAAACGGTCACAAGAAATGACACATCAGCTGTCATTTCATAATGGATCATGACTAGCAACCCTGATACCAGCGCGTGCCGAGCAGCACAACCTTGTGTGCGCGCCCACAGGAGGCTCTCGGTTTCGTCGTGGCACCATAGAATGCTAATCGTAACACCATTATTAAACGCACAAACAAAGTGGAATTTCAAGTGGCACCGATTGGGCGACAAGGATGAGCACTAAACAAAGGAGGGATAGCAAGCAAAGGTAGTCACAAGGTTTAGAATCAATAGGGAAGCTATTCGTAGATCAAAACACATCACAAGATAACATAGCTCAATTGCCAAAGGCGACTGAGCATGAGATTTTTGCTTAATTCCATGCATGCCTTGTGCCGACTAAGGAAACTACCAGACAATCAATTAACATGAGACTCGACCATGTTGGGCAAGATTAAGGGATCAAGGCTGATAACTATTCGAGACTTGGGAAGGTTGGGGATGGATTAAGCAAACTTCAATGCAAGAACCGATATGCCAACCAAAGATTGAGTCGATAAGGTAGATACACGAATTTACAAGCAAACAATTTTTGTGGCCACAGCAAAGAGACGTTGCGTCACACTAGCTAACCTTTGGAAGAGGCAACCGGGAGGTCCAACATGGATTTGGTTACGGTCTCCACAACTGGCAACGTACAAACCATGGTCAAAGGCTTAGCGTTGATGATAGTTAACTTGGTTGGTCAGTCGACAAGGGTCTTCCCCAAAGGTACGAGCGTCTATGGCATAAGCAACATATAATGAAACAAGCTTGGGCTTTTTAGGTCAAGCAGATGCACAGACGCAAAACATTCAAAAGCTAACAACTATGTCATAGGCTTAGGCTCCTAAGGGAAAGAACCTAATTGGAGACTACACCAAGAGATCATTTCGCATAACTTGAGTGTTGCTCTAAGATAAAGCTATTCAACACTCGTATGCTCACCGAGGACAAACGAGGTGACAACTATGACACTAATTAGATAACAAGCATACATACAAACATCACAGTCCACCATGTGAGATATTCAATCAAAATAACTTAAGCAACCATTACTAAGCACCAGGCTCACCGATAACAAGCTTTATCTAAAGTAAGTACTACTACAAGTTGAGCCTAAAACAAACGCTAGCTAAGGTAGCCAACTTAGCATGGGCACATAACCTGAACAGCAACACAGTAGTTACTTGTTTCAACCATAACTAAGGTCATAGATATCCCAAAAAGGTGATCCTAGACTTTCTAGAAAGCTTAGGAAGTTTTTCACACTTTTGTTATTCATACCAAAAGCTAATTCATAGATTAACATGACCAAACATGCTAATGTTTTAGATCTGTACAATCATGGACAAAAAACTAACATGAACTTCATAAATGCGTAATTGGAGTTCTAGGGACCCAACAAGGCTGATCCTTAACTTGATGTAAAGATTATTACGTTTTCTATAACTCTTTCATTATCATATTAATATGATTCTATAGCTAACAAGGCCAAACATGACAAAGAAGACACCTCTGCCCAGATTTGGACAGATTCTGTCACTCCATTTTACAAGCTCATAACTAGAGATTTAGACCACCAACACTAGTGGTATAGGACATTTTGGAAAGCTTAGAAAAAGTGCTATACTTTTTCTATTATCTCCAAGACATGATTCCATATGCACATAGGTCAACAAACCAAAGCTTTCCTTTGTTCTACTTAACAAGAGAGCACACCAACATGTTATTCTAGTGGCTCCTAATTTTGTTACCTTAGACCAACACTAATTTAATTCATTCATGAGAATCCACAATTATTTCTAGCAAGGCTAAGCACACACTTTTCTCAAGTATTTCCTATTCAAGCAACATGGAACAAGGCATTCTTGTTGGACTCCACACAAGGAAGATAGTGTGCCACATCAATCCCAAGTTACTTACTATAGAACAAGGGTGAGAGGAGCAGAGCTATGCATAAAGCAACAATCAGGATGATGCATGCGTTGCCCTATCTGTCCTCACAAGATTGCCAACCTAAGGTGGCGATCACGTTATATGTCGGTGGCATAACACGCACTCTCTCGATATATAGCTAGTCGGCACCTACATTCAACTTACGCAATCGTAGTTAGTGTATCTGCAGAAAAATTTCATTGCAGCCCAACAATTCCCCAAATAGCACACAATGAAAGCAGGAAAGTAAAATTCTAAGTACTCCCATATACATATACTCCCGTATATATACATGTAGCACAAAAACTAGCCGAATCATCAATCACCCACAATTAAGTACCTTCATATATACATGTGTGTAACATGTAAATAATCCAGTAACCAAAACTAACTCTCCCCTAGACCGATGGTTGGATGGTCATGCTCTCACAACTCACACTTACCTGATCGTAGGTGCGATGTTGCATAAAAGTAAACTAGCAACATATATGGCTATCTCATATATGAAGGCTACCTCCAATCTGACACATCAGGTAGCATAGTGTGGGAGAGTCATCACACATACCTACCTTGGCCTGGGCGTAGATGCATAAATTAAAAACCCCCAAGTTAGTACTTACATAAGCCACCTAAAAATCCTTATATGAGCATAAGGAAATGACCACTAGCATACTTAGATTTAAAATTCAGATTTGAACAAACCTATATATGTAGTAGCTATAAGTTATCAAAAACTGATTTTTGCAAACAAAACCTTTGTTTTCAATACACATATGACATGTTTAGTGTTGAACCTTGCTCCGATACCAGCTGTAACGGAACCGCCCAAATTATAAGAACAAAAGTACAAAAACAATCGCCAGAGCAATTAAATTCCCGTACTTAAGCTCCTATAACTCCGGTAGTCCAATGAAATCACGAGGGATTTCAAACCAACCAACATACAAGCCAAGATCGTAGTGGTTCAACATAACAAGTCACATGTTACATCTATTATTACAGGTAATTTAACATAGATCAGAGTTCCATAGAGTTATTACAACCCAAGTTCAAAAGTAGCGAAAGCAAAGTAGTTTGAAACTAATATCATCTTAATTCAAATACATGCCAGTACCAAGGTCAATTTCCAACAAAAGCATGAGAGATAAGATAGCTCAGAAGGGTCATGCCCATGACCACACTCCACCACTACAGCAGGAGCCATCCAATTCTTGCAGTAGCCATGATACATCACAACCTGCAACAAGTGGGAATAAACCCTCAGTACGAGAAGGTACTCAGCTAGACTTACCCGTCATAAACCAGAAATAATATGACACCAAGTAGTATGCAAGGATTTCTTTCAGTGGGCTAGCTTGACTCATTTGCGAAACGCATAAGTTATCATGAATAAACTAATTTAAGTCTTTTTGCATCATCTTTATTATAACCTATTCAATGTAGGTAAGCACCTACGCTAAAGCAATCACTTGATTAACCATTAACATCAGAAGTTACCATCTCAGGTTTAGCATTTTCAACATCACCCACGTAACCAACATTGTTCCATCATTGTTACTACGATGTTGTAGCTCGAGTCAAGTGCTCACTATCCAGGAGCGATGGCGATTCGAATCGATTCCTAACCAGCTGGTGATTTATTCCTCACACAAACCACGCTTCCCCCGTCAGGGTTGCTTAAATCACCAATGACACTTTCCAAGTAGCCGCGGGATAACAGTCATGGATCGCACTACCCAGGGACCGCCCGACTGCCAGGACGCACCTTGGGCTCACTCTTCGCGTCCCCGTCATACACCCTTCAGCACCAGTCTGCCAATCCGAGTTTATCCCAGCTCGAATAGTGTCACTAGCTTTGCGGTCGAAAGGTACTTTATTCGGCCAGCTAAATGTGAGGCATGCGTTCAACATGACAAGAGGGACGAGCAACAATCGGTCCTTAATCGACGCAGACGGAAAACTAACAGCAACCCAGAACCCTGTCTGGTTGCCTCCAACTTTTCCGTCCGGTCTCCAATTATCCATCAACACTTGGTTAATTCCAGGATATCATTCTTTTCATAGCTAAATTCTTTCAGTAACCACCTATAAATGTAGGTGACCAGAAATCACCGATCGCTACCGGTCTAAGCATGGCTAAGCAATACTTTCGATCCTTAACCAAAATAGGATTGCAGGCATATTTGTGGGACAAGAAAAAGGTATATATGCAGCAAGTGTTTTCACTCAATTCCTATAACTTAATGCAACAATATATATATATATATATATATATATATATATATATATATATATATATATATATATATATATATATATATATATATATATATTCAATTGCTTTTATAAAGTAGGAGTCTTAGAATGCTCCATGGCTTGCCTGGGATCGAACACTTAGGTTAGTGGGTGACAGATGACACTCGCTTGGCAAGCATCTCCCATCCTGACACTTGCTTAATCCTTTCATCTTCGGGATAGGTCCACCAAACACCGTCTTCGGGTTTGGCTCCAACATCTCATCCTTTACGTGGTGCATCTAGCGAACCTAAATGAGATGCAAGATGCATGTATATGAATATGATGAATGGTAACACAAGATGCATCACATAATCATTCAAGGTAAGTACAAGGTTACACTAAATACACATAAGCACTTCACATTACTTAATTAAACATTACGCCACATATCATGCTAAGATAGCAAGAGAAGCAATACCAAACATGACACAAGATTTGCAAAAGCCTCAGGTGTACTAACTTCATCACCAAGGACACGAATCACACTTAGCAACACGCAAAGCAACTCAAGGTGAAGCAACAACGATAACTGGAATATGCCAATTTCTGGACTAGCAAACAGTAGCTTCATAAATCAATCATATCTGGAGTTTTATAAATCCAAATGACTTGCAAGAAGACATTCTGGAAATCTTATAAAATTATCTCCATTTCATATAGTATAATCACAGCATGATTCATAAGTTCTAGAATCTGTTCTTGACAAACAGAGAGCAAGTAATTCTGTACCCCAACTTTAAATAGCTATAACTCCTAAACCACATGGCTAAATGCCACCAAATTTTAACAGCAGCTAGATACATAAATTATCTACAACTTTTGTATAAACAAGTTTTAAAACAAAGCATATTATCATGAAGAACTTTGCTAAGTTCCCAGATCTGTCTAGAAACCTCATTTGCAAGAAATAATTATTAACTTATGTTGCAAACATATAATTGGACAAGACCAACTTTACCAACATGTCACACATAACTAATGAACACCAGAAAATATAGTGTCCATTCCTAAATAAATTATTTTAATACATTTCTTAATTTATCTAGATAATTAGGTGGAATTATGAACACATATCAAAAGTGCACAATAAATTCTACCAAAATTGCAGTGGCTCTCATATTCCCCCAATAGTCTACAGTCCAAATTTCAAGCCATTTGTACATGCATAGCAACCTCTATGAAAAAGACAAATTGATATTGCAAGAATTCAGGTGAGAGCAAGATGAATCAATAACTCATTCATACTACAACCAAAATTCATGAAATTTTTACCACACACCAAACACCACATGAGTAGCATGCCACAAAAAATTTCACTTCATTTGGAGCCCTATATTTTTAGTTATGAAAATGACAAATACAACTAACATTGAAAACCTAATCTGAAAATCCATTTTTACAGCAAAAACATTAAACTAAAACATGACATATTATAGATCCACTGCATAGAGAATTTCACAAGGATTCCAAAAAGTCTTCATTTGCTATTTTACGATTTTTCTATGATTTACTATGCATTTTCAAAAATCAGCAAAAACTACAACAAATCAGTCCCTAGAGTACTATTCACATGAGTCTATGGCTGCTCAAATAACCCCCTAGCTTTAGTCGAATTCAAGCCCGAGGTCCCTAACGCGAAAACAAACATGGAGATCGCCGGAGCTTGCGGTGCCGGCCGGAGGAGGCCACGCCGGCAGCCGGGAAATGGCGGCGGAGCACCAGGGGCCTCTTGCGCACCCGCTGGTGCCCTCGTCTTGCTCCGCGGCGGTCCGAGGTCAGCCGGCCACGGAGACAGTAGAGGAGGATGTCGGGGTCACGATTTCTGACCGGCAGGGGGCTCGTCGGCGGCGGGGAAGGGACGTGGCGGCTTGGACACGTCAAGGCGCGCCCGTGGGGCTGCTCTACTCGGCCCGAGGCGGGTCATGGTGGCCCGGCCACGTGCGCTCTCGAGGTCGTGGCGGGCGGCCATGGCGGACATGACCGCACGCGGCATCGCTGCGGGGAAGAGCGTGGGCGAGTGCTAGAGGGAGCAGAGAGTGAACGAGGACGCTCAGGTGCTCCTCCTTATCGACGCAAGGGTGCAGGGGAGGTGGCCGTCATGGCTCAGACGCGCGGCGCGTGCTACTCCTGCGTGGTCGCCACGGTGACACAATGTCGAGCACGTGGCGTTCACCGAAGTGGCCAGCGTGGGGTGCAGTTTTGGGCCGGCTACAGGCCAAATTGGATCACAGTCCCAAAAGCAAAGTTGCAGCCCACAAGACGCTCTACAATTTTGGTTAAGGGTGCTCGACCATTAGGGCTCTAGATTAGGAGATAATCAACTCCAAATTTGACACTATCACAGGCTTAATGGTGATTAAGCTTTGCTCGGTTTTCGCTAGCCTTGGAAGGCCAAACTTGGTCAAACGAATTCCAACTTTTTGTATGTTCTTCTCCAATAGATAATATCCAACTTCTATTTTTGGGTCAAATCAAGTTGCTTAACAAAAACATGAGAACGCGGCATGCCAATCAAGTTGTTACTAATCTCGGCCTTAATTATTTCCAAGTCTGAAAACAGCTACAGATTCAATCTTCAAGCCTCAGTTTCACTTCCTTCCGGGCTGATTCATGGTATGATCCAAAAACAAAGTTTGTTGTACTCAAACTAAACTACAACTCTTATTAAAGAATCATCAACCAGATCGGCTTGGTTAGAAAACTACATCGCTCCAAAGTAGGGTACCCGAAACTGAAACTCACTCAGGACTTAGCCAAATTTCTGGGCTCCAAGACAGCACTGCATTGAATCTTGTGAGCACTATTTGACTAGGTTAGAGGCCAGACTAGCTCTTGACCATTCAACAAAGTTTGTTCTACATAAGAAGAACTACAACTTTTCTTTAAGGTCAAACCTCATAACTAGTACAGAATTTAAACTTTTACTTTTGTCAATGTAGCAAGTCGATAAAGCCTAAACTAAGGTTTTAGGCCAATTAAGTCATTTTCTTGGCATTTGCTCAACATGAACCTTTCATGACTTTTGTTGTAGAGTCCATCTAGAGTCATTTGGGCAAGGTTGCAAGGTTTAGTTGATGACCTATATTTCCATCCACTTAATAATGAAATTCCAGCACTTAGTAAAGTTATTCAAACAAGGACATAACTTATCATTTCATGTGACTTTTGGATTCCAAACGCCATGAAACTTTTCGAGTGACCAATATAGATAGGTACTACTGTGAGACACATGAAGATATTGCAATAACAACACCCAAGCATATATCTTGAAAATGGCCTATATGTAAAGCAATGGTGCAACATCCAAGTTTAGGTTAGGCTCATCTCCATAGGTTGACCTTGACATCGTCATCTCCACTTAATCTATCATGTTTGATCTCAAACCCACTGCTTAACTAGTGGCAAACACCTGGGGTGTTACATCTACATTTGCAGGGCACAAAAACCTAGCGGCCCTAACTTGTTAGACGAACCTTGGAAAGACTTCATAGTGAAACTTAACTGTCCAATGACGTCGGACTTTTGGGGATCACGACTCATAGTGAAAGTGTACAACCTCTATGGAATGTAAAACTGGTATATCAGCCGTGCTCACGGTCACGAGCGGCCTTGGACCCTTATGGAATAGAGATAACTATTAATTTACTTATTCTTGCTATTCATTATTCTCTTTACATGATCATGTGTTTATTATGGGAACATCACCTATTTGTTGCTACTCAATTGCTTAAAATATGACCAACTAAAAGCTACATGCAGTTAAACCAGTGTCTACCCTATTTGAGCTTCATGAACCCCATGTTACACTTGTTGAGTACTTTCGTGCTCACCCTTGCATTCCTCCACACCTCAGGATGGACTTTCGAATGTGCAAATAGTGACTACTACTTCTACTTCCCTGAAGATTACTAGACTTGTGGTCAACCAGTTGACGTGCCTGTGCTATGGAGCTAGCTACCACAAGAATTATCTTATATTTTCGCTTAGTTACGTGAAGACTCTATGATATTATTCGTTATGTAATAAACATTTGTGATTGTACTATTTATATTTGTCATCTTATGTGTGATTGATCTCTAGGCGCACATAAGATTATGCATTCCATTTGTTCCTTAAAAATGGGTGTGACAGATTGGTATCAGAGCCATATTGACTGTAGGACGCAAGCCTAGTTAGTAATGGTCGTGTTAGTTCCCTTTTCTTCACTTGTTTCATGCTTATCACCTTACTCTTGATAATTGCTAAATTTTTATGCTCCTTTTGCCTTATTCTATTGTGAAAATATTGCTTCTACTCTAACTTACTCTTGGACTAAATTCTGTAGATGCCTCGTGCCCGTAAGACTGCCCGTATCACCACTAGGGGCTACTTTCCACCCTGTTCCCTGTATGAACCAATAGAGCCTCAGGAGAAACCCGAAGACACTGCACCAACCCCAAGAAGAACTTGAACCTAAAGAAGAGGTTGTCTACTTGAGTGATGATGAAGATGATGAGCTTGCCCAAGATGGAGAACAGCCCCGTCACCTCCACAAGATGGTTCCACTGAAGTTGGTGTGCCGTCCCTTCCTATGGGTTGGATTACGAAGATCCATCACAAGTCAAGCTATGACACTCCTTCACATCATCGACTGGTTGGTATGCTTAGTGCCTACTTCATAGATTGGGATCCTGTGTTTGAGTACGTCTGCTGGGAGCACAAGCATCCTTTGGAAGGTACTTACTGGAAGTGCAATGTGCGTGTCTTCGTTAAGAACGAAGAGATGGATACCTATCTACTGGACAGGTGCTTTTCCCATAGTGGTCGTCGTGCCACTATAGAAGATGGCATAGAAGATGCAGCCTTTGAAGCATGCTTGGGACTTCGTCACCTCCGCTATGATGTTATGCAAGATGACCAATATCGCTATTTTCCCCGTGGAGACCCGGAGCAAGGATGGGTAATGATGAACCCTGGGAATTTGGAACTAATTCCTCGAGTCATGGTTGATTTTGGTCATGACATGATGGTGAAGAATCGTCGGTTGGAAGCCATGGTTAAAGCTTTGGGAAAAAGATGTCAAGAGGTACCAAGAGGTGATAGATGGTCTAAGGATTGATCAAGGCATGGAGGCGATCTATGACTATCATGAACATCAAGCCTGTCCCTAGGAGTTGGAATACCATCTATGTAATAATACGATAGTACGAGTAGTGTCAAGTTAAGTTGAGTTTTGTGGTGTCGTGTGAACTTTGTGTGGTTAGTTGAGTTATTATTGTGCCTATTTGTGAGTTGGCTTTTCCATGTAATGAGTGCTGGAGCTTTGTGAGCTTGTCTACAAAAGTTCCTAGTTAAAGATACTAAGTTTAAGTATGATAAATAAATAGTTTAGTTGGGTTAACCTTTTCTCTCTGTTCTGTCCTTACTGGAGCGGTCTGCCTTTCCTTTTATGCTCGAAATTAACTGCTTAGCGAAAAAATCTGAAATTTTAATGAGAGTAACTAGACCCATGTACCTTTCCAATGTCTCTAGAATCACCTTTTTATCTATTCTGGATCATGAGATATAATCGTTACAAGATGAAGTTCTATGCAGTCTGGAAACCAGAAACAGTTTCTGTTGGGTCCTGTTTTTGGTTAACTTCGTGACAGAATCTGGATTTATGAGTTAAAGAAAAGTTGTAGATAATTTCATAAGCTTTCCAACCATATAAAGTACACCTCTACTGGATATCTTTAACTCGAGATAGGTCTGTTTTACCGAACTACTGAAATTGGGATATGTCTAGAAGGTTATCAGATTCCGTTCTCTATCTCTAGAATTGTCTATAATATGGTAATCTCTAAGATTTGATATTGTATTGGATGACAGATGTCTGGAAGAGGACGAGGTCGAGGCCATGGTCGTGGAGCTGGTCCATCACCAACTATTCATGAGCTTTTGGCAATACAGACACAGTTGATGGAGGCTCTGGTGAACAATCAGTAGAACCAGCCAATTGGAGGAGCACCTACGCATGATAAGCATGATGAATTTTTGAAGGGTCATCCCCTAGTGTTCACCCATGCCGCTGATCTATTGGAAGCTGATGATTGGCTTCATGCAGTGGAGAAGCAGCTCAACATTGCTCAGTGTAATGATCAACAGAAGGTGTTGTTTGCTTCAGGACAATTTCAAGGAGCAGCTCAAGACTAGTGGGATTCATATCAGTATGGCCGTCCTGTAAATGCTCCCGCCGTTACTTGGTAGGAGTTTACAGAGAGTTTCAGGTCCTATCATATACCAGAGGGAGTGATGGCGCTGAAGGCAGAGGAATTCCGCAACCTAACACAGGGATCTATGCCTGTAGCGGAGTATCGAGACAAGTTTGCTCAGTTGTCACGTTATGCGCCAAATGAGGTGGCTAATGATGCCGATAAGAAGTGACTTTTCTTGAAGGGTCTACATGATGGTCTTCAATTACAGCTGATGTCTAATGCTTACCTAGATTATCAAACATTAGTGAATCACGCTATTGTGGTGGATAACAAGCGTAAGGAGATGGATGCCAAAAGGAAGAGGCTTCAGGGATAGGTATCTAGAAGCAACACTCGCCAGCGCACTAGTTTTCAACAAGGCTATCTGCAGAGGTATCCGCCTAACCAATGGAATCGTGGTCAACTTCCTCCACGTAATCAGTTTCTGCAACGTCCTCCTTATCAGCCGCTAAATGGCAATCAACGCCCTCTGCAGCAGAATGGGAACCAGAATCAGCGTCAGAGTAGCTCTAACAACACCCCAATGAAGACTAGTGCTCCTAATACTCCTACCAAGTGTTTCCGTTGTGGAAAAGAAGGTCACATGTCCTATAACTGTCCTGAGAAGGTCAATCAGCAAACCCCTCAGAAGCAGAACAATAACAAGAAGCTACCATACTATGGAAAGGTGACTCATGTGTCTGAGGAAACTGCAATAGCAGAACCTGAAGTTATGCTCGGTATGTTCGATGTCCACTCCATTCCTGCCACTGTTCTTTTTGATTCTAGAGCTTCACATTCATTCATATCTCAATTATTTGTTAAGACACATAGCATCCCTTTATGTGCCATGAAAAACCCCATATTAGTCAATTCACCTGGGGAAGTATGCAAGCTTCCTACCAATGCCTTCCTATTAGTTTAATTTTAAGGGGGGCAGAATTCAAAGTGAGCCCTATAGTGTTGAGAACAGTTTGGATTGATATTATTCTGGGACTAGATTGGATGAAGCAAAATCAGGCAGTGATTCAGTGTAAGGAAAAAGCAGTAGCCCTGACAACACCGAAGGGGGATCGAATTAGTGTGGAGATCATAGTGCAGAAGCAGCAGACAGCTATAGTGAATCGACTTGATGATAATGTTAATCAGGAGGATCCAGTTGTGGATGAATTTTAGGATGTGTTCCCCGACAACTTGCCAGGTATGCCACCCGACCGTGACATTGAGTTTATTATTAAATTATTACCTAGAACTGCACCTATAGCTAAGCGTCCATATAGAATGGGGGTTAATGAATTAGAGGAATTTAAGAAACAAATAAAAGAGTTGCAAGAGAAAGGTTTCATTCGTCCTAGCTCTTCACCCTGGGGAGCTCTAGTGATCTTTGTTGACAAGAAGGATGGTTCTCAAAGGATGTGTGTTGATTATCGGTCACTCAATGAGGTAACTATTAAGAATAAGTATCCACTGCCTAGGATTGATGACTTGTTTGACCAGTTGGGAGGTGCTTGTGTGTTTTCTAAGATTGATCTTTGCTCTGGTTATCATCAATTGAAGAATCATGCTACTGATATACCAAAGATAGCATTCACAACACGGTATGGCTTGTATGAGTATACAGTAATGTCTTTTGGCTTGACTAATGCTCCTACGTACTTTATGTACCTGATGAATAAGATATTCATGGAGTATCTCGATAAGTTTGTATAAGTATTCATCAATGACATATTGGTATATTCCAAGACTAAGGAAGAACATGCTAAACATTTAAGGTTGGTCTTGTAGAAGCTCAGAGAGCATAAGCTCTATGCTAAGCGTAGTAAGTGTGAGTTCTGGTTGAAGGAAATTGCCTTTCTGGGTCATGTGGTCTCTAATGGTGGAATTTCAGTGGATCCTAGCAAGGTAAAGGATGTGTTGAATTGGAAGCCACCAACCGATGTGGGAGAAATTCGTAGTTTCTTAGGATTGGCTAGATATTATAGAAGATTTATTGAAGGGTTTTCTAAGCTTGATAAGCCAATGACTGCATTGTTAGAAAAGAATGCTAAGTTTGTGTGGTCTGATAAGTGTCAGGTTAATTTTGAGGAACTGAAGAAAAGATTGACAATAGCTCCGGTGTTAGTTTTGCCAGATTTGAGTAAGAATTTCTCTATCTATTGTGATGCATCTTGTTAGGGTCTTGGTTGTGTGCTTATGCAAGAAGGTAAAGTAGTGGCCTATGCATCTCGACAGTTGAGGAAGCATGAGTTAAATTACCCTACTCATGACTTGGAGTTAGCAGCAGTTGTACATGCTTTGAAAATATGGAGGCATTATCTGATTGGGCATAAGAGTGATATTTACACGGATCATAAGAGCTTGAAGTATATTTTCACCAGTCAGATCTAAACTTGAGACAACGACGATGGTTAGAGTTGATTAAGGATTATGATTTGAAAGTACATTATCATCCGGGCAAGGCTAATGTTGTCGCTGATGCTCTTAGTAGGAAGAGCTATGCTAATGAGGTACGAGTAATGCCTATGTCAAATGAGTTGTGTGCTGAGATTGAGCATTTGAACTTGGGTATTGCCATTAATGCAGTGGAATTGGTAATAGAGCCTGTATTGGAGCAAGAAATATGCAAGGGTTAGTTGATAGATGACAAAATAAAGGAGATAGTTGGAAATATACCGAAAGGTAAGGCACCTGGATTCCATTTGGATGATAAAGGAACTTTATGGTTTGGGAAACGATTATGTGTGCTTGAGGACAAAGCTATAAGAGAAGTAATTCTACGTGAAGCTCATGAGTCCGCTTACTCTATTCATCCTAGAAGTACCAAGATGTATATGGATTTAAAAGAGAAGTATTGGTGTTATGGGTTGAAAAGAGATGTTGCAGAGTATGTTGCACCATGTGATACGTGTTAGAGGGTTAAAGCTGAATATCAGAGGCCTGCATGATTGTTGCAACCGATGCAGATACCTGAGTGGAAGTTGGAAGAAGTTGGTATGGATTTCATAGTAGGGTTACCACGCACTCAGAGAGGTTTTGATTCAATATCGGTCATAGTGGATCGTCTGACTAAAGTTGCTCACTTTATACCGGTCAGAACACCATATTCTAGTGCAAAGTTGGCTGAACTGTATTTGGAAAGGATAGTAAGTTTGCACGGAGTTCCAAAGAAGATAGTGTCAGATCGAGGTACTCAATTCACATCATATCACTGGTAGAAAGTATAATAGTCATTAGGGACTAAGCTGAATTTTAGCACAGCATATCATCCTCAGACAGATGGGCAGGCTGAAAGGATTAATCAGATATTAGAAGATATGTTGAGAGCTTGTGCTTTGCAGTATGGTACTAGTTGGGATAAGAGTTTGCCATATGCAGAGTTTTCCTACAATAATAGTTATCAGAAAAGTCTACAGATGGCACCTTTTGAAGCTTTGTATGGTAGGAAGTGTAGAACTCCGTTGTTCTAGAATCAGACAGGAGAAAGTCAAGTGTTCGGTCCCGATGTGCTTAAGAATGCTGAGAAACAAGTAAGAATGATTAGAAACAATTTGAAAGTAGCTCAGTCATGACAAAAAAGTTATGCCGATACTTGACAGAGAGAATTGACTTTTGAAGTAGGAGATTATGTCTACCTAAAAGTGTCACCTATGAGAGATGTGAAAAGGTTCTACCGGAAAGGAAAGTTAGCACCGAGGTATGTCGGTCCTTTTAAGATCTTAGAGAGACGTGGAGAAGTGGCATATCAATTGGAATTGCCTGAGAGCTTAGCAGGTGTGCATGATGTGTTCCATGTGTCTCAGTTAAAGAAATGTTTGCGTGTGCCGGACGAGTAGATACCGCTAGAGGAACTCACTGTTAAGGAAAATCTCACTTATGAGGAGTATCCAGTAAAGATCTTGGAGACAGCGGAGAGAGTTACTAGGAGCCGAGTTATAAAGATGTGTAAAATTCAGTGGAGTCTGTATTCGGAAGCAGAGGCTACATGGGAAAGAGAGGAAGATTTAAGAAAAGCATACCCACAGTTGTTTGAGTAAGCATCGTCCGAATCTCGGGACGAGATTCATTTTAAGGGGGGTAGAATTGTAACACCCTAAATTTTGCATCATTTTAAAAATAGGAGAATTGGATTTATTTACGCAATTTTGTGAACATTTTAACCTAGGGAAAATAATAATTTTCGATAAATAAAATCAACTATAAGGTTAGATACATGCTTGTGCATACATGCCGCTGCATATTTTTATTTGTGATGATTGGTTTTTATTTCAAGAAGGAAATGATTTCAAAAACTATTTGAAAATGTAATTGAAATATTGGAAAAGGAAAAGAAAAGTGGAAGCCTTCTTCATCTCTGTTTTGGCCCGCAGGCCTTCTCTCCTCCCTCCTTGGCCCAGCCCGCATCCCTTTTCTTGTCCGGCCCGAAACTAGCAAGCCAGCCTCTCTCGCCGCGAGTCGCGTAACGGGTTTGCCCAGTCAATCAGCTGAAGTCGCTCGCCGCCTTGCCCTTCTCTTTCTCTGGCTGACACCTCGGGCCTGCTTGTCGGCGTCGTCGTCTTCCACCTCCCGCTCGTAACCGAGCCGGACACCATCAGAGGAGTCCGCCTCCGCCCCGATGTCTACTTCTTGGCTTGAACCGCACGTCGAGCTCCTCATAAATAGCCACGGGCTCTGCCGCCTCTCTACCTAACCTTAACTGCGAGCCAACGCCGTTGATTTGAGCTCTAGCCACCGCAACCCTAATCCACCACAGCCCAAGCTAATCCGATGAAGTTGTCGACTCCGTCATCACCGTAAGCAAGTCGTCGAGATTCGCAACATGATTTCGAAGCCTCCAAGCCTCTTCTTCCTTCTTCTCTCATCTCGGTTCACTCACTGTGCGTCACCATTGTTCATAGGACCACCGTTGCCGCCATCCCGAGCCATGCATCGTCCCCAATCCATCCTCGCCCACGTTTTCGTCTCCGGTGAGTTTGCCTTGAGCTTCTCTCTCTTTCTATGTTTTTCCCGAGCTCGATAGTGGTCTCTAGGGCCGGATTCAAGAACGCCGGCGAGGTTTCTCACCGCCGGCCATGGCCTCCACCGTGCGGGAACAGTGTTGGCCGGTTCGCCCTCTCTCTTCACTTCCCATCTTCTGATCTCGGCCATCCAAATAAGATCCACCGATCCAGATCACATGATACCTCTTCGTGTGTCATTTTTCCTAAAGAGTCCCTCAGTTCTTCTATAATTATGCCCGCCATCCTCGAATCAGATTAAAAACCCAGTTTTTATTTATTTCAAATCGTAACTAAGTTTAGTTTATTTACAATTTTGCCACTGTCTTTAATTGCTTATAAAATCTCCGTTTTAACTCCGATTTGACCCGTTCAAGTTGCGTTAGTTTCATAATTTCGTAATCTACATGTTAGTGCTACTATTTAGTAGGTTCTCAACTTTTAAATTTTGAGATTAGATTTAATCTATTACTTTAATAAAGAAAAGCTTGTTTAAATCATAACTTTTTTGTTTTAGCTCCGATTTACGTGCAATTCACGTCTGTGTGATCCTAGTGAGATGTAGATTTGTTTTACAAACTTTTCATCTTATTTTACTACTGTTGGTGTACTGTTCTAATTGTAGCTGTGTTTGCTTTGTATGATTGCTCTTGGATGATTGTTGTTGATGCGTTAATCGAGAATAGAGGGTGAGCAGTTCGTTGGTGATCAAGAGTACTATTATGAACCAGGTCAACAGGATCAGCTAGATCAAGGCAAGTATAGCATGGGATTATCCTTGTTACCTATTCACTTTAATTCACTTAATTCATTATGCATGTGTCTCCTTGTTAAGGATGCCTTAGTATTGATCTTGTTCCTTGAATCCTATGGTTATAGCATTGGGTAGTTTGCTAGTGCTCACATAAACAATGGTCTTGTAATTTGACTAATGATATATGCAATAACGCTAAAAGATGATTTTTAGCAACAGGGAACAAGAGGGCTAGAGTTTACTCTAGATTCCTCTCTATAAGGACTTATCTGTAAGCGAACATCCGGGACTTACAGTACAGCTGTGAGGGCTACATGGCTCTGGCTTTAGTCATATAAGAGGACCTTTTCTAGCTTGTTAGTGGTTACCTTATGGCGCAAGAGGGGTGTATTCTGGGTCAGGTGTAGTGCGGCTTCTGTCCTTATGAGTATAGGCTGCGTGTCATTGTGCCATATGGAAGGGGAGCTCTACATTTGCAGGGCACAGAAACCTAGCGGCCCTAACTTGTTAGACGAACCTTGGAAAGACTTCATAGTGAAACTTAACTGTCCAATGTGGAGTCATGACCTCAGACTTTTGGGGATCACGACTCATAGTGAAAGTGTACAACCTCTGCAGAGTGTAAAACTGGTATATCAGCCGTGCTCACGGTCACGAGTGGCCTTGGACCCTTATGGAATAGAGATCACTATTAATTTACTTGTTCTTGCTATTCATTATTCTCTTTACATGATCATGTGTTTATTATGGGAACATCACCTATTTGTTGCTACTCAATTGCTTAAAATATGACCAACTAAAAGCTACATGCAGTTAAACCAGTGTCCACCCTATTTGAGCTTCATGAACCCCATGTTACACTTGTTGAGTACTTTCGTGCTCACCCTTGCATTCCCCCACACCTCAGGATGGACTTCCGAATGTGCAAATAGTGACTACTACTTCTACTTCCCTGAAGATTACTAGACTTGTGGTCAACCAGTTGACGTGCCTGTGCTATGGAGCTAGCTACCACAAGAATTATCTTATGTTTCCGCTTAGTTATGTGAAGACTCTGTGATATTATTTGTTATGTAATAAACATTTGTGATGGTACTATTTATATTTGTCATCTTATGTGTGATTGATCTCTGGACGCACATAAGATTATGCATTCCATTTGTTCCTTTAAAATGGGTGTGACAACATTTTAGTCTTGTTTTCACTTTAGTTGTTCCCACCTTATTTATATTTCCAACTCATTCACCTTTTCTGGTTAAGTTAGAACACGTAGTTGACTTACACGTTTCCTTGTGGATACGATATTTAAAACCCTTCGGGTGAAAGCTACAATGGTATTCATGCGCTTGCAGATCTTTTCTATTCGCGTTAATAAATACCAACACCTACCCACAAGTGAGGGTAGCTCAATGACATGCTCTACTAGTGTTGCTCTTCGCGGCTCCCATGGGGTCAGCACGGTACCCCTCACAAATCCTTCTCCAGAGCATTGCACGATCTTCTTGTGTGCTTCACGATGGAGAACTCACCACCAAGCCATCTAGAAGGTGGCAACCTCCAAGAGTAACAAGCACCACCATCTTGCAACTCGAACACCTAGTGCCACTCGATGCAATCTCACGATGCAATCGCACTAAAATCACTCACTCGTAATTGATTCGCACTCTTGCAAGCACAAGTGAGTTAGAGGGCATCCAAGCACTCCTACACAAGCCGCATACGCATGATCGGATGCACCACCGAGTTCGGTCCTCACTACACTGCTGCCCGAGCGCCGCACGCTGCCATGTCAGCGAGGCCGGATGTTGGAGCACTTCCACCAGCGCATTTGGTCCTTTCCCTTCGCTAGAGTACAGTCATAGACCCTTGCTATGCCTTCTCTAGATATACTGACCGGACGCAGAGGGACAGAGTCCGGTCACTGCCGAGGTAGAGTCCGGTCTCTCTAGAACTCCTTTTCTTTACCGAGTCGATCTGTTTCAACTCCAACTTCTTCTCCTTTGCAAATGTGCCAACATCACCAAGTGTACACCACCATGTGTATGTGTGTTAGCATTTTCACAATCATTTTTAAGGAGTTAATCACTCAATTCACCATGCCACTCGATCCTAGTAACGATGCCAAATTAGATCACTCGAGTGGCACTAGATGGCCGATATGCAAACAAGTTTGCCCCTCTTTATGGTACGACCATCTATCCTAAACCCGGTCATAAACTTCTCTACACACCTATGACCGATAAAATGAAATGCCCTATAGGTTATACCTTTGCCTTGTGCATTTCATTTCGTTTTCTCCAATGTTGATGCAACACATGCATCAACCAATCACAAATTATATGATCCAGTTCATAGCATCACGTGACCGTATTAGTTCATCGATCTTGACTTCACTTGCTCTTCACCGTTGCTTTGGTCCATTGGCGCCAAGTCATCACTCAACTTGCCATTCACACTTGCAGCTAGTCCATCAAGCCAAGTCTTGTCTTGATCTTCTCCACCATAGTCACATGACTCCATGTCATGTCTCACATGTGTGAGCCTTGCAACATGTCCAATCCAATTTACCTCCGTGGCGTAGGTTGCTCACACATGATGTACTTATGGAATAATCACCTGTGTATCTCACTCAAACACATATTAGTCCACCGAAGATTGTTACTCAATTACCAAAACCAAAAAAGGACATTTCACTCCTAAAATCGATTCACGGAGGCGCGCGCCTTAAGACAACTATCTCCAAAAATGGCCTATTTTTGGAGGCGGTCATCTTAAGATGCCTGCCTCCATAAATCATTTTTTAGAGGCGGGCATACTATAAGGCCTGCCTTCGAAAAAGGTCAAGGCCCAACAGGCCCAGGTGAGGCCTGATAGCCATCTTCGATATAAATAGAGGAAGTTAGGGTTTCTACGTTCACTCACTCAACCAAGTACACCTCTCTCTTCCTCTCTCACTCCCTCCTTAGCTGAGACGACACTCCCTCCAACTCCCTCTGAGTGGCATTGCCCCCTCCGACTCCCTCCTAGGGCCTGCTCCCTCTCCCTCTCCTCCCTCTCCTCCTTCTCCCTTTCCTCCTCCTTCCTCCATAGGCAGTGGTGGTAGGATGCACGGTGGCGCCTTGGGCCCCTCTTTCTCTCCCTCGTGCCCTCTTCCTCCCCGCACCCGTCCATCTCCCCTAGCGTCGCCTCCTACCACTGTGCCCCTCTCTCTCCCCCATGGTGACGGCGGCGGCGTGGATCTCGGTGGTGGCACGAGCTTGGCGGCCTCATTGGCATAGCCCAGATTTGGCTCTCTCTCCTCTCTGATGTTCAGATACGGGTGGCATGGCAGATGCGGCTCGTGGGTGCCATGACGGATGCGGCTCATGGGTGGCGCGACGGATCCAGATCAGGGCGAGGCTTCTCTAGCGGCGATGCTCTCTCTCCTGCCTTTGACGCCGGCGGTGCCCTCTCTCCTCCCTTTAGCACCGAACCAGGCACGAGCGCAACAGATCCGGCTCGATGGCTGCAGATCAGGCACTGGTGAGGCGGATCCAGCTCAGGCACTAGTGTGGCGGCAACGCACGCGCGATGGGCTTAGCGGGCTCGTCGATGGGCTTAACAGTTCTCATCGATGGGCTTGTAGGTTTTTTTATTGATTAATGGAGGTTAGCATACCTACCGCCTCGGTAGTTCGTGATTTATCGAGGCCTTTGATTGGTGGCGGTTGAGTTGCCCGCCTCCATTAATCGTTTTTGTCCACCTCCATTAAGATTTCTGTAGTAGTGATCCTGGCTTCCAAAACTATTAGTAAATACCATTTAGAATTGCCTGCTTTCATAAATGGTATTTGACCGCCTATGAAGTTGTTTAATGGTGTAGTGAAAAGGTCTTACAATTTATAATCGATAATGATATTGTGCGGGCGTCCATCGCGTCTAGATGGACCAGCACAATCTCGACCGAGCGCGCGACTCACGACCCCCCACACCCACTCGCTCGCTCTACTCGCCCGCTCTCCCCCTTGCTCCTCCCGCACCTACTCGCTACCGCACCACGCACCGTTCTCCGAGCGCCCCAGGACGGATGCCATGCCCGCGCCAAGTCGTTGCCACCCCTCCCTCCCTCCCTTCCTCCCTCCATGACCTCCATGCGACCCCCACCGAAGACGAGGATGACGGCGACGGCTCCAATGAGAGCCCTCCTCCTCTGGATCTGAGCCCTCCTCCTCCTCCTCCTCTGGATCTGAGCGCTTCTCCTCCGCCTCCTCTAGATCTGAGCCCTCCTCCTCCTCCTCTAGATCTGAGGGGCGCGGCGGTGGCTTGGGTTCCGGCGAGCTCTGGGGTCCTATTCTCTCCTCCCAACGGCGAGCTCGAAGGTGATGGGCCAGGGGCTGTTTTGTACGTCCTTTTTTGCTATTTCTCTTGCAATGGGTTTTTTGGGATGGTGCAACAAATGATTTTTGAATATTGCAATGGTACTTTTGAGTTGTTGCAACAGATAATTTTTGAATATTTTTATTTCCATGTTTCATGGTTGTTTTTTATGATGTTGCAGTACTACTATTTGAGATGGTGCAGTACATAATTTTCGATGTTGTAGCACATAATTTTCGATGTTGCAGTACATATTTTTCGATGTTGTAGTACATATTTTTTTTGATGTTGCACTACATGTTTTTGCGATGTTGCAATACATGATTTTTGATATTGCAGCACATAATTTTTGATGTTACAGTACATATTTTCGATGTTGCAGTACATGTTTTTCGATGTTGCACTATATATTTTTGCGATGTTGCACTACATAGTTTTTCCATATGTTTGCACTTGAAGTGTTTTCGTGCTCTTGGGACAGGGGACGCGGTGGGGGAACGGTGTGCGTTGGAAAACGAGGACAGGGACGCGGTGGGGAACGGGGCACGGTGGGGGAACGGGGACAGGGGCGCGGTGGGGAACGGGACGTGGTGGGGGAGCGCTACCTAGGACCTGCGTCTAGACACCGCCTGGGACCAGACGCCCTGGCGCTAGGTGTGTCGATTTAGAATAGAGTGAGTATTATGTTTGCATGGAGGGAGTACTTAAATTTAGATATTGTAAGTTAGAGAACTGTTAGTAAAAAAAACTAGTTCTAAGTGAAAATAATACTCCGGGACCTCGAGTGAAAAAACTTGTTCTAAGTGAAAAAAACTGGTTCTGATACTAAGGAAGTAGACAGATGAATAATACTACTAAGGAAGTCCTTATTAAAAAGGTATACTAAGGAAATTTGGACCTCAAGTGAAAAAAAACTGGTTCAAGGGCACTAATTCTCGTAAATTAGCACCATGCACCTGAGAAGTTGGACTGTTGGAGTGCTCTCGGCTGCTCGCTGGTGCACTTTATTTGGCAGTAATAACATTTTTTTAGTATTTTGTAGAAATCCACCGGATGCGTTTGTATTTGGGAGTTTGAGTTAATATAAAGTTCAGCATAGGACTCTGACAAAAGCTCTTGTACGTACCTTCGGCTCAAAAAATGCAGGGTTCATGGCTTTCCACGTAACGTTTCATCTGCTTTCTCATTTGTGTCACTTCGAGTGATGCTCTGCCCTCGCACCGAGTCATGGGTTCCTACCTTACCTTTACCCGTGTGGAGCGAGCGAAGCATCCATGGTCCGGTTTTAAAGGGTGATGGTGCACTTTGCTCCTTTAGTCCTTTGTTGGAATAAAAATTACATTCAAGCTAGTTTATTTGGATCAATCATTCTCTACGAGGATTGAAGGAGACACATTAGTTCATTTCCCTCTCAATCCCCGTTAATACCATGAAGAACAGATGTATCCAGAGTAGTCTTTAAGGAGTTCCTCTGAAGACGAAGACACCATGAAGAACAGATGTATCCAAAGTAGTCTTTCATTAATAAATTCATAAGAATTTATTAATGAAAGACGCTCCTTGATTAATTGATGCTGATACATAGAGCATTTTCATAAATGACTGTGTTTATGTAAGACCTAGATAAAAATGTCTGTTTCATTAGAAAGTTAAATATCAGCTAATTTAGCTACTAGGTTATTCCAAGCAGTCAATTTATCCATGACAAAAGCTCTTCGGAAAGATCCATTAAGTGACGCCTGGTTCTGCCACTATACAGTGCACACAATTGGCTATATTATATAGATTAGGAAATTGCTCTCTAAATGGTTTAGGGTATATCCGAGTGACATCCCAAAATCGAGTGTGTGACCATCTCCTATTTTGACAGTCCCAAAAACTAGTAAATCTGTCATCGCCTTTAGAATGCCTTTTCCAAAATGTGAATTTAAACCTATGATAAACATTTTGAACTTAGATATTTATGGCTAAGCAAGGACTGCCAAGTCCCTTACTCATTTAGTAGATTGAAAAAAAACACTTGCTAAGAAGACATTTATTCTTTATACCAAGGTGTGTCATATCTAGATCACCCTGATCTTTGGGGCGACACAAGATGTCATATATAAACATTTATTCTTTATACCAATATGATATTTTTTTGCTTGTCATTGTTACCTTGCCAACATAATCTAGATTGATAAAAACAGATTTTCTAGGACTCCCTTTGATATTTCTAAGAATGACATCATAAAGATTGGCAAGATGTTGAAGACCGAGTTTAATAAAACGAATCTATCCACATATATCTATATATATCTCTTATAATGCTAATTCCAACTATAAGTTCTATCTCAATATGCAAAGCATCCACATCATCTCCCACTACCTATCTACTTCATCTCCCACTAATCATCCACATCATCTCCCACTAATAACATGTCATCCCACTAACTTTAAACCTCTTAATACAAGCTATCCACGTTATCTCCACTGAGCACAATTACTACTTTTAATATATTAAAAATATAGAAGACATCCATATATTGTTATTTGTTGTATGCATCATCGTAATTCTTTTAGTTTTTATTGAACTTTTTCATTACCTTGCCTAATGTTGATAAGAGTGGATGTAAGGATAAAAAAAAGAGTGGATGTAAAAATATGTACATGTGGGGATTTTATTCTAAGAAAATACTACAACAACACATGGAGTATGCTTCTAATAAGATATATGTTTAGCTTTTCAGGTACTTAGTTTATGCTTGAATCTTTCCTCAATTACACTCCAGTCTGCATTATGAAGTTTGCAGAAGTGCATAAGTTTGCTTATTAAATACCTGAAAGGGTATGACTCTACTTCACAACAAAAAAAGTTTAGTATATTTATTCTCATAATATTTGCTTCTCCGAAATGGAAATCTTGTTAGTATGAAAATTAATTGTTTAGACCTAGTAGTTGTTTAAAGACACATAGTGACAATTTTATATTTTTGGCTTGCTCCATATCATGGTCCAAGAAAATTAATCTTGCCTATTTTATTTTTGGAAGAAGAGTGATCACTTCAAAATAGAGGCTAAAAAGAGGAGGGCCCTCTTCAAAATTGACTAGACTCTTTATACCTTTGATCCAAAGAGTGCCCAAACAGGTAAACAGCTGTGTGCTGGGTAGCGTTCCATGTGGTGGGACGAGCTAGGCTGAGAAGTACTATTTGCTGATTTGTTGTGAGAGAAAAATACCGTTCATTCGCTGAAAAAGTACGGCTCTTGAGACAAGCGAATATGGCTGTCAGGTTTCCAATGCAGTGACCGTACGATGTGTAGCCGTGTAGGGTAGGGAAGCAAAGCAATTACCTTCGCCGCGAAGATATGGATGCATGTGGGAGTCCGGTTGCATTGCCTGCTCGACTGACCAATGTTAGCAGTAGCAAAAGTTTGTGTTCCCCCACTCAAAAAAAAAGTTTGTGCTCCGGGGGTGCCTAGCAGCAAAGTTGAGAGACACTTTGTACTAATCTTGATCAGCTTTCATGATACTTGTCTCATAGGGTTCTGGTTCACGCCAGTCTAATTGACCGTGCAAAGACTATAGATTTTTCCATAAGCCATGTAACACCCTAAAAATTTGAAAAGAAGAAAAATAGGAAAAACATGATTTTTATATTTATTTTGTGAAGCATGCAAAATTTAGAATAAGAATAATTTTGATAAATTTAAAAATAAATATAAGGGTAGAAACATGTTTGTGCACTCATGCTGTTGCATTTGAATTTTTGGTTGGAGTGGTTTGATTCAAATTCAAATTTGATTCCAAAATCATTTGAAAATGCTTTGAAATAATTGAAAAGGAAAAAGAAAAAGAAAATTTCCTTTCTTCTTGCTTTTGGCCCAGCTCAGCCGGCAGCCCACTTCCTCCCGCGCCCGCATTCTCCTCCTGGGCCGAGCCCGAGCCGCGGTCAGCCGGCCCAACCCGCGCGAGCGCTCGCGTCGGCCGCGTCTTCCGCCTGAGTCGCTGACTGGTGGGTCCCGCCTGTCAGTGACCGTTTCACCTTTCCTTTCTTCTTCCTCCGGCGCCTTCCAAAAACGGACGCCGTCGTTTCCTTCTTCTCCGATCCGAAGCCGCCGCGTATCTCCCTCCCTTCCTTACTTAGCGACGCCTCCGGGCTATAAAACGGAACCGCAAGACTCCCTGCTTCTCATTGAGCCGCTAAGACCCTAGCCTTGACCTTCCGGGGAGGTCACCGTCGGAGCTCCACCTCCACCGCCGCCTTGACGAGTTAGCCGTCGCCTTCCGGTCGCTCTTCCGCTACATTCTCGCGCGGGGTAAGGTCGCGGTGATGTGCTCTTTCTTTTGGTACTTTCGGTTTGGCGATTGGTGCTCGGTTTGGTCATTTTCACAAGTCCGGCCATGGCGCCGCCGCGGGAAGTCGCCGTCGGGGTCAAATCCGGCCGGAGCGCCGCCCCGTTTCCCCCGATCCAATCTGGACCGTCCGATCTAAATCTAACGGCTAGAATTAGAAGATACCGGTTCGCTGGTGATTTTGCAAAAGAAACCCTGAAGTTTTTAAGTATAGAACCCGCAGTCCTAAAACGTAAAGCTCAGAGTACGCTTTGATCGGTTGAAAACGTATTTTGTCTCGGTAATTGAAAAATACGTTTTCTGATATTTACAGTTTTGCCATTTAGATTGTTTTAGTTGTAGAATTTTCGTTTTAGCTCCGATTTGATCCATTCAAATTGCGTTAGATTCATATTTGCGAGTTCTACATGATGATAGAACTGTACAGTAGGTTTGAGATAATTTATTTTCAAGTTTATATTAAAGTATTTATTTTTCTATAGGAAATCTTTGGAAATTCATAACTTTGTCGTTTTAGATCCGATTTTCGTGATCTTCGCGTCTGTGTGATCCTAGCAAGTTGTAGATTCATTTTAAAGACTTTTTATTTTATTTTCTTACTGTTGGTGTATTGTTCTAATTATAATCTTGTTTGTCAATGCATGATTGCCTCTGGATGTGTGTTGTTGATAATGGTTGATTGAGTATAGACGGTGAGAAATTTGTTGGAGATCAAGAGCTTTACTACGAGCAAGATCTTCAGGACCAGTTTGAGCAAGGCAAGTATAGCATGGGATTATCCTTGTTGTCCTATTCACCTTATGCAAATAATATCATTATGCATTTATTCCTTGTTAAGGATGACTTAGCGATTGATCCTTTACCTTGGTACCTATTATATTGCATTGAGTAGTTTGGCTAGTGCTTAAACATGGACTATGATCATGTAATTTGACTAATAGAATATGCAATAAACATTAAAAGATGATTTTTATTACTGTTTAAGGGTACTAGAGCATGGGGTTACTTTTGATGCTCTAATTGCTCTCCATAAGGACTCATCTATAAGCGACAATCCGGGATTTACAGTACAACTGTGGGGGCTATATGGCTCTGGCTTTAGTCATATAGAAGGACCTTTTCTAGCTTGTTAGAGGTATTCCTTTATGGCGTAAGAATGGCTTGACGAATCGGGTATAGTGCGGCCTCTGTCCTCATGTGTATAGGCTGCGTGTTATTGTGCCATCAGGAAGGGGGGCTCTACATCTGTTTGCCGAGTGAAATCTAATGACCCTAACTTGTTAGACGAACCTTTGAAAGACTTCATAGTGTTTACCCTGCCTGCTCACCTTGGTAGTGTTTTGGGAGTAATTAACCCGGGCATTTGGGTAACACGACTCACAGTGAAAGTGTACAACCTCTGCAGAGTGTAAAACTGTTATAACAGCCGTGCTCACGGTTACGAGTGGCCTTGGACCCTTATGGAATAGTTGATCATTAATAATGGATATGTTTTTGCTATTCGTTAACCATTTCACATGGATCATATGTTTATTGTTACATTGAGACACTTTGATATCATTGATATATTGAATTAATGCTAACTAAAAGCTACATGCTGATAAACCAATGAATATGCCTTTTTGAGCCTCATGAACCCCATGTTACACTTGTTGAGTACGAGATGTACTTACGCTTGTTTATTTCTTTTACTTGGATAAAAATCCCGGATGGGTAACAGATGGAGGTAATAGTGACTACTACGCCTACTTCCCTGAAGATTACTAGTCTTGCTGTCAACCGGTCAATGTACCTGTGACTGGAGCTACCACGAGAGAGTTTTTATTTATACTTCCGCTACATTTGTGTTAAGACTATGTGTTTAAATATCGTGACGTAATAACATTTGTGATGATACTTCTGTTATAATTTGTGAACTTATGTGTGATTGATCTCTGGGCGCACATAAGTGTATGCATTCCATTTGGTCGATAAATGGGTGTGACAAATTGGTATCAGAGCTCTTGTTGACTGTAGGACGCAAGCCTAGCTAAGAATGGTCGATTTAGTATCATCTTTACACTATTTTTATGCTCACTATCTTGCTCTTGTTATTTGATAAATTTTTATGCTTCTTATGTCACATTCTATTACGAAATTTTGCCTCTATTCTAACTTCATCTAAAAATTCTGTAGATGGCCCGTGACCGTAAGACTGCCCGCATTAGCTCTGGAGGATACTACCCACCTCGTGCTCTGCATGTAACTGAAGAGCCACAAGAGCCAGAACCTCAGGAACAGGAGCAGACTCCTGTGACACCAGTCCAAGCACCAGCACCTCCTCAGGAAGAGCCTGAGCCTGAAGAAGATCCAGAAATCATCAAGATTGAAGATGATGAAGAGGAAGCTAATGTAGGAGTACAACCCCCGCCTCCATCATATGAAGCTCCTGAAGATATGCCACCTGCTCCAATGGGATGGACTGTGAGGATCTACCACAGGAATGGAGGGAATGCTGTCTCTCATCTTCGCCTGGTGGGGATGCTCACTGATTACTTCGCTGATTGGCATCCAGCTGTGGAGTACGTCTGCTGGGAGTACACTCATCCACTGGAGGACACATACTGGAAGGCAAGGGCAAGCATCTTTGCTCATAAGGAAGACAAGGGAGCATATCAGCTGGACAGGATGTTCTCTCACGTGGGACATCGAGCTACTATAGAGGATAGCATTGAAGATGCTGCTTTTGAAGCATGTATGGGTCTCCGCTATCTTCGCTTTAACCTTATGAAGCATGACATTTATCGCTTCTTTCCTCGTGCACACCCCGAACTTGGATGGGCTATGACAGATCCAGTGCAGCTAGAGCCACTACCTCGGGTGATGGTGGACTTTGTCTATGATATGATGGATAGGAAGCTGCAGCTAGAAGAGATGGTGAAGGCACAAGGGAAGACTATCAAGAGGTGCCAGGCAACCATTGATGAGCTCCGAGCAAACCAAGGCATGCCCAAGATTTATGAGACATTAGAGCATGAGCCACTTCCTTAGGAAGTAGGAGTCCTTTATGTAATAAGAACGTTCTTAGTAACGTCAGTTGAGTCAGTCGAGTCTGTCGTGTGGTTTGAACCTTGGTGTGCTAGTTGCTTTATTATTATGCTTATGTGTGAGTTGGATCTTTGCTTGAGTGTCGGGATTTGTAGGCATGTCTACAAGTTCCATTCTTAAGAATAATAAGTTTAATAGTCAAGGAATAATAGTTGGGTTTGATATTATCACGTTTCTGTCCTTGCTGTTTTCTGGAGCAGTCTTCAATGTTTCTGATATACTTTAAAAACGGTTCGTGCAACATTTATGAAATTTTTATGAGAGAAACTAGACTCAAGCATCTTTCAAATGCCACTGGAATCACCTTTTTATCTGATCTGGTTCGAGAGATATAATTTTTACAAGCTAAAGTTTCTGCACAGTCTGGAATCTGGAACAGTTTCTGTTACGCCTTATTTTTCATAAACTTAATTACAGAATCTGATCTTGAGGTCTGAATAGAAATTGTGGATAATTTTATAAGCTTTCCAACCATATAAGGCACGCCTCTTTTGGATTTCTGTAGCTCGAGATATGATTGAAATACTGAACTGTCAACAATGCTACTCGTCCAGAAAATTTTCAGATCTCCTTCTTAATCTTATAAGTGGTTGAAATCATGGAATTCTTAAAGTTTGCATGTTTATGGGTGGCAGATGGCCGGAAGAGGAAGAGGCAGAGGTCGTGGAAACATTCCCCCAAATCCACCACCACCACCGCCACCAACTATTGAGCAACTGTTGGCGGTACAGACGCAGTTGATGCAGCAACTAGTGCAAAATCAGCAAAATCAGCCAGTTGCTGGGGGTCAACCACGTGATAAGCGTGGTGAGTTTTTGAAGGGTCGTCCCCCAGTGTTTACACATGCTGCTGATCCTTTGGAGGCCGATGATTGGCTACGTGCTGTGGAGAAACAACTCACTATTGCCCAATGTGATGACCGACAGAAGGTGTTGTTTGCTTCTGGGCAACTTCAGGGAGAAGCTCAGGATTGGTGGGAGTCATATGAGTATGGTCGTCCCGCCAATGCTCCTGCAGTCACCTGGCAGGAGTTTAGGGAGAACTTCAGGGCATACCATATACCTGAAGGAATGATAGAGTTGAAGGCGGAGGAATTCAGGAACCTGACCCAAGGGTCAATGACTGTAGCTGAGTACCATGACAAATTTGCTCAATTGTCACGATATGCTCCACATGAGGTGGCCAATGACAATGATAAGCAGCGCCGCTTCTTGAAGGGATTATATGATGGACTACAGTTGCAGTTGATGTCCAATACCTACCCTAATTTTCAGACGCTTGTAAACCGCGCTATCGTGGTGGATAGCAAGCGCAAGGAAATGGATGCAAAGAGGAAGAGGTTACAGGGACAAGCCTCTAATAGCAACACCCGTCTGCGTACTGGTTTTCAGCAGAATACTCAGCAGAGGCCTCTCTCTGGACAGTGGAATCGTGGTCAGGTCCCATTCCGTGGACAATTTCCGCAACGTCCCCCATTCCAGCCACAGAATAGCAACCAACGTCCACCGCAGCAGAATGGAAATCAAGCACAGCGTTAGGGTCCTCCCAATAACACTCCTATGAAGACTAGTGCTCCCAATACCCCCAACAAGTGTTTCCGATGTGGAAAAGAAGGTCACTTGTCTTACAATTGCCCGGAGAAGCTTAACCAGCAGACTCCCCAGAGACAGAGCAGCCACCCGAAGACCGCACCTAACTCAGGAAGGGTGAATCACTTGTCCCAGGAAACTGCAGTGGAGGAGCCAGAAGTTATGCTGGGTACGTTCGATGTTCACTCTACTCCCGCCACTGTACTTTTTGATTCTGGAGCATCACATTCTTTCATATCGCAATCATTTGTTAGAATACATAGAATCCATTTGTGTGCCATGAAGAACCCTATCTTAGTAAACTCACCTGGTGGAAGCATGCCAGCATCTTATCGCTGTCTTCCGATTAGTCTCAACTTAAGGGGGGTAGAGTTTACAGTTAGCCCGATAGTATTGAGAACAGCTGGGATTGATCTTATATTGGGAATGGATTGGATGATGCAACAACAAGCAGAGATTCAGTGTAAGGATAAAACAGTTGTACTGGCAACACCGAAGGGTGATAGAATCAGGGTTGAAGTAAAAGTGCAAAAACAAGAGACTGCTACAGTGAACCAGCTCAATGATGGTGCCAACCAGGAAGATCCAGTTGTGGAGGAGTTTCCAGATGTGTTTCCAGAGGAATTGCCAGGTATGCCACCAGACCGTGACATTGAATTTATTATTGAATTATTACCTGGAACTGCACCTATAGCTAAGCGTCCATATAGAATGGGAGTAAATGAATTAGAAGAACTTAAGAAACAAATTAAGGAGTTGCAGGATAAGGGTTTTATTTGTCCTAGTTCTTCACCTTGGGGAGCACCAGTGATTTTTGTGGATAAGAAAGATGGAACTCAGAGGATGTGTGTAGATTATCGGTCTCTTAATGAGGTTACTATTAAGAACAAGTACCCATTGCCTAGGATTGATGACCTGTTTGATCAGTTGAGAGGAGCTTGTGTATTTTCCAAGATTGATCTTCGTTCTGGATATCATCAATTGAAGATTCGTGCTAGTGATGTACCAAAGACAGCTTTTACCACACGGTATGGGTTGTATGAGTATACGGTGATGTCTTTTGGTTTAACTAATGCCCCTGCATACTTCATGTACTTAATGAATAAGGTGTTCATGGAATATTTGGATAAGTTTGTAGTGGTATTCATCGATGATATTCTAGTATTTTCCAAGACTGAGGAAGAACATGCTGAACATTTGAGGCTAGTCTTGCAGAAGCTCAGAGAACATCAACTATATGCAAAAAGGAGTAAATGTGAGTTTTGGTTGAAGGAAGTTTCTTTTCTGGGTCATATTGTCTCTAATGGAGGAATATCAGTAGATCCTGGCAAGGTGAAAGATGTATTGAATTGGAAACCACCCATCAATGTGAGTGAGATCCGTAGCTTCTTGGGATTAGCTGGTTATTATAGAAGGTTTATAGAGGGATTTTCAAAGCTTGCAAAACCAATGACTGCATTATTGGAGAAGAATGCCAAGTTTGTGTGGTCCGAGAAGTGTCAGGCTAATTTTGAGGAACTAAAGAAGAGATTGACGACTGCACCCGTCTTAGTTTTGCCAGATCTGAGTAAACCTTTCTCTATTTATTGTGATGCATCTCGATTGGGTTTGGGATGTGTACTGATGCAAGAAGGTAGAGTTGTGGCATATGCATCTAGGCAGTTGAGGAAGCATGAGTTAAATTACCCTACTCATGATTTGGAATTAGCTGCAGTAGTTCATGCATTAAAGATATGGAGACATTATTTGATTGGACACAAGAGTGATATATACACTGATCACAAGAGTTTAAGGTATATCTTTACTCAAACGGATCTGAACTTGAGGCAGCGTAGATGGTTGGAGTTGATAAAAGACTATGATCTAGAGGTGCATTATCATCCAGGAAAGGCCAACGTTGTTGCTGATGCTCTTAGTAGGAAAAGTTATGCAAATGAAATACAAGTAATGCCTATGCCAAAGGAATTATGTGCCGAGTGCAAGTATTTGAACTTAGGATTTGCTACCAATGCAGTGGAATTAGTATTAGAGCCTACTCTAGAGCAAGAAATCCGTAAAGGTCAGCAGAAGGATGAAAAGTTGAGGGAGATAGCTGAAAACATAGCGAAAGGTAAATCTCCAGGGTTCCGTAAGGATGATAATGGTACGCTATGGTTTGGAAAAAGGCTGTGTGTGCCTGAAGATAAGGATATCAGAATGGTAATTCTGCGTGAAGCTCATGAGTCAGCTTATTCCATACATCCGGGGAGTACTAAAATGTATTTGGATCTGAGAGAGAAATATTGGTGGTATGGTTTAAAGAGAGATATTGCTGAGTATGTTGCTTTGTGTGATACTTGTCAAAGAGTGAAAGCAGAACATCAGAGACCTGCAGGATTGTTACAGCCTATGCAGATACCCGAGTGGAAATGGGAAGAGGTTGGTATGGATTTTATAGTTGGGTTGCCACGGACTCAAAGAGGATATGATTCTATTTGGGTGATAGTGGATCGTCTGACTAAGGTTGCTCATTTTCTGCCTGTGAAGACTACATATAGCAGTACAAAGTTGGCAGAATTGTATATGGAAAGAATAGTGAGTCTACATGGGGTACCTAAAAAGATTGTGTCTGATCGAGGTACTCAGTTTACATCTCATTATTGGCAAAAGATACATGAATCATTGGGAACTAAATTAAATTTTAGTACAGCTTATCATCCTCAGACAGATGGTCAAACGGAGAGAATTAATCAGATATTGGAAGATATGTTGAGAGCTTGTGCTTTACAATATGGTACTAGTTGGGATAAGAGTTTGCCTTATGCAGAGTTCTCTTATAACAATAGTTATCAGAAGAGTCTTCAAATGGCACCGTTTGAGGCTCTGTATGGACGAAAATGTAGAACCCCGTTGTTCTGGAATCAGACAGGGGAGAGTCAAGTGTATGGACCTGATGTATTAAAGGATGCTGAAAAGAAAGTGAGAATGATTAGAGATAATCTAAAAATAGCACAGTCTAGACAGAAAAGCTATGCTGATACTCGCAGAAGGGAGTTGACTTTTGAGGTAGGGGATTATGTATATTTGAAAGTATCACCAATGAGGAGTGTGAGAAGGTTCAACATGAAGGGTAAATTGGCACCAAGATATATTGGACCTTTCAAGATTATAGAGAGACGTGGTGAAGTGGCATATCAGTTGGAATTACCTGAAAGTTTGGCAGGTGTACATGATGTGTTCCATGTGTCTCAATTGAAGAAATGTTTACGAGTACCAGATGAGCAGATTCCATTAGAGGAACTTACTGTTAAGGAGGATCTTACATATGAAGAGTTTCCGGTTAAAATTTTAGAGACTGCGGACAGAGTCACAAGAAGTAGAACAATCAAAATGTGTAAAGTACAATGGAATCGGTACACAGCAGAAGAGGCTACTTGGGAACGAGAAGAGGATCTGAGAAAAACCTACCCGCAACTGTTTGAGTAAGCATCGGTCGAATCTCGGGACGAGATTTATCTTAAGGGGGGTAGAATTGTAACACCCTAAAAATTTGAAAAGAAGAAAAATAGGAAAAACATGATTTTTATATTTATTTTGTGAAGCATGCAAAATTTAGAATAAGAATAATTTTGATAAATTTAAAAATAAATATAAGGGTAGAAACATGTTTGTGCACTCATGCTGTTGCATTTGAATTTTTGGTTTGAGTGGTTTGATTCAAATTCAAATTTGATTCCAAAATCATTTGAAAATGCTTTGAAATAATTGAAAAGGAAAAAGAAAAAGAAAATTTCCTTTCTTCTTGCTTTTGGCCCAGCTCAGCCGGCAGCCCACTTCCTCCCGCGCCCGCATTCTCCTCCTGGGCCGAGCCCGAGCCGCGGTCAGCCGGCCCAACCCGCGCGAGCGCTCGCGTCGGCCGCGTCTTCCGCCTGAGTCGCTGACTGGTGGGTCCCGCCTGTCAGTGACCGTTTCACCTTTCCTTTCTTCTTCCTCCGGCGCCTTCCAAAAACGGACGCCGTCGTTTCCTTCTTCTCCGATCCGAAGCCGCCGCGTATCTCCCTCCCTTCCTTACTTAGCGACGCCTCCGGGCTATAAAACGGAACCGCAAGACTCCCTCCTTCTCATTGAGCCGCTAAGACCCTAGCCTTGACCTTCCGGGGAGGTCACCGTCGGAGCTCCACCTCCACCGCCGCCTTGACGAGTTAGCCGTCGCCTTCCGGTCGCTCTTCCGCTACATTCTCGCGCGGGGTAAGGTCGCGGTGATGTGCTCTTTCTTTTGGTACTTTCGGTTTGGCGATTGGTGCTCGGTTTGGTCATTTTCACAAGTCCGGCCATGGCGCCGCCGCGGGAAGTCGCCGTCGGGGTCAAATCCGGCCGGAGCGCCGCCCCGTTTCCCCCGATCCAATCTGGACCGTCCGATCTAAATCTAACGGCTAGAATTAGAAGATACCGGTTCGCTGGTGATTTTGCAAAAGAAACCCTGAAGTTTTTAAGTATAGAACCCGCAGTCCTAAAACGTAAAGCTCAGAGTACGCTTTGATCGGTTGAAAACGTATTTCGTCTCGGTAATTGAAAAATACGTTTTCTGATATTTACAGTTTTGCCATTTAGATTGTTTTAGTTGTAGAATTTTCGTTTTAGCTCCGATTTGATCCATTCAAATTGCGTTAGATTCATATTTGCGAGTTCTACATGATGATAGAACTGTACAGTAGGTTTGAGATAATTTATTTTCAAGTTTATATTAAAGTATTTATTTTTCTATAGGAAATCTTTGGAAATTCATAACTTTGTCGTTTTAGATCCGATTTTCGTGATCTTCGCGTCTGTGTGATCCTAGCAAGTTGTAGATTCATTTTAAAGACTTTTTATTTTATTTTCTTACTGTTGGTGTATTGTTCTAATTATAATCTTGTTTGTCAATGCATGATTGCCTCTGGATGTGTGTTGTTGATAATGGTTGATTGAGTATAGACGGTGAGAAATTTGTTGGAGATCAAGAGCTTTACTACGAGCAAGATCTTCAGGACCAGTTTGAGCAAGGCAAGTATAGCATGGGATTATCCTTGTTGTCCTATTCACCTTATGCAAATAATATCATTATGCATTTATTCCTTGTTAAGGATGACTTAGCGATTGATCCTTTACCTTGGTACCTATTATATTGCATTGAGTAGTTTGGCTAGTGCTTAAACATGGACTATGATCATGTAATTTGACTAATGGAATATGCAATAAACATTAAAAGATGATTTTTATTACTGTTTAAGGGTACTAGAGCATGGGGTTACTTTTGATGCTCTAATTGCTCTCCATAAGGACTCATCTATAAGCGACAATCCGGGATTTACAGTACAACTGTGGGGGCTATATGGCTCTGGCTTTAGTCATATAGAAGGACCTTTTCTAGCTTGTTAGAGGTATTCCTTTATGGCGTAAGAATGGCTTGACGAATCGGGTATAGTGCGGCCTCTGTCCTCATGTGTATAGGCTGCGTGTTATTGTGCCATCAGGAAGGGGGGCTCTACATCTGTTTGCCGAGTGAAATCTAATGACCCTAACTTGTTAGACGAACCTTTGAAAGACTTCATAGTGTTTACCCTGCCTGCTCACCTTGGTAGTGTTTTGGGAGTAATTAACCCGGGCATTTGGGTAACACGACTCACAGTGAAAGTGTACAACCTCTGCAGAGTGTAAAACTGTTATAACAGCCGTGCTCACGGTTACGAGTGGCCTTGGACCCTTATGGAATAGTTGATCATTAATAATGGATATGTTTTTGCTATTCGTTAACCATTTCACATGGATCATATGTTTATTGTTACATTGAGACACTTTGATATCATTGATATATTGAATTAATGCTAACTAAAAGCTACATGCTGATAAACCAATGAATATGCCTTTTTGAGCCTCATGAACCCCATGTTACACTTGTTGAGTACGAGATGTACTTACGCTTGTTTATTTCTTTTACTTGGATAAAAATCCCGGATGGGTAACAGATGGAGGTAATAGTGACTACTACGCCTACTTCCCTGAAGATTACTAGTCTTGCTGTCAACCGGTCAATGTACCTGTGACTGGAGCTACCACGAGAGAGTTTTTATTTATACTTCCGCTACATTTGTGTTAAGACTATGTGTTTAAATATCGTGACGTAATAACATTTGTGATGATACTTCTGTTATAATTTGTGAACTTATGTGTGATTGATCTCTGGGCGCACATAAGTGTATGCATTCCATTTGGTCGATAAATGGGTGTGACAAGCCAGCACATATATATTTCTTTCACAAGGAAAACAAACAGTTTGACCTCTTAAAAATGACATTTTTTTTTCCAATGCGTATCCTTCACCAATATATTTCCTATACAGTTATGGAAGCCAAACATAAACTAGTATGAGATTATACGCAAGTGTTTGTGAAAACAAACAATTTCTCATAATTTCCATGTTTCCCAACAAAATATCTACAAGATATAGATAATAAAATTTTGAAATTAACCAGGTCGTATCAAAAACATCAAATATCCTGAAGACCTGAACTTAAAATAACTCAGTTAGTTAGTTCAGATGCAAGTTTAATTTTCAACTTGACGTGATACTTATATTTTGCTGTATTTAATTTAAGGAATCTATTTTTTTCAATAGTAGATCACATGACCGCCAATAAACTCAAGACATGTCAATTTACTCTTCGGAGATAGTAATAGGGATGAAGTGACTTTAAAGAACAATCAAATAACTCTAAAATTATACGTGCAAAACTTAGTACTAGAACCACCCTTTAATTTACAGTCACTTTTAAATTTCAGCACAACTCCCACAATATTTTTCAAAAGCTAGTGACAAGATGGACCAGACTTGTTTAGCTAAAGAGTAAAATGCATCTTATGTCCATTAACTTTTAGACGGGTATCATCCGGGTCTATCAACTCTCAAAGTGTATTTTTGGGTGGGGACCCATCGTTTTTAATTAGTTTTCCTAGTAAATTGAGTCTTTAGGGTTTGAGTCTCTTCATGCTAAGTTTCTTGGTTTTGGGGATTTATTTCCTCCTTCTCCTCTCCGGCGACGGCGTGAGGGCAAGGTGGAATTGTTTTCTCCATGGCAGCTCTGTTGAAGATGCGGGCAACAACTACTACGTCAGCATCCTCACTGGTTTGATGGTACGGAGACTTTTATTTCCGGACAGTGACATCAAGGTGGAGATGGTGTCGCTGCCATAGAATAATTTTATCCGGTCTCTTCTTCGTTTTATTGTGGTTAGATCTGGCCACAATAAAGGACTAGGGAGAATAAGTTTCAGATCAGTCTTCCTCATTCTTCGGTGGCAAAAAGAAGAAGAAGAAAGACATCAGAAAGAAGAAGTCTCTCAACTCCGCCTACATGAATGTTGGCTGCGTTCGTTCGGCATCTGTTCTCAGGTTTTCTGCCGAGTGTTTGCATGTGCGGTCATCCATACTGCAAAGCGTCGTACAAGTTTGGTTTTGAGATCCGGAGCTATTCACAGCATGGTTACAATTTAGATAAAAATTAGTTTATTGATATTTGTGTAATCTAGAGTGCTTGTAACGTGTTCATGTACCCAAGTATTATTTAATATAATTCTTCTTTCGTCGCAAAAAAAACTTTTTATGTTGTGCACCGTAGGTCCATAACGGTTCGGGAGCTTGGTATTTTTTCGTTGAGCCCCTTCCCTTCTCTAATACCAACAGAGAGAACCTGATCAGGTGGCCGCGCCTGCAGCCCCGTCGTGACCAGCCACGACGTGCCCACGCAAGGTGGGCTCGAACCTGGGCCGGTGGCCATGCCTGGCAGCCACGCGGCCACACCGTCGCCGAGCGAGCGGGCGACCGCGCGAGGCCAGCCACGTCGTCCGCCAGGCCGCTGCTAGCCGAGCAAGCAGGCAGCCGCGCAGAGCTGCCCAAGGCCAATCTCAACGTCCTCGCAACAATAGTCATTGCTAACAACCCATTTTGTTAGGGCAATTGAAATGCCCTAACAAAATCAAGTATTTTCTATGGCAGGTTACCCATAATAGTCATCCTCTTAAGTGCAACTTGGTTCGCTGAGGAATGCAAATTGACATAAGATGTCCGGTGTACGGCCGGATGAGGGAGGATGGTGGGCACCTATTTTTCAAATGTCAGTTGGCAAAGCAAATTTGGCGCTTTTAACCTGGGGACTGAAAGGGGAATACTAACGCCTATGGTGTAGTGGAGTGGATTCTCAAGCAGCGAGAGCCGAAGAGAGAACTGATAGTGATCACTCTTTGGTTTATCTGGTCAGAACGAAACTGCGTCAGAGAAGAGGGTCGCCGCCGGCCTGCTGAAGTAATCGCAGTCCGATGCAGGGGGGACAGCTAGCGCAGACAGAAGTGGGTGAGGCCTCTGAAACTTAACTGCGATGGTTCTTTTCTTCCAAATGAGAAAGCCGGCAGCTGGATTTCTGATCAGGGACAGCGTTGGCGATGTAGTGCAAGCAGGAAGAGGGAAGATAAACAATCTTTTGAGCGCCTTCCAAGCGGAGTTGGTCGCTCGTCTTCAAGAAGTGCAAACAGCAGCGGATTTGTTGATTGGCCAGCTGATTCTGGAGACCGACGCCCAGGAGGTGGTGCGAGCTATGAACTCGGCGGTATATGCTAATTCTGCTGTAGTTCATCTGCTTGAGGAGATCAAGTTCTTGCCGAGTTCAAATTTCATCAATTTCGAATGTGTTTTTGTCGCTATAATATGCAATGAAGCCGCTCATGAGCTAGCTAAGTTGGGTAATCTGTGCACTGAGGGTGAGGAGATAATTTCATACCCCATACCTGATTGCATCTCTATAATTGTCGCTAACGATTTGTTAGCCAATGAGTAATGAATATACCCAAGTTCAAAAAATAATAATAAGACTGTTTTCCAATTTCTGTCAGAAAAATTTACTGTTCATGTTCGATTATAAAGGGTGCTGGTGCACTTTGCTCTTTGAACTAAAAATTTCATTGAAGGACTTTTCTCTTTTTTGTTCCTCAATTACATTGCATGATTAGCGATTGACATTTCCATCAAACGAGAAGCAAACGTACTGTGTTGTGTTGTGTTGCAGAATCCACAGTTGGCCTGGCTCCGATCCAACAAATAACATGTTCTACCGTTCTTTTATTATTGTATTTACCTACGATTTTCTCCTGAGAATTTTATTAGGAAGTACAGTATAGTTTTTTTTAAAAAAATATATACTATTAGGAATTATAGTCTGAGCAGGATGCATTTGCATGTGCGTTCACGTAAAGTAGTAGCACGTTGCTGCCACTAAAATGAAAGACTCTTAGAGCACCGTAGTGTATCGCACCGGCCTCGGTCCTACGAAATGACGTGACTTCATCGGGTAACTGGGCCACAGTGTGTAGAACCCAGCCCGGATCGATAGATGGGACCCGCGGTGGGGAAAAGTCATCATCTCTCAACTGTTCGCTTCTTTCGTTGCATTTTTTTTTCGCTGGGAGCGGGTTCGATACAAAGAACTCGGGTCTCTATCGACTCATCCTAGCGGTGTATCACTGCTGTCTTACGCACCTCAAAGACTGCCCAAACAGTGTGACGACTGACGGATGAGAGTGGAGTGACAGGTGACAACGACCTCGACCTCTCATTGGTCACTGTCATTGGTCACCGTGGCAGTGTTTAGATCACTCGAACTTCTAAAAATTTTACAAGATTTCCTGTCACATCGAATCTTTGACGTATTTATGGAGTATTAAATGTAGGTAAAAAAAATAACTAATTGCACAGTTTGTCTGTAAATGTCGAGACGAATCTTTTGAGCCTAGTTTGTCCATGATTGGATAAATTTTAACAAATAACAACGAAAAGTGCTACAGGAATTTTACACCAACTTTTACACGATCTAAACACTACCTGTGTTGGACTAGACGAGACGGACGCTGTGCCTCACAGAGATTCGCTCTCCAATCCAGGGCTTGCTTTCCACGTAGTAACCGTACGGTGTGTACTGTAGGCATGTAGGGAGGCAATTTCCTTCGCCGCGAAGATACTTCCTCCGTGCGAAGACTAGACTTTCCGTAAGCACATGCTTTCAAAGAAAACAGTACGACATGTCTTTTCAATTTGTAGTATCCGATCCCTGGCCAATTTATTATTCCTATTCCTATATATATGTATGTTTATGGACGCCAAAAGAGAAACTAGGACGGTATTTCGGAAGTGTTTGTGAAAATGAATCCCTGCATATAATTTTCATGTCTCCGACAAAATATCTATAAGATATAGATAGTAAAATTAAAAACTCAACTAGGTCACATCCGGAACATCAAATATATTTTTTTTGTCAGAGAAAGTTTGATTTATTTGTCCCAACAACTAAATTCTTGTGTGAACGAAGTATAAATTTTCGTACAAAAGTGTAATGTAACTCAGCTAGTTAATTTGGGTTTAAGTTCACACGAATCTACTCCCTTCGCTCTACACTTTTTTGCAACCCAAGTTCACCCCTTCCCCTTCGTAGTCCAATGAAAGTGGAACCGCCAAAATGGTGTGGTCCTCGTCCTCGGCGTCCCCGCAGAAGCACTTAGAGAGGATCCCACCGAAGCGGCGAGCAGAACGCGCTGGCGGAGGACATGTACCAAGCCGTCAACTACCTCTTGCAAGAGCTCTACTTCAAGGATATTGAGGGAGACAAAGCTTGAGTTTACCAGGTATACATTAAGAAAGTTAAAAGCAGGTCTTCCGAAGTTGAGAATTTTGTGTGAAGACCGTTCTACCACTTGGGACAACATAAAAAAAACCATTAGTCCTTCGTTTATACCTATCTTATACCTTTGCTCAAAAGGAGGTACGGACATACAAAAACCTATCTTATACATTTGCCTTTAATCCTTTGTATAGGTCTTTTCTTCCTACTTCTCAATCTCCTTTCATCCATGTTGAACAATTGATCACCTTGACCATCATCATCTCCTCCATGGTTGTCCCTTTGCTCAACACTAACCTAGCTCAAACAACATTTAAGCAAACCGTTAGTCCACTAGTGTTGGTGTTTTGTAGACCGACTAGTGAATTTATACGAATGTTGCGCTGCTCCAGGAAGACGATGGTAGCATCCAAAAGATCCAAAAGGCACGAGGAGTTATACTGGTTCAAGCTGGAGCCATATGTCTAGTCTCAGAGATGATCGAGTGCGTGTTCCTCGCTCGAATGCTCTGAAGTTCTTACAATGGGTGGGTGCAAGAATGGTGGAAGAGGTAGGGGAGCTAAAGCTAGGAGATGGACTGCCCGAATGAGAGCTTCGAGAGTCCGATCATCTCTTGGAAGGGTGCTCTGGCGGCCCTTAGATAGAGTTTGGAGCCAGGTCAAATACAAAGAAGGAGGTTCTCCTGACCGAGGGGTCATGAGCCTAAGGAAGGGAACCTAGCTAACTTGGCTTGCAAGTAATGCCATTTTGTGGTGCACGTCCACGCGTGGTTATCGTCATGGTGTTGTGCCCACGTCGTGGTATGGTGTGGCATGGTGCTACTGTACCGGTTGTGGCGGCACTGTGGGCACGGTGGTGTTTCACCAGCCATCCTGCGCGATGTGGTCTCGCTATGGCCTTCGTCATTGCCTTCTGATCTTCTAGGGGCATCGTACATGAGTTGGTAGCCGCCCCTAGATCATTGGTCGTCTTCCTGCTTATGGAGCCGGTGGCCAGAACCTCGAGCTCCGGGGTCATGGCCTTCGTTGGCTTAGATGGCCTCAAAAGTCAAGGCTGCCATCGTGGCCCCCATCCCGTAGTGGGTGGAGTCGTACATCTATCTTTTCAAGCCATATTTGGACGGTGGGTCACCATACTAGCCACCACCGCTCGGCGGTGTTGTCTCGTCTATGCTGCGTAGCGCATGGATGGTGTTTGACCGGGCTAAGGGGACTACTATCCCCTCGGTCCTTTGTGGGGTCAGTGTGGTGTGCCTACTCTTGTCAGAGCAGGCATGCTTGGCGGGGCTCGATCTCTCCCCGTTCCTCCCAAAGGTCAGGACAGAGGAGAGGTCGTGAGGAGTTGCGGAGTGCGCGGTGAAGGCTGAGGGAAGAGGTCGTGGGCAACCCCTGCCTTAGTGTTTGGCCTAGGTTCACGTAGCTTAGATGGGCCTCGATCATTTGGGCTTATACTAGCTAGTGTTCCCTGGGCCGCCCAAACAGCTAACTAATTGGTGTCTTGAGATACCTGGGGTATCGTAACCCCGATAGTAGCCCCCAAGCATTTTTGCGATCAAGAAGTGACCGTGAAAGCGTTGTTGTCCGAGCCTCGTCACCTGACCCCTTGCGGGCTAGTGCGTTCAATGCGGTAGGTGGCCGTTATGTCCTATCCCACTAGGACGCCCTGACAGTGTGGTACACGACTACTGAGCCCGGTTGTGTCAGTGTGCTGTGTATCGGGACACATGATCCAGGCGAAGCCGAGTGGTCTTGTCGACACTGTACTGACTCTGCCTTTGGGAGGATCTCAATTTCCCCGACCTCAAGCGGACATCTGACATTGGCTATGACCTCCCGTGGTTCGCCATGTGGTGGGGGGGTTCCAGGCTGCTCAATCCACCCTCGGGCCTATAAATAGGGGCCTTCTTGTCGTTTGAACCACTTGCAGCTACTTCTACATACTTGCTCATAGACCTTTTTGAAAGGCTAAGCGAGGGAGAGAGAGCTCCTAAGGGGACAGTCAGGTTTCTAGCATGCGACTTGCTAGGGGTCGCTTGTGGTGGTTGAAAGCCGACGCTGCCCCTTTAAAAGCTCTATGTTTGGTGTTGGTAATTAGTGACAATGCCTAAGTGCTAATCATGTGCTTAAGATTGTATGTAGCAAAGGATGATTGGCACATAGCATGGTGAAGCATGATGATGTAGTGTGGATGATGAAGTGCTTACCATGGTGATGACGGAGGAACAAGGTGCAACCCTATGATGATCAAGGCAAAGGTATATGCTAGGGGTTGTACTTTGGTAACCAAGACACCTAGTGGGTGTGGTTACATTATAGGTTAGATAGCCGTACTATAAAGAGGGAAATTGTCATATCAATTCTAGTCCTACATGTACCTCTAGGTGACATTTCATTGAGCATATGCATTTGGATAGAGCTAATAACGCCTCAAAAAATGATTGTGAAAATGCTAACACACTTGCACATGACGATGATCACTTGGTGGTGTTAGCACATTTGCGATGGCGATGGTGTTTGAGTGGTAGAGAGGGTTTGGGGTCCTCTCTCCCTCCCGCCAAGCTTGCGAGGCAGGATTTAGACATTTTCGAGGGGTTGAAACGCCTATTTTCCTTTATGCCGATGTCGAGATTTGGAGGCGTAGTCACATGGTGTTTCTCGAGCTAAAACATGTGCTAAAATGATACACATACTTGGTCTAGCTCATAAGTGAAAGGGTGAAACAAGTGGAGCAACAAAATCTCGATTTTTGCTCAAGTTGTGAGCGTTGGACGCTGGACCCAGGAGCGACAGACGCTGCCCAGGGCGTCTACCAGCTTACCCTAGCCGTGGCTCTCAATGAGCACACGATGGATGTGCTGGTGCTGCTGCGACAGACACAGTGCGTCAGTGTCCGACTTGGTGACGTTGGCGTGTAGAGAAGGAGCTCAGCAGTGACAGACGCGTCGTGCGTCTGGTGGTTCATCGTCGGACGCGTCTGTTGATCATTTTCGTGAAATGTAGCTTACTGGACAGCGTCTGTCGGTGCTACAGACGCCTAGGCATGCGAACGATGTACGCGTCTGACGTGTGTGGTGTGCGACCATTAGATTTTAAACGCATGGACACATGGTGCTTCTCTGAGCATCAGACACCGGGTGTCGTGTCTGTCGCCTTCTGTCGGTGTCGACAGCAGCCCAACAGCTCTTTTCAAAGGGGTACGTCTATAAATACTTGGTGGCCGGCTCTTGGCTCTCTCTCTTGGACTTTTGACATTCTTATGAGCACATTGAGCTGAGCCAAAGCATCCCCTCTCATCCCAACTCATCTCCTTTACATTCGATTGTGATCTTTGAGTGAGATTGAGTGATTCAAGTGCATCAATCATTGATTTGCATCTAGAGGCACTTGGTGGATTGATTTGCTATGGTGTTTCTTATTACTCTTGGTGGTTGCCGCCACCTAGATGGCTTGGAAGCAGCTTGGAGGAGGTCCGACACGTGTTGGTGTTTGTTCGTGGCCGGCTCCGGTGATTGTCTTGTGAGGGGTTCTTGTGGTTCCCCGGCAGAGCGCCGAATTCCAACTCTAGTGGATTGCTCATGTCATTGCAACTCCTAGCCATTTGGTAGGTTCTTGTGGCGCCTTTTGAGAGGCTCGGTGTGTGACCAATTAGCCACCGAACCACGTGGTTGAGGGGGACACAACGGGGACTAGCGTGCCGGCAGGCACGTGAACCTCAGGATAAATCATCGTGTCTTCACTTCGTTGATTGTGATTGATTTGTCTTGATGGATTGATTATCTTGAATATCATCACTTGGAATTATTTCTTGGTTGGCTCAATTCATCGCCCCTCGGTGAAACCCCTCTAACTCACACTTGCATTACTTTCATAGTTGTATCTTGCTAGTTTATTTAGTGTAGCTAGAGTAGCTCTTTGCTTTGGTAGCTTGCTAGCTCTAGTTGTTTTTCTTCTCGCGGTTTAACTTGTGCAGTTGTGTGACATTCATTAGAATTGTGTATTGGATAGGTAGCTTGTAAACCCCCTTTAGGCTAAGCAAAACTTGCATCATGCTATTTGTTATATTGATAAACTTGTTTAGCATACTTTGTAGGATTTTTTAATAGGCTATTCACCCCCCCTCTAGCCATCAAGACCTTTCAAGTGGTATCAGAGCTGTGGTCACCATTTGTAAGGCTTAACAACCTCGGTGTAAGATGGCTCAAGTTGTGTTCAACCATGTCAGGGTCAAGCCTCCATTCTTTGATGGTGTCTCATCTTTTGATCATTGGAAAAGAAAGATGAAGCAATATCTTGGCTCTATTCATGAGAAGGTTTGGGAGGTGACACATTATGATTATGCTATCATTAATCCTGACAACCTCACCAACAATGACTGCATCAACAACCAATGCAACACTATGGCTCTCAACACTCTCTACAATGGGATTGATGCAAAGGTCTTTGAGCAAATCAAGGATCTTGAGATGGCAAGTGAAGTATGGACAAGGCTAGAAGAAACATATGAGGGCACTTCAATGGTAAAGAGTGACAAGCTCTATATGCTCAAGGACAAATTTGCAAACTTTAAGATGAAAGATGATGAGTCCATACCGAAGATGTTCTATAGGCTCTAAGTGATTGTCAATGATCTCAAGGGGCTTGGAGAAAAGGTTGAGGACAAGGATTTCTCTCACAAATTCTTGATAAGCCTACCCAAGAAGTTTGCTATCTTGAGGAAGATGATTGTTGACGCTAATTAACTATCATTTTAAATCATCAACATAAGAGGAATAAATGATAAAAAGGATCACCACAGTAGGTTTAGAGGTTTAAACTAACAAATTCCACGAGTTTTGGTGATTCTGTGTTTTTTAGGGGCTAAGCTGCATAATACAGAATTTATCCTCCTTCCAAAGGAAGAAACCGAAGCAATCGGCCTAATCTCCACGTCACGGATGCGGATAGGGATTCTAGAAGACCTAAACCAACTCCACATGGTGACACGAGCCAACCTGCCGCCAGGTGGGGCCGACCGGCCCTAGGGCTAGGCCAACCGGGCCTCCCCTGCGCCGCCTCGGCTCCTCTTGCAAGCTACCTATACCACCTCTAAGGATGCATCTAAACCCCACGCCAAGGTCGGTTTGATCCAAGGGCTACGGTTCCACGCCCTAGGCTATATAAACAGCTCCTAGGATCTCCTCTCAAGGAATCAGTTGAAGAATTAGATCATCTCTTCCTCATTTGTGAAGGCAAGGCCAGAAGTTAGGGTTTCCAGAGAGAAAGAGAGTTAGAGTTCTAGTTCAAGTTTAGAGTTTAGTCTAGACTGATTCAAGTAGAAGCAAGCAACTGCTTGGGATCAGGATCGTTCGTCGGAGACTTGGTAATTTCGTTGTAATCATCATTCAACTTTATGCTACTTCAATATATTTCTATATTTCAACTTTATTCTGTTCTTGAGATTGTTCTTGTTCTACATCTTGATATGAATATGATTAGTAGAGAGTTTATGAATATGTTCGTAGAAAGCTTGATCCAATTCTAGATAGGATTGAGTGGCTAGCATATTGTAGGCGTGGTGCTTCGATTATGCTTGTCTGCGAATGCACTCTAGGCTCCGGGCCATATGGTAGATCACGGGTGTGACATTCCTATTGAGTCCTTTGTAGTCCACTCCTCGAGTATAGAACTTAGTAGAACGCGGTTATAGGGAAAAGATCATTACTCTGTTCTTGACTTTTCTCTCAGTAATGTTCCTTATTCATAGATGACATGTTGATTATATCATAGATGATTGTGTATAGCTAGATTGATTAATAGACTGATTGAATAGGAAATACTTATGATTTACATCTCTAAATTAATCTCCATGACTACTTGACTTGAATAATATTAACTCCCTCTTATCTCTGGAATACCCATGATTATCATTTACCATTTATCTTATTTGTCTTACCCCTTTCATGACAAGTGATTAGTTGTTTTGATATTTATTATTGAGTAAGTGTAAATGATTATCTCTACTGCCATTGTAACTATTTATATAGTCCCATTTCGATTTTCCTTTCCTTGGTAAAATTATAAATAACGATACTTAGGAAAACCTGGGTGAAATGCTACAATGGGTGTATTTATCTGTGCGCTTGCGGATATATACTATAATATCTTTATTTAGTTAAATGGCATAAGTATAATACAACCACACTCTTGGTGTCATGTTGGGGATGACAACCTAACATGAGTGACGTTAAGAAGTATCAACAATGATCCAAAGAGAGGGTTTGGACAAGGTGACTCCAAACCATGTACTTGGTGACGTTATGACCGATGCTCAACATGATGATGATGAAGATGAAGATGAGAAGAAGGAGATCAAGGTCAAGCAAGAGAAGACCACCACATTCAAAGCTTCATCCTCAAAGGGCAAGAGCAAGATTGATAGTGATGATGATGATCCATTTGATGATGAGACCATGGCCCTTCTAGTGCAAAAGATGGGTCGGTTCATGAAGAAGAGAGGCTATGGTGCAAGAAAGAGAAGGGACTTTATGAAGGCAAAGGAGGTGCTTTGCTACAATTGCAATAGCCCTGATCATGTAGTGGCAAAGTGCCCCTATGAAGACAAAAGATATCATAATGGGGAGTTGAAGTTGAAGAAGAACAAGAAGGAGAAGAAAGAGAAGAAGAGCTTCACTATCAACAAGAAGAAGGGTGGTGGCTATGTGGTCACTTGAGATAGTGATGATTCTGATGTTGATGATGAAGAAAACTCAAGTGATGATGAGAAGCCCATCCGGAGAGCATTTGCAAGCATCGCTCTTACCAACAAGCCATCGCTCTTTGACACTGCATCGACATGCCTTATGGCCAAACCCACTAAGGTAAAATATGATGATAGTGATGATGATTCTTGTGATGATGATGGTTGTAGGAGTGATGATGATGATGATGATGAGAACTACTCCAAGGATGATCTTATGGACATCATTGACCAAATGAGCAAGGGCTACAAGAGGTTACACCAGAAGAGCAAGATGTTTGAGAAAGAGCTCATTGCAAAGAGCAATGAGAACAAGGCTTTGATGGAGGAACTTGAGGACCTCAAGAAGAGCAAGGAGTGCAAAGGATTAGAACAAGAGCTCAAAGCTCTTAGAAAATCCTTTGATGAGCTCGAAGCTTCTCATGAGTGTCTAAAGGAAGACCACGAGGATCTTGAGATTGCTCACACTAGGCTTAAAGAAGCCCACTCCACTCTACTTCAGCTTGTCAAGGAGAAGGACATCATGCTAGAGAAGCTCAAGAAGAAGGCCATAGAGGAGAAAGTCATTGTGACTTGTAATATTGGACTTACATGTGATCTTATTGATGATTCTATTATTGTTGAGTCCACTAACCCTTCTTGTAGCACATTCACTTCTACCTCTACTACTAGTGATGCCTCACTTGTAGTTGAGAATGAGAACCTCAAGAAGGAGGTCAATGAGCTCACTCGTGCCTTAGGCAATGCCTATTGTGGAGATGCCTGCTTGCAAAAGTGCTTGAGTAGCCAAAGGTTCTCTCTTAACAAAGAGGGATTGAGTTATACCCCAAAGAAAGGCAAGGCGGCCTTTGCTACTCCAAAGTCTAGCTTTGTGAAGAGCAATGGTTGGTTTTGCAATAGATGTAAGCAAGTTGGGCATATAGAGCATAATTGCACTAAAATAAACAATAACAAGTTAAATGCTAATGTGACTCGCATTCCTTTTGATTCTTGTTATGTTCTTACCAAGGGTGAGAAGGGTGTGCAAGCTAAGTTTGTTGGTACACCAATTGTGGGTCCAAAGAAGAAGGCCATTTGGGTACTAAAGAGCTTAGTTACTAACCTCCAAGGACCCAAGCAAGTATGGGTACCTAAAAGACATTAATTTGTTTTGTAGGTCAATTACAAAGCTGGAGTAAGGCATTAGGTGCTTGATAGTGGGTGCTCTCAACATATGACCGGTGATTCAAGAATGTTCAACTCTCTCAAATCAAATGATAGTGGCATTGATAGTATCACATTTGGTGACAATAGCAAGGGTGATGTGAAGGCTCTTTGAAGGATTGCAATCTCAAATGATCATAGCATTTCCAATGTGCTCCTAGTTGAAAAGTTGAACTTCAATCTTCTCTCGGTTGCTTAATTGTGTGATCTTGGTTTCAATTGCATATTTGGTGTTGATGATGTGGAGATAGTTAGTGTTGATGGCTCCAATTTGATCTTCAAGGGCTTTAGATATGAGAATCTGTACTTGGTTGATTTCAATGCTAGTGACACTCAACTTTTAACATGCTTGCTCACCAAATCAAGTATGGGTTGGTTATGGCATAGAAGACTTGGTCATGTTGGCATGAAGCAATTGAACAAGTTAGTGAAGCATGACTTAGTTAGAGGCTTGAAGGATGTCACATTTGAGAAGGATAAACTATGTAGTGCATGTCAAGCCAGAAAGCAAGTGGGCAACACTCATCCATTGAAGAGCATTATGAGTACTTCCAAGGCATTTGAGTTGTTGCACATGGATCTATTTGGGCCAACTACATACACAAGCATTGGTGACAACAAGTATGGCTTTATGATTGTGGATGATTTCACTAGATACACTTGGGTATTCTTTCTTGTGGACAAGAGTGATGTATTTGACATATTCAAGAAGTTCATCAAGAGAGTACAAAATGAGTTTGAAACCACAATCAAGAAAGTGAGAGGTGACAATGGAAGTGAGTTTAGAAACACAAGAGTTGATGAGCTATGTGATGAGCTTGGAATCAAGCATCAATTTTTGGCCAAGTATACACCTCAATCTAATGGCCTAGTTGAAAGGAAGAATAGAACCTTGATTGATATGGCAAGATCAATGTTGAATGAGTATAATGTGAGTCATTCTTTTTGGGCCGAAGCAATCAACACGGCTTGCTTCTATAGCAACCGCTTCTATTGTCACAAGTTCTTAGAGAAAACACCATATGAGATATTGAATGGAAGAAAGCCCAACATTGCATACTTTCCGGTATTTGGTTGCAAATGCTATATCTTGAAGAAGGGCACTAGATTGAGCAAGTTTTAGAAGAATTATGATGAAGGCTTTCTACTTGGCTACTCAACTTCAAGAAAAGCTTATAGAGTATGGAACTAGCTAGTGGACAACTTGAAGAAGTACATGATGTTGAGTTTGATGAAACAAATGGCTCTCAAAATGAAGAAGAAAACTTGGATGATGTGAGAGAAACTCAATTGAGTAATGCTATGAAGGAAATGGATATTGGTGATATTAGACCAAAGCAAGTGATTGATGTGGATGATAACAAAGATCAAGTGCTCTAAAGTCCAATTACACAAGCTAGTGGTTCTCTAATGCAAAATCAAGCTAGTACATCATCACAAGTGCAACAAGATCAATAAGTGGCTAGTTCCTCATCTCCAACTCATGATCAACATCAACATCCAAGCAATCAAGTCCAAGTGCTTCAACCAACTAACATTGCGAGAGACCATCCATTGGATTCCATCATTGGTGACATACAAAGGGGAGTTCAAACTAGATCAAGATTGGCATCATTTTGTGCACTCTTCTTTTGTGTTAATGGAAGAACCCAAGGACATTGATAAAGCTTTGAGAGATCCGGATTGGGAAAATGCATTGCATGAAGAGCTCAACAACTTCAAGAGAAATGAAGTATAGAAACTAGTTGAGAGACCTAGTGATCACAATGTCATTGGAACAAAATGGGTCTTTCGCAACAAGCAAGATCAAGATGGGATGGTAGTAAGGAACAAAGCAAGACTAGTGGCTCAAGGTTACACACAAATAGAGGGTCTTGACTTTGGTGAAACATATGCCCCGGTTGCAAGATTGGAAGCAATTAGGATCTTACTTGCCTATGCTTGTGCTCATAATATCAAGCTATATCAAATGGATGTGAAGAGTGCATTTCTCAATGGATACATTCAAGAGGAGGTGTATGTGGAGCAACCTCCCGGTTTTGAAGATGACAAGAAACTCAATCATGTCTACAAGTTGAGAAAAGCTTTGTATGGATTGAAGCAAGCACCTAGAGCATGGTATAAAAGATTAAGAGATTTCTTGCTATCCAAAGGATTTGTCATGGGAAAAGTGGATACTACTCTCTTCACCAAGAAGATTGTGAAAGACTTGTTTGTGTTGCAAATATATGTTGATGATATCATATTTGGTTCAACCAATCAATATTTTTGTGATGAGTTTGGGAAGATGATGGCAAAGGAGTTTAAAATGTCAATGATTGGTGAACTTAGTTTCTTTCTTGGACTTCAAATCAAACAAATGAAGGAAGGAACATTTATGAGCCAAACCAAATACATAAAGGATATGCTAAAGAAGTTTTGCATGGAAGATGCAAAAGGAATCACTACTCCAATGAGCACTAGTGGAAGCTTGGATAGTGACAAGAGTGGCAACATGGTGGATCAAAAGCTATATAGATCAATGATTGGTAGCCTACTCTATGTGACGGCATCAAGCCCCGATGTGATGTTTAGTGTATGCATATGTGCAAGATTTCAAGCCTCACCAAAAGAAAGTCATTTGAAGGCAACAAAGAGAATATTGAGGTACTTAAAGCATACACTAGATGTTGGATTATGGTATCCCAAAGGTGCAAGCTTTGATCTAGTTGGATATTCGGATTTCGACTATGCCGGTGACAAAGTTGAGAGAAAGAGCACCTCCGAGACTTGTCAATTGTTGGGAAGATCACTTGTCTCATGGTCATCCAAGAAGTAAAATAGTATCGCACTCTCTACCACTGGGGCCGAATACATCGCCGCGGGTAGTTGTTGTGCACAAATCTTGTGGATGAAGGCAACATTGAAGGATTTTGGAATCAATTTTAAGAATGTGCCATTGCTATGTGACAATGAAAGTGTCGTAAAGCTAACCAACAATCCGGTTCAACATCAAAAAACAAAGCATATTGATGTTTGCCATTATTTCATTAGAGACCATCAACAAAAGGGTGACATTGCTATTAAGAGTGTGGGCACCGAAGATCAACTAGCCGATCTATTCACCAAGCCACTTGATGAGAAGAGATTTCACAAGCTAAAGAATGAGTTGAACATACTTGACTTCTCCAACATGAGTTGATGCACCCCAATGATATGACATGCCTCTCCTTCGGGCCCCAAGGTACAATTGGTTGACATGTCATACATTCTATGCTAAGGACTTGTTTAGTGCATCTAGTCATAATTTACATGTTCTAGGCTCATTCATGAAAATCAAATGAATTTGAAGTTTATATGGTGCAACTATTGTTTCCATGACTTGTATGATTTAGTGGTAGCATATAACTTGTTTGAGAAGCTTGTGATCCTAAGTGTTTAATCTAGAGAATTTGTCTAAATATTTTCTTCAATATGGTGCATGATAACCCTTCTAGTGAGGTGTGAAGAAGCTTGCCCTTGGATCAAACCAAAGTATTTTATTTATGCAAGTAATCTAGGTTGAATCACAAACTTGATCCTCACCCCATAATACAACATGGTAATCTATCTAAACATGGTCCCTTGTGGTCATTCGTGCCAAAGGGAGAGAAAATGTTGTTTCACAAAGATAGATTCTAAAGGGGGAGAAAACCTAAAAGGGAGAAAATTGGGAGAAATGATAAAAGAAGGGGATCAACTAAAATTTTGAGCACACAAGTAGGGGGAGAAAGCTCTTAAACATGAATATTGCATTTCTTTGTGCAATTCATATGTATGATGCATAGTTATGCATTTCTTTTTCTCTGATACATTGCTTGTGTGATGTTTTGCTAGTATACAATTGAATGGTGTATTGAGGTACTAGCATGAATAGGAAGTAGTTAGATTTTTCTTGCTTCATGTTTTCTAAAGTGGTACTAGAGCCTTGCTTATAATGTTGATCTCATGAGGTTTCTAGTTATGCTTGTGCTTTTCCAAGTGGTATCTAAGTACACAAGGTGCTAAGATGGAGTTTATCGCTACTCCGATGGTATCACGCTTCAAAGGTCTATAATCTAAAACACTTAGCACCTATTGGTAGTCAATGCTCCTATATTTTCCTATCTAAACATGTATGCTTCCTAAATCCAAACATATAGCATACATGTAGGGGGAGCCATTGCTATCAACTTGATCTCATGATCACTTGTCCATATTTCTTACACATGGTAACATATTTGGGCAATGTGACATGAAGTCAATCAAAATTTTATCATAACATCTTTGTGAAATGGTTGTCACCAATTACCCACAAGGGGGAGATTGAAAGCCCTATGTTTGGTGTTGGTAATTAGTGACAATGCCCAAGTGCTAATCATGTGCTTAAGATTGTATGTAGCAAAGGATGATTAGCACATAGCATGGTGAAGCATGATGATGTAGTGTGGATGATGAAGTGCTTACCATGGTGATGAAGGAGGAACAAGGTGCAACCCTATGATGATCAAGGCAAAGGTATATGCTAGGGGTTGTACTTTGGTAACCAAGACACCTAGTGGGTGTGGTTACATTATAGGTTAGATAGCCGTACTATAAAGAGGGGAATTGTCGTATCAATTCTAGTCCTACATGTGCCTCTAGGTGACATTTCATTGAGCATATGCATTTGGATAGAGCTAATAACGCCTCGAAAAATGATTGTGAAAATGCTAGCACACTTGCACATGACGATGATCACTTGATGGTATTAGCACATTTGTGATGGCGATGGTGTTTGAGCGGTAGAGAGGATTTAGACGTTTTCGAGGGGTTGAAATGCCTATTTTCCTTTATGTTGATGTCGAGATTTGGAGGCGTAGTCACATGGTGTTTCTTGAGCTAAAACATGTGCTAAAATGATACACATACTTGGTCTAGCTCATAAGTGAAAGGGTGAAACAAGTGGAGCAACAAAATCTCGATTTTTGCTCAAGTTGTGAGTGTCAGACGCTAGACCCGGGAGCGACAGACACTACCCAGGGCGTCTGTCAGCTTACCCTAGCTGTGGCTCTTAGTGAGCACACGACGGACACGCCAGTGCTGCTACGACAGACGCAGTGCGTCAGCGTCCGACGTGGTGATGTTGGCGTGCAGAGAAGGAGCTCAACAGCGACAGACACAGCGTGCGTCTGGTGGTTCATCGTCGGACGCGCCTATTGATCGTTTTCACAAAATGTAGCTTACTAGACAGTGTCTGTCGGTGCGCTAGACGCCCGGGCATGCGAGCGATGTACGCGTCTGACGTGTGTGGCGCGCGACCGTTAGATTTTAAACGCATGGACACATGGCGCTTCTCTGAGCATCAGACGCCGGGTGCCGCGTCTGTCACCTTCTGTCGGTTTCGATAGTAGCCCAACAGCTCTTTTTGAAGGGGTACGTCTATAAATACTTGGTGGCCAGCTCTTGGCTCTCTCTCTTGGACTTTTGACATTCTTGTGAGCACATTGAGCTGAGCCAAAGCATCCCCTCTCATCCCAACTCATCTCCTTTGCATTCGATTGTGATCTTTGAGTGAGATTGAGTGATTCAAGTGCATCAATCATTGATTTGCATCTAGAGGCACTTGGTGGATTGATTTGCTGTGGTGTTTCTTATTACTCTTGGTGGTTGCCGCCACCTAGATGGCTTGGAGTAGCTTGGCGGAGGTCCGACATGTGTTGGTGTTTGTTCGTGGCCGGCTCCGGTGATTGTCTTGTGAGGGGTTCTTGTGGTTCCCTGGCGGAGTGCCGAATTCCAACTCTAGTGGATTGCTCCTTGTTGGCGGTCACTAACGATGAAATTTGACCATCAATGAGCTCATAAAAAGGAGAAACTAGCAAACTTAAGTCACATATGCATTTACTATTAACCGAGTTCCACATGTATTTGGAGTATACCACTTTGCAGGTCACAAACACAAATACATGGAATAAACCATCAAAAGGCGCTTTCCAATGTTAATTCACGCAAAGAATGAAGTAGGCACCAAGCATCGCAACACCAATGGGGCAAGGCACCACGCAACAGTGTTCCAAGCCCAACCAGAGATCACCTCGCAAAGGTAGTGGCCATTTGGGCCAACTAGTGGGCTGGCCAGCCCAGGAAGCGGCCACCCCCTTATCACCGCCATATGCCCTGGTCTTTCTCTGGCGGTGGCATGGAGGCATGCAACATCGGTTCCCCTGGTGCTTCATGCCAAAAGTAGGGAGGAGCACCGCCTATGATTTAGTATAAAAAGGGGCTCCCTTCCCTCTCAAAGAGGAGAGAATAAATCCCAATTCAATTCACAAGGAGAGTAGGGTAGACTTTTACTTTTTTAGTAGTTGTGATTGAAATAAGAGAGGTGAGTGAGTGAGGAGAGATTTGGAGAAGGGTCGGAGTACTAGCAACTTCCCTTAGTGTGCTAGCTACACTAAGTCAAAGTGCTAGAGCTGGGAGCTTCTCCACCTGTACCTCTACAAGCTTCTTACTGTTTGGAGTAAGAGACTTATTGTTTAACTTTAGTTATTTATCTTAAGAAGTTACCTTTGCACTATTATAGACCTATGGGTTCATCGTCCGTCCTTGCAGCGGGTACTCTAGTAGAAGGGCCCTGATAAAGATGAATAACCCTTGCTAGCACGCTAGAGTATTAGTGGATAGCGTAGACGTGGTGTCTAGGCTAGAAGCTATCTTCGTTTGCCTTTTTCCCTACGGATTTAGGGGTAGGTGGCAAGTGGTGACAGCCCTGTCCGTCCCTTATAATCCCCCACATTCGGGCTTGTGGTAGAGCAGAGGCCGGCATCGCTTGGCAGACCAAGTGCAATCCGACGCCTGAAGCAAGTCTATAGTAACAAAGCTACCTCCATTAAGATATCTGTCCTTGGGAAAACCTCGCTATCTCGTTCGTTTCTCCCTTGTGGTCATAGGTTAACTAAGTGAAGAGACTAGCACAACCGTTCCTTTGGGAAATTATGATACCCTGAATACTTCCGGGTGAAGTGCTACAACGGTGTATCCGTGCGCTTGCGGATTCCTCTGCTTACGCTAAGAAACACCAACACTCATGTCATTGCAACTCCTAGCCATTTGGTAGGTTCTTATGGCGCCTTTTGAGAGGCTCGGTGTGTGACCGATTAGCCACCGAACCATGTGGTTGAGGGGGACACAAGAGGGACTAGCGTGCCGGCAAGCACGTGAACCTCAGGATAAATCATCGTGTCTTCACTTCGTTGATTGTGATTGATTTGTCTCGATGGATTGATTATCTTGAATATCATCACTTAGAATTATTTCTTGGTTGGCTCAATTCATCACCCCTCGGTGAAACCCCTCTAACTCACACTTGTGTTACTTTCATAGTTGTATCTTGCTAGTTTGTTTAGTGTAGCTAGAGTAGCTCTTTGCTTTGGTAGCTTGCTAGCTCTAGTTGTTTTTCTTCTCGCGATTTAACTTGTGCAGTTATGTGACATTCATTAGAATTGTGTATTGGATAGGATGCTTGCAAACCCCTTTTAGGCTAAGCAAAACTTGCATCACGCTATTTGCTATATTGATAAACTTGTTTAGCATACTTTGTAGGATTTTTAATAGGCTATTCGCCCCCCTCTAGCCATCAAGACCTTTCACCCTTCCAACAACTGATGCTAGAAGGAGTCTTGTGAGCAGGAGGGCAAGAGATAGCGTGGTCACCGAGTCGGGTCATACGCGACATCGGTCTGCTATCCCGTCGTCGTTTCTTGCCCCGAACCTTAGTGGTTCGTGTGCTCGAAATGGGCGATGGTCCACGGTATTTCCGGCTCCTCCCTGAGTTTCACACGTAGGCTGGTGTTATGTTGGGATCCCGTTAAAGGTTCACCGACATCTGCTTAGGACTACTCGCGGAGCATGGATAGGGCGAAGTGGCACTGCCCTGTCACACTGCCCATGTTAAATGAGACAAGATGGTGACCAGGCTGCACTTCGATTGCCGGTGATTGCCAGCTTCCCTTTATTGTCGAAGGGACGGCAGCAATACCCCTGCATGCGGCCCCCAAGGTCGTGCCATCCACAAATGGAGCAGGTGGGGCATTCGTTGCCCTTGCTTCCTCTGCGTCGTTCGGCCTTGGGTTGTCAATCGGCACCACCATCGAGGTGATACCTAACCTTGGTGTTTCAGCAGCATGGCTGCTCTTGTATTCACGAATATTTAGGCTTCCCCTGTAGTTGTAGTGAGCCCCCGAGCCATGGGATCGAGGCATGCTTTTGGGCTAGGGTCACCGTAAGGGCCGTTTTGCCTTAATGATGTGAGGAATCATTTCCCCAACCTCTTTTTTCATGGTCGCGAGGTTTTCTATGATCATGCACTGGCTCGTAGGTCTTGGACCTTTTGCTTTTTCCACATGATCGAGTCGTGATCATGCTTTGGGTTTCATAGTGCTTCATGAGGAAGACACAACTGCGTCACCCTAGCCATCTGCTTCATCGATCTCTCCTAGAGAGGTCATGGACCTCTGATGGTTTGTGAGTCTCTGGAGCTGGCCTTAGGTCTTAGACCTAGGTCACAGGGAGGAGTTGGTCATGACTTGGCCTTGACTTCTTACGGGGTCACGGGGACCTGACTCTATTTTTCCCTAGCGTCCTTACTGACCTCGGGAGGTCGTGTTGCCCTATTACAGGAAAGTTTGGTTTCACCCCACCCAGGGAGAGGCATGTCCACCGTAACCACGCGGTCAGAGCAGTGCGCCTCGTTGAGGTCGACGGGTAGTTCAAGCAGGACCCTAGACATGAAGTTCAGCTGTGCCTCGTCACGAGGCATCCCATAAATTGTTGGCCGTGAAACCCATTGGTCCCCGACCGTCTCTGTAGCGGTCAGAGGACAAGATGCCTCCCTTCCAGAGGGGGTCAACCAAGGTGACTTTGAAGCGGATGAGTCAAACATAGAGAGAGATGGTTGTGTGGCTCCGCACCATCGATAAGAGCCATGGGCCCCATCTCACCCTACCCCTATCCCTTTTGTGGCCTTGAGACCTTCTAAGGACTGGCCGAAGAGAGGTTTCCTAAGCACGATGTGGGGTCGTGGACGCAGTGGGTCATTCTGCGCATGGATTCGGGGGGCGGTTGGCCTCCCCAGTCATGTCGTGGCTTAATGGTGCCCACCCGTGAGCAGTCGTGCGCCGCAGAACGTGGGCACATAAATCAAAATGATATGGAAAAGATGGGAATGTGTAAGGCTTGCTTGGTTTGCACCACTGCATGGGCAACCGTCGCTTTCGCCTTCCCTCTGATCGCTTCACCTGCACTACAAGATTTCTTAGATAGTTAATAAATGTAGGCAAGCACGTGTGTGCCTAGGGTGTCCACTGTGGCTATAAATACGCTAGAGTGTTATGACGGGGGAGGCGTTCGCTTTAGGTCACCTGCTCTACCACTTCCTCATTCTCGTTCTTGTGCGCTTGTAGTTCTTCTTCGCCCGTCGAGATGGATCGCGGCAAGCGTCCATGAGAGGAGTCACCGGAGGCCGGTGGGCCGCTGCCATGTCTCTGAGCCTTCCTACACGGGCAAGGTAAGTTTTCAAGCAATGTTTTGAGATTAGTATTGGCCTTTGCTGATCGATGCCATTTCTAGGGCCGTTTCCCACGCTGCATCTAGTGGGGCTGCTGGCGCTGCTTGCGCAGTGACCTCGCCTGTGGTGGGGTCAAGCTTATCCTCTTCGTCGTCGTCGTCCTCAGATGACCAGTGTAAGTTCCACGAGCTTGTCCATGGGGCAATAGAGGCCCGCCAGCGCCTCTCCGACACCACCCGTGAGGTGGGCCGGCTGGAGTGCTACCTCAACACTATCGAGGTGGCCCTCGTCGCCTCGGAGAGGGAGACCATCGCCACGCAGGCGACGACCGCCGACTCCCAGGCCCATATCGTGGGTAAGGGCTCTCTTTGTCTTGTCGTCCTATCCATCATCCGTAGCTTCTAACCTTCTTGTCATCTTTTTGCCAGCACTACAGGAGCAACTGGCAGTATCCCGCCATGAGATGGAGGTATCTCACCTCTAGGAGGTTCTCCTGATGGAGGACCGTGAGTGGGCTATGTTGGCAAGAATCCAGCAGGGTGCCGGTGTTGCCCTCGCTACCATGCAGCTCCGTAGCGGCTAGGACTTCCACCGGGTGGAGCCCGGGTTCCCGGACCATGACGGGTAGGCGGGGTGGGCTGAGCTGATTGGTGACTTCACTGCCGCCGCCACCACCATCATTGTGGCCGCCATGAATGTGAAGGACATCCTTCGTGGTGGTGGCTAGGGGCCTTAGGTTGTACCTAGGGCTTTCTAACAAAGAAGTCTTCTTAATTTGTCTCTTGGCTTCTTTTCTATTGTGCACCACCGACTTGCCATGCTTGCTGATGATCTGATCATTCGAATGCTGTAGTTGTGCGACCTTGACTGGGGATCAACCTACAAGTCTTAGCCTAGTGCAACTCCATTTTCATGACCAAAGTGTCGTAGGACAGATCCGGTGGCATCGCTCCCTCCTTCGACCACTTTTCTTTAGGTCGCGATAACTTTCCTTCCCTTTTCCTTACACATGGGTGCACGGTCTCCCCTAGAGCTAGCTCTTGGGGTTTGTCTTCATATGACCCTTTGATGCACGCTGACACATGATGTACCATGGTGTAGCCCCCGTGAGTGAGTCGTGTCGATTGACACGCGCCGATTGAGATGGGTCACTTGAGGGTGAGCGTGTTGCCAAAGTGTCGCTTTTGATAGGCACTTCCTGATGCATTGGGGCAGTTGCGTTGCGATCTCTAGGTGTAGGGAAGAATTTGCATGAGTAAATATGTACAAAGACCTTGGCTGAAAAAGGCTTCCTTTTTGGGGAAACTTGATGTGAATGCATGGACATTCGTGCCGTTAACGTGGTACTTAGTGCCCACGCTGTTTGGCACAGCGAGGCCCAGAACACACAGCTCATTGAGTCGAGGAGTGCGCTGTGTCACAAGCCCTCTAGAGCTCATTGATCACGTCACCCTCGCGCCTGGTCATGATGGGTCTTCGTCGCGCAGCGCGGTTGAGGTCGTTGGGCATGACCTCTGCGTGCACCCTTACTGTGTAGGGAAGTTGTGCCCAGGCTCAGTTCCTAGGGGGGTGCTCCTCAGAGCTTAACTCCAGCATGGTGCCAGTCCTTGCCACCCAAGCAACTCAAGGCTCCGGAGGTTGGCATGCAATTGTCGTGATTGTTGGCGGTCCTTATTGCATACTTTTTACCGCCAATTTTTCACATAAAATCATAATATATAAGCACCAACTTAGTGATAGGGATTATTACTAACAAATTCCACGAGTTTTGGTAGAATTATCACTCTGCAGGAATTTACACCAAATGCAAGTGGAATAAATCAAAAAGGCGCTAAATCGGAAAGCGCAAATGTCAAAAGGAGGGAAGAATCCCAACTAGATGATCAAACCTAGGGCAACCCACGTCAGCACCAAGGCCCAGGCCCAGCAAAGAAGCCACCATGCGAAGGATGGGCTGAGGGGGCCCAGCCCAAGCGTGGGCACGCCCCCTGTGCTGCCGCCCTGGCCCATCTCGCGCGTGGCGGTTCCTTTAATGCAGAGGCTGGCGGTGCAGGGGTGTGCTGGGGAATATTCCCCCCCCAAACCGACCAGGTAGCCCTATATAAGAGAAGGAATGGGTGCCCTCACTCCACACACCACACAAGGAGCAAGAGCTCACTTCACTTGAGCTAGAGCACCACTCCAAAGGGGCTTAGGCCCCAGTGGCTTATGGCCTAGCTAGCTAGTAGAGTTAGGAGTGGAGAGATGTGAGGGGAAGCTCGGGGAAGCGCCGGACTTGTCGGTGTCACCCCGCCGTGTACCTCAATGGATACTTGTGCTGCAATGGGGTTTCCCACTAAGTAAGTATTCATGATTAGTATGGTTCCAAGTCTTTTGATTATTTAATCCTTGCTTGTGCTTGTTTGCGGGATCATCGTTCGTCCTTGTGATGAATGCTCTAGTAGAAGGGCCCTGCTAGACGGGTAACCCTATCACGCTAGAGTAGTAGTCGATAGCGTAGACATGGTGTCTAGGCTAGAGGCTACCTTCATTTGCCTCATGTCCTACGGTTGAGGGGTAGGTGGCAGGTGGTGACAGCCCTGTCCGTCCCTTGCACTCCCCCATGTGTGGGCATGGCATAGAGCCGTATGCCGAAGGTACCTGGCAGACCAGGTATAAGCCGGTGCTCGATGTAAGCAAGTGGAAGTAGGGTTTACCTATCCTTAGACCCAAAGCCATAGGAATCCATCTATATCCTTTCCAACTCTACCCTTGTGTTATCCTTGGATGAATTAGCTAGAAGAAATACCTCTGTTACCTGTGGAAATACGATACCCTGAATACTTCCGGGTGAAAGCTACAACGGTAATTTTGTGCGCTTGCGGAATCTTTCTGCATTCGTTAAGAAATACCAACAAGCTTTCTAGCGCCGCTGGAGAACGGTTGCTATTTTCTTCGAGCCTAGTTTGTCCTCGTATCTGTATCCTTTATTTTATAGAAACAAAAATAGTTTTCTTTTTCAAACATGAACTCAACTCCTATCCAATACCAGTTCATTTCAAAGGGGGAGTTCCGTGAGCCACCACCTCTTTCAGAACCAAATCATTCATCTGGCTATGAACTCCACCCGGGCTTAATAGCCATGGTTCAAGCATTACCCTTCTTAGGGCATGATGATGATAACCCTTGCCAACACCTGCTAGATTTTGAGAAAATTTATTCGTCTTTGAGCATCTTGGGCATGACATTAGAAACCTTAAGGTGGAAATTATTTCCCTTCTCCCTCACGGGGAGGGCGAAAACAATGGTACACAGACACCGTAGAAAGCACGAATGGGGATTGGGATAAACTTTTCCCATGTCCCATATTGACTCTCTACCTAGGGCAATCCTCGACCTTGAGCAACGCGAGAAGGAGTCTATAGGTACAGCCTGGGCTAAGTTTTCAACGTTACTTTATGCCAGCCCAGACTTGTCATTACCCGATGGTGTGATTTTGTGTCTCTTTTGCACGAGTCTTGACATAGATGCTGACCTATGCCTAGACATGACTACCGGTGGCCATTTCACGCATAAAACTATGACGGAACAAGTAGAATTCCATGAGCGCTTCATAGCCAAACACACTTCTTTCGTCATAAGAATCAAACTCCTCCAGGCAAAAGTTATGTTGAGTGTGGAGGAGTCATCAGTCGTAACCAAACACATACCATTCCTAGGATCGACTCGTGAGCCCCACCCAAACCACGAACACCAAAGGAAACAATGCTTCATCCTTTGGAGTTCCCTATCGAATTCAAGGATTTTGGTAATACCTCAAAACACTTTTGGCACAATCCTCACAAGGAAGTTTCCCCCAAGGAAGAACCATCAAGGGAATGATTGATAGAAGTGAAACATTCTTCTGAAGCAATTCAGATTCTTTCACCTTCCACAACCATACATTGCTCGTTAAGGGGAATGACAAACATAGAAGCCCTGCACAACCCACAGTTGGGACTAGTATCATGTCAGAATTCCTAGCAAAAAAACCTTTTGGGCAACATGCTGCTAGTCCCGACCAATAAACTCTTCAAAAGTCCTTTAGGACTATTTTTTGAGTGTTGTGGGATTACTAGGGCCGTGCCAATCATAATAAACGAAACCAAGGTTCACTTAGATTTCCACATCTATGCCATCCTTGAATTCGATATTCTCATAGGCTACCCTTTAGAAAAACTTTTTCAACAAAAACCTTTCCTTGGGAGTCATGATGAAAAGTTAGGAAAAACTACTTCCACCATTCCTATCCTTTGCCCCAAAAGTCCCATTGTGAAGCACAATCCCAACCATGACTCATTCGAGGAGGCAAAGTTCATTTCCCTGTTCGTTTCACCTAGGGTTCCTAGTGAAACAGAACAATCATCGTCACCCTCACCGAACCCAAGCCATGTCCCTTTGGCCATCCAAATGTTGTTCTCAGTGGTCGAGATTCAACGTTGATCATACATAATGTATCTTTCAACAAAGAAAACTTTTGTGCCATGGACATCGTGTTTAGTACCGTGTGCAACTACAAGCATCACAACCATATCTCAATCCTCGTTTCGAAACTTTTTAAGAAGATGGTTGTGGATGCTTTTGTTTATCATAGATATTGCAAATCTCATAGTAGCACTGTTACTAACCTTGCGGCTTAAGCTTTATTGCTAAATGCTTGATGGTGAAGCTGGAAACTACACCACCATTGATAGCTGCAAAGATGAAGTTCCCACGGTCAAACTTGTGACCATAAAACAAAGCACTACCAGGAGATACCCTGGATTATCATAAAAACATAATAATAATAATTATCATATAAAAAACTTTTCTTATCAATAAAAGCAAGAACATGCTATCAAGTTAGTATGCACTTTTGGGTATTCTTGTCACTAACCATTATAGGTTGAGACTAAGAAGAACAAGGGGCATATGATACTAGAGAACATGGGAGCTACATTAGTCATACATGACGATGCTCTTTTGTAATGGAACACACTCAAAGGGAGACCCCCACATTGCACACTTGACTTTTACACAAAAGTCCAAGTGTGGGGAAGGAAGTTTCATCCACACAAAAGGTCATCTTGGGCAAAAAAATGATGAGATGATGTCAGCTCTACCTTACCAAAAAAAGAGAGAGAAAATATATAAAGAAAAAAAGAGAGAAAAAAAGGAGAGAAGGAGCATTCTGCTATCCTAGACCTTTGCTATCACTAAGGCCCATAGTCAACACACACTAGTTGTGTGTAGCCTAGCCTTGGTGATAACCTGAGATGAACTGTATAAAAGCCACCGTTGCAGCAGCTTCAAAAGCTCCATCCACATGCTGCTGGTAAGTAACACTTAGGTATGCAAAGGGAACTAAAAAAAATATATATAAATAATAATAATATGTTCACCAACTCATTTACTCATATTTGCTTCCAGGAGACCATACAAATTTATGCCTCTATTATTTATGTCACATACTCTGGTTTGGGTGTATTTGATCAATACATTCATAGGCTTTTTAAATTATGCATGATGCTTAGGTTAAAATAGCCTCCTTTAATCAAATTTTAACATGGTGTTGAAATTTTGATTAATGAACTTTGAGTAATTGCTTTCATAAATAATGTTGGTGATTTAAAATGGTGATAATCAAGGCTAGAGATACAATGCATCTTTACCTTAGCCTTGCTTGAGTATGAAAAGTATGGTGAACAAATAAAAATACACATAAAAAATAAAATAATAATAATAATAATGAATAAAATTTTAGGCTCACCGGTGTTCAAGCTGGTAGAGCCCTTGCTTGTTTCTTTTGTATTTATTTTTCTTTATTAAAATAAAATAGGTACAAGAACAACTGTGGGGGGGGCTCTCTCAAGAATAACTAACACACATTCGAGATCTCCCCAACACGTTGCACAACATCAAGCGATCCACCATACGGAAGCACAAGACAAACGGTTTAAGAAAGGTCGACTGAACTTCTGGTCTAGCCGAACCACTTCTGATTCCCACAACTCCATCTACAAACAATGGTTTGTGCAATTCTACCCTCACTTCTCCGAAGTTCTGAAATCTAAAAACTAAACAAACTAAAAATTCAAAACTTTTGACGCTCCATCTCCACGCTATCCTTTGATAAAATTTGCATACTCTTTATTCCTCACTAATATTCCTATAACTTGTGAACAATATATCATAGGGACCCCATGTTATCTACGCAATTGGAATATATGATATAGCGGGATGATATAAACCTTGCTCTCTTATGAAGAACTTGGGATTTGTTTTCAAAAACCAAAAATTAAAAAGCATGCTCCTCAATGATATGAAAATTCCTACCAGAGCCATATCTAGTGTTTTGAGCTTAAACCTTTACATATATGCTACTTATTTCTGCATTGAGTTTTGTCAAGTCTAGTTGACCCTTGTTGAGAAATTTATCATGCCCCCAAGATCAAGATCACGTACACCCACATACACAAGCTATTCCTACACTGGGAATACGCTAAAACATGCATTCCGTCCACCAAAAATTCTGCTCCTACACTAGGAGTAGACAAAAAGAATGATTGTTAGGAAAAATACTCCATGTTTTACAAGATAGTGATCTCTCTCAATATATGTTTAAGAGACATGGGCTATGCAAAAGTAAAAAAATGGGACACATGAAGGTCCCAAAGTATTGAAAAAAATGAGCACATGAAGGCTCATAATAATAATAATAATAATAAAATGATATAGCCATGTCTCAAATAAAAAGATAGAGAGAGATCACTCATACAAAAGGAGTATAGTATAGATTTAGAAATATTTTATCCACACACTTGCACTTCTTGATCTAAGGGTATGACATCTTTCTCCTTGGATCCGAGCTTTGACTCTACAAAATATGCAGAGTAAGTATGCCTTCATACCTTTCCCTACCCAAAGATCCATATAAGCTTTTTAGAGGTAGGAAAGAAAGAAGGCAACACTTTGATATGCCTTGGTTAGGAACCATGCACATAAATGAGCAATATGAGAGAATCATTTGAGTAGCTAAGCTATGTTTACATTTTCAAAATCAAATGAAAACCCAAGTTTCTGAGCTAACTGATGCAAGGGGATTTGAATCCAAGTTGTTCCATTATTCAATTACCCAAGATATCATGGTAGACATTTCAAGGTTCACAAGTGCAGGTGAAGCTTGGAATAACTTATATGTAGGTTAATATCAAGGAGATGACCCATCTTAGTCCTAAACTTTACTCGAGGACGAGCAAAGGACTAAGCGTGGGGGAGCTTGTTGGCGGTCCTTATTGCATACTTTTTACCACCAATTTTCACATAAACTCATAATATATATGCACCAAACTTAGTGATAGGGCTTATTACTAACAAATTCCATGAGTTTTGGTAGAATTGTCACTCTGCAGGAATTTATACCAAATGCAACTAGAATAAATCAAAAAGGTGCCAAATCAGAAAGCGCAAATGTCAAAAGGAGGGAAGAAGCCCAACTAGATGATCAAACCTGGGCCAACCCATGTTAGCACCGTGGCCCAAGCCCAGTAGAGAAGCCACCACACGGAAGGACGGGCCAAGGGGGCCGGCGCGCCCCCCGTGATGCCACCCTGGCCCATCTCACGCGTGGTGGTTCCTTTAATGCAGAGGCTGGCGGTGCAAGGGTGCGCTAGGGAATATTCGCCCCCAAACCGACCAGGCATCCCTATATAAGAGAGGGGAGGGGTGCCCTCACTCCACGCACCACATAAGGAGCAAGAGCTCACTTCACTTGAGCTAGAGCACCACTCCAAAGGGGCTTAGGCCCTAGTGGCTTATGCCCTAGCTTGCTAGTTGAGTTAGGAGTGGAGAGATGTGAGGGGAAGCTTAGGGAAGCGTCAGACTTGTCAGTGTCTCCCCACCTTGTACCTCAATGGATACTTGTGCCGCAACGAGTTTTCCCGCTAAGTAAGTATTCGTGATTCGTATGGTTCCAAGTCTTTTGATTAGTTAATCCTTGTTTGTGCTTGTTTGCGGGATCATCGTTCATCCTTGTGACAAATGCTCTAGTAGAAGGGCCCTACTAGATGGGTAACCCTATCATGCTAGAGTAGTAGTCGATAGCTTAGAAATGGTGTCTAGGCTAGAGGCTACCTTCGTTTGCCTCGTGTCCTACGGTTGAGGGGTAGGTGGCAGGTGGTGACAGCCCTGTCTGTCCCTTGCACTCCCCCGTGTGTGAACATGGCATAGAGCCGTATGCCAGAGGTACCTGGCAGACCAGGTATAAGCCAGTGTCCGATGTAAGCAAGTGGAAGTAGGGTTTACCTATCCTTAGACCCAAAGCCATAGGAATCCATCTCTACCCTTTCCAACTCTACCGATGTAAGCAAGTGGAAGTAGGGTTTACCTATCCTTAGACCCAAAGCCATAGGAATCCATCTCTACCCTTTCCAACTCTACCCTTGTGTTGTTCTTGGATGAATTAGCTAGAAGAAATACCTCCGTTCCCTGTGAAAATGTGATACCCTGAATACTTTCAGGTGAAAGCTATAACTGTAATTCTGTGCGCTTGTGGAATCTTTCTACATTCATTAAGAAATACCAATAGCAATGTCGTAGTTCTCCCATTCATAGAGGTGGACCTGTCGAAGGTTGCCACCTATGGTGATGATCCCATAGGGACTGGGCATCTTAAGCTTGAGGTAAGTGTAATTGGGAATGGCCATGAACTTGGTGTAACATGGTCGCCCCAAGATGGCATGGTCGGCGCTGGGGAAGTTCGCTATCTCAAAGGTGAGCATTTCCATTTGGAAGTTTGCTCGACCTTCCAATGTTATGGGCAGGTCAACCTGCCCGAGGGGAACGGCCTGAAGTTCGGGTATGACTCCGTGGAACAGAGCGCTAGATGGCCGTATCATCGCTCGCGATAGTCCCATGGCATCGTAGGTCTTGGCGTAGAGGAGGTTGAGACCACTCCCGCCATCCATGAGGACACAAGACAGGAGGGTCTTGCTGTGATCGGGTCGATGACAAGGGGAAAATGTCCCGTCTACGGAATGTGATCGGGGTGATCCTTTCTGTCGAAAGTGATCGCAGTCTCTAATCATTTTAGAAAGGCCAGGACAGCCTCACCCAGGGCGGCCACGTTAACCTCTATGTCCATGAGCTTTTGCTGGTGTTTGGATTCATATGTCGCTAGTCTACCGAAGATCATGAGGCACCCTTTTTGGTCGACATACGCATCCCTTTTTCCCTCATCGCTAGCAGATTCGGATGGCGCGTCTGTGCCGGTTGCCTTGTAATCTCCCTTGAAGTAATGTTTGATGAGGTTGCACTCTTCAAGGGTGTGTTTGATGGGCACTACTAGAAATATCCACTTTTATGATGAAAATCATAATGACAATTTTGAAACTGTCATAGAAGATCATTTTTTGACGAATATTTCTGTTTCATCATAGATCAGTGGTGACGATCCTCAAACCCTCCCTTTCTATGATGAAATCAGATATTGTCACAAGAAACATCATAGAAGAGCACAAGGTTTCCTCACAGATCACTCGCGTGAGTCATTTGTGACGATCTTCTTTAATACTATGACGAATAGGGCATCGTCATTGAACTAATTACACATCTGTGACAAACAATATTTGATCTGTAATGAACGGCGCTTCATCATAGATCTCCACACGGTACTTTCTCCATCCGACTGCGGGACCTATAGTTACTCATCCGTGAGACTTGCAATTCATCATAAAAGTCTTCGCTCGATCCTTTCTTCATGTGACGTGTACCTATAGGGCCCATCTCCATCCGACCTGTGGGACCCGACGGCTTACGTGTCATGTATACCTATGGGCCTTTCTCCATCTCCATCCGACCTGTGGGACTCGATGGCTTGCGTGTCACTTGTGCTTGTGGACCCTTCTCTATCTGATATGCCTTCTCTATCTGATATGTGGGACCCAATGGCACCTTTCTCCATCTCCATCTGACCTATGAGACCCGACGGCTTGCGTGTCACGTGTAGTTGTAGGACCTTTCTCCATCTCCATCAAATCTGTGGGACCAGATGGCTTTTGTGTCACTTGTGGACCCTTCTCCATCTGACCTGTAGGACCTGATGGCTTACATGTCACATGTACCTATGGTACCTTTCTCCATCTCCATCCGACCTGTGGGACCCGATGGCTTGCGTGTCACTTGTACCTGGGAGTCAAACCCGGGACCCAGAGCAAGGAATGGACCATCTTCACCATTGTGCTAGATGCCTAGTTGTGTTGACATGTCTTTGGAGTCCTTAGAGTAGCATATATTCTATGTGGATGCCCTATATGTTGACCTATATATTGGATATCTCCTGCAAGTGGAAACAAATCTGTGTCCATTGGACTTGCGACAGTGGCAGCAGAGGATCCCCGATGTGCTGTGGTGGCTCAGGCATCCATTTGGAGGCTAGGCAATGGGGATTCCTGGTGGAGCACGATGGCATTGGCATCCATGTCCGCTGTGTGTGCGACAGGGGCGATAGATCCGGTCTACAGGTCTCCTTTCTCGCCTTTTCCTATTTGCTTCACTATTTTGGTCCTTGCTTGAACATGAGCTATACAGGAAACATTGTAGCATTAGATATCTGCTTAGGCCAATGATGATGAAAAGAACTAGGAGGTGGCACTGGTTGGTTTTCTGCTAGTGTGAAAGGTCCTTATTTAGTTTTGGTAATTGAGTAACAACCTAGGTGGACTAATTATGTTAAATGTGACATACACAGGTGATTAGTCCACAAGTACACTTGTATGAGCAACTCATGCCATGACGATAAAGATGGCTTGGATCTGTTGCAAGGCTCACACATGTGATGAAGGAACTCATTGCATATGAGACATAACATTGAGTCATGTGACTAAGGTGGACAAGATCAAGATAAGACTTGGCTTGATGGACCGGTTGCAAGTGTGAAGGGCAAGTTGGAGGCTTTGGAGCGATGGACCGCGTGGCTGTGAACCTTGAGCAAGACTTGGCGCTGATGGACGAAAGCAACGATGAAAAGCAAGTGAGGTCAAGATCGATGAGCCAATACGGTCATGTGATGATATGAAGTGGATCATATCATTTGTGATTGGTTGGTACATGTGTTGCATCAACATCGAAGGAGATGGAATGGAATGCGTAAGGCAAAGGTATATTTGTAGGGCATTTCATTTAACTAGTCAAAGGTTGTGTAGAGAAGTGCATGACCGAGTTTAGGATAGATGGCCTGTCGACGAAAAATGGTCGGCAGTCCACCGAGGGGTATACCCACGATGGTAGATTTATTGGTAGAGGTGCGCGTGATCAGGAACTGGATGGTAACGAGACACAAGACACAAGATTTATACAGGTTCAGGCCGTCACTATGACGTAAAACCCTACATCATGTGCTCTGTTATATTGTATTGAGTTATGTGAAGATTTGTATGGTGATCTGTAGGGATGTGTCCTCTAGGGGACCCCTGCCTCTCCTTATATACTCTGGAGGGGTAGGGTTACATGGTAAAGTATCCTATTTGGTACTATTACAATATCATCTTGTAGCCTTGCGGCGCACGCCGAACTGAGTCGTGCGCCGTACGCCTTGACCTTGTGGGCTGGGCCACCTCAGATGGCATGGCCCATATACTATCTTGTGGTACCCAGGGGTATATCCCCCACATGGCCGTACTATAAAGAGGGGCAAACTTGTTTGCATATTGGTCATCTAGTGCCACTTCAGCGATCTAACTTTGCATATGTGTTAGAATCGAGTGGCGTCATGAAAAGAGTGCTAATCCTTTGGAAAATGTTTGTGAAAAGCTAACACACATGCACAAGGTGGTGATCACTTGGTGGTGTTAGCACATTTGCAAAGGTGAAGAAGTTGGTGAAGAAGAGGAGGCAAAACCGGCCTTGGAATGCTGCCAGGGTGGCACCGCCACCCCTGGTCCGATGGCACCACCACCCCTAGGACGGTGCCCACCTAGAGATCAAGAAGGAGGAGTTGGCCAGTGCTCTAGGGGGGCACCACCACTGCCTGTCCGGTGGCACCGCCACCCCTAGGGAAGTGCCCACCCAACCGAGGCCAAGAACAAATAGAAGAGCTAGGGCACTGCCATGATCGGTGTGCACCGCCATAGGGAGGGAGGTGGCACCGCCATGGGGTGTCCGGTGCACTATTGTGGGACCGCCTCTTTTCGGTAGAGGCAAGGGAAGGCAAGGGGGTCACCACCATGGTCACCGCCATGCAGCCCTGGGCACGAAAAAATCGAAAACCGAGAACCAAACCAAAAAAATCAAACCGATCGGTTTCGATTCCTAATTCGGTTCCAGAAATCCAAGAACCGAAATAACCTGGGTCAATTCGGTTCTAGGGTTCGGTTAACCGAATTAACCCACAGGAACCGAACTTGTTTTCTTATTCCTCTTCATAATCATGACTTCATCTACGCTTGAAACTTGAATAAGTGTGTGTGTGGCTGTGTGCTAGTGTGTTGTACAGCTAGAGCCTAGAGTGGAGGCTGCATGTTTCATTTCATTACTATTTGTTGTTTGAGTCTTTGAGAATTGTTATTTATTTTCCTTAGCATTTGAGAGAACAATCATATTGTATGGTACTATTTATTGTGATGCATTGCTCTTAAAATTGTCCCTGTCGAGTGCATGAAAATGAGGCAAAATGCTGCTAAAATTTTTAATTGAATGAGCTATTTTTTAAGTTCCTGAAAATTTCGGTTCCTTCGGTTAGAACCGAAACCGAACCGAAGGAACCGAAACCGAATTACCTTGGTTCCAAGATTTCTCAAGAACCGATCGGTTCCTTGTTCTGCTGGAACCGAATTAGCAGGGGAACCGAGGAACCAAACCGAACCGAACCAAAGAACCGAACGCCTAGGGCTACCGCCATGGTGACGCCAATGCACCGCCCCTTTTATCCAGAGAGTTGGTGTTTCACGCTGTTGCCTAGGAGGGTCACCGCCACCCCTATGGCGGTGCACCACCTCTAGCTATCCGGTGACCAATGGCTAGTTTATAGCCATTGGAATTCGACCATTGGGAGGGGCACCACCGTGTCTGGTGCCAGGCACTGCCGTATCCGGTGCCCTCATAGAAACCAGTAGCTTCGCTCCAATGGCTGTATTTGGCTTGGGGGCTATAAATGGAGGTTGAGCTTGGGCTTGGACTGGTTGCTGAGCACCCTTAAGCCTTGAGGGCTTGTGTAGGTGTGCTTGGATGCCCTCTAACTCACTTATGCTTGCAAGAGTGTGATCCAATTGCGAGTGATTGTGATTCTAGTACGTTGCATCATGAGGTTGCATCGAGTGACACTAGGTGATTGAGTTGCAAGGTGGTGGTGCTTGTTACTCTTGGAGGTTGCCACCTCCTAGACAGCTTGGTGGCGTGATTTGTGTCGAAGCCCGCAAGAAGCTTGTGCGGTGCTCCGAAGAAGAGATTTGTGAGGGACATAGTGCTCACCCACGGGAGCTACGAAGAGCAACTCTAGTAGAGCAAGACATGAAGGGCGACAAGTGGTCTGGCCGTGTCAAGCGCTAGAGCTTGCGGTAAGCACTCCACGTGGGAGAGTGTGACTTGCGGGTCACCACTAGCAAGAGGACCAGTGGCAACCTTGGAGCTTGTCTCAACGGGGACTAGCATGTTGGCAAGCACTGAACCTCAGGATAAAAATCACTGTGCCAACTTGTCTTCCTGTTGGTTTGCATCCTCATGACACAAGTTTGTATTTACATTTTATACATTGTGCTTATGTAATTGCTCTTGTAATTAGTTTGCTTGTGTAGCTTGCTAGTTACCTTCTTGCTTGTGTAGCATAGAAGTAGCTCCCTTGCATGGCTAATTTGGTTTTAGTAACCTTATTAGTCACATTACTTGGTTTGTGTAGCTAAGTAATTTGCGCTCTCTAATTTGGCTTGTGTAGCCTTGTTATTGAGCATTGCTAGTGAGCTTAGGAGCTTTGTGCTTTTGCATCACTAGTTGTGTAGGAGCTCCCCCGGTTGGCAAAAGTACTAGTGCATATGTTTGTGTGACCTTGCTCTAGAATTGGTTAGGTGAGCTCTAGCTAGCCCAGCACCTTTGTTGCTTAATTAGAATCTTTGTAAGGCACTAGAGAACATAGATAGAGGGGTGTAGTCTTGGCTAGACCGATAGTTCTAATTCTACATTTGTTATGGTTAGCCGACACGATTAATTTTAGAATTGACTGTTCACCCCCCCTCTAGTCAGCCATCTCAATCCTACACATGGTATCAGAGTTGAGGTCTCTCATTTGTGGTCTTCACCGACCCAAGAGGATGAGGGCTTATGGGCTAGATGTTGATTGTCCACACATTTTTTATGGCACACACTTTGCATGGTGGAAAAATTGGATGATATGCAATTTTAAGTTTATTTGCCCTCAAATGTGGTGAATGGTAGATGTAGGCTTTTCTCATGTGTTGGATGAAGATAAACTCAAGCATAAGAGAAATTCCTAGATCTTGACATCCAAGCTACTAACATCATGTATAGATCTTTGGATGATTGCATATTTGGAGAGATCATTAACATAAAGACCGCTCATGAGATTTGGAGTTATCTCAATGAGAAGTATGGGATGGTCTCAGATGATGATGATGGTGAGCCCAAGGAGGAGGCGCATGAGGATGTTGAGCATTGCCACAATTCGGTGATTATGGAAGATTGCTCCACCTCATGTCAAGTGAAGAAGATGATGATGATCAATCTTCCACAAGTTCACTTGACAAGTTGGATGATAATGCCCCACGTGATGCAAATGATGATTCTACCTCAAGCACACTTGGTGATGATGGTTCATGCTCGGGACATGATTGTGATGCTACTACAAGCCCATCCACTACACCACATTGCTTCATGTCACAAGGTGACACTAAGGTATCTAATGCTAATGTGGTTGATCATGTTGATTCATATGATGAGCTTGTTAGTAGACTTGCTAGCATGACCATGTCTTTAGAAAATGAGAAAGCTAAAACATTAAAATTCAAAAATGAAAACTCATTTCTAAAGAATTTACGTGAAGATCATAAGCACTTACTTGATGTTCTTAAATTTTCACATGGTGAGCTAAAATTGACTCATGAGAAACTACTTGCATCTCACAAAGAATTATTAGAACAACATGCTTCTTTCATTAAAATGTTTTCCAAGAAAATTAAAAAGAATGAGAGCTCTTCACATGGATCAAATGATCAATCACATATTATTGCTAACCCTTGTGATGTACGCAAGAAGAATGTATCCACATCTTGTGATGATTTATTAGCTGTGCCATGTTCTTCACATATAGACGTTTGTTCTACTTCTAGGTCTTGTATGACTAACCTTTTAAAGAAGAACAATGAGCTCAAAAGTGAAGTGAAAAATTTTAGCAACAAGTTAGAGAGGTGCTACAACTCTCAAGTCACCTTTGAGCATATGTTGAACAACAAAAGAAGCTATGGTGACATGAGTGGCATTGGCTTCAACAAGAGCAAGATCAAAGGCAAAAGATGGGGCAAGAAAAGATATGAAAGAGAGATGAAGAAGCAAGAACAAGAGAAGCTATCTCATTTCATGTGTTTCAAATGCCATGAAGTGGGACATCTTGCAAATGGTTGCCCCAATGAAGAAAAGCTAAAATTGAAGAAAGAAGAAGAGAGGCTAAAGCATGTCAAATGCTTCAAGTGCCACACTTGGGGTCATCTCACCTCGATGTGCCCAACCAAGAAATTGGTGAAGCAACAAGTGAAGCCTCAACCAAAGCCACAAGTTGAGTAAGGAGAGAAGCCCTAAGATCAAATCAAGATCAGCCATGAAGATGGTGGTGACTTGATGATGAAGAAGAAGAAAACAAGAAGGGATGGTGTCACAGAACCGACCAATTTATATGAGATCAAGCATGACGGTCCCCGCTTACATGTTGACCCACACATACTTGAGCCCATATAAACCCGGTAGTCCATCGAGTATCACGAAGGATCTCGAAACATCGTCAACATACAACCAAGATCGTACATGATTCAACACACATGTCACATGTTACATGAAGTTCACAAATAGTTCAACATACATCGGAGTACGAATAAAGTTATTACAACACCAAGTTCAAATGTAGTAGCGGAAGCAACATAGTTTTGAAACCATCAACACACACATAGTTCATATACATATGCCAGTTTCATGATCAAGTCCGGCAAAAGCAACATAGGTAAGACAACATAGAAGGGCCATGCTCGCGGCCTCACTCCTCGTCCACAGCTGGAGAGAAGCAATTCTTGCAGTAGCCATGATACACTGTACCATCTGCAACAAGTGGGAAGAAACCCTGAGTACGAGAAGGTACTCAGCTAGACTTACTGTCATAAACCAAAAATAAAGTGACACCAAGGATCATGCAAGGCTTTATAAGTGAAGCTAGCTTGACAACATTTTGCATAAAAGATAAAGTAATTCATGTCTTGATATTTTAATTACTCTAGCAGCAAGTTATACCTTTAAGATTAAACATATCTAGGTTGGCACCTATACTAAAGCAATCACTTGATTTAAGCTAAAGCAAATAATAGTAACCATATCCTGTGTAGTAATTTCATATCCATCATAACCATCATATTCCATCAAGTATTACTATGATGAAGGGGCTGAGTCAAGTTTCTCACTATTCGGGAGAGACGGTGATTTGAATCGATTGCAACCAGCTGGGTAGTAATCCTAACACAAACCCAGGAAAACCAGATCATTAGTCGTCTTAGGTCACCTTTGGTACGACTCAGGTCCATTCACGGGTTTGATCAGCGCCGCACCCTGAGGGACTAACCAGCTGCTAGGAAGATCAGGCCCGGCCTGCCCTTGGACTCACATCCGGCTCCCCACACATCCTTACTACCTCCTGGGTGTGCACTCGTACAGAACGTGGCTCGGCCTGAGTTGAGCTACTCGGCCTCACGGTCGGAACAAGTTATCCGGCCATTGGCTGTGTTCAAAATGACATGAGGGCCTACAATGATGCGGTCCTTAAGCAGCACAGATGGAATCACATGAGTCAACCTACAACATAGACTTCGTCCGACCTCCAATTACATCATCACATGGTTCTTTTCCACGATAGCAAATATAGCCAACCGTGACTAGGTATCCACCTATATCTCGAAGGTGATAGGAAATCACCTGACTTCTACTGAACTAAGCATGGCTAAGTATTTATTCGATCCTAGACATACATAGGATTCAAGGTATATATCTTTGGACAAGGAAGGTACATGCATCAAGTGTTTCCGATCAACTCCTATAACCTAATGCATCAAACATAAAAGAACTCAAGTTGATATTTATAAAACATAGGAGACTTAAAATGCTCCGGGGCTTGCCTTTCAAATAAGATGAGGGCTTATGGTCCGGGCACTCAAGCAACTCTTCTTGAACCTATTCTCCTCCTTCTGGACCCTCCTGCTACTGGGTCTCCTGCTGGTCCATCTCTCCCACAACCTCAAATTCCAACAGAGTCACTCCTTCTGGTGATCCTATATGTTTGAGCGCATAGATAAATATAGGGAATGCACAAGGCATGAAGTGCAAGTATGATATGATGAAGTGCATATACACACCCATACTTAGCAACAAGATGACATGGTGATAACAAGATTAATTTTAGTTTACTGAGTAGGTGTATATCTCCTCTCTAGCAAAGCAAACATACATTCACCATGTTCTAGCAACCTAAGATAAAGTTGTTCATCATTAGTAAGAGGCCTAAAACCTGCAGCTAACAACTTATCATAATTAGCCTAAGCACCTAATTAACAAGCATCAAGTTCATACAAGGCAAACAATTCAAGAATTTAGATGCAAGTGAATTATAGAGAAATAAATAGCTAGCTGCATATAAACACTCGAATCTAGGCACAACCAATGTTACCAATAGATTACATACATCACAAACATGCTAGAAAAGTACATGGTTGGACCCAATTCAATTATATATAAGCCTTTATTTATTTATCAAGTTATTTAGGTGAAAATTGGAACAGCTACTTTCTGTGCTCAATAAATTCTAGTAAAATTACAGCAGCCTACACATGCTCCCAAGAGTCTACTGTTCAAACTTCATACCATTTGGATAAGTGTAGTAGCCTCTACAAAAATGACAAGCTAGTTAGGCTTATAATAACTTAATTAGGTTTAGCATAGTGAAAAGTGTCAAACAATAGATTTTATATTTTTTGTTACTTTCACCATAACACAAGAATACCGTGGAAATAATTTCATGCTCATAGGTTACCTATATTTACCACAATTAATTTCACAAGAAACTAACATTTAATCAACTTAAATAGCAAACTCATATTCCAAGCATGTTTACTGTAGGTTCAATATTTTTTCTAGCTACAGCATGTCAAAACATGACCAGCAAAATTGAAATTACATTTTTCTCATGTCCCTGACTCAAGTTATGAATTTTACAAGATTAATAGGTCTTAAACAAGATAAATACAAACACCATATAAAACTATAGAACATGGCAAGTTTCATATCTTTATCAAATAGTACTCATCAAGATGAAGCTAACAAAATTTGGTTCACTCAATTTGGACACTCCTAGCTCAAGATATGATTTTTACAAGTTTGCATTCAAAATCTAGAAAAACATACTAAGAAAAACAGCAAAACCCTAAGAAATGCTAGGTGCACCCGGTCCAGTGCACCCAAAGGGGCTGACAGCCAGGGCCCGCGGTCAACCCGAACCCACACGTTAGAGAGACAGGGCAGACCACCGACGGCAAACTTTCTGGTGACGGGGTTGGCACCGCTAGACTCCTCTCGGTCTCCCGCATCTAATGGGGTAGATGGTTGGGCCAGTTAGGGCAGTCAGGAGCGGCTGCGACGCTAATGGCAGCTCGGCAGTGCTGCATGGTGGTGCATGCGCGGACTCGCCATCTCTGGCAGTGGCATGGTCAGCAAGGCCCGGTTGGAGCACTAGGGTTACACTGCGAAGATCTAGGGTTAGGATTTGGGCTCGCAGAGGCGCCGGTGAGGCACAGCCACGTGCATGGTGGCAGCACGGCCAGTTCACGGCGGTGCGCACTGTGTTTGTCCCCTGGCGAGGCCAGCATTGGCCAAAGGCCAATGGCGCTCACTAACACTAACCCTAGCGGCTACGGAACAGGAGAAGAGGGAGACAGAGCAGACGCGAGGCGGCCCAGCCATGGCGACCTCAAGCTCGACGATGGCAATGGTGATTACGGCGACAGTGCATTTGCCCTAGGGGCTTTACCTGTGCTCGGCTGGCTGCTCTAGCACGTCGGTGAGGTAGAGGGTCACACAGCAGAGTTATGCGTGTGAGAAATTGAGTGGTGGCGGCGTGTGTGGCGCGCTTGGCCGGCGGCGAGTGACTGTGGCGATGGCGATGACGGTGGCATCTGCTGCGGCGCTACACGAGAGAGAGAGAACGAGGCAGAGAGTGAAAGCGAGAGAGTGAGCGGCAGCGACGCGACGCCCCTTTCTCCCCTCTCTGGCCTGATGCATGGGGCCAGCACCGGCGTACGGCCGCCATGCGGCGCGCGCAGCCTGTGCCTGGTCGGCCACTGCCCGGCCGAAATCGAATCGGCAAGGCCGATTTAGGTTGATCAAGCCGACTGACAGCTCGACTTTGAACCCCTGGATCTCCTAAACCAGTTTGAACTAGCGAAAACTTCAATAATAGAAATTGTAGAGCTACATGAGATCTACAACTTTGCTTAAAGGACTTTTTTCAAATTCTCACTGGTTTTCAAACTACACTGCTCCAAAGTAGGCTACATTGAAACTAAAAATCATCTCATGACTTAGCAAAATTTTGGTGCTCCAAAACAGCATTATGTTGATTCTTGTGAACTCTATTTGACCAAGCTAGGCACTGAATTAGCTCTTGACCCTTAAACAAAGTTTGTTCCTCATAAGATGAACTACAACTTTTATTTTGGTTCTACTGTCATGCAAACACTCCAAGCTACTATTCAACTTAAGTCAAAGCAGCCATGAAAAGGCATTTTAAAGCAAATCAACTCTTAGAAACATTTTTGGACCAAGTCATGAATACAAACATGGTTCTATTTTTCATCCTAATTGTGTCTAAGGTGTTTTAGTGACCAAACACAAACACTTGCATTAACCAACCATGATCACAAAGAATGTACATGTATAATCAAGCATCACATGGACTAAACATATGACATATACAACATATGAAACATATGAATGCTATATATGAAACATGAGTTGCATGAATGGAACATTACTTATGCAACATATGAAACATTACTTATGCAACATATGAAACATCACTTATGCAACATATGAAAATGCAATTCACATGCTCATGCTCATGAATGAATGTGTGATGCTTATGCTCATGCAATGCAAGTGCAACTATGCAAGCTTAACACTAGGGTGTTACAAGTGGAAAGGCAAGAGAAAGAGCAATGCGTCCAAGGATGAATCAAGATGCAAAGAAAGTGAGCAAGAACAAAGAAGAAAAGATGAAGGAGGTTGCTCACATCAAGTGCCATAGTTGTGACATGTTCGGTCACTTAGCTTTGGGTTGCCCAAACAAGCTTGAGAAGAAGGCTCAAGCAAACAAGAAGAAGCAAGGTAATGAGAAGCACCACATGAGCAAGGAAGAGAAGGCTCAATTAAAGAGAAAGTGCTACTCATGCCGGGAAAGGGGACACATGGCTAATTCATGTCCCCTAGGTAACAATTCTAAGCCTATTTCAATTGTTGATAATAATATTATTAGAAAGGATGGTAATGATACCTCTATGGTTACTATTGCAAAACATCCCGCTACTCATACTAAGGCAATGCCTAAGTATGTTGCTCCTAACTTGAGAGGACCGAAACTTCTTTGGGTACCATCAAAAAGTGGATGATTGATTGTAGGTACCATCGTCAATGGAGGCTTGATTCAATTGAATTCATATTATTCATCATGTGATTGATTCAAGTATTGAAGCTTAGTGCATATTTATCCCAATGCCAAGTCAAGACAAGTGAAGTCCAAATGTGCTACAACATACAAGTGTCCTATTCAAGTTGTGGTGATTTATTGATATATTTGATGGCTTGCAAAGATGTGAGTCAAAGCTTGCTAATTGGATGATCATAAGCCAACCAAGGTATATCTCTTGTTGATCATTTCATTTGGGTGCATATGAGTTGATTGAATTGAATAAATATGCAATGTTGCTTGATATGAGACGATTGAATGGATTAAATGCTTAGTAATCAAGTTTGGATTGATTTGTGTTGGATAAGTTCATGAGATAAATTTTAGTAACTGAATTGAATGGATATTTGTCTTGTGAAAGTATTCAAACAAGTTAGTTTCAAGTTTGGTTCAATTTGAAGAAGAATAGCCCAATGTGTTGAAATCTATCATTTATTGAAAATCTGAGCTAGCTAAGATCAAGTCTGAGTTTAAGTGATCAAATCTATTTGGAATGGCTTGAAATTTGGTATTATATGCTGTACAAATTTCATGAAAATTGGATAAGACATGCTTCAGTTTTGGAGTGGATCTTGTCAGCTATAGTGCAGCAGTTTTCAGCATGTAGCAATGGTGGAATAATTGAAATCTGGTAGCAATCTAGAAGTCAAATGAAGCCTAAATTTTTATAGCTGCTAGTTGACTTAGTGAAGCACATCTCCACCAAATTTTGTGGCATTTGGATCTGTACATTATAAAATATGTATTTTTCTTTGAAGGCTATAGAATCTACCAGAAAAGTGACAATTATTGGATTAATCAAGAGTCACTTTGATTGAAAGGTCCTCAAGTTGGATTCATGTTTATAAGTGTTTGAGGCATCTAAGTTTGGTTTTGAGATGAGCTAGAAACATGACAAGTAATGAGTACAAGGCCATTTGATTGTGGAGTGTACTTGTCACACATTTGGTACTCAAGTTGAAGATCAAAACCAAGCTCAAGATAAAGATGAAGTTCAAGTTCTAGTGCTTGTTGGAAATCATTTGGAAGAAAGAAAAGGACTTAAACAACTAGAAAGAAAAGGACTTAAAGAAGAATTCATGGTTACTCATCAAGTTATGTCCATCACTTGGATCAATCAAACAAAGTCAATTCAAGTGAGTGTCAAGGATGGTTCTTGGAGAGAGGTCACTTCTCCCTAGTGTAGAGGCTTGCCGCCTATGTGTAGGTAAACCAAGTGTAGTACTTGGAAAGCTAACATGGAAGTAGTGATTCGAGGAACATTTGAGATGCTTAGTTGAAGCAATAAAAAGGGTTGATCAAGATAAGCAAGCAACACCCAAAAGAGGGCTAGTCATATCAATTCAAGTGGTATTCCAAATAGTTCTCTCATGCAAGCATTGATCAAAAAATAAAGCAAGTTAACCACATCATGATAGAGCACTTGATCATATTAGTAGTTCTCAATTCATATAGGTGAAGAATGGACTCTATCTAAGATGATTGGTCTTCACCAAGCTTATATTTGGACTTCACATTGCTATTGGAGTAATAAATTGGAATCTACGTGACTATCCCCTACTCCAACATAGCAAAGGTATCATTGTAATATGCATGATCATTTCATCCCCTACTAGTATGCGGTTAGTGCATATAGTACATGCTCTATAGGATCATGCATGACAAATGAAAATGTTTAAATTCATAATCTACCACTATCGCTTGAATGGTTAATTGATCTAGTGGTATAAGTATGAGTTTGTTCATGAGCTAGTGAACCCAACTACTTGATTTAATTTGGATTGCAAATAAGTGACAAGTATAACATTGGCAAGATAACCCTTTTAAGAGGTGTGAAGAAGCTTGTCATTGGTTCAAACCGGACTTGGAAGCTTAGGCAAATCAATTTAGTTCAATTCAACCATAGAATCTCATGATAGTGATAAGAGTATAAGCACAAGACAACAATGCAAACGGATATCTAGTTTGGTTTTTTTAAGTGGTATCTAGACTCAATTGATTTAACAAGTGGTATTCACAAGTGGTGTCTAGATCAACTTACAAGTGATATCCTACAAGTAGTACTCATGGAGATAGCAAAGGTTCAAGAAAGGGTTTTTATTGACAAATCCAACAAGTGGTTCCATACTAGAAAATTCTCTCAAGTGGTATCACATCTACACGTGATATCAATCATGCAAGACGATGGTTCCACAAGTGATCCTCAACTTTAAGTGATCATCAAATGAAGAATGCATCCCTCACCTATAAGATCTCAAGTTTTTCAAATGAATGACCCATGCTATGACATAGGGGGAGGTGTCCCACCATTTGGTATCAAGGTCAAAGATCCTATATGTGGTATCTCAAGAGCTATACAAGTGGTGTCATTCCAATAATCAAGTGATGTCCATAAAAAATGCAAGATTCAAGTGTCAACCATCTACCCCAATGTAACCCTTTGTATCAAGTGATGCACACCTTTTATGGAAATTGATGATAAAAGGGAAGAGATTGAGACAAAGATATGACAATTGAGGATTTGGACATGGACAATGGACAAGGAGGGAGCAACATTGAGCAATTGAGAAGGATCAAAATTCTTGGACAAGAGAAGCACATAAGTAGGAGGAGCAAGCTCATGAATTTGATTGGTTGCATTTGATATGTGCATATTCATGTGCTTGCTTGCATTGCATAAGTTTTTAAATTTGATATGCATGCTTGTGTGGTATATGCTAGTGATAGAATTTGATTGATGAAATGAAAACTAGCATGCATAGGATAATAGCTAGTCACTTGGTATGTCTCTCAAGTATTGCTAGTACCTTGATTCTAATGTTGATCTCACGGGGTATCTAGTGTTTTTGTTTCCAAGTGATATCTAGCTAACCATGGTGCTAAGGATGAACTTAAAGGTGCAACTCTGATTGGTATCACGCTCCAAAGGTTTATTCTATACACCTTAGCATCATTGGTAGTAATTACTCTCCCACAATTCCAATCTATGCATATGTACGAGCTTCAAACCAAACACTCTAGCACATATGTAGGGGGTGCTAATACTACCAATTCAGGTTTATGGTACTTGTCCAAAATCATTTACACATGGTAAAATTGCTTGGGCAAGCAACATGAATCCAAAAGAGCTTACTTTACGTATCTTTGTACAGTTATCATCAATTACCAAAAAGGGGGAGATTGAAAGGGTTTTGGTAATTGAGTGACAACCTAGGTGGACTAATTGTGTTAAATGTGAGATACACAGGTGATTAGTCCATAGGTACACTTATGTGAGGAACTCATGTCATGACGGTAAAGATGGCTTGGATCTGTTGCAAGGGTCACACATGTGATGAAGGAGCTCATTGCATATGAGACATGACATTGAGTCATGTGACTAAGGTGGAGAAGATCAAGACAAGACTTGGCTTGATGGACCGGTTGCAAGCATGAAGGGCAAGTTGGAGGCTTTGGAGCAATGGACCACGTGGCAGTGAAGCTTGAGCAAGACTTGGTGCCGATGGACGAAGGCAACGGTGAAAAGCAAGTGAGGTCAAGATCGATGAACCAATACGGTCATGTGATGATATGAAGTGGATCATATCATTTGTGATTGGTTGATGCATATTTGCATCAACATCGGAGGAGATGGAATGGAATGCACAAGGCAAAGGTATATTTGTAGGGCATTTCATTTCACCAGTCAAAGGTTGTGTAGAGAAGTGCATGACCGGGTTTAGGATAGATGGCCATACTATCAAGAGGGGCAAACTTGTTTGCATATCGGTCATCTAGTGCCACTTGAGCGATCTAACTTTGCATACATGTTAGAATCGAGTGGCGTGGTGAAAAGAGTGCTAATCCTTTGGAAAATGTCTGTGAAAAGCTAACACACATGCACAAGGTGGTGATCACTTGGTGGTGTTAGCACATTTGCAAAGGTGAAGAAGTTGGTGAAGAAGAGGAGGTGAAACTAGCCTCGGAGTGTTGCCTAAGTGGCACTACCACCCCTAGGGTGGTGCCCACCAGGAGGTCAAGAAGGAGGAGTTGGCTGGTGCCCTAGGGGGGCACTACCACCACCTGTCTGGTGGCACCACCATCCCTAGGGCAGTGCCCACCAGATCGAGCCCGAGAGTGAGCAGAAGAGCTGGGGCACTGCCATGACCGGTTGGCACCACCATGGGGAGGGCGGTGACACCGCCATGGGGTGTCCGGTGCACCGTCGTGGCATCGCCTCTTTTTGGCAGAGGCAAGGGAAGGTGACGGGGTCACCGCCATGGTCACCACCATGGTGACGGCGGTGCACCACCCCTTCTATCTAGAGAGTTGGTGTTTCACGCAGTTGGCTAGGAGGGTCATCACCACCCCTATGGTGGTGCACCGCCTCTAGCTGTCCAGTGACCAATAGCTAGTTTATAGCCGTTGGAATTCAACCATTGGGAGGGGCACCGCCGTGTCTGGTGCGCTCACAGAAACCAACAGCTTTGCTCCAATAGCTCTATTTGTCTTGGGGCTATAAATAGAGGTTGAGCTCAGGCTTGGGCTAGTTGCTGAGCACCCTTAAGCCTTGATGGCTTGTGTAGGTGTGCTTGAATGCCCTCTAACTCACTTGTGCTTACAAGAGTGTGATCCGATTGCGAGTGAGTGTGATTCTAGTGCGTTGCGTCATGAGGTTGCATCGAGTGGCACTAGGTGATCAAGTTGCAAGTCGGTGGTGCTTGTTACTCTTGGAGGTTGCCACCTCCTAGACGGCTTGGGGTGTGATCTCCGTTGAAGCCCACAAGAAGCTTGTGCGGTGCTCTAGAGAAGAGATTTGTGAGAGGCATTGTGCTCGCCCGCGGGAGCCGCGAAGAGGAACTCTAGTAGAGCGAGACACGAAGGGGGATGAGTGGTCCAACCATGTCAAGTGCTAGAGCTTGTGGTAAGCACTCCACGTGGGAGAGTGTGACTTGCGGGTCACCACTAGCAAGAGGACTAGCGGCAACCTTGGAGCTTTGTCTCAACGGGGACTAGCGTGTTAGCAAGCACATGAACCTCGGCATAAAAATCACCGTGTCAACTTGTCTTCCTGTTGGTTTACATCCTCGTGGCACAAGCTTGTATTTACATTTCATATATTGTGCTTGTGTAATTGCTCTTGTAATTAGTTTGCTTGTGTAGCTTGCTATTTACCTTCTTGCTTGTGTAGCACAGAAGTAGCTCCCTTGCATGGCTAATTTAGTTTTAGTAACCTTGTTAGTCACATTGCTAAGTTTGTGTAGCTAAGTAATTTGCGCTCTCTAATTTGGCTTGTGTAGCCTTGTTATTGAGCATTGCTAGTGAGCTTAGGAGCTTTGTGCTTTTGCATCACTAGTTGTGTAGGAGCTCCCCCGGTGGGCAAAAGTACTAGTGCATAGGTTTGTGTGACCTTGCTCTGGAATTGGTTAGATGAGCTCTAGCTGTCCTGACACCTTTGTTGCTTAATTAGAATCTTTGTAAGGCGCTAGAGAACATAGATAGAGGGGTGTAGTCTTAGCTAGACCAATAGTTTTAATTCCGCATTTGTTACGGTTAGCCGACACGATTAATTTTAGAAAGGACTATTCACCCCCCCCTCTAATCTGCCATCTCGATCCTACATAGTGTCTTGGTTTTCTACATATGTTTAGTGTTCTTACTGTAAATGCCTGTGTGCAACTAGGCCTGTTAATTGTCCAGTGCTTGCTTGATTATACCTATCTGTCTAGGCAAACAAACAGGCCCTTCACTTCTGCTTTAAACGATTTTTTCTGTCTAGTGTTTGCTTGATTCTACATTTCTGTTTCGTATGCTCTAGTGCCACCAGTGAGTCCTTATGGTATTTTGAACTTGTAACATAAGGCCACATTTCTGTGCCAATGATGTCTACATGGATGTTGGATGTGTTAGGATGCAGCTCAGATGCTTGCTTTCTATGTCTTCTCCTTGTTGACAACCAAGTTATCCATTTGATTCCAAATAAGAGGAAGGCATTGAAAGCAAATCAATGCTTTGTGTCTATCATTCACATGACTGAGGCCAATAATGTTTAAGCTGTATATGTTGCTACTGATGCCAATGATGATCACTACCACTTATTCACTGACATTCTACTTGTGAAAACTGAGTAAGCTCCATTAACTGCTAAAATTGTAATGGTTACAGCTCCATTCACTACTACTCTAGTTTGAGTTATATATATCTATGTAGTGCTACTTTAAATTTAGATGAGGTCATACCATGAAAATTATTAATGGTTGTTAAAGTTACACTTTGGTATGAGTTATGGACTTCACTAATGGATCTTTGTTAGATTATTTTCCTCTTTAGTGATCTCATTACTGAGGAAACTCTCATCCTACTGCACACTGATGAAATGGAGGAGGCCCCCAACAAGAGAAACACATTGGCTAGCCTCATGGAGGATGTCATTTTTGAGATCCTCCGCCGCCTCTCCGCCCGCTCCTTGTTCTGCTGCAAATGTGTCTATCGCTCCTAGAAACGCCTCATCTCACCAACAATCATAAGAATCTGCCCTAAATTGTGGCTGGCTTCTTCGATGACAGTGAGAACAGCAATCGACACTTCACCAGTGTCCCTGGTGTAGGTCCCCTCCTTGGAATTCTTGTCCTTCAACATTGACAATGTAGCTGTCTCAGATTGCTGCAACGGCCTCATCCTATGCTGGTGCCTTGGGGCTGATGGATCATACCCCTATGTCATTTGCATTTCAATGACCCAGAAGTTTAATATACTACCGCCTAGCATCCATGATGTTGGCCATTTTGTTGGTGAGGCTCGCTTGGGGTTCGATCCGACAGCCTCCTCGCACTTCCATGTGATTGAATATGTGGATGTCAACGCTGTGTGCACAGGTGTGGAGATCTACTCATCTGAACTGTAGCATGGATCTATAAGGAATCTGAATGGGGTGAGCATACTAATGTGACATTTTATAGATCACCAAGTGTATTTCTTAACGGTTGTCTGCATATTATGGGGCACTTT